>CM066740.1:4717500-5317500 GCA_033961575.1 Aselliscus stoliczkanus | reverse complement strand
GCTGGACCACAGGAATAAATCATATAATAGACACTAAGGGGGAGAAAAGAAACACCTGGAATTGCAAGAAACCACTTCATGAGAAAAGCTGGGGAAAAACGAATTAGAATGTAGGTGGTGGGTTTAAACATGTTCATTATAAAATTCTTAATGTTTTTCCTTATGGTTAAAATCTTAAAATAGAAGGATGAATTACATTTGGTCAATGTCTCCAACAAGAGGAAAATATAACTATGAGATTAAAGGTACATATGGCCTCTGAGAGATCGTGAGAATGCTGGCCAGTCCAGGGAACAGGGCAGGTATTAACAGAAGAGGAATAAGACTGGACGTAATACTTATTTTTTATTTTGCTTTCTTTCGTTCCTTAGCAATATGGAAATCTTCGTGACTCCAACAGCTTTGGAGATCGTCTGAAACAAAACGCACAACACATGGGCCTCTCCAAGATCTGACCACCTTAATCCTATAAATTGTCCTTATCCTTTAAGTCCATACAGACACCCTTTGACTGCATTTACAACTAAGGCCCGATCCCAAATTCAGCTATTAAAATGCCATAAATCTGCAAAAAATAGTTTACCATGAAAATTAATAGGACAGTGAATAGCTTTTTGTAGAATGAGAAAAATCCTATTAAATGATAACCAGTGGCAAGGAGAAGTTTGGTGGGCTTTACACTTGAACAACACAATTTGGATTTCAACACTGTACTCTGTATTTTTTTCCAAATGAATAGAAAAGTGTAACTGCTGTCACTAAGTAAATACATGTGTAAGTACCCACGACCCAAACAAAGCAGTTAGAGGGCTTTGGGCCATTTCACCATAAACTTTATTCCTGCAGCAGTGATATTTTTATGGCCAAAAAAAACATATTTTGAGTATCAGAATACTTACTGAATAGCTAAAAAGAAAATACCGCCTTATTTAGCATTTCAGCTGTGTGTGAAACTGGTTTTTAAAAAAATTAAGAGAGTCTGTAAACAGACAAAGCATCCTTCTCCAAAAAAAAAAAAAAAAAAAGAAAGAAAGAAAATCTCAAAACCCTTCAAAAATCAAAACTAAGAAATAGGAGTGAGACAGGGGAAATAAGGAAAAGATGATAACATTGAGAACCTAAAAGAAGGAAAGTGAAGATTAGGCAGCGAGCACCAGGCAACGACTGAGTGACGGGAAAATGTCCCCGAAAAGGCCACGCGGTCCCTGCAGGCAGATGGTGCTCCATACCTGCCTCGCCCCCTCCTGCCTCGGCAGCTGTCTGACGCGGCTTCCGGATGCATTTCTCATCACCTTGCCCAGCAGCCCTACTTCTGCCTGAAGGATGAGTGGTCCAAGGGTCTCATTGCGCCTGGACCGTAATGAACCAGGCAAGTTCTTCAGAGAACGTGGGCTCAGGGCCTCGTGAAAATCCCTTCCTGACCTCTACTCCTCCTGCCTCCGCTGCCTGGCTTTCTTCAGCAGACTACACACGCCTGTCCGTGAACACGAGACATCCACACAAATTTACATCAGGGACCAAGAGCAAAAACATGGCTTTTCCTTTGATCGGCATTGGGAATAGGGAGCAGGAAGGCTTCCCCAGACTACCAGGGCCACCAGACCCTAACGGGGCAAAGACGGGAAAGCAGGGTCACAGGAAGGCGGCACTGGGGAACACAACGTGACCAGCACACGTATGGCCGGCCCGGGACTCCTATGCCAGGGTGACCCAGGCTCCCCAAGCAGGGAGGGCTGCACACGAAGACCCTGATTAGTCTGTCAAAATAAAACCTGGCCAAACTACGGTCAGAAGATCTGGAAGGCTGCCCACAGCCCATCGCTGGCAGCTGCATGGCCACAGGGCGCTGGGACAGCAGCAGTGCGGCTCAGGGCTGGGTGAACATGCAGGACAGGCAGCAAGGCTGACCCAAGTTCAGGTGCCACCCCCATAGCCGATGACTGTGGAATGGGTGGCTGGGCCCTTCCAGTGCCTTCCAGGGCCCTGATAAGTGCCAGTGCACGTGGCACACACACTTATTAAAATGGCAACAAAGGTCAGGCTGGCGACACACACACGAAAGAAATGTCAGCCAAAGGGTCAGAGTACAAAGAGGCTTGTCCCGGAGACTGAAGCACGTGGAGCTCAGTTCTCTGGACGCCAGGCTCTGGGGCCAGCGGATCCAGGGCACACGGGGAGGCCCCGGCGAGCCGCGCAGCGGACGGAACTGACAGGTTACTCAGATGGCCCCCACACACCTGAACGCCTCTGCTTCGTTTGGCCTCCTTGCTGGCATATTAGAAATTCTGCTTAAGATACCTGTGAAATTTCATCGACATGCAATGCCCCGAGGATACAATGTATCTGCCAATCAAAGCACTTAAAATTACCCATGGAAGTATGAAATCGTGTACAACAAAATTTTTTTAATGCTGTAAGCAGGAATCTGCAGTGCAACACAATGGTCCCTCCTATACAAATCCAAAGACATCTTAGAAGATGGGGAAATAAATAAAGCAACTTAAAATGTTCCCCAGGTTATTATCAATATTATTTTGTGTATCCGTGTTTAGATACTTGACTGGTAAGAGCCAATGGCTGTCAAGTGCAGTGCAGCATAGCATTATCTGACATTCCTTCAGTCTGACATGACTCCTTACATGAATCGCTATGTGAAAAAGTGTGGTATTACTGCAGAAGTCGTATACATGAAGGGAACAAAGGGCCGCTGCGATGGTTTTTAAACATTCCTGCACATTCGTTGACAGGCCCCCCTTCAAAATGAGGAGCCTAATTCCCATCTTCTTTAGGGATGGGCTCGACTTGGTGATGTGCTCCCAGCAAACAGAACGTGGCATTCGCAAGTGAAGCTGTGTGGTTTCTGAGGCTTCCTCCTGGCTCTCTCCCCGGGATTACGAACTCCAGGCAAGCCAGCACCGTGTCCTGGCAGAGGCTCAGCTGGAGAGGACTGGCGCCTCCCTCGTCCCCTCAGTAGCTGACCTTGGCCAGCCTTGTAAGTGAGCTGCCTGCAAGGCAGGGCCCCCGCCTCAGGTAAGCGTTCTGGGGACTGTGGCTGGGGTTGGAATCCTCAGTTCAACCTTAAGAGAGACCCTGAGCGAGTATAACTGAGCAGAGGGGCTGCTCCCACATTTCCAAGCCTTGGGAACTGTGAGAGGTAATCAGTGTTGTAAGCCGCTGCGTTAAGGGGTAATTTATTTTGCAGAACTAACTAATAAAATAGTAAACCCAGGAAAGATCCAAAGACAGAAAGACACTTGGTACATGACAAAGATAGTAACATTGAGGGGGAGAGGCTTGAATTAACACATAATTTTGAAATAACTAGCCACAATTTGGAGGGGGAGAAAAATCAAATGTGGATATTTATTTAACTCATTATAGAAATATAAGTTCTATATAATTCAAAGATTAAATATTAAAAATAAAAAATAATAGAATAAAGAAAAACAATGGCAAACAGTTTCTGAGGGGTGAAAAGAGGCCTTTCTTAACTTTTTACAAAACCCAAAAAACATAAAAGAAAGCTACTGATGGATTTGACTACATAAAAACCAAAACATACCATAAATAAGATTAAAAGATAATCAGCATGATATTGAAAATTGTATATTAATCTCAAAGTTTCAATAACTCTAAAATTATACAATTCTTATAAATTGTTTTCAAAAATACAAATGTTCTGAGAGAAAAGTGAGTAAACTACATGGGAGGCATTTCACTGAAATATATGGAAAGTATACAAAGATATAAAAAGATATTCAACCACATTAGTAACAAAACAAATACAAATAAAAACAAAATATCACCTTTGCACCCTATCAGCTCCTAAGCAGGAAAATGATGTCAGTTGTGTTGGTTCATATATAATTTTCCCCAGCACATAAAAGTTTTGATCCCATCAAGAATAGGTTTTCTCAGACCTGAAGTCTCATTTAGTGACTTCAAGACTCCTACTCTCTGAGGAAGCTGAGCTCAGATGAAGAAATGCACAATATTTTCCCGTGTTCAAAATAAAATGGGGGAGTCAACACCCCGGACCAGATGTTTAACTCTGATGAAATTAGTCTCTGTGAGAAATGGATGACTTTAATGGACCTACAACTCACAGTAGGCAAACCAGGGTTTACAGCTGGCTAAGAGCAACTGTGATACTCAGTGTAAATGCCAGTTGAGATCTAACCATTTTTATTATAATTTATTGTCATTTCTGTGTTCATTCCATTTACAAAATTCCACTGGTTTCAAGTCATCTGTTTCTAACTCTCTTTTCCCTATAAACCCTATCACTGGTAGGACATGATGTTGCAGAATTAAAGATTTTTCAGGAATCAAACATGGTATTAACAGAGACATGCATATGGTATTTTGAGTAAAATTCAAAGAGGTAGAGAAACATCCCATGAGTAAAAGAAAAAGAAAATACGACTACACTTTATTTTACTTCAGCAATAGTTTCTAATGAAAAATATGAAAAACAGGACAAAACAATCTCAATATTCTAGATGTCTACCACACATTTTTATTACATATTATACAAATAAGGCAAAAGAAATGGGTCTTGCCCTAACTGAAACTCAAAATCTAAACAAGACAGAGAATTAAACAGGCACCAACTGTTGGGTGGAGGAGGGACTAATCCAATTAACTTTTTTATTTTGTAGCACAGAGAAATTTGTTTCTTTCAAATATAAGAGTTCTGAAAGGGGGCAGTTCATACTGAACATACAATGTCCACAACTGCAATTCACCCATCACCTTTCCTTTTTTTAAAAATCACTTTATTGTGGTATGACTGACATACAAAAAGCTGGATATATTTATTATATACAACTTGATGAATTATGAGATGCGTATATACCCATGAAACCATCACCACAATATATTCCTTAAACATATCCATCACCTCCAAACGTTTCCTCCCACCCTCTTTGAACCCCATTAACTTTTAAACATCAGCTAGGGGGAAGGAAAAATGTAAACAATATGAAGGCAGTTCTATTTTAGATACACTGTAGGATTACACAAATGAGTAAAGGTGTGAGTTGGGAGCTATTTTCCATACTAGTTTAGATACATTGTAGGACTGAGCAAATAAGTGTTAGCTGGGAAGCAGAGTGCTATCTGTGGGAAAAGGCAAATATAAATACACAGGGGGAAAGTCGGGGAAGAACCCTCCAGGGACCTAATGGCAGACACCCCAGTAGTGACGAGTGTATCCAGGGCCTGGATCTTAGATGCTTCTTCCTAACAAGGAATCAAGGCTCTTCAGAGAAAGGGTGCCTTCCAGGGCTGGGCAGAGAAGGAGTAAGATAAGCCTAGAACATCGTGCTGCCACCAAGCGAAGAAATCCTCAGAAAACTGATGGAAGCACATCAAAAGGGCACAGGGGCCTGTTTGCAGGTGTGATCCTGCTGGCGAAATATGGGAAATTGGTCACCTAAGTCACTGACGCCAGTGATGATTATAAACCATGGAAAAATACCTTTGGGTTTGCTTAGTCTCTGAAACTGGGTAGTATTAAAGAACTGGTATTTCACCTCAAAAAGTGAATTAGGTAGTGCTAGTTTAATTTAGTGTAGGTAATACTATGAAAGTATTTTTTAAATTGATGTTTAATAAAATGCAAAATATTATTTTAAAATAAGTTTCCTTTGGGATCATTCTCAGATATATGTTAGTAATAAAATTCCCTTGCAAGTACAAAATTTCTTCTCAATTCATCTATTATCCTTCTACATGATTTCCAAAGTATAATTGTTGAGCTGAGTAATTAAAGCTTTCCACTATTCTTTCATTATTGTGTCTGCATATCCAGCTCTTTTGTGAATTTGGGACCCAGTAGTGAAATGGGAAGTTTGTGATTTGAAATATTTAAAATGCACATTGCTTTATTAATTATCATCAGTTCTAGTATACAATGGTTGGACCCCTGTGGGTATGTTAGAAAAGAGTTAGTTAGGAATTAGCTGATGTTGAAAATTTGAATGAGGAAATATCCACATAGAGGGAAAACATACAGGGAAAACAAGAAGTATAATTTTTCTCTAATGCAGCTGTTGCTAAATCTATCTTATAATGTTTAATGGCATTATTTATGTACCAATCTTCAAGTCAACGATTCATAACAGAGAATGCCAAGATAATCTAACTGAACCATGGAAAAGCCCACTGTAAATGCCAGCTATTGCTATGTTTTATGTACTGCAAATAAATATCTCATCTCACTTTAACAATTTCTTAGTAAAAAAAAAAAAAACTCACCTGAAATGGAAACATTCACCAAAACTCATATTTAACCAGCAATTTTAGCTATTTGCTATAAAGAAACCAAAAGGCAACAGGGTAACTGAAAGCAGGGTGTGCTCCATCACCCAACATTCAGGAGACCAGAGGGGAGATGCGACCTGCTGGTGATCACACTGGGGCAGGATAAGCAGGAACAGGGGGGTCTCAGACAGAGCCTTCGGCCGCCCCACACAACGGCGTCGGGACTGGAAGCCAGGGAGACACCTGGGCACAGCCCAGTTCTAGGTGAGTCTGAAGCCTGGAGGGGTGAACATATGGAATACAAGATCTGCAGGGCTGGGAAGCAACGGCCTTGCCTTGTCGCCTCAGGAACCCTTACCCACACTCCAGCCCGGTGCCCTCTTCCAGCGCCAGGCCCCTCTGGTGCCGACTGGCCACACCCTGGCTTGGCGCCCAGTGCTGTTGGCTTTTTAGAGCGAAGTCCATCCCCCAGCTAGATGGGGAGCCCCTAATGGGAAGAACCAGGTCTCACTCTTCTCTTATCACCTAAAGCTCTTAGAAATTTACTAACTACTGCAGGACTAAATGTTTCCCGACTGCTTGTTTAATTTCACGTATGGTTTTACACTGACACCCACTTACAGCGCTGATTGATGGACAGAGAGTTAGGTTTAATTCACTCCATTAAATGCCAGTCAGGAGCTTAAGGGAGCCACTGTGTGGCCAGAGCAGGCCATTCTGGGAGACACCCCATCATCTGACAGCCCTCCATGCATGTGTCACCCCCAAACCACCTGCCCCGTGCTACAACTCCTCTCCTCTTCTATGCTCAGCACGAAATTAGGAGTCAGAAAATGTGGATTCAAGTCCTAGCTATGCCAGCGACGAGGCAATTCACTCATCTACTTGAGTAGACTACCACTAAGGTTCTTTGCTCCAAGTATCCATGAATCTAACTTCAGGCCTTTGCCCTTCAGACCGGAAATCCCAGGAACAGCCCCTCCCCCATCACTAAAAGGGCCGGTCCGCCCTGCGGCCCCATTGTCACCATCAGTACTGTACGTGTGTTCCAAGGCCTCTTCTGACTTCTGCTGCAAGGTCAACGTGCGCATGAAACTGTGTCTACGACTAACCATACAGTTAAATGTCTTGTCTGATCTGTACTTCACACCTATATGCAGTTAACAAACACGCATCGAGTGGCTGGTCAGATTGTACAGGACAACACACACACGTGGGAAAACCTCTAATATATTCTCACTTCCAGCATCAAAGATAAGTGCCCCATTTGCAAATAAGCACCAGTGATGATATATAAAACTAAGTTATGTTCATACTGGTCACCAAATAGGTTGTATTCAACTTAATCGACAGCTCAGTGGCCTTGAGAATAATTCCCTGGTCTTTTCAGTTTTGTAAGAAACTTATTTTAATTGTCTCATCAACATCAAATGATATTAGGGCCATCACAGTGGCAGTTACAGTAAATGGCTCAGAAAGAAAATCAAGGAACGGTTTTGGTAGATTTTAGGGAATACATGAGCTAGATAAAAATATATGAGCCATATAGGAATTCAAAGAAACTTAAATTAATATCGATCAGTTCTGAATAATAAAGAAGTTTTTCAGAATCTAATGTAGCTTTGCTCTGCGAGGAGACTAAGCACATCACCCGAAGACCTTTCCCTGGCCAAGTAATGAATGTGTTACCCAATTAATTAAAAAGAAGGGTGCAATTTCACCTTTCCATACATATCTAGGAAAAAGAACCATCATAAATTCATAGATGAAAGTCAGTTTTAAAACTGAACGTATGTAACAAAATCTTCCAGGACATGTTTAAAATATTATTTCTCTTTGGCCAAAATTATACCCATATTTTGCTAAGTTTGGGGTGTTTAACTTCAGTACAAATATTAAAGTCACATAAACGTTTTTGAATAGCACTACAGTGAGGTTTTGTTTAATTTTTTATGAAGATAAACTGAGGGATCACTCACAAAATCAAAGTAGTCCTCTTCCACAAATTATCAAATTTATACACTCTGAAAGAAGCATGAATTGGAAAATGAAATGCTTTTTCCAATAAAAATAAATAACAATTTTATTCTGAAACCAATGAAATAAAAATTTCAATCCAGTAAAGAATATTTACATGTATTGTTGAAAACATTGTATCACTGTATTGATATTACAATAAACTTTGTTATTCTAATTACCTCAATGAATTGCTACATTAGCCCTATTTTATCCCATTTTAAAAGGTATAAACTGACACCCAGAGTCCTCTTCCTAAGGTCACACAGGCTGTAAGCAACGGGGCTGAATCCAGGTGATCTGACCCCACGGCCAGTGCGTTGGGCACGCCGCTCCACCACCTCCCAGCCATTCTCACCCCCAGAGTGCACTCTCCACCCCCAATAAACAGGGTGATGAGTCACATCCCTGCTACTACAGCACACATGCGATTCACAGAAGAGTGTTCTGAACATACACTTCATTCCATCCACTACATAAACGGTAAATGCTCAAGTGGCATTAATGTCTAGTAAATTTTCACATGGGCAAGGGGTACAAATGGAAGCAAAGCACAAGTCTATACATACATCAATTAATAGAAAAATATAACTAGCGTTGTCTTTGTACTTGAGCACTGAAAACCCCTATTATCCTGCTGTGCTTTGGGCCTCTAAATTGCCCCTTAGAATTTGTAGGTTCACTGCAGGAACAATGGAAAGCTGAAAGCTGAAAGGTATGTGCATTCCAAAACACTGCGTCCTTTTGCAATTTCCCTTCTATATTTATTACCCAGATCTTCAAACACTCTAAGGGGAGCTAAACTAACTCAACTGTGTGTATAACATGTAAAAGGGGAAATGCCACAAAATCAACACAACCTTTAAAGTGTAACATTTCCCAAGATAGTTAATATTAGAGAAACATTTTAGTGTTATAAGCATAATATTCATATGTAATATTTTCAGCAAACATAAAAGCAAATACAGAACTAAGTCACTAAAAGTCAACCACATTTTTAAAACAAAAACTGCAACTAATTTTAAACTACCACTTTTTCTGCAGCCGTTACATGATTAAACATGCATAACCATACTAGTATGCTCGCCTTCTCAAATACAAAGCTGATGTAACCACCATCACCCTACCCCAGACACCGCCTAAAATTGGTAGGACCCACTAACTCTCCCCCAATTTACCCATGCTCCTTTGCTTGAGAACAAAACACGTGTCCAGCAAAGGGCCAACATGAGCCCTCTGTGAGCCGGCAGGAGCGCCCTTGCTCAATCCCAAGGCACGCTTTCCAACCAACAGGCTCCTCCGTCAGCTATTATAAGCAAAGATAATAACGAGGCAGTCGATAGTACCATGAAATTAAATTCTGTGTGAGAGTCTTCTATCTTCAGATTCAATCATATATTTTGTTAAAAGAGATACGTAAATCAATGCTAATAAGATAGCAAACCTTCCCCAAGAGAGCCATGCTTCAGATCAATCGCCACTCTCAAAATTTTTTATTCCATAATCAAGTGACAAATCCTTGAGTCTCTATCTTTCCCTTTTGACTTCTCTGATAAAGGATTTCAATAAAAGCCAATCAGAAAATAGTTTTTCTCACTTTTTTTCCTGCACCTCTCCTAGAAATATACCTTTCTAAAACACAGGCAGGCCATGACACTGCTCCATTCAAAAACTTACATGACTAGACACACAGTCCAAATTCTGTGGCGCCACATTCGGACATCGAGAATCCGGCCTGATTCTCTTCCAGGGTCGCCTTGTCCTGTGCCAGGGTCACAGCCGTCCCCTTCACGCATGCTGCTCCTGAGCCTGGAATTTCTGTTCATCCTGGAAACACGGCAACCTAATCCCAGTTCAGAGCGCCTCCTCCTGCTCTGTGACGTCATGGGCACTCTCCCTTATCCACATCCCATGTGCCACCCCAAAGCTGTGTTTGTGCCTCATTCTGAACGCTTAGATTATATTCTGAATCATAGCCATTTATTTGAATGTTCATTTCCCCTATTTTTACCACAGGGTTCTTTTGAGAGGTAAGGAGAGAGGGGAGGGATTATATCACCTTTTTTTATTGTGGTAAAATACACGTTATAAAATTTACCATCTTGGGCCAGCCAAGTGGCACGGTGGTTAAGAGCTGACTTGGGACGCCAGCGGCCCCGGTTCGAATCCCACATGAGGGCCAGTGACACTGCCCTCAAAAAAAAAGAAAAAAAATATTTACCATCTTAACCATTTGTAAGTGCACAGTTCAGTAGTGGTAAGTATTGGACTGTCAGAAAAGTCATGACGTATTTTTTCTGTTTTTCCTTGCAAAAATGCGTCATGACTTCTCCGACAACACAATATATTCACACTGTTATGCAACCCATCCTAGAAGGCTGTCTTGCAAAAGTAGAACTTCATACCCATTAAACTTCCCTCCCCATCCCTTCCCACACCTAGGCACTAACCCCATCATTCTACTTTCTGTCTCTATGAATTTTAATATGTGAGGTACCTCATACGAATGAAATCATACAGTGTTTGTCTTCTGGTGACTGGTTTATGTTTTGTTTGGCGTAATGCCCTCCAGGTTCATCCACCTTGTAGGCATGCGTCGGAATTCCCTTTCTTTTTAAGGCTGAATAACAGCCCATTGCAGCTATGCAGATAAACCACATGTTGTTTTTCCATTCCTCTGTCCACAGTCACTCAGGTTGCCCCCATCTTTTGGCTATCGTGAATAATGCCGCTTTGAACGCAGGTCTTAGAGGCCCTGCTTTCAAGCCCTTTGGGCAGGACCCCAGAAGTGGAATTGCTGGATCATACAGTAATTCTGTTCAATTGTTTGAGGAACTGCTGAACTATTTCATATTCTAAGAGTGCCTGAGGATTCCAATTTCTCCACAGCCTTACCAACACTTGCTACTTTCTCTTTTTGTAATAAAGGCACCTGATGAATGTGAGGTAGTGGTGGTTCACGGGGTTCAGATCTGCATTTCCCTAATGGTTACGGGGCTTGAGCATCTTTTCAAGTGCTTATCAGCCATTTGCATGCTTTCTTTGGAGAAATGTCCACTCAAGTCCTTTGCTCATTTTTAATTGGACTGTTTGTTTTTATTGTTGAGTGGTAGTTTTTATCTACTCTGGATATTAACCCCTTATCAGATATATGAACCACAGAGTGCTTTTTTAATTACATTTTTCTATTTCCTAATTTTTCAGAGTTGGCTATATGTAATAGAGAAATACGTTTTGAGTTGAATGTTTCCTTCTTTTTAATTTGTTTGTATAATACAAAATCCAAAATATCTAAATAGGAGTAGACGGTGCAAAATAAGACTCCCTCCCATCCCCATTCTCCAGCCACCAAGTTCCAATCTCCAGAAGCATTCTCCATTATAATTTATTTATCCAGGCCCCAAATATGAACATTTGTTTCCAATTGTTGCCAAGAATATCCTTAAATATATAGGATTTCACACAAGCACAAGATCTGTAGGCTAACTTCTTGTAGAGGAATCAAATGTTAGGGTATTTTAAGTTTTAATAACTTACTTTCAAATTGGTCCCAAGGAAAATTGCAAAAATTCATATTCCCATTAGCAATGATATTGCCTGTTTCCCTATACCTTCAAAAACATTTCAAAATGTGTTTTCAAAGTTTGTTTTTTTGCCAATTTGATAGGTTTAAAAAAAGGGTGTCTCACTGAAGTTTTGAACCTCTCTTATTATGAACTATGTATTCATAGCCTTCATATTTTTGTCTGTTTTCTATTTGATTGTTCATCTTATCCACTGGGTTGTTGGTATCCCTTACATATTTATGAAAATGGCCCTTTTCCTATGATATGAATTGCAAATCTTTTTCCTAGTTTGTCTTCGATTCTTGATATGGGTTTATTATTATGTTTTTGGCAATGCATAATTTTCACACAGTCAAGTGATATCACTCTTTTTTTAATGGTTTTTTTAACATCTCTTATTAGTCCCATAATTATTATAGTGAAAATCCTCACTACCTTGCAAGTAAATTATAGTTTCCCAATTGGCCTACTTCTCATCATCCCCTCAACTTTACAACTTATCTCATACACTTGGCAGATTAATCTTCTTAAAACACAGTTTGCCCATGAGTACCCAGTCAAAAATCCTTCAGTTATCCCCTTCCTACTATTTATAGACTACTAAGTCTAATATTTAGGTCATTCACAATCTAACCTCAATTTATATGTCCCACAGTCCCTTACTGTAGCCACATAGTTTATCAGTGGTCCTAAGTTTAAGAACAAAGCTATTTCCACTGTCTCTGGTCAAACTATATCTGATATTTTGAAGGTTCTTCCCTTCCTTCAGAGGTCAGTTCAAGTTGATGTCTCTGTTCCCTCCCAACCACTCAAGATCACATTGATTCAACAGCTATTTAGTCTGCTACTTATTCAAAGGTAAACAAATAAGGATATCCAACGAATTTTCTGCTATGGGCGGTCACACAGCAGGGAGAGTCAATCTAGACAGTGGTCTCTAAACCTTTAAGTAGGTTAAGAGATTGAGAATTTGAGAAGATATGACCCAGATTTTAAAAAGAAAAACATGGAACAAGGCAAGGTAAATAAGAATTCACTGTCTATAAGTTAGTCTGATTGGATTATAGAGTGCTAAGACTGGAGTATACAAAATAGAGAAAAATGCTGGACAGGGCCAGGTGAAATGGAATTTTTTAGGCAATTTAAGCAAGACTTTTACCTTCACCTAAGGACAATCGTAAACTGCCATCACTTTAAGTCAAATGGGAATTTTAAAAGGATCACTGACTGTAGGTGGTGAACATACAATGCAATAAAATATAGGTGATATATTATAAAATGTACACATGAAACCAAGTAAGTTTACTAACTGATGTCAACCCCAATGAAATTTAATAAAAATTGAAAAATGAAAAAAGATCACTAACTACAAGCTAGAGTTTAACCAGCACTTAACTGTCCAAACTTGAAACTGACTCAAATATTAAATGTACTTTTACTTCCCAATAAACCAGTTTTAAACTGCTGTAGGACAGAAGGCTGCAGAAAGATAGGTTAAGGCAACGTGTGGCTTGGCCTAAGGGCTGAAAACAATTACTGTCTCTAGTCAACTTTAACCAACCAGACAATCGGCCCAAGTTAAAGATGAGGCTACTGATGATAAAAGATCAGAGCTGACTCCCGACTGTTTTCATTCGCAATAAAATCCAAAACTGATAAGCTGGCCTCAGATCTGTCCCATTCACTCAACAATTTCACTCTCCATTGCATGTAAAACCATCATACCTCATTTTGATCCTACTTTCAAAATCTGGGGTTAAAACTCCAGGAAGATTTCATGAAATGTAAGGATCACTGCATTTCCCCACATTTAGCCTGGGCAGTGAGAACCCAATTGCAAAAAGGGAATATTATCCATCGCGTCACCCAGTTCAGTTCTCTTAACTGACATTCTGCATGGCTGCTACAAAGAGAAGCTGCTCAAAGCAAACACAAACAGTTGTTCTACTACAAGCTGCTTTCATTTGCTTCTTCAACATTCTTCTCCACGTTCGCCACATCCTAAGTCAGAGGACACCTTGTACTATTTCTTGTTCCGTGGTGACAGCTCCTTTTGGACTCCCCATGTCTACCTTGGGGGCTGGTGGGTGGACTGCCGCTCTCACATCTTCTGCCACAGGATATTTCCCCTCTTTGACTTTGGCAGTATGATCCATTTTGAAGGTAACAGAAGTAACTACAAGTTGAGATTGCGATATAATAAAGATGTCAAATGTGCTACAGAAAATGAACTATATATTTTGAACTAAGTACTGTCAAGCATTCTCGAACTCAGAAGTGTCAAGTTTTCTTTAATTTTAATTCATTAGTAGGTCACCGACCATTCCTTTCTCTAAGTATTTTAAACTAGAGGGCCATTTTGGTTGAAACTAGTTATACTGAATAGAGCACCTGCTGCAGGATTTCAACAAGCCTGTTTTTATTGTCTTCCCCCAGAATATTTGTCCCTAACTACCTCGCACTAGTGACTCCCACCACACAGACTGGTCATAAGAGCTTTAGACTCTAGCCTTTTCTTACCAGAAACAAGAAATAAAGTGTCTCCGATTCTACAGAATTAGGCAATATAATTCATGCTGTTGGAAGGAAGACCAACATCTCAAGCCGACAACTAGGTAATAAATATGATTTGAAGCCAGGCACAGAAACAGAATATCCCAAAGTGTATACCTTTCATAAGAAGACACACGCAGGCTTAATCAATGAAACGTATTCAGATGAAAAACAGTCATTCTTTTCCTCAGACATGGCTAAATAATCTTTTCTGGAGTGCAGCAGGTCCTCGAATCATGTTTTGTTCAATGTTGTTTCATTATAACAGTGATGAGATGTCATAGGAACTTAACTCTTTCTTGTCTATATCAATTAGCCTTTGGTATATATCTTTTTGATGCAATTCCAAGAATCCACTAACGATGGTGAAGACTTACTCTATTGCCTTCTTAATCCCAAATCGTTATTTGCTTTTATCACTTGTCTACAAATAAAAAAAAAATTAAAACGTTGAAGACAGTAACCACATATGACTCAATAACCAAATAACTCCTTACATTTCTTCTTAATGAGTTAAATTTATAGAGGAATCTTACAAACAGCTCACATAGTCCTCAAAAATAACCTATAAAATACATTTTACCTCCATTTTCCCAAAAGGAAAGTGAAGTTCAGAGATAAAAAGTTCATCTTCACAGAGCTGATAGTAGAGCTAGCACTTGAATAAAAATCTTCATGACCCCATGTTCTCATCACTACACATTATCACTTGAAGGTCTAGAAGTTTACATTTAATGCCTATGTTTTCAAGTTTTAAAATAAAGGTTTTAATTATGTTTAGAAGCATAACATCATGCAGTCATATATACACCAGATGTGCCTCAAACTATTAACCTTCTAACTTATCATAACCCACGCGTGTGTTCAGACTATAGTTCTTCTCTTACACAACGAGCAGTAAGACTCATTAAAAATATAAGCTAATTAGCTTATAAAGTGCCTCAGACTACCCTTACATAACAACAATAGCAAACAGTTATTATTTAACAAAACTAAATCATAGTTATTTAGTATTTGAATCTGACACTAATAAAACTCTTATTAAACAAATAAGCTCTTGGAAAAATATCAAAATGTTTTGTAAATAATCTACTATAGCAGCCAAACTAAAAATTAAGGAAAAAACGCTACATACCGTATGATTCCAACTACATAACATTTTGGAGGAGTCAGCATTATGCAGACAGTAAAAAGATGAGTTTTTACTGCCAGGGGAGAGGGCAGAGGGAGAGATCAATGGGCAGAACACAGAGGATTTTTAGGCAGTAAAACTTCTCTGTGTATGATCCTATAATGATTGATACATGTTATTATACATACATCAAAACGCATGAGAGTACTCCACCAAGAGTGAACCTGAATGTAAGCGCTTACCTTTGGGTGATAATGATGTGTCAATATAGGTTATCAGTTGTAACAAATGTACCGTCTGGTGAGTGATAATAATGGGAGAGGCTGTGCGTGTGTGTGTGTCGGGGGGAGAATATGGGAAATCTCTGTACCTGCCACCCAATTTTGCTGTGAACTTAAAACTGCTCTGAAAAATAGTCCATTAAAAAAATCACGGTAAATTATCTGTGGCAGCTCTAATCTTGTTCCACAACTGTTGCTTTATAAATCCACTACCGTCTACTTAGAGTCTGGGCCATCGACCCTAAGCTTCAGGGCCTCTGCATCCTCACTGCTCCTGCAACGCCAGCTCTGCCCTGAAGCCACTTGTCCTCTAACATGACAGGGAGAAAATTAGGTACGGACAACAGGGAAGGCGGAGTGTGGCTGAAGAATTCCTAGAGTGAGAAATCTGCAGGAAAACCTGCAAGAAACTGCCGAAAGGAGAAAATCCTGAGATGTTCTGAAGTATTGGTCCACATAATACAAAAATCATATGAAATTAAATTATCCTAAAATACAAAATGTGTATCACAAACATTTCCCTCCTGCCAAAAATGTCTTTGCTGTGCATAGTCCCCAAACTAGGACTGGATAATGTGTTTACAGCGTGCCCTCTGCTGTAATGTGGACCATAAATACTACAAACACTTTCAACAGAAAGATATAAAAAAGTCTGTGTGTCAAAGTGCCATTACAAAGACCTGGCTCTCTGCATAAACTGTTGGATAAAATTGCAGAGATTAAATTTTAGTGATTTATTACATAAAAGAAAGATGTATACTTTTATCTTCTGGGTATTCTTAATCTCAGAAGTCCAACGGATGCTCGGTGTCACCAAACTGAGCAGTTCACTGAGACTGTTCAAACAGTCACACAGGAAAGGGTGTCGGGGGTGGGCGCTTGCTTGCTCTGGTCTTCAGCGAGACCAGGCTAAGCTTACCTGGCACATCCGAAGACCTGAGCCACTTAGGAGAGGCTGAGGGCTCTAGTGGCAAATCAGAGGCCCGTGAGACAGGCAGGCTCACGCGCATGCGCACCCATGCCTTTAACTGCTCTCCGCACGGCCAGGCCTCAGAAGCCCCCACCCCCTGCCTCACACCGCTTGATGCTCCAGGATCCTACAGCCAGCTGCCTTCTAGACGCCTCCAACTCACCAACGCTCTGCTCCGCAAGCACGTCAGTCACTGTCCCAACCTGAACTCTGTCTCCCCTCAGACCGCCTTCCTCTTCTCCTTCCCCTCTCACTCACCACACACCTGGGAGTCACTCTAGCATCCTTGCTCTCCCACTATCTTTACAGTTGCAAAAACCAGCCAATTTTCCGTCCTCCTAAATATTTCTCCGAAAGCTTCTCACCTCTGAGTATCCCCACTACTTGCACCCTGGTCTGAGCTCTCGACCTGCTGTGAGCCACCCCAATGCACTGCCCCTCCAATCTTGCCACCCGCCAATCCCCACTCCCCCGCCCCGACTCCACCCCCAATCTCCCCAGCCCACCGCTTTCAGTGACCTGTCATGTCACACACAATGCCTCAGTGGCTCGCCGCTACGCATGGGACACGTAAGAGCACCCTGCATTAGCTCTCCAGTTTCATCTCCTTTCGCTCCTGACTCTCTGCCCTCCACACTCTAATTTCACTGACCTACATAGCGTTCCCAGAACACATTATGCTCTCATAATGCCACACTCAGCCACTCCTGCTATTAGCGCTACCTAGAAATGCTTTCTGCTGCCTCTCAACCTGCCCACTCCTCCTCGGCTCCCAAGGCTCAGCTCAAACACCACCGCTGCTAAAGCCTTTCCCCGGCACTCGCGCCAGGGGCCAAGTATCTCCACTTTGCACTCGTGTCTCCACTATAGCGAACAGCACACGATACCTGAACTGTTGGTTGAGATGTCTATTGTTCTTTTAGACTCTAAGCTACTTCACTGAGAACAGTGACTTTTCATCTCCTTATATCCCCAGCCCTAGCTCAGCGCACACAGCACGTAGTAGAAACAAATAAACTAGAGGCCAATGGAAGGGCAAGAAGGTATCCACTGGAGTTTGAATACAGAAAAAACCCAGATCTTCAGGAAGTCTAGACACCTGTGAGTAAGGCCCGCCCATAACAAACTAGAAAAACATGGTTATTCAGGTAGTATCAGGGTGACCAAGGAATACAGTTAACATTGGACTAAGCAGGCAACGAGGCCCTGAGAGCTCCCAGTGGGGTGGCAGACAAAGGTCAACGGGAAGGTCACGGGTAATGGTGGTTCTTTCTATGAGTCAAGTTCATCAGCCTAATCCGTGGACTCAGCACGAGACGGGAAGCTCCCTCCTGAGGTACCCCTTTGTCAGTACGGGCCACACTCCTCTCCCAGGCCCACTACCACATGTCAGGTTCCACAGGGGACTGCCCTTGTGGGAGCCACCTGTCCTGGCAGAGGTCAGTCTGGGGTGTCAGAGAGAGGGGAGTCTTTGTTCTGTGGCAAGGACCTCGAGGAAAGAAAGTGAAGCTGTTTACTGAGGATACCGATTTTGTACCAGATGGCGCGCTACTTTACAGACACTCACTAAATCTCACAGTAAGTCATGACCCCACTTTACAGGGGTACATTTGTCCAAGATCACACAGCTAAGCACTGACAGCGCCGGCCCCAGAGCCCTGGGGTGACAGCCCCAGAGCGTTGCCGCAGCCCTGACCACCTCTCCATGAGGAGGATGTGGTCCACACATTCTAGGCGGGGACTCAGAATACAGTGTTCTCCAAAACACTGTTGTAGATGTCGGTAAGTCAGCAGTGCCACTGATACATAATGGGCATGCAACGCTTTGAGGTCTTGACCTGGAAATCTAAATGCTGTTCTTTTATTCCTATAATTACCCTGTTCAACATTACAAACAAGAATGGACTTGAAAATGATTTTTTGGCATACAAAGGGTTCTTAAATCAGGGCTTTCTTTAAGAATATTTTTCTTACACAAAAAAAAAAAAAAAAAAAAAATCACCAAGGATAGAAACTCTCTTGCCTTGTTAATTTGTAAGAACAATGACACCAGAAGACACCTGTGGGAAATGTGCTTATCTGACCAGGTGCTAATTTATAGTACGCTGTCATTTGAATAAAACATCACACTAAACCCTAGGGACCAGGGCTTATGATAGAAGTGCCACAAGCTATAGCAGTGCAGCTGATATGCCCACAATCTACTGAGAAAATGTTCTCCTTTGCAAAGTGAAACCAGGTGTCTGCTGTGAAATCAGATGTCTGTGGACTTGTCTTTCTTGGTGTCTAGCGCATTAGATACACTAAACACACAGCTTAGCTGTGTTACTAAACCCACAGCTTGGCAAAATCATGACAGGTCGGACGTGAGGAATCAACATTTTTATTGTAATTCTCATAGGCCACAGACATTTCTGAAATAGAAACCCTAACTTGAAGCACTCAACTAAGTGTAACAGTGTGTCTTTCTCACTTTGGGAACAGTGTCAGAGCTTTTGAAACACATTATGGAAACCCTGGCCTTTCATTTTTCAGGCTGGCGCTCTTCAGGCAGCGCTGTGGAACGCTCTGAAGGGGGAGTTTGCGTAGCATCAGGTGTCAATCCTTGTCCCAGAAATTCTAGGACCAGATGCAGCAGGTGATCGTTGTGAAAATGCAAATACCCAGGAGCCTTAGCTCCTTTAGGAAAGTTAAGTACTAGGCTGCTTTCCAGAGTCACAAGAAAGATCTTAAGTGATGGGTGACCAGACAGAGAAACAGGGAAGGACATGAACAGGATCTGTAAGCCAGTCGCTGTGTGGTACACACTCTTTTTAATATACTATTGTTCTGTTTTGACAGATGAGACAGTATGGAACAGTGTTTTAACTGGCCTGGAGTGGCAAGCTACAAAATAAGAGCCAGGAATCAATCCCTGGTCTAAAAGACTACAAAGCATGCTACTTCTACTTGAGGATTTGTGGTGCAACAAGGAATGGTGGTAAATAGCCAAGAATATGGAGGTAAAAGGCAGACATTTATAATTTTGCCAAATGGTAATATGTAATTATGCAAAAAAATTATCAAACAGAAAGTTGAAGAAACACAAATTATTGACAGTGGTCATCTGAGAGGGACTTCATAGGTGACTCACTCACTATGTTTCATATCCTTGCAAGATTCCATTTATAAATAACTTTTTTTGACCTTATGTAACCTTCAAAAACAAAAAACAAAAAAAGGCACCTTTTTCACTTCAATAAAAAAGGAGGTTAAATGTACAGAAACCCATTCAAATGAACATTAGCATTTATTTTCCTATGACATCATCTCTAATACTTTCCATTAGAGAGCTTTTTAATCTAAGGCCACTTGTATGGAACAATTCAAAAAATGATTCTCATCTAATTATTACACTGGTGCATTTATTACAATGGAAACTGACTATACTATTCATTATAGGCCACAAAATCACCATGGTCAGCCTGCCTTGAAAGTTTATTACAGAAAGTACCAGAAAGGCAGAAAAAGAACACTGTTCTTCTCCCACAACACTGTACAGACCTGCACACCCCTAAGACTGGCAGGATAGAAGGTCTCATACATAGACACTCAGCTGTTCAGAAAAATCCTCGGAAAACTGGGGAAAGGCTGGGCGCAAACTAGCCATCTCCAACACAGTGTCATCATTCTACCATCCTGCTCTTATGAATCGATCTTTATGGCATCAGTGAATGAACCCATCACCAATAAACGATTATTTTCTGGGTTTCCGTCACGTCTGTGGTCACCTGCCACTTGAGCACAGATAAGACAGGTTCAGGGCCGGGTCGGTCCATGTCAAGATGCCATAGAGGATAATGCTAGTTTTCCTGTGTAAAATCCCAGCATGCGGTTTTTGACGTGCTTGCTTGGGGCTAACCTGAAGTTGAACGAATTCAAAATGTCCCTTTAGATGGGGCAGAGAGGATGCATGAGGTTCACCCAACCTTCTGGGGGGAGCTGGGCTTCATTTCACTAATATTATGGGGGGGCGGGGGGTGTATTGGAGAGCGACGGAAAAGTCCCAGAGCACCACCCAGGAGAGAGACCACAGTGCACACCAGAGCAAAGCTGCAAGGACCTCAGTGTTCCGTTGGGCAGCTTTTCAGAAATCTGCAGCGAGCTGGTGAGCAGGTGTCAAAGTGAAAGCGAAGGGGGCAAGGCCCGCCTGGGCATTACTCCCTCCCCAAAATACCTTGTGTACACTGGAGAGAAGACCCCAAATGGCCTGCAACGCTTGGGACAGGCTGCTCACTGCATGCGTTGCGGTCCTACAGGATGTCTCTGTGCGAGGGCCCCGACAGCTCCAAGGCCAACGCGCCAAGGAGGTGGCGGTCCAGGGCCGCCCGCCGTGAGGCCCAGCGGCCGGCGGCGCCACGCCTCCGGGGCTGGGCGCGGGTGCCCTGCGGGGAGTCTCGGGTCCCTGACGTCCGCTGTCGCCTGGCCGGGGTCCCCGCGCCTGGGGCACTCCGGGCTGCTTCCAGCGGGCCAGCCCTTACTTACCCTTTCTCCCGCTCCGCCTCGGCGAGAAGGGGTAAGTGGGTACTGTGTGCCCTCGCCCACTGTGGCCAAAGCCCTAAAAAGTAAGAAGGGACAGACACGTGCTTTCAAAGGCTGCTGTCCCAGCCTGAGCGCCCCCACTCCGCGCGCGGCGCGTCCCCGCAGCGCCCCTGGCGGCCAGGACGCGGCACGGCAGAGGGTCCGCGGCGGGGGGCGGAGCCTGGGGCGGGACTTGGGAGTTGGGGCGGGGTTTGGAGAGGGGGGTTGGGGCTTGGGTGGGGCGGGGCTTTGGGGTGGTGGAGCGAGGCTTTTGGTGGGGGCGGGGCTTTGGGTGGGGCGGGGCCTGGGGCGGGCCCGGGGCTTGGGTGGGGCGGGGCTTGGGTGGGGGCGGGGCCTGGGGCTCCCGCACGGCAGGGAGGCGCCGTGGCGGGCGCCAGGGTCCGACCGCAGCCAGCCGGCGGAGGTGGCAGCGTGGCCGGGCGCCGCGCGGGGCCCCGGACAAACACGCGCGCGCACATGCTCGCGAGCATCGCCAGCCTCGCGGCCGCGCAGCCTCCCGCCTCCCCGCAACGCCCGCCCCGCCTGGGGCCAGCTCCCCAGGAAGGTGCCCAGGCCCGGGGACCCGTGTCCGCGACCCGCCCGCCCGCCCGCGCCCGCGCCCGCGCCCGCTGCGCAGACCCCCACCCGCCTCCGGGCGCGCGCCCTCCGCACCCGCTGCGCCGCTCTGCCCTGGGGACGTCCCCGCGAGGCCCCGCCCCCGCCGGCGGAAAGCTCCGCCCCCGGCCCCCAGCGCGCGGAGCAACGGCGCGAAGCCCCGCCCCCGCCCTGGTGGGGAACAAAACCTGGCCTGGGTTTCACGACGGATCAAACATAACACTCGTTCGGCTAACCATTATTGAGCACTTACCCTAAATTCAGCACGGTGCTAAAGGCCGAGAGGGCTCCTGTGTCTTCAGCCGTCCCTCCCCTTGATTTCCAGGTCAGGAGACCCAGACCCAGCAGTGGCTGTGAGTGCACAGCTGTAGTGCAAAGCACCTGACCAGCTCCCTCCTCTCTGGGCTGCTTACATTTCTCTACTAAAGTGCACAGAGGAAAGCTTCACTTTGGCTGCCTCAAGCCAAAAGGAAAAATCCACAACAGCTGCTTTACTTTGGAGAAACTGAGGTTTCACATCTAACCCTTTGCCTTCAAATGGTACAAACTCTTAGCTGGGTTATTAGAACCCACAAAAAAAAGTGGAACCTACAACTACCAAACAGACAGGAAATACTTTTTCTTCCTTTTTTTCATCCCTCCCCAAATTATATCCTTTCATGTGTCTGTCTGTATTGTCCTGCATACTGACACACTGCTCTGCATTTTCAAATCACTTAATACAAATGTAGATACCAGATACCCTGGTACTTTGGGTTCAAAATTACAATAATGCTAAAGGTTTAAGAACCTACTCGGAGACTTAAAGGACCTGATAAATAGAACTAGAGTCTCTTAAGGCTAAGAAAGTTGCTCTCCTGTGAAGGAGACGTGTGCCCGTTTCATAGTTTTTTCTTATTAGTTACTGACATAGTTACTGTAGAGTAAGCCCTTTTCTGCCAGCGCTTAAGGATTTAATCCCAAGAGCACTTAGCTGACAGGACAATCTGCATCAAATAGCAGGGAGGACTTATTTGTAAATTGGAGGGGGCCCTATTGGCGCTGGGAGCCCAAATTAAAGAGATGGAGTTTCTGGCCACTGGTAGCTGACTGGAATGTGAGAGGATAAGCAACAAAGACAGCTTTGTGTGAATATTATTATAATGGAAAGTATAATCACACAAAAAGTTACTAGGTCTGACCTGACTTTGTCGCTAAAGTTCATCAACTGTTTTGTCAAAGAAGCTGAGGTCATCTGAAGAGGCTATATACTCTAGGATGCCAACTGTACAACATTCTGAAAGAGGCAACACAGTGGAGACAGAGAAAAGATCTATGGTTGCCCAGGGGTTAGTGCGGAGGGAGGGAAGTGCTGACGCTGGGTGACAATGATCTGTCAATGTAGGTTCATCAGTTGTAACAAATATATCACTTTGGTCTGAGATGCTGATAGCTGGAGAGGCCCTGCAAGAGTGCGGGCAGGGGATATATGAGAACACTACTTTCTGCTTAATTTTTCTGTAAGCCTAAAACTGCTTTAAAAATAGTCTATTAAATAAACAAAACAAGTAGCTGTGGTAAAGCCTCAGAACATCCCATTTTCTTCAAATCCATCAATTAAATTCTAAACTGAATATCTGGCTTTATGTGTGTTGATATATGAGTTGTCTTCTTATATTAGAGCAGCCCTGCATGTGGCCTTAATGTCATCAGGGAGAAAATAAACCATATATTCCTAAGGTAGAAAATTAAATTGTGATTGGACATCACGTCTTATAAATTCTATGAATATATTTGCATTCAAATTTATTCCTATCCATATATACTTACAAACAGTAAGCAAATAGTGCACAATATCACAGAGGTTTTCAAACTCCCTGGTCTCAAGATCTCTTTACAATCTTAAAAATGATGAAGGACTTTAAAAAGAGCTTTTGTTTGTGTGGGCTACATATGTATGTCCATATTTTCTGTATTAAAATTAAAACAAAAATGTTAAATACATGTCTAATTAATTCTAAAAGTAATAAACTCATTACATGTTACTGTAAAGAATATTTTTCAAATAATGACTACTTAAAAAAAGAAAAAAATAGAAAAGTGGGCAACAGGAAACAAGGAACTCACTGCCCTGTCAGTCCTTAAGTCCTGAGGTGCCTAGGTAGTCCACCTTCCACTTTTCAACCTCGGAGCATTTCTCTGCTTGTTTGTTGAGGGATGCCCAGGGTTTTTAAGTATAAGAAGGAGGACCTGGGAGGAATGAGATTGCTTCAGTTTGGCCAGCACCAGAAGTCCACTTTGTAAATACATTAAAAGGAGAAATGCAAAGAGGGGCACCCCAGGCGGGACCCCCTCTCGTTTTGAGAGCTGTTACTTTCTGCCCTAATAAACTGTCTTCAGCTACAAACTTTAAAAAAAAAAAAAAAAGAAAGAAATGCAAAGAAGATATGAATTATTTTGGAATATTCAAACATGAAATCAGGAATGGATCTAAAATCTGAACTATCAAAATATCAATTTCCAAAATCAAGGCAACTACACAAAATAAAATTAAATAAATGCACTTATATAAAGCTGTGTGTGCTATAATACTCAACCTCAGCATGCTTTTAGATGCACTTTTAATTCAATAAATATCAACGCAAAATGAAAGAAATGTTTCTACATCTAGAATATTTGTTACAAACCAAAGATCAAGACTATCAACTAGAAAAATTCATCTTTTGTGTATTTTAAATATTTTATTTTGAGAATGATAATTTTAAACATTTTTAATGCCTTTAATTTTTTAATCAGTTTTATTTGGTGTTTAATATTAATATTTTTCTAATACCTCTTATGTTTTTCTATTATTGGGTAGAGATCATTTTTGCATGTTCTTGAAAGATATGCTTTTGTAACATGTATTTATTATGTCTTTATTTTTATAGAAAACCTCTGAAACTGTTACTATAACTCTAATAATCAAAAAATGATACATTGATTATTATTATCATCTCTCATCATTATTAAAAAACACATAAGTACTATTAAAATATGGAATAAGTTATGATTTGAAAACTCCTGGGAATTCTTATTTTTTCTCTGAATCCTGAAAATATCTTTGGGAGTTTGTAAACACTCTAACATTGTAAATGTTCTGACTGATTGCCTTATTAACTAAGTCTTTTTTTTTCTTTTTCAATGATGAAGAATAATTCAAAGTTTTTTTCTTCAACTCATATGTCCAAACTTACTTGGTCATTCTAAGCACTCTGATGCACAGAAATCATGACATATGCTTAAACAACCTAAGGACATTCAACTTACAGAAGAAAAGGCTTAGGTGAGAATTTGATAGCTATCTTCATAAACTTCAAGGGTTGTCCTGAACAAGAGAGATTGCGTTTACTGTGTGTGACTCAAGAGGGTAAAATTAGGATGAATGAGATGGAGTTACAGGGAAAAAAAAATTTGACTACTTATATATCCATTTTCTAGCAACTAGAGAACTCTGAAGAGAGAATAGATTGCCTCAAGAAGTAATGATTTCCTGTCATGGAAAAAGGCTAGACAACCACTTATTGGGGACATTATCAAACGGACCCTCAAGAGTTTATGATTCTTTCTGTCTCCATTACCTCATTTTATTCTCTTGGTAAGATACCTAAGATAAGTATTAAAATTACTAGTTATGGATGAGAATAATGAAAGTTAGAGAGTGTATTGGTTAGGATGCTTGGAAAATTATAACAGCAACTTGAACTAGCGTAAGCAAGATGGAAGACAGTATAAAACTTAGCAGTATTTCACAGAATCTAAGGCCAGTATAATACAGCTGGGCTCCAGGATGGGAGTGGAGCCCTCTGTGCTTCCCAGCACATGATAGCTGGAAGATATTAAGTTCACAATTCCCTAGTTTGCATGTCTTTCATTCAAGAGACCAGCCCAAAATGATCAGCTTCCTCAATTATTTTGGACTTTATCGTGCCAGTTTATCATACTTTCTGACTTCTGATTCCTAAGCCCATTGATTAAACAAACAAACAAACAAACAAAAACACACACACACACAGTAAAACTGGATTGGAGAATGTGACTTAGAATAGAGGCCAAAATGAAGTTTTCTACGTTTCTTTGGGTCACAAGCAGATTATCAAGTGACTGCATTTCTTCCATCTCAGGAGTAGGCCTGACCTGGTGAGCTTACCGTATGGAAAAGGCTATGGGGGAGGCATCTAGAAGGTAAGCACACTCTACTTGCACACATACTCGTACAAGAAGAGAAAAGGAGCCCAGTCAGAACATGTGCAATAAACCTTCTCCCCAACTCACCAGTGAAGTAAGTCACTCCACTGACTTCCACAGGGATGAGAGGCTGAAGGGTACAGAGAGGGCCGAAACTTTCTCCATTAATGTTTCTAAGAGAGTGAGAATTATATATGATGGACTAAGGCAGGAATGTGAAGGATAGTCTTCCCACAATTACCAATTCTGATTTCTGGAGATAGGAAAACTAAGTGGCCCTTTTGAATCAGGTATCCATCTGGATCCAACCAATTATAGCTCTAGCACACTCAAGGGAAAAAACATGGCTGCCAGGGGATCGCCATCCGAGATGGGACAGGCAATTCCTAGGAAAAGATGACTAAGCAGATAGCCTCAAAAGTACATTCAGAAGACACTTCCATCTCTACCTTACGGAGATATTCTATAATCAAGGTCCAATATCCCATGTCCAAGTGCAAACACACATACACACATACCCACTCACATAATGCTTTGCAACGGGAGAGCTCGCAAAGACATGGATGGATAATTCATTCCACCCATTGGAGCCATTGCTCCTCTTATATACGACTGCCAGGTAATGTCCATTCAATTTTAATGTAGTTCTCACCTTCTTACGATTTACGGAGTGTGGGGAGCTAGCCCCCGCAGGACCAGGGGTTCCCTCGGGTGGGACGGAGGTGGCGAGGAAAAAAAGAAAGATGGAGACACCGGAAAGAGGTTCACAGGAATGTCACGTTTTATTGTTAAAGCCTAGCTCCTTTTATAGGAGCTTTTGACCATTATCTTAATTACAAGTTATGTTTCACATGACCATGATGTTTTCCCTTACTTAGAACTTTTACTTTTTTGTAATTGTATCTTTCCAGGGTACTCTGTGGCCTGTTCGAGGATTTTACTTATCATCTAAAGAGTGGTTACCATGGCTACCTTACAGGGCATATACTTGAACTATTGCCAAGAGTTTAGCAGTGGCTGAGTTTAGGGCAAAAACTATTTCTATGTGATTATAATATTTAGTAGCAAAAGGAGTTTCAAACTTTTCCTATCTTACAAAGAGCTGTATGTTATTGTAATAGAGGGTAACATCTGTTTCTCAGTCAAAGCTTCAGTATCTGTTGCTAGCAATGTACAAAACAAAGAGTTAAAACAAGGCTGTTAATTAAAATAACTTATGGTCAGTAAGTTGCCTCTTATCAGAACTTTCATGGCCGAGAGACCTTGGTCTCCTGGTCTCCAAGGAAACCTTTCACAGCTGCACAGGCCAGGACGAACGATAGCACCAGTTTCTCACAGAGGCTGTCTGTTTCTCACAGACTGGCTTTTTTAGGCCTATGTGGCCAAAGGCCTATGCCTCAGTTTCCAAAGGGGCTTGAGTCCCCTATTTCTCAGTCCTGAGGTCCCCTCGTACTGTAGCTTGTCTTAGGGAGTTTCCCTTTTTGGGAAATCTAACCCCGTCTTTGACTTACACAGTCAGCTATCATCAGGGTACCCCAGGAACTTGTCATGAATGCAGTGAAAGTGCTATCTCCTATAGGATCCGATGTGGAGGAAAGGCACATGGGTTCATAGAGGCAGGAGATATTACATGACCAACCATAAGGCAGCACCCCTAATATCCAGTGCTGAGCAGGGCAATGTGGCCTTGTCAGACACTGGGGTGCTGTCGGCTTCCCACAATGGAGTAAATTATAAATTTTACCACCCCCGGTATACCTAATATACCATACTGGAGGGAAATGCTCAGGTAGAGAAGTAGTGAAAGGAGAAAACACATAGTGGTCACTGGTTCAGAACCTATTTGTTGAAAGTCAATTAAGTTTTAAAGCATTTTCAGAGCTTCAAACACTCCAAATTGTCTTCCTCTTTTTTTTCCTCTCTCATTAAGCTAATTAATTAATAAGCATTTATTGAGAGGTTTTATTCTACACACTGTGCTAGGCACAGCAGAAAATTCAAAGTAAGGCATCTTTCTATCCCTGAAATCCGTCATTTAGTTCTTCCTAAATTGAGATTAACAACTCTTTCCCAACAAAACACCACCATATAAAAAAATTAAATGGTTTTCTCTTAATAGGTGTGCTAGGGGAAAAAATTCTTCCCATTTATAAAGTTTTAAAGTTAAATAGATTTTTTTTTTTAAACTATAGGACTTCTTTAATATGCTAATGTGTATTTTGAAACTCCAAGACAGAACTTAGTAAAAGGACATTCCTAAATTTATTTGATCAGGATTTCTTTGTTCTCTTGAAGCCCAATTAATTAACATCTCCCTGTGTACTGTGCCTTCCCAAGTGGAGCTACAAATGTACCAGCCATGTGGGGGGTGTTCTCTTTATTCAGGGCTAACTACGTTATGCAGTCTGTAGTTGTGGTATGAATGTGTAGTTTATTTTATCCCTATGTGTTCTAGAATGTGTACATGATTATTTTAAACATTTTTTTAAATCAAAAATGTAGATTAAACACTAAGTAGAGACCACAAAAGTAATTTTCTAAAGTGATGTACTGCCTCATTTATAGTCCTCTAGCTCTTTTAGATAGCATTTGATAGTCTTTTTAAAAAAGTTATTTTGAGGGCCGGCTGAGTGGCGCGGTGGTTAAGCGCTGGCTTGGGACACCAGCGGCCCCGGTTCAGGTCCCACATATGAGGGCCAGTGACACTGCGCTCAAAAAATAAAAATAAAAAATAAATAAATAAAAAAGTTATTTCAACTTTGGGGAAAAATGACTTGCTAATGGAGAGTTTGAAAAAAAATTGTGATGTGGAGTTTGTGGTATGTAACTTCTAAACATAATTAAAAAGATAATAATAGAGCACCAGATCTCATTCTTTTCTTGATAAAGTAATTCCTCCTAAGTTATATTTCAATCAACAGCCTTCAGGCCTTGTGATTTTTCTCTCTGCCTTTGGATAATTGCAAGGTATTTTGCAGCTGCTCTTTGTCCATAATTCAAACTATGTCTCCATTTCTCCCATTACTCGGCCTTGACTCCAGGTCACAGACTGCAACAATATACCTCCACATTTCCCAAATATTCTCTAATTTTGTACCATTTCTTCACAATTAAACATGGTGGACCAGTTTAAGTAAAATGAGTACCTGATTAAAGCTAAAGATGCAGCCAATTTGAGCTTACTTAATGATTTTAATGTTGGTCTCAATTATTTTCATTGGTGGTATCACTTTCATGTTTATGAAATATTGAGTAAAATACATTAGGATATTTCAATAATTGCACGAGCATTACAAAGGGATGGAGATGATGAAGCTGCCAGGATCAAACATTTGGCTGTTAGCTTGCCACCCCAAAATATGCCTCTTTGGGCTATTATTTTAAGCTGATTATGTTTAAGAAATGAAAGACTCAGGAAAAATCTTTGACCTTCCCTTACCTGCCTAAATGAAGTCAGACAGACCTGCTCCAGAAGGAAGCCATCATCAGGTGACTGTAGTTGCATCTGAACTCCGTGTGATAGACGGGGAGGAATCCAGCAAGCCCCTTTTGATCCAAGTCCTCTCTGTGTCCCAATGTTAATCTCTTATGTCATTTTAATTATTTGGCCATCCAGAAGAACTAAGAGGGGAAAGGGGAAATCTTCCTCTTCCCCACAGCTCTCTGGCACAAACATCATGTGAGGGTGTGAAATGCTTATGGTGAAGGATGAAAATCTGACATCCAGCACAGGAAAGAGGATTCAGAAGTGGAGATGCACCCTGGAGGGAGGTGCAAATTACCTGAAAGCCAAACGTTCCAAAGCCTAGGACTGCCTGGAATAGAGGATCAAACAGTATGTTAAGTGTGTTCAAGGATTAATTCCTACTGGATGACTACGGAGGTCTTCATGGAGGAGGGTACACTTGGGCTGGGTTCTGAGAGATAAAGGGGGTTCCCACAAACTAACCAGACTGAGGGGAGAAGCTGGGATATGAAAACACATAGTGTGTCTAGGAAAGTAATTTGGTTGTCAAAAGTATGGAGGGCATGAGGTATATAGGGAAGTAAATGAGACTAGAAAACAGTAGATTGAGGCCAGGTCACTAGTGCTAATAAGGCTAGACTTTTTTCTCTCAGTAGGAACTGAGGAAAGGTTTTGAGCAGAGGGCATGGTCTGTGCTTCAGAACAATTACTCTGTTGGGCTCATAGAGAATAGATGATTCTGGAATGAGGCTGGGAGGCTAATTAGGATATCTTAATTATCTAGTGAGAAGAGATAAAGACTTGATTGAATGTAAGGAAGAAATAAATAGGAAAGATATTTCAAAAAGAAAATTAATACATGGTAAGAAAATGAATACTTGGTGAGTAAATCAATCAGAAATGTATTTGGATGCAAGAAACAGAATTTCTGCCAAACAGGTCTTAACATATAGGGCCTTATTTTATTCAAGTGCATTCAGGTAGGTGGCTGCTTGACAGTATCAAGGACATTTCTCAGTTTTCTCAGTGTTTGCCTCATGCCATTACCCAACCCTCTCTTCACAGCTGACTTTTGGCATCATTGGCCAGAGCTGGGTCAGGTGGCAGCCTCTAGCTGCAGTGGAGGCTGGGAAAGTGGGGAACAGGTGTGTCTGGGTTACCTGAGACTGACTGTGGTCCATAACTAAAGGCTAATCATATTGTTGTTTTGAAAAACATATACATATAAAAGCATGGAATAAATAAGCATTGGCTATTAGGTAGACAGTTAATAAAGTTTGTCACACTGACTACTGGATATAGGGGGTGTAGTGGGTTGAATGGCGTTCCCTAAAATTTCTATCCACCCAGATCCTAAGAATATGACTTTTAGAAATAGGATGATTGCAGATGTAAACAACATAAGAATTGTGATGAGGTCATACTGGATTTGTTAGGATGGGCCCTGCATCCAATGAGAATGTCTCCTTATAAGTGTCAAAAATAAAGGCAGACACTAGAGTGGCAGGGACAGGTTTAATCAGCGACAAACTATCACAGTAGGGAAGAGGGTCCATTGTGAACTGAATTCACCTTCAATTTGTGCAGAGGTGACCAGACATTTTAAAGGAAGAATGAAGGAGTAGGGAGGGAGAAAGGTGGGGGAAAGCGGGGAGGGTTGAGCAGAGTCAGAAGAGTGGATATTTACAGAAAGTGGGAAGAGAGGCGGGTATTGATCCATGTGAAGGCGATTTGAGCTTGCTAACTGGCACTTATCAAAGTTAGGCTCCAACCCTCCCACACAGACTGGGAGACGCCGGCCTAGCTTCAGGGTTGGCTGGAACAAACAGTACATTCTTTGGGCAGCCTTGAGCTTTTCCAGGCAGAAACATAAGAGGGCTGGACTCGTCATCTTAGAGATTCAGCCTTGAACTGTTAGAAACTATACAAGCATTTGTTTAAGTCCTCTAATGTGTGTATGATGGGTGGGGGTTGGGATGGTCAAAATCATCCATGCTGAGTCTGCAGTTTTTGTAGACCATGATTGAGGCCTAGTCAAGAAGAGGGCTTAGAGGAGCCTGACTAGAGTTTTGTCAAGGAGAAAATTTTTATCATAAGTGACAGGCACAAAGTGAAGAAGGCCATGTGAAGACAGCGTCAGTGACTGGAAATATGCAGCCCTAACCCAAGGAACACCAGGCCCTTAGAAACGGGAAGAGGTAGGTAGGATCCTCCCGTAGAGCATTTGGAAGAAGCGTGGCTCCACTACTTTCATTTCAAACATCTGGCCTCCTGAACTGTGACAAAATTAATTTCTGCTGTTTCAAGTCACCCAGGTTGTGGCAATTTGTCCCCGCAGCCCCAGGAAACTAATACACAAGATGAAGGAGATCGGAAGCATTCATGCATGGAGCCTGGGAAGACACCAATCCCAGGTGTGAAAATGGTCACTGAGACATTTGGGAAGTACTCAAATGGGGATGTCAGGCAGCAATATGGGTTGCAGATTGAGGTCTGAAGAATGAGATAAAGAATAAAGAGACTGTTGAGGAAATACAAGTACACGTCATCAAGCAATAGCTTGTAACTTAAAATAAAATTGTGCTTAACTGCCCACATCAACACAAGTATTCCCCCTCCCATTTCCAAACTCTATTTCTCTATGGCAAGGATAGAAGAGAAAGCCGGCATCATTGAGGGTTAATGACTTCGGCTTATAAAGACCAGTGAATTCTTAGGGCTGGCAGAGTGGCGCGGTGGTTAAGCGCTGGCTTCGGAAGCCAGCGGCCGCGGTTCGGTCCCACATGTGAGGGCCAGTGACACTGCCCTCAAAAAAAAAAAAAAAAAAAAGACCAGTGAATTTTTCCAAGCAACCTTGGAAAGAGTCATTAGCAGTGCTTTGATGTCCCACTTGCCTAAGTAGCAACTTCAGCAGCACTCTCTAAACTGTACCATGGATTACTATTTCTAGTAGCTTTTTTAAAAAAGAAGAAGAAAACGACAAACACTGAGCACCGTGTTGCTATTCGCTCAGTGTTCCTGATGTAATTTGTTCATATTTCTAGCATTGCATTTATCCCACTGCATTTTAACTATCATTCTGTCTCCCCTTCTAGACTGTGAGTTTCTTGAAGGCAATGCACCAATTTTATTCAACCTGTACCTCAATTACCTAGCACAATATTCAGCACTTTAAGTAACTCATGGAATTACTATTGGATGAATTGCAAGGACAGTGGCAGTTAGGGACAGAGGCTCTGGAGCTAGACTACCTGGGATCAATCCTGGCTCTTCTGCATATTATCTCTGTGACCTTGGGTAGATTACTAAGCCTGTCAGAGCCAATCACTAAACACTGAACACTACAGTGGAGAAAAGGGAGTCGCCTTATTTGCCGAGTGCTAACCAAGGGGAACGGGCAAGTTATTGCTCAAAAGCCCAAACTCCTTGATGGTTTACAGACAAGGTGCTTTACAGAGCAAAAATCATGAGTCATTGTGAGTAAGTGGGCCAGGGTCCTGGGCTGTGTCGATTGGTCAGTTCTAATGTAAGCTTCCTAGCAGCATCCTGTATGCGTCTATGAAACCCTGGCCAGGTGGTTTCCAGTGAAAAGAGAACTCTGGAAGACTCTTTGGGATTTAAAAAAAAAAAAAAAAAAAGACATTTTGGGATTGTGAGTCACTGACATTACCTTAAGAGCAGAAAGAATAGAGCTACAAATATTTCATGCTCAACAGGCCACATTCTTCTGTTATCTTTACCTTCAGCAAAAAGAGCCTTCTGCACCCTGCTTTACAGGCAGGCCTCTGGGCCCCAGGACATGACCACACTCCAGGCCAGCTGTGACTCAGAAGGGATGGCTTCATAATTCTAACTAAAAGCTAAATCCTAACATACCTAGCCTGTTCTGATTTGCTGTCGGTGTCAGCAGATCTGGGGAAGAAGTGTGGATGGAAAAGGGGCCACACTTTAAACCTGACAAGCTCAGGAGACTGAAAATAGCCACAGAGGATGGTGTGAACATAGAAACTCCTAATTAAGGTGGACCATCGAGGGAAGTCACATCCTTGGCCTGTAGCTTCCTTCACAAAAGTCAGTCTTTACCTTAAGTGAGCCTGTCTGTCATCTTTTTGCATCTAAGATAACAAACTCTTGGAATATCAGAGTAATCTCTTTTTCCAGACCCCACAGGGGGCACAACCCACCACACCAGAGCAGGAAACTACAAAATCCATCATTGCTATCTTGTTCTCCAAATACTGTCTCTATGTGCTGTAAAATGCAATTAACTATCCTGTACCCACCAATGTAAATGAAGTGTGTTTCTCTCCATTTTGCTTTTTATCCAATCCCAGAGATTTCCCCACTTTGCTTTCTCCCAGCCCCTTAATCTCCCACCAATGGATTTCACGTAACTGTCCTCCTTTGACTCTAATGTTCAAAATAAGTTGCAAACCAGCCATTTTCCCAATCCATTGAGACTTTGCTTCCTGGCAATTGTTGTCAGTTTGGCTCAAATAAATTCTTATAAGCTTTCTCTTAGACTGGATGTTTTTCGTCGACAGAAGGACTTCCTATTATTTCTGGGACTAACAACCTGAAAATACGATAATACAGTACCTTGTGTCATTACAACAACATCCTCATTTTTTCCCATTTCTGTTCTTTGGGGCAGTTTTGACATTGGAATAACTAACAATAATATCATATTCTTAGAAAAAGATGAATCTACTCAGTGGTGGCAGGGTTCCAAGCAGGCTACCCCAACAGATGGCACCTTGGCATCCATATTAACTACCTCAAGCTGAAAGAATGTGAGAAAAGACATGTGTGGAAAGGACTTTCTGACCTTCCACTGAAATAGGTCATAAACCCTCAGGTGAGCAGTACCCTGCCTGTACCTGAAGCAAAGGACTGTCCTTCGCTGCAGGAATAGGCCTTGTTAAGTTGTCCCCCTCACCCCACCCCGCACCACACACACTCACACTCTCTCACACACACAGACACACTCACACACATACTCACACTCTCTCTCACACTCACATACATTCATACACACTCACACTCATACACACACTCACACTCTCACACACACAGACACACTGCACTCACACACACACTTGACTACTCTTACTCATGCTCTTGATCCTGTTACATCTTTCCACTCTTCATCTAACCTAGCATAAACACTCAGGTTTAACCATTTCTTTAATGAGTTTTTCATTTCCTTAGGGAGGCTCCCTTATCATATAAAACTCAGATAAATAAATTTCTATGCTTTTCTCTTGTTAATCTGTCTCTTGTTACACGGGTCCCAACAGAGAGCTTTAAAAGGTAGAGGAAAAAGATATCCCCTACACTGGAATAAAGTTAAATGTCATTTCATGCGAATTTTCTCTTTTTAATATGATCCATATAGAGGGAGAGTCTATGATCAAGAATCAGCTGTTTTTAAAATTGATCCCTCTGCTGGGAAACTAAAAGGATTTGTGAAATCAAGACTAATAGAACCTTTATAGCATTAAAAGTTTTTAAACCAAAATACAGAATAGTCTTATTTAACATAAATATGTTAAATATTTTCACATGGCTTCCTCTGACATCCTTCTATACATTTTCCCAGAACAGACAGCAACAGAGGAAGAATATGTAACATTTTAATCATTTCTAACTTGCCATCTATGACAATTCACTGTGCTGAAAACATAAAGGATGGGATCACTTTTCCATTTCTTTAAGGTCACCAAGGACAGACAAGCTCAGGACATACTGTATTTCTCAGAAGCAAAAGAGAAGACTGGGGAGGTGGCAGTGACAAATCTGTTCCAGGCTCAGCTCATTTTACTGAAGAATGTGTGTCCCCTTCTGACATTTATCAAAAGAAATTCAATTTTATAAAAAGAAGGATGTCAAATAATAATACACAGCTAACACTCATTCCGCCACTGTCAGAAGGCCAGATGAGGGCAAAAAGGAAAAGGTAGGAGGAAGAGAAAGCCATGCTGACATGAAACAGAAAAAACCAAACAGGGTTTTCAGGCATACTGTCCTCCCAGGCTTTAATACATTTCTAATTGAATCACCCATTTTTGAGATCTATATTAGTGGCTGGTCATACTTGGAACACTAGTTTTCATTTTCTCAAATATTAGGAATGACACAAAGTGGGTTTTTTGGTGTGTATTTTTGTTTTGTTTTTGTTTTTCTACTGCATCAGGGAAGAAAGCTAATGAAATCTGGTAAAACCCCACAGCACCAGGTACAATGAAAGGCACCCTGTGGGGCAGGCAATCAATATTTCTCATGGTGATGACAATGATTTTTCTCTGGCAGAAAAGGATATTCTGGGTCAAAAAAAATAAAACCAGAAGTTGTGACAGAGGAAGTGAAAAAACTAGAAGTCAGATTAAGATCAAAGGAAGAGATTCTATTAGGAGGCTAATGATGAGGCTGACAAAATACTGTAACAAGTTAATAGTGTTTTACTATACTGCATAAAAATATTGGATTAGGGGACAAATTAAATCTCTTTCTCAGTGAGGGGTTTCTACAGGACAGAAGCAATTAGGTTGCTGTCTTGAAAAGGCAGGAAACTTGATTAACAGATCCAAAAAGACAGCTTTGGGAAGATGGGTTTAACACCAGGAGGGAAACACCAACTGTTATGCAAATTGACTTTTCCCAAAAAGTTGGACGATTTCAATCAAGGACTGAAATACACTTTTGGGGTTTTTTTTGTGGGGTTTTTCCTGTTGTTGTTTTTTGTTGTTGTTGTTGTTATTTTGTTTTTAATGTCAAAGGAGGTTCTTAGGAAGGAAATGCTACTGTGCACGTGTCTCAGCCCATCTCCTGAGATGCCTACTGAAGACACTCCAGAAGGTTTAGCCATGAAACAGGTTTTTGCTTCCCTTCCATAAATTTTCAAATATACTCGATGTGTCCTAGCTCAGGGTGGCAGTGCAGGCAGCTTGTGGGTCCTGGTGAAGATCCTGGAGACAATTGTATAGGTGTTTTTGTCTGATGGCTTCCTGTTGTGTACTCGTGTTCTCTCTGCTCATATTTGATGCAGCCCAAGACAGTCTTATTGGAATCAGGACTCTAAGAAGACATTCAAATTAGTCAAGGACCAAATAAGGCATTGTGCTAACCCCAAAGACCTAAAGCCAAGAACTCAGAGAAAATCACAGCTATTGTCCTCAATCCCCAGACTTGATTCCTGTCTTCAAGCTTTTCAGATTCAAGGTCCCAAAGGTTATTCAGATGATTTAAAATATTTTCTGTTATCAAGTATCTTTCCTGGAGCAAAAATAATCAAGCTCAATGGCACATAAAGCAGATCCTTCTGCTCCTTTTTGGAAGATTTTGAGAAGAATTCATGTCATATAGACAATCTACACAGTGCTCATATGGTCATCTTCACAAGTATCATTACAAGTACAGCTTTCAAGGTTTGAGCATTTGCACTGGGCTGGCGCAAACATTGGCATGAATCGCTTCAGATATAGGGAGTGAATAATAAATGAGCAAATAAGCAAACTAAGCTAACATACACCATTTTCGCCCTTCATCTCAGGGGTCGACAAACATTTTCCCCTAAGGGCCAGATAGTAAACATGTTAGCTTTGGCATTCCATGCCCTCTGTCACCAACACTCAGCTCTGCAGCTGTGACACCAAAGCAGCCGTAGATGACCCAGAAACGAACAGGTGTGGCTGTTCCAATTCCGTGTTGTTTATAATATAACAGGCAGCTGATTTGGCCTGTGAGCCATCGTTTGCTGACCCCTGCTTCAGTCATCATGCTTTCCCGTCATTTCTTTTCACTCTTCCTCTACCACCAAATCCTAGCCTTGTGGTCAAAATGCAGCCAAGCTGGGGCTATGGACCAAACATTGTAAACAAAGATTTCAGGAGGGACCTGAGATCCGTTAAACACCTGTGCTAAATCATTAATGATACAAACACAGGGAAATATTGGACTTAATCCATTCCCCACCCTGCTGCTGGAGTGTTCTTTCTAAAATGCAAATTCAATTGTGGAGCTCCCTAGCTTAGAATGTTACACTTACAGCAGACAGCCCCTGCTCTTGAGCTGGTCACAGTGGGCTCTCCAGGCTGACCCTATTTCCTCCCCTATCTCATTTCTTGCCACCCCTTCACTCTCACATTCTATGCTCCAGCTGCAAGAAAGGAATCATAATTTCCAGAATGATACCTGCCCTCTTGCCTTCCAGCCCATGCATTTGTTACTCATTCTGCCTGAAACATTCTCCTACAAACGTCACTGACCTTGCTAATTCCTTGAAGACTGAGCATAGGTGTCTCAGATGACTGACTTCCAGACCACTGTGCTTTCAAGACCTCCTACCTGCTTTATAATACCCTCGCCGCTCTCTGCAGAAGAGTATGTCCTTGCCCCAGATAAATTTAGAATTCTTGAAAGCTGAAACCACCTTTTCTTAAAGTGGGGTGCCCAGAACATGGAGAACAACCCATAAGTGATTATTGAATCAATTAATCAATCAATCAATAAATTAAATGAGCTTTGGGTCCCTCGACTTCTGCATGTAACTTAAATGATGCCCAAACAACTAACAAATTAAAAACAAAGAAAAATCAGTGAACCGGTAACTCAGTATCATATAAAGGGGAAAAGTATTAATAAAACTGCTTTGCATTTACCACATAAGTAGAAATGTTTTCTCAACTGCTAGTCATAGGAGAGCCAGGCTTTATTTAAAGAGTAATTAAACATTTATGGGGTCTACCATGAGCAGATGAATATAAAGACATCCAGAAGAACAGACTAGAAAAAGTTCGTGTTTCAAAGAAAAACTACATATTAACATAAGGCATATCCTTGGGGTTATTACACGTATTTGAGCCTTTCATAGTCTTTGAACTATTCTATGACTGTAAGTTGACTGACGTGCACATTCCTGTCTGATGGAGTTTCAACTGACTTCCCATCCACCAGTGGAAAAAAACAATTTTGCCCCCATTTGTAATTCCTTTCCTTTACCCCATAGAAACGTAGGCCTTTTGACTTTTCCTTTACACCAATTATAACATCTACCTGGTTTCCTCACTAAATGAATAAAATAAAATCTTTAACACATGCTCATTTTCATATCCATATGATAATCATGATTTTACCTTTTCTTTGAACAGTTATAAAGAGCCCAATGGATTCACCCACCTGACCCAAGAAAACTTCATAAGCACAGAGCACACTTCGCGGGCAGTTTATACCCAAGCTGGTCATTTCTGGGCTCCAGAGGCGAATCCAAAATGGTGATAGAACTTGGCTCATCGGCTGCCTTTCTGATTGTAAATTTCAATTTTATGTTTTGTGTTTTGGTTTTGGATTGTTTGTGGCCAACAGTTGTTTCCCAGTAATTGCTGGGAATTTGCTTTTATGATCTGATTATTTGATGGTCTCTGGAAGTGGATTAATAGTTTACAGGGCTGTCTGCTGGGTGAGAGATGGCAGAGAATCTGGCGTGTTGTTAGTCTTCTCTGTTTGTTTGGAGAGCAAATAAATTAAGAATTTCATGCCCACCAGGAAAGTGCTATCTAGACGGGTGAGTTTTATATTTCTGTGATGACTCTTGACCCAAGACTAAGATTTTAGAATGGAAGTTATAACCTTTCTCCCTCTCTAGTCTGCATTTATGTAACTAAAATTCAGAAAGGCCTTTCCTTCTCATCGTGTGAGTGTGTAATCATTTTCTTACTTCCGAATAGTATTAAGAAATAGGATTATAAAATCTGTAACCTCAGAGTAGCAAAGAGCAAGAGGCTTTTAAAAGCCCATTCTGAGATTCCTTAAGGAAACGTCCAGCAAAGCAAACCTAAGAAGGCCTACATGGTAAAGCTGTGTGGTTGCTGCACCTATGTGAGCAACCAGGCCACATCCACACACACCAGTCTTATTCTGTAATCCAAATAATCTTTTGAGGTTATTTTTGATCGAAAGGGGAGAGACTGTAGAAAAACAGTTGTGTCTCAATGGAAAATTATACATTATCTGCACATAGCCTACCCTCTTGTGTTATCAGACTCTAGCCTTTCATAGTTCCTTAAGCTATTTTACAACTCTTTAAAAATTGATAGAGAGATACCATTTGTCTCATCCGGTGGAGTTTCAATTGACTTTCTTCCTCCCTCTGGGAAAATTCACTGTCCCTGCCATTTGCAGCTCCATCCCTTCCTCCATGTGGATTTGTGCTTCCTGACTTTCCCTCTGAACGAGCACAACATCTGCCAGGTTCCCTCATCAAACGAGTGAAGTAAAATCTTTAATACGTGTTCATTTTTATACCTGCATGAGAGTAATGATTTTACTTTGTTTTATATTAATTAGTTTTTAACAATACATTTCAAAATGGTACAGAGAGGAAATCAGGTAAGAAAGAAAGGGACAAACAAAACGCACAGGTCTTGGATGTGCCCCATTTGGACAATGTGTAGGCAACGAACAGAGCCTCGGAGAGACTGACTTGCCCAAAGCGACAGAACCAGAGGATGGGGGTGAGAAGAAGGTGAAAGGTAAACACTAACTAATGGAAAAAGCAATGAAAATGACTAAAAATGGGTGAATAAGTGCTCAAACCCTCAATGGTTTCAAATCCCCAAACATAAAAACAAGAACTATCTTTTCTTATCCAAGAGAATGACAAAGACTTGAAAGAGTGATATGTGCAGGGCAGGCCAGGGAGGGGCAGGGGTGGGCATTCATGCTTTGTGAGAGAAGGTGTAATTCTAAACTCTTTAGGTGTCTGTTGAGTAATATTTACCAAGGTTTCAGTGTATGTACTGTCTGACCCAGCAAGTCTACATTTAGATATTTAGTCACTGAAAGACTTCCACAAGTACATGATGATGCATGTACAAGGATGTTTATTTCTAGTGTTGGTGTAACAGAAACCTTGGGAACACCCTAAATTCCCATCAATCAGGAGTTGCTTTAGAACAGAGCAGATAGAATGATCATTTTTTTTTGTTTAAAAATCATATATATAAAATGGTTATCTTAGAAGGATGGTCCTCCACTGCACATTGTTTTGTTTTACATGTTTGTATTACATTTGTAACATGCAAAAATAATATAGTGAAGACGTAACTGTTAGAGGGTCCAATATTTTCAACTTGCTACAGCATCTTTTCCACTAGTCCCTGACAGACTGTATCATCCAAATGAACTCGTCTTTTCAATGCACCAGTAGAAGCTTATCAGCGGGAGGGGGTGGGTTTAGAACAGCATTCTGGATTTGACCCACATGGGGTAGAGAGAAGTTATTGCTCTCTGAGAAACTTTTCTATGGATGTGCACAATATCAGATAAAGATTATCAGCAGGAGGGGGTAGGTTTAGAACAGCAGTCTGGATTTGACCCACATGGGGTAGAGAGAAGTTATTGCTCTCTGAGAAAATTTTCTATGGATGTGCACAATATCAGATAAAGATTTAATCAAGATCCATGCACCCTGCCCAAACCAATCATATCCTTTTCCTAACCAAGTATGTGTGTGTGTGTATATATATATATATATATATATATATATATATATATATATATTCAACTTGGAAATGACTGATGTATTTTGACTATAGGGCCCATTAAAGAATTCAGTTGCTGGATGATGAATTAATGGTAAGTGATCTGAGTACACATCATGTTAATAACCACTTATGAATGAATAGAATTGAAATTGAATTAATATGTTTTAATACTTGGGGGGTTAATTGATTTCAAATGACTTCTAATTTCAAAGCCTGCTCATTTGAAGAGAGCCTCTAGTAGGTGCATAGCATATTATTTTAAGAATTCAGATCACAGGTTATTACACTAAAATACTATAGGAAATAGATGTTATCAGGCAACCAAACCAATGTCATGGTTCACTCTCCATCAATACCATGGCAAACAATAGTAATTAACATTTACCACGGGCTTAGTGCATTGATATAACTACTGTCATTTGGACTTCCAAGCCACCTAGTGAGGACAGTATGATTATCCTGGTTTATCAGAAGAACTGGGGGCACAGAGCCAGAAAATGACTGACTCCAGGTCACCCAGAGTGTCAAAGCCAGAGTGCAGCCCAACGCCCTTGAGTCTTAATCCAGACATAACAGTTCCCTGACATACTTTGTATTTGCAAACCTACATTTTGGAGTCTTTTACTTACTAAAAACAACTTTGGAGAAATAAATCACACACCTACTTGTACAAGCCCCTCAACGAGGCCATGTGTAGAGGCTAGATAATATCCTCGTATCCAGCAGTTTCCATCCAAAATTTCTTTGCTGTCAGTGCACATAGTTTCCAACTGCTTTCTAGTTACACCAAAGCGAAAACAATGAGAAATGGGAACACTGAGGAAGAGGAAGGACACGTGTGGGGGGGGGCGGTTCACATTTCTTGGCAGTGGTGGTGTTCAGCCTTGTCACCTGTGCTCTGATTCTCCTCACACTGCTCAGGATTGTGCTCTGAACATCTAAAACCACCAGTGGACACTATGGGTAGACTGACAGGAATGGAATGGGTCACAGAGGGATGGTGGGGTCTCTATTTCCCAGGAGGCCCTCGACAAATATTTACCTGTATAGCGTGAATCATGGGTGTGGAGGCCATTGAGGCTGGACCACTAATGGATGGCACTTTCAAGACTATGATTCTTGAGAAAATACATTCCTCCCCCCAACCCCCCGCTTCACAGTTGGTTATCTAAATAGTTAAATAGAGCCTCTTCTGATCAGGTGCTTGTCTGCTGCCCTCCCCTTCCAAAACGGATTTCTGAGTCATTTCTCTGCACATGCATTTTAAAGGTGTGTAATTAACTGGTAACAGGTTGTTAGGTAGCTGATGAGGTGTGAACCAGCCACTAATTTGTTTTCTTTATTTACAACTTTCCTTGTGCTCTCAATGAGAGCATGGCGTTTTTCATTCCCTGTTTATTTCACCAGATTAAAAAGTGATTTGTGAAGCCATTTTTAATTCCTCAAATTCCATTACAATGGAATATCCAGGGGAGTCTTAATCAAGACATAATCGGCAGTAAAATGTGATCACACAACAGCCCATCCGGTGTGTCCCCAGTTCAGGTAAACTGTTAAGGGGTCGCCTCAGTTAACTGAAGGAGGCCCCAACATGGGCCTGCACTTCTGAAATAACCCCCATGCAGTTGACACGGGCTGTACTGGGTGTTTGCAGTGAACACACTGTATTGCTTTAGGATTAATCATTTAACCCACGGGGACGATTCGTTACAAAATTATAATTATTGTGTTATCACTAAAATAGTTTGCTTTCCCCTTAAAATTGCCTTCCCTCCTATTTAATAGTACATATATTTTTAAATCGGTTTGAGAAGAAATTAAAATAGAAACATGATGGAATGAGACTTATTAACACTTTGTAAGCGGGCATTTGAGCTATATGACGAGTTTACTCGTTTCCCGCAAAAAATGTGTTAAAAACACAAGACTGGAATACGGAGGATGCAGCTGAAACACAAATGGCTAAATGTAGAGTCAGTACAGAACCCAAAACAGTCGTGTGGAGCCAGGGAAAACATTGAGTTATTTGGTGAGTTCGAAAAGACAAAGGAGAGTCAAAACTTTGTCCTTGCATTAAGAAATATCTAACCAAAAGTCAAACTATGGATGTGTGAAAACATATGTCCAGGACTGCCCACAAGCCTTGGATGGGCAGTTAACCGACATGGCACATGCACAGATGTTAGGAAAGCAGCAAGCTTTTCCTTTCGTCCTCTCAACATCAGAACTTCCCTCTAGAACACTGTGGTCCAGGATACTATTTTTAAATGAAGATATGTCTTGAAGCCTAAACTCTGGAAGCAGCTATGGTGATGACTTTATATCATATTAATAGTCACGGCTTAATAAATTCTTGATACTGCAGACACTGGTTTTTGGGGGTTTTGGGGTGGCTTTTTTTGAAATTGTAGTAACATATTTTATATAACTAAATATAGCCAAAATAGAATCAGTTTAATGTATGATTAACATAAAAATTATTAATGAGATATTTTACATTCTTTCTTTCACACTAAACTTCGAATTCTAGTATGTGCATGTCACTTTGAAATCCAGTGTGTGTGTGACATCACACCTCAGTGTTTGACCAGCCGCATTTCAAGCACTCAACAGTCACCTGTGGCTCATGGCTGTCCCCTCAGGGATCATCCCCTGCCAACGACAGAGCAGCCCAGCTACTCACCCTTTACTGCACTATCTGTTGTGTCTACCAAGCGCCTCACACTATCCAATTGGTTTGTACGCTTTTTGTTTTTCACAGCAAGGACTCACTTCGAATAGTGCCTGGCACACAGTAGGCACTCAGTAAATACTGTGTGCCTGAATCCACGTGCGGGGTGGATGGCAGGCCCCTAGCCCTTCCTACCCCCCCACCCGGAGCTGCCCCCGGCCCACCTGGCCCTCCGTTCTGCAGGTCCGTCCCCCGGAGGTTAGTTGGGAATAGCAGATCTGACAGAGGACTCTGCCCCCTTAGGGCTCTGTGCTCAGCCACACAGGGGCTCTGGCCAGGCGCCATGAGGGCCACATGCTGTGCTGCCCCCTCACTGAGTGCCGTGTGGCAGGGCGGCCTGTGGGTCAAGGTGGAGCAAGCGGTCAGTGGCCAGCGGCTGTCCACCAGAAGCCTAGGTCCCAGCCCTGAGAATCAGCCCTATTTACAAGGTAGTTCTGCGTTAAATACAATGGATTTTAGACGCACTTTAATATAAAGTAATTGATTAATTATCAAGTTCCTGTTACTTTCTTGAGGCCACAAGGCTGTGTTTCTGCCGCCACACAATTCCCACACACAAAACCATCATCATGCTTCCATGCACCCACTAATTTTCAATGGGGACCAGGAGTGGAGCCAAGGATATCTTTCCCTATCACTCCCATGGAGAGACATGGCTTTGTAGGGTGTATTTGTGTGTACACACGTGCATGCAATATGTGATTCAAAAAACTGCTGACACCCCCCAACCTGATATGCTTTGCTAGAAAATGAACTCCACTCTTAAGAATTTCTACTCTGTGAGAATAAAATCGGAGAGGGGCATATTGGATTGGGGGTGAGGGTGGGGTAGTTCAGAATGGAGGGACTGACCGGGCTTTAAGATGGAGTGTTGCTCAGAGAGGGTAAGCCGTGGCAGGACATCAAAACATGAGGGCTCGATGGACACCGGAGCCTGGATGAGGGAAAGCAGTCACAGGGGGATGTACATGCAGAAAGACAAGGCCTGTGCAGTACCCAAAACAAACGTAACCCCCTACACACTTTCAACCAGGGCCGGTGGCGTCTACTCTCAGGAGATTTTCTGCTAACTTAAATGGGAGAGAAATCTATATCTTCCTGCATTTCAACATTTTACCTCAAAGAGAGGTCCACAGGCTTTGCCAGACAAGCAAAGGGGTCACTGGCTCAAAAAACAGCTTAAGAACCCGAGTCTTAGCCTGTTTTTCATTATTTTGTTCTCCCGATGCTATTTTTTTTTCTTATCAACCTCCTCTCTAAAAATGTTTCCAGTTCACTCCTTTGAGATAACTTTATATCCTTATGGATCTCTGTTACTGTTCTTCGATGCACTTCTTCCAAAACCTGTCCTGGTTTGTGAGGGCTTTGAAACAATGGGCTACCTGGAGAAAAATACCCACAGACTAAGTTAAGGCTAAGGACAAGAGCCCAATTTACAATACATGTTGAGAGTATCTGGGGTGCATTTAAAATCTGTCGAGTATTTTACCAGTACACTCACAGGCCTTTTGCCCAAAGTCCAAGGAAGAAAGGAAAAGACCAGACAAAGGCATCATAAACACAGTGGTGGGCAGCCCTGTGGCCATTTATCTCAGGCTGCTCAATACTGACCTCAATCCATCTTCTCTCAGGAAGGAGTGTTTGTAAATCACATCAAAATGATTCCGGACTATCCGGCAGGCTGGTTGCCTGGGCTCCTGGAAGCAGTTAGAGGGGCTCTCATTTGTAATGTCATATCAGTTTCTTATTACTTAATGTGTCAGCCAAGGGAGAAAATGTCCAGATATTTTTGCTCACAGTATGCGATCACATCTCTTCCTGTATGAAGGATTTTAAGAGGAAGATGCTTGAAACGCTTGATTATAAGAAAGAGGTGCATATCTGTCCTCAGTCCCTCCTAGCTGTGTTTTGGGTTAATTTTCTGCTGCAGATGTTTTTAAGCTTTCTACTCCATGTTATTCCAGCTGTGCAGTTTCAGATTTTAATGGAGACAACACAGTTCAAAACACATTCCAAATATTTTAGTGATTAGAGAGCAACTTGAAATTCTGTTTGCCTGTGCGTTTTAGCAATGCTAAGAAAATATATATTTAATCTCTGCAAGACTGTTTCACACTCTGTTCAGAAAGTTCAAGAAGAAAGAATACCATTTCTTTCCATTCAAATAATGATCATTCACTTATTTTGTTGTCTAATAAAAAATACACATACCAAGCTAAAAAATGTCAATGCAAAATGCTTTTAGATCTACCTACCATTTCTCATATTTTCCTAAACCTTTTCATATTTAATTCGCATTACAAATCCAAAGACATAAATCTTACTTTGAGAATATAAGTCTTTATTTCTCATGTTCTTCAGGCTGTTACTATCTTTCTTTTATTTATTGGCAGGTTGCTAAAATTTGAAGGATGTGTAAGAATTTAAGAGTCCTGTGGATGAGAGGTAATTAAATTTCCCCTCGCTGGCATTGCATTAACTCTGTCAGAGTAAGAGAACCCTATTTTCTATGTTACTTTTCTAAGAGATGCCCTAGCACCCTGGAACCGAGGTTAGTGACATATCAGGGAGTGAATGGGAACACTGAAGAAGCTAAAATCAATCGAAAAAATTACTCACTTATAAGGTGTCGGGTTCAAAAGACATTTGAGTTCAGCCCGAGTTTGCTGGTAAGAAGCCAGTAGATTACTCTCTTTTGAGAAAGGTATGGTTTTCTTTTTTCCAGAACAATTTGATATAGTGTATTAAGTTTCTTTATTTTAACAAGTGGAACTCCTCAGCGAAGATCCTTTGAGCAACATTCAGAAAGTGAAGAAATGATTTGTATCAGGCAGGATTCTTCCTAAAAAGAGTGACATCAATATTATATTCCAAATTTTAAGGTTATTGGGGTTGGGGGTGGATGGTGAGCCCAGGATAGGGAGATAGCTGCCACTTACACTAACCAGAATAGGCTTGGTGATTCAGTGGAAGAATTCTGTTTATATATTCTCAGGGACCAGAAATTAAAATTTTAGGAAAAGGAGGGTATCTCAACACACAAACTCTTTACAGTAGTGAAATGTATTATAGCTAACCTCTTCAGTCCATGCTCTCTTTGAAAAACTTTGAAGTCTTCCCTCCACCCTCCCCCATGAAAGCTATTTGTCACCTGGGGACACGTTCACTTGCCTTGGTCACAATCTCCTAAATGAAGAAGAGAAAGTATTCTCTTTGAACCCTTTCTGGACAAGAGGACTTTCTTGGGCTGTATTTTCTACAGTTCACATTTTCAACTATGAAGGGTGTTTTTGTTTGTTTGTTAAATATAAAATCACAATGTTGAATAAAAAATGTTTTTTCAAAATCCCTGTCATCGTCTAAAACAAGACAAAACACAAGCATTTCTCTACCCACTGATTTAAAAGCCTGAAATTTCCATGTTATTCAATCTTTGGATTAAGGTAGCAAAGGCAGCCTGTTATGATGTAATTCAGCTCTGGGTATGTTTATGAATATAGCTTATCAGGTTGATCCAAATCCCTAGGAGAGTGAAAATTCGATGAAGAAGCCAAGATACATCCCAGGGAGGCTGCTTGTTGGGGACTGCCCCAGATAAGGCACCCCTGAAAGGGACCTCAGGCAACAGCGCAAAGAAGGTTGGGGAGCCCTGAAAGGGGGTGACGTAGGCCCCTTTATCCTTTACAGCTATGACATTTGTGCCACATCTTGAAGGATTCACTGGGTTATCTGTGGCAGATTTTCTGCTGCCCCCTGGGATGGAGTAAGCGGAATGAGCTGATTGCTACAAACCGGCTGCCTTTTTGTGGCTGGCTGTGCTTCCCTAAGTCCGTTTTCTGGCAGATGTGCACGAGAGGCTGACTGCTCCATCTGCCGAGGTATTTACTCTCTCCCTTTTGATCACAGGACTTACAAACATCCGCCAGGCCAGGGAAATGGCAAACATCGTATAAATCATGATGCAGAGAATTGCCTGCCGGCCCTGCCCACATTCTCGTGTATCCTGCTGGACAGTCAGACACCTGAAAAGTCGGACGGAAACCGCGCTCCCAGAAACTCGGAAATGGCAGGATATTCTGCCACTGACTTAGCTTTCGAGATCTATGTTCCCATACACCAAAACCCTTCACTTCAACACATCACAAATATTCATATACTTAATGGAAAGAAAAAAACTTTACAATAAAATTATAGTGTCAAATAGTTAAATATGATGTTAAATATAACTGCTGTTCCAAATGAAAAGGTGGCTACTGTCAGTGACGAGAAAAGGGCCCCAAGTAAATGGGAGAACAATTTTTCTCAGTGTACAATTTCTTGTCTCAGTTTATTGAAAAGATTGGTTTCCTTCCAGGAATCTTTAAAAGTAAGGATAAGCCCCAAAACCAAACCACAAAACTGCCAGCCCCTGACCTCTCTGGGCATTTGCGGTGTAGAAAGCATGCTGACGTTATTACCGTCCAACCACTGACTGCCGTTATGCTCGCTGGTGAGTACACCGTCTTAGACAAACAGAGGCAGAACTTGTCTGTGCGTTTCTCGCAGTATTCCTCAAAGGATATTGTTCTGCCTGCTGGACCAGAATCACCTGGGGGTCTTGTTCAAAGTTTGTCTCCCTAGGCCCCCAACGCTCACATTCTTACTCAGAGCTTTGAGGTAGGAATCCGGAATTTTCTTTTTAAAAAGCACTTTAGGTGATGCTGGTGTAAAATGAAGTGTGAGAACCACTTGAGAGTATTCATTTTTTAAATATAAATTTTATACATATTTTAATACAGAAAAGTATCAGAAAGTCTAAAGGGCTCATAATTCCACTCTTGTCATAAAAATAAAATGTGCATCAGACCATTCAAGTGAAACAGAAGGTTCAAGGTAAAACCCTCCCTGGCTTGCCACATCCCAATCACCAATAGACACACGCACGTGTGCGCGCGCACACGCACACACTCACACGCACACATGCACACACACACTCACACACATGCACACCCACACACACATGCACACACACACACCCAAACTCCCTCTGCTCTTAATAATCACTATTAACTTTCTTGCTATCCCCATAAAAATGTTAACGTATATATGTGTATACTTTGTATTATGCACAGAAAGTAAGTTGTATTATGTTTATTGTTCTCCATCTTTTTAACTTAATATAACTCAACATCTCTACAGAGCATAAAGAGCTCTGCCCCATTCTTTTAAATTGTGGCACAGTGTTTCATTAAACATATGCCTTAAAGTCATTAAATATATGCTCTAAAGTTTAAGTAAACGAAGAATTTATGATGTTGCCAGAATTTCTAGCTTGGGCAAATGGGTATCTGATAGTATCCTTTTTTGAAATAGGAATTAATGAAGGGAGAACAGACCTTTCCAGGAGTTCTTTCAGATGTTTTCAACCCTATCAGACACAACACAGTCTTTTTACATTAAAAAAAAATTTGTAACATCCCCTGAGTACCCTGAAAATTTATGGATACTATAACCTGCTTACATACAAACTTTCAAAAGTCTAACACAATAGCCTAACAGTAAGATAAAGTATAAATAAAAGGAAGGTGAAGACAAAAATGTCTATATCAGTATGTAAATGTTCAGGCATGACTACATAAAAGCATCATGAAGTAGTCAGTTTTTCGGATCTATATGAGAAGTCACTGCCAGTGACCCAGCCACACGCAGGCCCACGTACCACTGTCCTGCCACGTCACGGAATGCTGGAAGGGAGTTCATTTGGGTTGCAGTATTGGAGAGGCCTTCGCAATGCTGGTGATGGTTTAGCTTGGCTTTTAAAGGAGGGATAGAATTTTGAAAGGTAGAACTGGAAACAGAAGGAAACGTCATTGTCAAAGCAAAGAACAGCACGAACAAGGCAGAAAAAGGAAAGTGCAGGGTGATCTTAGCTTGCGTTATGGTAGCAGCTACATGGAATTGGGGTACGAAGCTGACGAAATGTGCTCTAGTTAGTGCAGCGAGGTTCCTGAACTTCAGTTGAACTCTTAGCTTGTTTTGGTAAGTTATTTGCATTAATCAGTAGCATGAATAATTTTATTTTCCTATAAATGTTGCACAAATTATCTTTAGGCTAGTGCTGCCCAAATTATCTGAAATTCCAAAGTGATGAAAGTCAAATTAATAAGATTTTATTGTCCAAATTGATAAAGCTGCATAAAGAGTTAGAAGGTCATGAATGGACATAAAAATAGATTTTGTGGTTTTTATTTGCATTTCTTTGATGATTAGTGATGCTGAGCAGCTTTTCATATGCCAAAAAAAATCTGAAAATATTTACCCATAAAGATATATGTGCTCTGCTGTTCATTGCAGATTTTTTTTTTTTTTTTTTTTGAGGGCAGTGTCACTGGCCCTCACATGTGGGACCGAACCGGGGCCGCTGGCTTCCCAAGCCAGCGCTTAACCACCACGCCACTCAGCCGGCTCTTCATTGCAGCTTTATTTACAGTGACCAAGACATGGAAACAACCAAAATGTCCTTTGATAAATGACTGGATAAATAAGATGTGGCATATACAATGGAATACTATTCTGCCATAAGAAAAGATGAAATATTGCCATTTGTGACAAAATGGATGGATCTTGAGATTATTATGCTAAGCAAAACATGTCAGACTGAAAAACTTGAGAACTATGATTTCACTGATATGTAGGGTATAAAACTGAAAACAACAAAAGAACAAGACAAACAAATGAAGAAACAAAAACTCATAGACACAGACAATAGTTTAGTGGTTACCAGAGGATAAGAGGGGAGAGGGTGGTAGATGAAGGTAAAAGGGATCAAATACATGGTGATGGAAAGAGAACTGACCCTAGGTGGTGAGCACACAATGTGATATATAGATGATATATTACAGAATTGTACACCTGAAACCTATGTAACTTTACTAACCATTGTCACACCAATAAACTTTAATTTTAAAAAAAAAATAGATGCCTTGTCTTTCCAGATTTCTTGTTGGGCTTGAAAGGATCAAGTGAAGTATTTTGTGCTTTTTCTTCTGCATAATGATTGGAGAAGAGGACATTAATGACCTTTGCTAGCATTGATATCAGAAGAATAAAAAGTATGTAGATGGTAAGTGCCAGTCTGAGATTAGAGAATGAATTCCTTAATGGAATTAAGAGAGGGCCCATGTTAACATTCTGGCATTTAATCACGGAAGTTTTCTTTTTAAAATATAAAGACGTATTACATAATAATAGTTAACAGACCTAAGAGAGTTTGTTAATTATTCTTGCTAAAAGACAGTAAGAGATAAGTTTTGTTTAAGCAATATCCTTCTGAGAAAAATTAATCTCTCTCTTTTTATTTATTTCATTTCATTATGTATTTTATTTTTTGCCTCACATGTCCTATTAGGTTTTCAAAGCCTATCTGCCTCTCTCCAGTTGTCTATTTGGCTAGGAGTCAGCCCACAGGTATTAGGAATAGGACAGCTAAAACTACTACCACACATTTTAATCCAGTAAATAGTTGAGATTTTTGGCTGCTAAGCTGCTGCGAGTTCCATTTCATCTTTATCTCCTTATAATGTAATTTAGGTTTGTTTGTTGTGTTTTGCTTCCTTTTAATCCTACATGGAAAAGCTTTTGGTGATTGAACTGCTATATTTAATAGTACCTATTCTAAGGCAATGGCTTTGAGATATTTCAAGTCATTTCTTTTGATATGTTTAAAAAAAAAAGTGTAGAATTTCCATGCTAGCCCCACTGACAAAGCTAGAGAGAATGAAAAGGAGTAGGACCTGAAACTTGCTCTCCTTGGTCCCAAACTGACTTTTAACTTCAAGATATGCAGAGCAGGGGGCTCCAAACTGAGTTAAATCAGTTCCTTGGGTCAAAAGCAACAGGTGAATAGAGCCTACCTGGGCATCCTGCACATCAGCCCAGGAACACTGGGCATGTGCCATCTTCAGATGGCAACTCTGATTGATGACAGATATTTAGAGCAAGGACCTGCAACCTTCAGCTGACATTCTGCAGACCACAGCCCACAGGCCAAATCCAGCCAGCCACCTGTTTCTGTAAATAATGTTTCATTGGGACACAGCCGTACTCATTCATTTCATATTGTCTTTGGCTGTTTTCACCCTACAACAGCAGAGTTGAGTTGGTGCAACAAAAATTGTATGGTCCACAAAGCCTAAGCTATTTACTGTCTGGTCCTTTACCAAAAAAAAAAAAAAAAATATTTGCTGGTTCCTGGTCTAGAGTACTATGTTGGGAAGATCGCTGTGGCCTCACCTAGTCTCAGAAGGAAAGAATGCTATGACTGATTTTCCAAAATGTCTGCTATGGTCATGGAAGATGAGTGCCATATACACAGTGTGTCCCTTTCCCAGAAGAACAGCATAATGGAAAACGTGAATGTAAAAGAGGAGATTCAGTATCAAACCCAAAGCCTAATTATCTCCACCAAGAGTGGGAGGATGCTGAGTGGTGATGTCAAAGGAGTAAGTAGTAAGTACGCCGGAAGTGATGTCAGGAAGAGATGACTTGTCACTGGCCATGATAGAAAACCACGTTTATCGTGCAAAGTGGAAATGCATTAAGTTTAGTTTACTAATCTATGGATTGAATCTATGGATTATTTGTTGGCAATATAGAAAGTTTGGAGGAAAATTCTCTGAGTTTATTTAAAGGACGGAAACAAGGCATAGTGGTAGGAAAGCACTCACCTTTCCTTGAAAAAGTGTGGCTTCTTCTTTCCTCTGTACCATTTTACACACACACACACACACACACACACACTCACACACTCAGTGCTCCCCCTCTCAAAAAGCTGGCTGATTTTCTGGGAACAATAACACTTTCTTGCACTGAGACATTGCAACCAAAATCAGAATATAAAGACAACCCTTATTTAGTGGCCATTTATTTGAAATAAACTTAAATACAGCGGTTGAGAATGGCCAAAGGGAGTATTTTCACTAATGCCTGGATCGTAAGCACTTATTCCTATACCTCATCAAGTCAGAACAGAATCTAAGGAAAGACAATCTAAAAGTGCCTGAAGACTTTTAAAACGTGGTATTAATTGCTTGTCAGTTAAAATGCACAAACTCAACGTGGGACAAGATATAATACAATTCGCTGAGTAGCAAATGAACAAAGCAAAAGAAGTTGCATAGCCACTAACATCTTTAGGAAGAAACCAGCCAAGTAAGCTTAATTCCTTTCTTTGACACACCAACAGAGGAGAAGCAATATATATAATATATCCAGACTTCAGGAAGGGTTTTGATACCATTGCACTTGACATTTCTTTTCAATAAGCTGGTAATACATAGCTTGGATCACAGTGCTGTCAAGTGGCTGAAGAGCTGCAATCAAAGAGTAGCTATCAGTGACTTCTTGTTACCCTGAGGTCATTTATCAAGTGGTGTCCATCCGTAAGGGATGGCTGTGGGCCAGAGTCATCTGCAGGATGATGGAAGTGGCTGTAAGTTCAATGCATTTGCTGACAACACCAGCCAGGAGCGGAGTCTTACACCTGGCAAGATGGGAATGCCTTTCCATGACCTTGACTAAGTTGGGCTGGTGCAGTGGGACAATCTCTAAGTCCAGATGCCAGGACACAGTGGGCAGATTTTTCTATGCAGGAGGGCTTATGGCATGTTGCAGTAAAATTCAGCAGGGTTTTATTTCCAGAATATTCTGAGGCATGTAATTAATTAACAACTCTCCATGATGCCAAGAGCTTTAGAGTCACTTTTATTATATGAGTTTCTTAATTTGCAAAATGAAGACTCCAAGATATGCCTCACAATATTCTTTTAAAATTTAAATAACCTCTGGAAAATGCCTGGCAGATATCAGATGCTACATGTTATTCTCCTTGCTTCTCCCTGTTTTCCCACTGTTGTCATAGTGGGACGGGCACTGGGTGAGAAAAGCGCTGGATTCAATACAGAAATCTAAAAAGAGGGTCAGCCGAGGGGTGCGTTGGTTAAGAGCTGGCTTGGGACACCAGTGGCCCTGGTTCGGATCCCACATATGAGGGCCAGTGACACTGCCCTCTACAGCTAAGATGGTAAACAACAGCTCCACCTGGAGCTGGGCTGCTGTGGGTCCCCAGGGACGGCATAGCTGCAGCCCCTGCTGCAGTGGGCTGCCATAGGCTACAGTGAGTGGCCGGCAGCCAGCGTGAGCAGCCAAGAGCCGCTGTGAGTGGCCATCCAGAGGCCGGCGACCCATCTGCCTCACCTGGGAAGAGTGCAATGATGATACCAACATGGGCCAGTGAAGCAATGTCCTCCACAACTAGACTGAAGAACAGAAGGACAGCAATTTGTCTGTTCCCCTTCCCAGATTCCCCAACAATGTTCCCCTCCCCAATTCCCCAATAAACTCTTAAAAAATAAATAAATAAATAAATAAATAAGAAATCTATAAAGATATATGTGCTCCAATGTTCATTGCAGCTTTATTTACAGTGGCCAAGACAAGGAAACAACCAAGGTGTCCTTCGATAGATGACTGGATAAAGAAGACGTGGTATATATGCACAATGGAATACTATTCTGCCATAAGACAAGATGGAATAGTGTCCTTTGTAACAAAATGGATGGATCTTGAGATTATCATGCTAAGTGAAATCATACAAAAAAAGTCAAGAACCATATGATTTAACTGATATGTGGGATATAAAACTAAAAACAACAAAGGAATAAGACAAATAAATGGAAAAACAAAAACTCATAGACACAGACAATAGTATAGTGGTTACCAGATGGTAAGGAGGGATGGGAGTGGCAGATGAGGCTAAAGGGGATCAAATATATGGTGATGGAAGGAGAACTGACTCTGGGTGGTAAACACACAATGTGTTACACAGATGATGTTTTACAGAATTATATAACTGAAACCTATGTAATTTTACTAACCATTGTCACTCCAATAAACTTTAATTAAAGAAAAAAAGAAATCCAAAAGGGAAAACAAATCTGCAAGAAACAAAATATTGGCATTGAACCTTAAAGCACCCTCTGGCATATCAAAATATTATCCCTTCAAAAAAAAAATAATATATATATATATATAATTTTTTTTTGAGGGCAGTGTCACTGCCCTCATATGTAGGACCCGAACCGGGGCCGCTGGCTTCCCAAGCCCTTCAAAATATTTTAACCATCAGGTGGAATACTTTTGCAAGGATGTTTCATAATTGTCTTAGTGGTTATGAGAATTTTAAGAAACTAACCTTCAGGAATTATGGGAGTCGGAATTGTTGCTTCTTTTACTTCATGGACCTTGCAGATGACTAGTTCCATGCCCATGGTGGGTACCAAATGGATATCTGTTTTATTTGCCTTGTAAATTATCAGAAGGAGTGATTTTTTAAACATCAGTGCTTGGTAATAACTCAAAAGCAGGGGTTCTTAGCCCCTTGGGGGATTAGCTATTTATTTGAGAACAAGGAAGGATTAGCAAGCCAGTTCACTCATAAGTGCTCATCTAAACCTAGATAGAAGTTAAGTCTTAATTAGTATATTCCCATTAGTAGTCACTCATTCCCACTCACAAGGGAGCTGTGTGGACCCGGGTACCTGGAGCAGTGGAGCTGCAGGTTACGCAGTGAGAAAGCTGGCGGGTATTCCTGGTCAGTCTCTTTCAAAAATAAACTCGCAGATGCCCTCAATTGTAAATATCTCTGCTTGGAGAGAATAAAATACAAAGGCTCCTGTTCCCAATGCATTACATTCAACTGAAGAATACAGAGAAACACTGTCAGAAAAGAAAGTTTCTGGCACCTACCGTGTCTTCCCCTATCTTCACTCTTGGCGTATCACTCTTATTTTGCTGATAAATGGGCCCATCAAAAGAGAGCTTCCCACGTTCCCACCACCAAATCTATCAACCTCTGTGCATCTAGGCCCCAAACTTGGCCTTTTTCCCACCTCATCCAACCTTGTGCACCGACTCTGTTCCCTGTCATTCCTGCCTTATCCCCCTTGGATCATTCCCATTAGGTCATGTGCATGTCGCTAAATCTCTAACTTAAGAAATTTATTTAAAAACCCCAAATACATTTTTAAAAACCTCCTCTAGCTAACACAGCCAGAACTCCATGTTTTGCTCCCTTTTACCTCAAGACTCTGAAAATAGTTGCTAATATTTTTGTTTATGCTTCCTCTCCTCTAAGTCACCTTCAACAGACTAATTAGGTTTCTGTTTCCTCCACTGCATTCGAATTCCTTTATCCAGAATCTACAATAATAAAGCTCTACAGTGAGAAATCCCATGGTGAATTTCCAGTCCTCATTTTACTTGACGTGCCTCACTCACTGCCCCTTATCTGAAACCCTCCCTTCACTTGTCCTCCCAGGCCTCCCTTTCTCTGGGTTTTTCTGCTGACTCACTTAGCTGCTCCTCTCAGTGTCCATAGCTTGATGCCTCACACTTCCCTTCAACTTCTATATTTACCCTCTGGGGGATGTAACCCAGTCTCATGGACTTTATAAACTGCCAAGTCCCAAATACACCTCTTTGGCAGTGACCTCCCCCCTAATTCCCTCATGTATCTGACTGCCTTCCTGACATCGCTACTTAGTTGTCTAATTGACATCTCAAATGCAGCATGTCCAGAACCAGACCCTTGATCCACTCCCCACAGCTGAATTGCTCCTCTACCAGCCTTTCCCATCTCAGTCAACACAACTGCGTTCTTCCAGGGGCTTGAGTCAAAACAACAGGGGGTCATTTCTGACTCCTCTCTTTTATTTCTCATATCTGTAAGCTCTGCCTTTGCAATATACCCAACCCTGCTATTCCTGTTTCCTGGTAGGGCTATCACAGTAGTCTCTCCAGCCAGCCTCCCTACTCACCTGTCTCTCTCTAACCATGTGCATACTCCACGTACATGTGCACAGACTGTAACCCTCAGAGAGCCCACTAACGCTTAAGTTCAGTGACAGAAAGCTGCTGCTCAAAACATTCCATTTGTTTCCCATCTCGTTCTACACCAAGCCTCAGGGTTTTCCATGACCCACGCGGTCAAGTCCTAGGGCGTCTCTACCTTCGTCTCCTCCCTCCCCGGCTTGCTCATCCTTCTTCACACCTACTTCCTCTCCGCGTCTTTCTAGCACCCTGATTACATTTCTGCCCCATAACCCCGGCCCTTGTTGCTTTCAGTGCCTGGAACCCTTCCCACTCATAAATTTGTATGACTCTCTCTTTCACTTTTTTAGGTGTCTGCTGAAATCTGATTGGCTCCAAACACCCTATATCAAATCCAACAAACCCACCTCATCTCATCACTTTCCATCCTAAAGCAGGATAGTTATTTCCATTAAATTCTTCGCACTTATTGTCATCTGACTAATATAAATGTGTTTGTTGTCTGTCTCCTTCCACTAGGATATAAACGCTGTGAGAACAGTGGATTTTGTCTCTTTAGCTCACTGCTTTATCCTCGGCACTTAGAATAGTGCTTTGCACAAAACAGGTATCCCCAAAATATCTGTTGCCTAAGTACCACCTAGTGCAATTGCTCAGAGCTGCAACCATTGCTTCTAGAGGTTGGGCTGAAACTAAGATTCCTTGGAATACTTTAAAAATCAACCTATAACACCCACATGGTTTCTCTGGCATAATCCTACAAATAAGTGTGGACTCTTTTTTTTTTTGAAGATTTTATTGGGGAATTGGTGGAAGGGAACAGCGTTGGGGAATCGGGGAAGGGGAACAGACAAGTTGCTGTCTTTTTGTTCTTCAGTCTAGTTGCGGAGGACATTGCTTCACTGGCCCATGTTGGTATCATCATTGCGCTCTTCCCAGATGAGGCAGATTGGTCACTGGCCTCTGGATGGTCGCTCACTGCGGCTATTGGCAGCTCACGCTTGGCTGCCAGCCGCTCACGCTGGCTGCGGGCCACTCACTATAGCCTATAGCAGCCCATTGCAGCAGGGGCTGCAGCCCACACCATCACCGGGGCTCACACAGCCCAGCTCCAGGTGGAGCTGTTGTTAGCTGTAGAGGGCAGTGTCACTGGCCCTCATGTGGGATCCGAACCGGGGCCGCTGGCATCCCAAAACCAGCGCTTAACCAATGCGCCACTCGGCCGGCCCAAGTGTGGACTCTTGACCAACCTTCTTGTGGATGTTACTTTTACTAAAATATAAAAATGGCTTTGGTAGTATATTAGTTAGCGTTCCCCAAAGATACAGAACCACCAGGGTGTGTGTGTGTGTGTGTGTGTGTGTAAAATTTTATTTTAAAGAATTTACTCATGCAATTATGGAGGCTTGGCAAGTCCAAGATCCGATGGGAGAGGCTAGTAGGCTGGTGACTCATGGAAGAGTTATAGCCCCCGTCTTAAGTCAGTCTGCTGGCAAAATTCTTTCTTGCTGGGGGAGGTCAGTCTTTGTTCTATTAAGGCTTTCGATTGATTGGATGAGGCCCTTCACATACTATGAAGGGTGATGTACTTTCCTCAAAATCTACCAGCTTAAATGTCAGTCTCACCCCCCAAAACCCTTTATAAAAACACCTGGAATGATGTTTGACCAAATATAATATCTAGGCACTGTGGCCCAGCCAAGTTGACACGTAAAAATTAGTCATCGTAAGGTTGGTTATTCCAAATGTATATATTTTGGATCTGCCTGTTTCGTAACTCCTGCACATATATGAAAGCTCCCTGGGCATGTGGGTTTTCAGGAGAGTAGGTGATAGATAAATGTGAGGTCTATGTCATAGACTGAGGCCAAGGGAACATGATGAATGACAACCAAAAATCTATTTTCACTATTAAAGGGTCTTCATGATGTTGGGGAAGCTCTTCTGCTAAATTGCTCAGTCAATTTTCTATACCAGGTTGTGTTCAATTATTTACACCCTTTAAACAAACTAGGAGGTGAGTATGGAAAGTCTTCCAACATCAATAATTCCCCTGCAGGTGGCCTGGCAGCCTCTGGGTTGATTGACAATGGCAGAGCACATCGATGCCTAATCAGCTTTTCTGGGCTTGGGGGAAAGTATGAAGCGATAAGCAATGTGCAAAAGTCTTAAGTCCCACAAAACATCCACAAAGAGGCTTGTGATCATTACAAACTGTAAAAGTTGAGCAACCATTGAGATCACTACAAACTACATGGGTTTGAAGATCATGGTAAAACACGTAGATTCCAAAAATAAGAGTGTATGTGTGCGTGCATGTGTGCATGTGCTTGTGTGTGCATGTGCATGCGTGCGTGTGCATGTGTGTGTGTATGTATGTGCGGTGGGCATGTACATTTCTGTTTTACTGAACAAAGTGCGACATACCACATGACCTCAGCGCTCACTGTTCAAGAGCACAGGAGAAGGCAGTGAGTGGTCTGTAATCATTGAATGCGCCGGCACAGATTTGGAAGTCAATAAACGCTTGAAAGTAAAGGACTAACTCACTAAATCAAACATTTTAAAGTCTTCATGTGGGCAAATTTAATGCCATGAACTGAATTCTCCCAGCAGTTAATACAGTGTGTCAGCAAAGCCTGTCTTTTACCAAGGAAAAAATTTGAGTAACCTTGTAATAAACCTGACGCTTGGACTCTGCTTTTAGTGTAGATTCAGCAAGAACTCTCGGAATACGGGGTCCAGAAAATACCAGCACTAAGAATACTGCTTTCCTAACAGACTGACAGCACTGGCTCTAATTTCACATTCCCGTTTCTCACTTGCATCCCTGAGAAACTGTAATTCAGATGTCAGCTGAGGTCATTCTGCCCTTTCAGGTTTAAACCGAATTGGCTCTACTCTCTTTGTTCTCCGCCCTGTGAGAAGTCGAGTGCACGCCCAATATTTTCATCAAGGTCATAGACTGATGTTTCTATGGACATATCTGTTCCAGGTTCCACTCTGCTCACCTCTTTGTGTCACTTTGTCGGACCCCCACCTCTCTGCCAACCACACCCTCATGCCTCTTTGCTCTGCTGTGTACTGACCAAGATGTGGAATGTAGCCCCGTTTCCTTCATGAGAAAACTCACCCATGAGGTATGTGCTTGTGTAGCAGGCTTAGCGAAGACCTGGGAAAGAGCAAGGCCATCAGAGCAAAGCCAGCAGCTAAAGTCCACACAGCTCTAGCGGCCCGCATGGCCTCTTCCTATCTCCCACCCACACCTCTTCCCCCTTCCCTCTCTGCTTTCCCTCACCTCCAAATCGCCGTTATTTCTTATTCAAAGCCATTCAGTCTTCTTAAGGTGACCCCCTCAGGGTCCCATCTACCCTGTAAAAGTGATCTTACACCGGACCAGCAGTCCCCAACTTGCAATGGTTTGACTTGCGATTTTTTGGATGTGCAAAAGCAATCTGCATTTAGGACAAACCTTGCTTTGAATTTTGAATTCTGATCTTCTCCCAGGCTCGCGGTATACGGTACACACTCCTTCATGATGTTAGACAGCGGCCTGGAGCCACAGCTCCGAGTCAGCCAGGCGACCGTGAGGATCAACAACCAATGTCTCACAGTGTATTCATTGTGTTAGCGATTCTGCCCAACTGTAGGCTAATGTAAGTGTTCTGAGCACGTTTTAGGTAGGTTAGGCTAAGCTGTGATATTCGAAAGTCCGAGTGTATTAAATATATTTTCAACTCTCAGTATTTTTCAACTTACGATGGATTTATTGGGACATAACACCATCTTAAGTCCAGGAGCACCTGTATAGTTTAAACCAAGGACAGAAACACTTCCCACAGTCTGGTGTCAGCTGTTAAAAGAGTTTTTTCATCCCTATCTGAAAAGGTGACCTGAGAAATTCCAATTCCAAATCTCTGTCTCTCAACTTGATTCTTCAGGAATGAAAATACTGAAAGACGTCCTGGAGGGTTTTTTTTTTTGCAATCTCCTCCTTTTTCTGATTCCATGATAAGCATCACCTTTTCAAAGTTGAACATCCTCCTAAAAATTTGATTTCTATTCTTATACCTGTAGGTACAAACTCTTTATAGGCTGAGAGCAGTTACTGCATCTGAGCAGATTGTATTTCCTACATATCAACTCTTCCACTGTACCAGTTCTCTGCGTGCATTCTTTAAATCATTCTACACCCAGAAAGCTAGGAAGCAGACTCAGTGCCATACTGGGAAATTCCAGAAACATCAAATTCTACAGTGAAGATGCTTGAATTCGCACCTCCCTCCGCATGTGAGACACATTCATACTTAGTGACTGATAAATCCAAAGACCTTAGTTTAATAGTTACTCAAAATCACTCCTTTTTTAGTGGAATGAAATTGAGCTTTAAGAAATGACTTGGTGGAACATTGGAATGGAGTTTTCAGTTCCTCCGAGAATTCATTTCCTCTGTTTTGTCAACAATACCTGTAAGTGTCCACCGCTTGTCAAACAAACACTGTTAAGCTAGGCTATACATGAATTAAATAATTTGGGTGTCACCACCACCCCACGAGGTAGCTACTTTTATCTCTGTTTCACATAGGGGAATAATGAGCTGAAAGAACTTGTCCCAGAGCACAGATGCTGGCACACCAGGCGTACTGCACAGGGCCGTGGCACATGTACACAAAATAAGTGAGGAGAGTTTAACAAAGGAAGTGTGTGTCAGGGTGTGGGCAGCGATAAGCAGGGGCGGCTGATGCACACAGGGGCAGCAGCAGTGGGAGGCGCCATGACAACCACAGGGCCCCCGGGGCCAAGGAGGGAGCCCTGGCTGGACCCGGAGAGACCCGCAGCCATGGGAGAGGAGCCCCCCAACAGAAGCTGTGATCTCAGGAAGGAGACACTGCCTCACAGCGTGAATCCCTCAAGCTCCCATCATGCTCTGGTCTGCGCGCACTTCTCACTGGCCAAACTCATGCTGAGGCAGAGGTCAAAGGCACCTGTGTGGCCCAGTCCATAAAGGCGAGTTCAGAGTAGAAACTTAACGAACAGAAACCCCTCTTCCTCTTGGATTGTGCAGCATGAGCGTCCCATGGCAGGAGCTAAATGTCACAGAAGGGCCACAGCCCTGTTACCACAGCAGGGCGGCTTTCATCGGGCAGCTCTGAATAGTATCAGCTGATGAGCATAAGCCTCGGCAATCCTATAAGCTCTCAGTTATCTGTGCTTTGGTAAAACAGGTGCCTAGGAGATTGTCTTATGGTGGCACGAACCGAATGTGTGTGTCCCCCAAATTCACACGTTGAATCCTAACCGCCAGTGTGATGGTATTAAGAGGTGGAACCTTCGGGCGGTGATGAGGCATGAGGCTGGAGGCTTCAGGCATGGGATTAGTGCCCTTAGAAAAAGACATGGAGAGCCTCTTCCTCTCTCTGCTCGCCCCCACGTGAGGACACAAGAAATCACTAGACTGCAACTCAGAAGAGGGCCCCCACTAGAAGGTGACGAGGCTGGCACCATTAGCCCAAACTTCCATTCTCCAGCACCATGAGAGTGGGGCCTGTTGTTTATAAGTCACTCAGTCTATGGTACCTTGTCACCTCTGCCCCCAAATGACTAAGACAAATGGTGTATGCCATGAACCTGGCTACTTCTGTACAGAGACCTGTGCTAGGCAGAACAATGGTCCCCTAACGATGCCCACCTTCTAAGCCCCAGACCCTGTGCCTACAGCTTACATGACAAAGGGACCTTATGATTAATGTTAAAGGACCTTAAGGTGCGGGATGGTATTTGCATTATCCAGGGGGCCCAAGCTACTCACATGCCTCCTTCAAAGCACAGAGCCCGCGTCTGCTGCAGGAAGCCAGACGAATGGCAGCTTGAGAGGGACTTGAGCCCTGTGGCTGGTTCTGAAGGTGGAGGCAGGACATGCGGCAGCCTCTCGGAGCTGGAAAAGGTAAGGAACCACATTCCACCTTGACGCCACCAGGGAGGAGGCAGCCCTGCAGACACCGTGATGTCAGCCCTGGGTCGACGCGCTTGAATTTCTGACCTACAGAACTGTAAGATAATAAGTTGTATTGTTTTAAGCTGCTGAAGTTGTTTGTGAGGGAGGAAATAGAAAACTGATACAAGCCCTTCATCTTTTTGTTTCAAGGTTTGTCTGTTTCTGGGTTTATTTGTTATCTTCAGAAAGAAAGCCCCTCAGTATATACATTTCTGGACGTCTGATGACTGACATTCAAATGTTCAACAGGCCCCAAACATTGATTTTCAAGCATTAAATCTTTAAGCCTTCGAGGTCTAGGGGGAAGCTGTTTAATTGCACACCAGTGTTATTATGCCTGAGAGGAAGCTGACGCTTCCCGCTTTCATTTTCTTAAGTCTCCCTCATCACCAGGAAAAGCTTTGTTCCGAGTAGCAGTGAAGTAGTCAGGGGCAGTGGCCTTTGAAAAGCGGTCCTAGAACTAGTAGCCTATTGGGGCTGTGTGTAAGGAGAACAGAGACTTTAAACAGACCAACCACCAAGTCAGCCACGAGGCTTTCGGGGTGCAGTCCCCTGTTTCTGCCTGAGGGGGTCCTGACCAGTCTGTTGTCTCCATGGAGCTGCCTCAAAGCCAGGTGGCTTTAGCCACACACGAGGTGAGGCCTGAGTTGTTCCAGCAGAGGCCACCTGTGCCTGAGGGGTCGCGAGCATAAGGACCGGAGGGGACTAGGGAAAGCCCAGTTGCCCGGGTTTTAACCTCGGTTCCCCTCTTTTTCGTGTGTGTGTGTGTGTGTGTGTGTGTGAGAGAGAGAGAGAGAGAGAGAGAGAGAGAGACAGAGAGAGACAGAGAGAGACAGAGAGACAGAGAGACAGAGAGACAGAGAGAGAGAGAGGAGCGCTTGGGCTCTCAATGCACTGAGAGGCAACAGCTGAAGCAGGGCGTTCTGCTGCTTGGGCGGCCACAGCTCCTTTGAAGGTTCGCGGTTCACTCTGCAGGGCCAAGCTCCTGCATTTCCAGATCTTTCTCTCTATTTTGCAGGCGGCACTAGCCGGGCCTCCTCCGTTAGGAGGTGAGAGCCTGCCTTTCTATTAAGCTCCCTTTGTTGTTTTTGCCTCAGACATGATTTCTGAGTTTGAAGTCCCAGGATTTTAGATGAAAAGAATTTCAGAGTTGGGGGAGGGGGGCTCACGATGGGAAAATGCCGTTTCCAGTCTCACAGAGTGCCCACACGCTGAGTGGCTGATTAGATGAAGGGCGCCGAAAGAAAATAAGAAAAAAAGTCAGCTGCGTTGGGATGGGGAGTCGCATTTCACTGTACTTCGTATCTACTTCTTTTTTATTTGTAATCAGTTTCCCAAAGGAGAAAGGGGGAATGTGTCACCTGTACCCACCCCAGCACCGTAGCACCCATCAGGGCGACGTGCAGGGTCTCCTCCATAAGTGCTGGTTTTCTCTGTTTCTACTTCCTTTCCTCGGCCTTCCAAACCCATTTGCTCATCTGTATCCTTTCTGCAACCCGGGCAGATAAAGGAGACCAGCTCCTGCAAAGCACCGCGCCTCCTCTTTCCCACACCATTAATGTGGTATGTCTTTCTCCTTTAAGATCTACGGAGAAAAATCTGTCTTGTCAAAGATTTACTTAGGGGACAGAAGTGAACAAGACATGTCTTACTTTACTAAACGATCACTTAGGTAATACCTTTAAGACCCTCCTAGCTGCCCTGTTTTGAATATTTCTGCAACCCATCGATGGTGTGTATTCCTCGACCCACTGGCCTGTATATTTGCACAGCATCTATCTTCTGCTCTTCAAAGCTAAGCTCGCTCCCTTCTATCATTCTCCTTTGGCCCAACATGGGCTCTAAGCATGCAGGCAGCAGCCAGCAAACCCAGAGCTGGGCACTGACTGGCAGTATACCAAGGATGAACACCCCCGCAGGAACCCCCATTGGCCTCAAAGGTGAGAACAGATTCAGCCCACGCGGTGCTTCTCCAACGCTGGCCAATGTTTCCAGTCAGCAAGCAGGTAATTACACCGTGAGAAAAAGGAAAATCATGAGGCAATGGGACAAGTACAAAGGCCTTACGAGGTTTTTGTGGAGGAATTGTCTGGGAACTGGGGGTCACCTAGCCACTACCCGCAGGAGAGCTTAGCTGTTTCGCGCTCTGCAGCTGCTCCCCAGGGGTCTTAACCAAGGCTGCCTGTAGCAATCATGGGGGAGGAGGGACTGCAAACCACCCGCAGCCTGCCACATCCCCAGAGACTGTGTTTTAATTGGCCCGGAGTAGCTGCAGAAGTATTTTTCAGTAGCTCCTCAGATGGTGAGAAGGTCCAGTCAAGGTCAAGAGCCCAGGAGGCACTGCCTCCAGCCGTCAGTATAGCACCATTGCAGCATCAAGGGCACTCAAGAAGCTAAGGTCATATGTGCACATTGAGAAGGGAGGTGGGACCCACGTGTGACCAGAAGGGGACACTTCTCCAACCACGGTCTGTAGGAGAAGCTCTTATTTTCTAATGGGTGGCTGCATAAAGTGTAAAGCTGTGCTTGCAAAATAGTATTTAGGGACAGAACAGGATAGGGCATTGAATTGAAGCTGATTTGAAAACACTAATAAAAAATCAGATTAATTATTCGGAATAACAGATAAAAATAAACATCGTCACACACTGTGTGAGAGTGCAATTACGTGATGGGAAAACTCAACCCTGCCCTACTTGGCCAGCGTGAGCAGGGGTAAGCCCGTGTCACTCGTAATTCCGGCACATCCTTCCCTCACCCAGGTGAGAGCTCCAAGCGCTGATTCTGAGTGACAGGAACAAATGTCATTCCAACCGCCGTCTCAGCAGGAGGAGGACGCCTGGGTACCAAGGCAGTTTTCTTCCTGGCTGGGGCATTGCAAGGCTTAATTAATGTTTGCGAAAACACTGGGAAGACCTGATACAGAAACGACTATGTAATTACTGTGAGGGGAAACGCTAGTAAAATTTACTGGGAGAGGAGGGGAATTTAATTGGTAAATCTCATGCTTTACTTTGGAAATTATATCAGACAGAAGTGAATGGAATTCATAAGGACCCAAGAATAAAGGGAGTTATCATTAAGAAGAGTGGTCTATAAATCTAAGGTATTAAGTTTCATGGCTCAATTTAATTTTGTTTAGATTCATAATAATAGTACAAACCTAACCAACTACATTAAAACCATTTGTTACAGAGATTAAAATCTGCTTCTATCATCTCTGTCTCCTAAAATAAAAAAAGGCTTAGTCCATAAAGACCCTTCATTTTCTGTGAAATTCAACCAGAAAACATACTCCAGCCACCAAGAAGGGAACTGGGCTGACTCAGGTCTTTCCATCGCCACATGCCTTTCAGATGCCCTTCGGAGCTGCATATCTTTGTTTTTGTTGGGTTACTTCTTGCAAAACTTGAGCAACATCGGTCACATCTTGCATTTTAATTAGGTTTTGTTTTTTTCTGAAGCAAAACATCTAGCTGAACTTGTTTATCTGATAACACAATTTCATTAACATATAACTTGTAGTGGTTTCTTCCCCCCAGTTCATCTTATGGCACAATGTTAATCGCACTCATCAGTTCTCATCTCAGGGCTAACGGGTTAATAAGGAGAATCATTATTCTATCTACCTTATAGGAGCCAAAGTTTGCACACCCCAATTACTGTGCGGGTCTCAGGCTCTAGAGTTCGGGCGTCGAGCAGCCCAACTCAGGACTCAGCATGGGTCCAAAGCATCTTCTGCCTCCAAGCCTGTGGGCCCACGCCCTGCCTGCAGGGAGAACAGCTGGGCAGCCACAGCCATCCAGCGCTTACCAGTCACTTTTCTCCCCAGGAAGGGCTGTTTATCCAAGACAGTCCCAGGATGCTTTCAGGGCTGTGGCCAAGTGTGAGATCCAAGGAGTTAGTTGGAGGGGCTCAAATGCAGACAAGTTTCTCCAAAAAAACAGGCCAAAATCTGGTATTGTTCCTGTTAGGAGTTAAGTTCTTGAGTATGTGCAAGCCCACGGCAAGAGGTAGGAACTAGAGATCCGACCCAGAGAAGCCAGGTCGTGTCAAAGATGAAAATTAGCAACAGGGACAGAGGCGGGGCAAGTCCTTCTGGGGGGAGGGGTGGTGGTGGCAGCTGGCATGCAGGTCTGTGGCTCTACGGTGCTCACCTGGTCAGGTTCCCTCCTGCTGACAAACCCTTAGAACCTTGACTGTCGTCTTGGTATGAGCAGGATAAAGTCTGCCAGTGCTGAGCTTTATCTGGGCCCCGGCTTGAGGCAGCAGACATAGACGAGCCTCCCTCCCAGCCTCTCTGACCCTTTTGTGTTCTGAGAAAAGGCTCACTGGGGGGGCCAGCCTGCCCTTGGGTGTTCCCAGACAAGACCCACCTCCACCTTCTTTGGTGACATGCTTGTTTTATGAAACAGTGAGTTTGCACCCTCTCTTTGAGACGCCCCCTATGTCAACAGCTTGAATAAAATCATTCCCTTCATTGTCTGATGCATGTTATGTCACAAGTCCACGCTCGTTGGCACCGCACAGGAGGCCCGATGGTCTAACTCCAGGCTCCCTCTTGCCTCTCCTCCAACAAAGTCTGCACTCATTTTACCATGCAAGGTAGACCGCCTTCTCTGGGGTCTCGGCCTCTGTGCACGCTACTGACTGGGAAGATCCCGTTGCCCACCTCATCATTCCAGCTAGTCCCGAATTGTCCTCCAAGACTAAACGGAGCTGTCCTCTCTCTCGGAAGCCTTCCTCAACACCCCCCCCCCCCCAATGACTCCTGGCGTTTTGTTTGCTGGGCCAGAGCACTTCCCAGGCTGGTTTGGGCACACTGTGTTAGAGGGTCCCATTTACTTATGCTCAAACAGGTGAAATCCTATTAGACTCCGATCTACCCAATGCCTGGGGAGAAGGTACTTTAGCTTTTGCTAGAATGGCGTCTGCCTGATCAATGTCAGGTTTAGAGAGGACCATCGATGGCAATCACCACGTCTGCGCTAATTTAGGTGGCAGTGAGGTTCCTGCTGTTCTGAGGTGATTGGTAGGCCTCACACTTTAAAGATCAGAAGCCATAATTAAATGTCAAAAGGGACTAAATTGCAAAGCGTGGGTTGTCTCTTAAGGAGAGAAGAGCAACTGAATGAAATGATCTGGTAATTGTTTAAAGTGACCACACTGAACACTTCGAATCAGCCTGAATTTCTCTCTGGCCCAGGTTCCGGATTAGAACTAAGGGGCCCAGGTGAAAATGTCAAAAGCAGAGCTTGGAGAAGGAGCCCTTGGGCCGCCTAAATGAGAAGGATCCTCCCTATGTTCCTGTCCCTTATACTCCGCTCTTTCCCTTTTTCTCACACTTTAATTCACCTGTTCCCAACTGATCGTCATTACCACACAAGAAACTTTACCCTTCCTACCACCTCTGTGTCCCATTAACATTGTCACATGGCTATGTTTTATGTTATTAATGCTCACTAAAGGCACACTTAAAATGACTACCTTAAACAATAACCAGTGGTGCGTCTCATGAGCCAAAGGTCACCTTAAAAATACATAACAAGGGAAAAAAAATACACAACAAGGAATTCTTGGCTTCCAGCCTGACAGGAAATCAGCTCCACACTGATGGAGAAGAATTCAGAAAGGACCCCTCTCTGGGGTATTCTAGAGGCTTCCCCCAACCTTGATTATCATTTTGCATCATAGGCTTTGAACGACACGAAAAGCTGTGTTTGAAATTACAGTTCAGGTCCCCCGATACCTGCGTCATATTTTGGGTGACATTGCTAGAGTTTCCAGTCTCAAAAGAGTGGAAAAGCTCATTATTGTCTCGACGGCTGTGTGTTGAGTGGTAATTCCTGATTTCTCCCTCTCAAGCCACAAACAATCCTGATGACTTTAACATCTTCTCTATTTTACTTTCCAATCTTTTAACCCTGTCCAGTGCATTCCTCTAGGACCCCTTTGAAAAAGCATGCAGCTAGAATTTGGAACTGACATTTAGCAAGCACCAATTTTAGGGCAATTTACATGTTCTATCTCTATTATAATCTTCCTGACAACCTTCAGAAATAGGTATCACAATTGCTACTTTGCAGATGTGAAAATTGGGCTGAACGTGATACAGCTGGAGATTGGCATGGTCCATTGGTTGACACTTACCCCGTGTTGTCTCCACAAATGTGCTGGAGGGTTTTTCAGTAGTCACATCATGGCTTAGTATCATGGCAGCATTGTCACGAGATTCCCACCTACTATATTCCTAGTGATAAAATCAAATCAGTGCTGCCTATGACTTATTTTCAGTTTGGGATACTGTGACCATTACATCCGGAGGTGACAGATAGGTTTCATCTGAAAGGCAAGGCCACACAACAGGAGGAGCTGCCGGAAGCTTGGCACCGGGACACTGGTCCAGGGATTGGCAGGAAAGGATGACCAATTAGAAAGGTCTCCCATGGGCTCGGAGCAGGTCATGGTGACATGAGTGCCATCCATCTGTGACACTAACTGTCATCTTTTCTGGAAGTACTTATATGTTCAGTCGTTTCCCAGTTAGCGTTTACATTTCTCTATATTTTCTCCTCTTGTTGGTAGCATAGCAGTGGTCTTTTGGATTTCGTATTACCTCTTTGGCGACTCGAGCTTTTAATATGTGAATCCAATTTTTGTGAAGGTGCTATAGGAAACCTCATTTCTCTTCTTTACATACCCTAATATTTCCAACCTACCTAAGGTGACATCAAATAAATGAATCCAGGTTCTTCATATGAAAACAGACCCTAAAACCGAAGCCTCCAAGAGATTTTAAAATCTGTGAAATATAAATTTCACAAAATACACAATAAGGTTCTGCCAGTGTTTGTGCTTGCGACTCCTAAGTCCAAAATTGTTTGCCTCTGACTGAACAAGTCCAATATTAAATGGAGCACATGATCCATTTGCAACTTCATAGATAAAATTTTTTCAAAGTTTGAAGAGCTGCTGCTCCAAGGTTCAAAAACAACTTTGGTTGTTTCTCTTAAGAAGACTGTCACTGTTTGTTGGCTAGAAGTCAACAAAAGTAATTTTTAAATTTTTATCCATGTTTTTCAAAACACCAAAATAATCATTTTTCTTTCTTCTTAAACTTAAGTAGGCCTCAGATACCAGTTTGCAAGTAGAATTCCAACTAATATCTGAGAAGGCCATATTTTCTAATATCCATACAAAGAAAGCAAAATCCTTTTGGAGGAAATATTTTTGATGTAAGTATAAAATATATTTGGTAGGATGGGAGTGAAAACACACACATATAAGGTTACAGTCAGAATTGTTAACTTGTGTTTTAGAGTGGGAAAAGCACGATAATTCTTTTCCTAAAAAACGTAACTTACACATAACTTAAAAGGATGAAGTTCTAAGAACTATTTCATCTCTGTGAGTCACTCATAATTTGAATATTTTATGATTAGTATTTGCATGTGATTCTTTGTACAAAATGTTTTTTTTCTTAAATCAATCTTTAATCTTTAAAAAGAACCTTTAAATAGAAACTAGACTCATCTGCTCTAAATTATAGTATTTTCTTTGAGAATGTGGCTTTTCTCAAGTACCCCAACCAAAGGCAAATGAAAAAAGGAGAGAACACAAGTCATATGGCAGCCTCAAGAGAAAATTCATTTTAATTGCATTGATCTTACTTCATAAGGTTAAATACAATTGTTCCCCAAGTTATATATCATTTTTATTGAGGTTAATGTTGAGTCAAGATCTAATTTCATCAGCTTCTTAAAGTTATTTGAACTATTTCCCCCAGCTATATGATGATACTTATTGTTCATTTGAAATTCCAATTCACAATGTCTTATTCATTTATAAATAGTTGAATGTGCTTTTAATAAATTGTGTTTCGTAATAGGCATATGTGGTAGTTGAGTAAGGAAACTTCAGAAGACTTTTGTTTCTGAACTATGGCTAACTTGATTACATAAAAAACACACAATAATAACTGGTTGTTCTGAAAGTTCTTAAAACATCGCCTTACATTATCTGACACTTGTCCCATCAATAGGTGAATTGGGGTAGGTTTTAAAGGCTTCAACAACAGAGCTCAGCAGAAGTGACACTAAGTGATCTATGATGCTGGGACACAAAGGACCATGAAACTTGTTTGCTGGAAAACTTGATCATGGACTCCTAAGCCACATGTAAGGAGTGCAGCTACCTGGAGAGACCCCGTATACGAGTATGCTGACAATTAGGTTCATGAACTCATCCTAGAAAAAGTGCTGCATACCTCATTGCTGAATATCACTACAGTCACCTTCGAAGTCCTCCTCTTGGGAAGCTATGCACTGACACCAATGCCCAGTCCACCCTACAAAGTAAGTTTGGAACTTTTTTTCTGGAATGACCATCAGAGCTGTCATCCTATTATCCTTGATGTACTGAATGTCATCAAAATGTCTTCCTGTCAATATTTCCTATATCTTTGGGTGAAGAAAGACGTCATTGGGGGCCAGATCAGGTGAATAGGGAGGCTGTTCCAATACAGTGATTTGTTTACTGGCTAAAAACTCCCTCACAGACGGTGCCATGTGAGCTGGTGCATTGTCATGATGCAAGAGCCATGAATTATTGGCGAAAAGTTCAGGTCGTCTAACTTTTCATGCAGCCTTTTTAGCACTTCCAAATAGTAAACTTGGTTAACTGTACAGTTGGTATAAAAACATAATGAATAACCCCTGTGATATCAAAAAAGGTTAGCAACATCGTTGCAACAAGTTCTCAAATGTAATTGTCGGGCCTTGTAAGTTTGCTAGCTAGTTGTTGTTGACTTCAGCCTTCTTGCCATCCCCACAAAGGTGCCAGACATTAGTAAAGAAGCTTCCAGATGATTCTGGCTCCCAGTCCATTGAATCACCTCCAGCTATTCAAGTCTCCTCAGCCGAGGCCCCAGACACCATGGAACAAAGCATGTGCCCCGTACCCCATCTGAATTCACTAACAGAATCCATGAACACAGTAAAGCCATGGTGGCTTTATGCCTCTAAGTTTTGGGGTTGTTATTCAGCAATAGATAACTGAAACATAATTTGGTACCTGTAACCGGGGTACTGTCATAATAAAACCTAAGACATGTGGCACTGGTTTGGGGGCCAGGCATCAGATGGAAGCCTGATGGACTTTGAGGAACATGACGTGAAACATCAAAGAGAATGGAGAAACTACGGGAAGTTGGAGAAAGAGGACTTTGTGAGTGCAGGTAAAATGTTTGGTAGTACTGTCACCTGAGATAACATGGAAAAGAGGAAACATACCTAATGAACTCAGTGATCTAGCTAAAGAGATTTCAGTGCAGAATATCAAAAGCCTCCCCTGGCTTTATCGATCTGCCTATAATAAAATGTGAGAGAAGAGCAATGCACTAAAAAGTCGAGTTTAGAAAGCATGAAAAAAAGCACAGGTGAGCTTTCCCAGGTAAGAAAGGGTTATCAAAGAAAGGACCTCAGGGAAAGGATCAAATCCTACCTGCTTCCAAAAAAATGTGGTTGTAGGGAAAAGAGACAGCTCAGGTGCGATTTAGAAACCTGTGTTTAGACCAACGAAATTTAAGGTGGGGCCTCAGAGACCCTTTTCATACAAAAATCTTCTAAGAATCTTAAGTGTGTGCCTAGCAGGCATTTTTGTGATAATCATGTGATTTTTATCTTGCATGTTATTGTGGCTATCACATTTTGGGGGCTACATTGAACCATCCTCTATCCCACGGATGAATCCCACCTGATCACGGTGTATGTGCTGTTGAATTTGGTTTGCTTGTATGCTGAGAATTTTTGCACCTTCTTCATCAGAGATATTGGCCTATAGTTTTTCTTGTGGCGTTCTTATCTGGCTCTGGTATCAGGGTAGTGCTGGCCTGGAACCATGGAAGAGTTTGAGAAGGATTGGATTTAATCTTTCTGTAAATACTTGGTTGACTTCACCAGTGAAACCATCTGGCCCTGGGTATCCGTCCATGACCAGCTGATTTCACTCAGGGTGATGTTCTCAGTGGTTACGCAAGGTGTATCTTTTTCCTGGTGAATACTATACTCTTGTGTGGATAGACCATATGATTCCAATTATATGAGGTTTCTAAAATAGTCTGACTCAGAGAAACAGAAAGTAGAATGGTGGTTGTGGGGGCTGGGTGGAGGGGGAACAGAGAGTTGCTGTCCAATGGGTGTCAAGTTTCAGTCATTCAAGATGAGAAAGTTCTAGAAATCTGTATGAGAGCCACTGTGCTTCTGGTCAATGATACTGTACTGGACACAAAAATTTAAGGGCTGGATCTCATGATATGTTTTTTCTACCACAATAAAAATAAACACATAACTAACTGAATGAGTTCAGTACAGTTTTTTAAAAAAGAATCGTCAATGTACTCAGAGGAGGTGCATATGTGTCTGGAGTTCAGGTCATTGTAAATAATCATCTTTTCAAATGTGCTCAAGTATCTGGGACAGGCCAGTGCCTCTCAGAGCACCCTGGAACCCCACTTTGGTTCTGAGCACATGGCGGAGGAGCGTGCTGGAGCGTGTCTCGGGTGGTAAGGAATCCAGAATCCATGGCAGACAGAACGCTTCAAGGAATGTATAGTCAGGCGCAGAGCAGACTAAATATCCAAACACAGGAGGGGTTGTCCTTGAGTGGAAGAAAGCCTGGCTTTTCAAGGGGTAGACTTTAGAGGGCTGATGTTCCACCAAGAACAGGCTTTGTGGAGGTGTCGAGAGCTTCTTGGCAGGAGAATACAAAGTCGCATGAGAGATGAGGTGAGTCAGGTCGCGGCTGGCTGGCCATCTGCTGGGGATGACATAGGAAAGTCCCCGGCTCTGAAACTCAGTGACTCAGTGACAACACTTATCAATTAAGTTAACAAATGATTCTATGCGAAGCACTGAAGTTTCAACAAGGACTCGCTTTACTCATTCTCTGCTCTATGATGAATGTTAGCTATGACTCAGAACAGGGGAAGATGCTTAAACCTTCTTTAGAGACCTGTGTGTGAGCCCCGACAAGCTGCCCTGACTCTCCAATGTTCTGGCCTCTGCAGCGGGAGGCCATGTAACCTTCCGCTGGGAGAACCAAGCTCTTGTGTCTGTGAATCACAGAAATCTACTTCAAACCAGATCAGGAAAAAAGTGTGGAACTTACCTGAAGTTGTAACAGCTATTTCAAAAACTCCAAGGCAGAAAGTACGGTCACGTCTGATGGAATCCAGACTACGAAAGTCATCACATAGCCACCCCGTTTCTTGCCATGCCTTTGTTTCTCTCTTGGTATCTCTCAATCTCTGTGGCCATGGAGTCTTTTTTCTACTGTTAATCGGTGCATCAGCCCCCTTCTTCTCTCTGCAGGTAAGCTTTCTCAGCTTCTGATATGCAGCGCTGCCTCGCAGGTCTGTGTGTAAGCTTAGAGCCATTTCCGAATTGCTAAATTCCCAGCAGACAGTCTTGATTGGCTGAGCTTGGATCAGCTATCCACACCCACTTTTGATGGTTAGTGGTCAGTGGTGGGTGGTAGAAATGTGGTCTCAGGGTTTGTCTTTTTCAGGATGAAAAAGTTCTAAATTTCCGCTGTAGGACAAACAATGTGCTTATTGTTAACAATGATGAGAAGGCAGATCTCAGAGCAAAGCAGTTAATGAGCAGAGCAAATACCTAAGTCATAGAAAGTTTTATCAAAGTACATAGTATAGAGTAATTGCTAAATAAATGCTAGATTTAGACTAATTACCATTATAGGGAACAAACACGTTGACCTGAGATACGGATGCTGCATGGGGGTGAATTGTAGGCTCATAGACTAGCTGCCTGACTTGAAGCTCACAATTGAAATTTGTGTCTTTGCAAAGTTCCAATTTATAATATCACAAACTTCTATGATCACTCTTAATATCAAGATTATGATTTTGAAAATCAGTAATGTCAGAGATCTATTATAATATTTCTTTCCAAAACATTCCACTTGTAAGAAACAAAAAGAAAAATTAAAAGGCCAAGAGTTCAATACATGGTTCATAAGCTAAAACATTGATTTGTAGTCAAATAAGATAGGTTAAGCCACTTATTTGAACCTTTCAGATTTGCTCCCACCTAATGATAGCAACAGGGAAATATTGCTGAATGTTACATCTTCAAAGTCCTTTTTGGAAAGCATTATGTAAAGCTTTGATATTTTACTTATAATCCTCCAGCACTCCTCAGTGCAACTTTCACCAGGAACATCCACACTGCCCCAGTGGGGTTAAAATGGGCCCAGAGGCTGAGAAATTTGCTTTACAAGAAAATATAATCTATGGCACTCTAAGGTCTGAGTCGATGTGATTTTTATATGACAAAGCCAGTTATAGGCATATCCTCTCTCTACAGAGAGCTCATTTTAGCTAACATCATTTCATATGATATTCCTTGAGAACTAAATCCTTTGCTTTTTAGGTCAGTAAAACTCTTTTTGACTTCAAAGGGAATTTTGCCTACCTTAGGCAACCAGATCATGTTTCTAGGCCTGTTACCCTCATATGATCTTCCTTTCCCCTTTACTTCCTTTTAGTTCCTTGATGTCTGAAAATTCTGGCAGACTATATATTAATGGATAGGTACAATTCCCACGCTCATCTGCATTAAGGTTTCTCCCCTTTGCCTCTGCTACTTTAAGTAGTTTTTTTTTTTTAAATTCTGTTGGCATTTTCCTACAAAATCACATATTGTAATGATATACAAACTTAAAAATATATCAGTATGCACTTAAAATGCTAGGGGATGTGTTACGTGAGAAAGTATATAGTCTACAGCGTTGACAGGGTGGACAGATTCACGTGTTCTGATTTTGCAGTCATGCTAGCAAAGAGCTTTGAAGTGCATTATGGGTAAGAGGGTAGAGAACATATACCAAAGTGGTCAACTTCATCTTTTAAAAATTGATGAAATACAGCCCATTGGCTCTTGCAATGCCTATCAGAAGAAAAATGCACCATCAGTCTTTCTCCCCTCTCTGAAGAGAGCAGGGATCCAGCCTTCTCTCTTGGCAAGTCAAGGCTAATTTTACTCAACAGATTCATGCAAATTGATATCTTAGATGAAGATGTCTCAGGCAAGGTCAAGAGAACACCCCAAACTACATTTGGTTTCAAAGGGCACATAGGAACTCCAGACGCATTTGTTTTCATCAGTATTTTGCTGCTCCCACGATGTGCATGCAGTAATCAGATTCAGGATGAACAGAGCAGCCTCACCAGGGCTCCCTGACTTGTCATAGTGTCTGGCTCAAGAGTCGAGAGAGAGTCACATGACCTGCTCTATTTTCCCACTGGCCATCTGTCATCCTTTTATTCCAGTTTGGGAAAGTAAAGGCAAACTCAGTTACTTCAGCCATTTTTGTAATCAATTGAGATGATGTGATCACAAACAGGATACTGGCCGCAGAGGCTAGCACAGACTGATTAATGATGATCCATTATGATCAGGTGGATATCTGACAGCTGATTTTTACATGACAATATGTGTAAGGTTTTCAATTAGACAAATATAGCTAACAAACTGGCCTCACTATCTGCTGCCATTTCTCTTCCTGGGTAGAATATTTCATGCATTGCATATGAAGTTTTAAACCCTGGTCAGAGCAGGCCCTTCAGTGAGCCCCAAACAGAACTTATGATTCACCTGTCAGTATAGCCAGAGGTTGAGCACCTCCCATCTACATATAGCCCCATGACCAGAAAACAATTTTCAAAAACCAGTTGATGGGCATCTAGACAATTCCATTCTTGCTCCAAACCAAAGGGAGTAAACTAGCCCGTTTCTCTTTTATCCGTCAATAAATATGGAGTTTCTCTCTACGTCCTGCCTCCCCTCTGGAGTACTCTGACTCCTGCAGCTCCCCTGAGCTATAGGTTTGCTCCCAGTTCAGTGTGTATACTTTGTGTGCTTCAAGCGTTTGGTTTTGGATAAGCTAAACCTGAGATGCTTATAAGATACTCAACCAGAGATATCAAGTAGGCAATTTGATGGAGCAACCTTGAATGTGGAGAAGAAAAGTGGATGCTAGCATAAAAATGCTATATGAAACCAGGGGGATGGGATGAGGTTATCTAGGGAGAGAGGAAAGAGAGAGAAGTGGGCATATGGTGAAATTGGAAACTCATTCTAGAGGTCTGGCAGAAGAGGGAGGACTTGCGAAGGAGACTGAGCAATACTGGCCAAAGAGAGAGGAACCCAGGAGAGGGTGGTAGGTATTTTGGAAGCCAGAGTGCTTCATGAGGATGTTTCTGGTTATGTTGTGAGATGTAATTCACATACTATAAAGCTCACCCTTTTAAAACGTACAATTCAGAGACTTGAGCATCTATTACCTCTAATTCTAGAATATTTTCATCCCTGCAAAATGAAAATATCCATCATTGGGATGGACCCCCATACCATCATCAGTCACTGCCCGTTCTCCCTTCTCCTAGCCTCTGACAAACCACCTGCTTCCTGTCTCTATGAATTTGCCTGCTATGGACATTTCATATAAATAGAGTCATACAGTGTGTGGTCCTCTGTGACTGCTTATTTCACTTATGTTTTCAAGAGTCATCATGTCGTCGCATTAACAGCACTTGATTCCTGTTTATTGCCAAATATGTAATATTTTATCTCAGGTACACCACATCTTATCTGTTACTCATCTGTTGATGAACATTTGGGTTACTTTCCTTTTTAGCTAAGAGAAATAATGCTGCTGTCAACATTGATGTATATATTTTGGTGTGGATATAGTTTTACTTCTCTTGGATATATTCCTGGGCGTGGAATTGCTGGGCCATACAGGAACTCTTCCAGACTGCTTTCCAAAATGGCTTCACTATTTTACATTCCCACCAGCAGCAATGTATGAGGGTTCCAATATCTTCAAATCCTTGCCAACACTTGTTGTTGTCTATCCTTTTGATTATGGCTTTCCTAGTCAGTGTAAAGTGGTATCTCATTGTGGTTTTGATTTGCATTTCTCTGAGGACTGATGACGTTTAGTATCTTTTCAAGTGCTTTTTGGCCATTTTCTCTCTTCTTTGGAGAAATGTCTATTCAGGTCCTTTGCCAGATTTTTAATTGGGTTGTCTTTCACTGTTAGTTGTAAGAGTTTTTTACATATTCTAAATACAAGTCCCTTACCAGAGACATGATTTGAAAATATTTTTTCTCACTCCATGGGTTGTCATTTCACTTTCTTAGTGACTCCCTTTGAAGCACTAGAGTTTTTAATTTTGGAGAAGTCCAACGTATTTATTTTGAATTTTGTTGCTTGTGCTTTTGGTGTCATGGTCAACTGTGCTTTGGGTTCCAGGGGAGATTGGGTACCGTGAAGATAGAGAAATGATGATGCAAAATAACAAGAAAGTCATTTGTGACCTTGGAAGAAGGTTTATAAATTATTGGCATCTTTGCTGGAGTAAATTGTGAGGGGCTAAGAACAGCACCTAAGCCAGTCCCTGGTCCTGAGTAAAATGGGGGAGAAGAGAGAAAACAGCCTTGCAAGGGAGGTGTCCTCAGACTGTCAGTTTTTAGTTAAGACAAGGGAGTCAAGAGAATGTTCAGGAAAGAGGTTAAAGTCATAGGACTGTTTGTTGATCAATAGGATGGTTAGAGAAGGCACAGGAAAGGGTTATGGGACTGGTGTATGACTGGTAGATTGGGTCACTTTAGGGGGAAGCCTGGAATGAATCCTAGTTGATCCCTTGTCTTTGCATCACTAGAAAAAGACTCAAATCCTGAGGTCGTGTTTCCAGCTAAAGACTTCTGCCTGCCGGGGAATGGGGTCTAGTGCTCAGGCTGACACAGTGTGGGCCTGAGTACTGCCCCCCAGCAATACTGCCCACAATGCAGAGTACTCCCCAGTTGGGAATGGGGATTGGAATCTGGGTTATCATTCTCCCAAAACACTAAAATCTGCTACAAAGGTTATTTGTTAAATTTTTGTGTCTACTTTAAAAGAATGTGTTAGATGAAATCATCTGGGCTAGGTGACAGATTCAACATCAAGTCACACTCATATATAAATATCTGATATGCTGTCAGTTTCAACCATATGTTTGGTCTGGATGGTTTGAAGGATAAATTAGATCAGCCTAAATTTTGGGCGGAGAGTGTAATTTTCAAAAGTATTTTTCAGGCATCATGTATTTTGAGAGTTAAAGTATTTTCAACGCACATGTGCACACAAAAAGATGACTCATTGACAAATAGTCTGTCCTGTATATGTGAAAATATGGTGTGTATCTGCTTCCATTTATCCCATTCTACCAATGGCTGCTATCCGCAGTACAAAAATCCAGCACGAAGCCCCTAGCAAACATGGTTTAATGTTTTACTGACACAACTTTTATCAATTCTCTAATTCAAATTCCACATGTGTTGGTTAGGATCCAGTCTAAACTGCTTCAATGTTATATAGATTAAACTTGATAGAAGTCTTTTGTTTTTGTTTCCTCTCCATATAATAATCCGAATATTGTAGGATGGATAAATGGCTCTGCTCTATGACCAGTCATCTTCACTCTCAATGTGTGGCTTCCACCTTTGGCCTCAGGCCACCGCTCTAGTTCTTCCCACTTCCATCTGGCAGTGAGGGGGAAAAGGCTAGGGTCCAGGGCGAGAAGCTCGTCTTTACATCAGAGTTGCCCCAGGATTTGCATATATCACTTAAGGTCACAGCCCATCAGGCTGAATTAAGTCCCATGGCCACTCTTAGCTAAAAGGGAGGGTAGGAAATGTCTTATTACGAGCCCAGCTGAAATAAATGAGTTCTAGCACTAAAGGAAGGAAAAGATGGATACCAAGGAGTTACCAATTTCTACCAAATCAAGGCACAGCTCATGTGTGAAAGTTGTGTCTTATTCAGTTCCAGAGTTAATTTTGGAAGCAGAAAATACTTACTTCAAATTTACTTCTGCTCCACATCTCACATCCCATCTCCAGACTCCAGCACTGACTTACTCTGCCTGTTAGCCCGACCTGGTATGGGGTTGCCCAGCACTCGGATGAGGCTCTCAAATTGTGTCCTTAACGCATCAACTTATCTGAGATGGGGTGTCCCAGGATGGTTGCGGGCTTCGGAATTGTTCTCTGATATAGATCACTTCCCCTCTTACCTGTTCTTCTATATTGGCAGGTTTCTGAATCCTTATGTTAAGCCCAAGTCTTCCATGTAAATGTCAGTTTATAGAACTGGGCTTCTCTCTGCTGCCCACTGTGACTCCTGGTTGGGACTCTGCTGGACTTGGCTGCCCTTGACCCCCATCTAGAGGTTGGCATCCTGCTGTTCTTGAAAAGACCTCAGAGACATCAATGGACCTGCCTCTTGGGCTCCTGCATACCCATTGCCCTCTGGTTTCCTGGGAGAGTGTCCTTGCCTGCCTGTGGTGACCCCTGCCCTCTCTCCCTGAGCTTATCACATGGATGAATCACGCGTAAGCCATGAAAATTTGGGAGACGCCTATGAAATTTGGGCCCTGTCTTTCCTTTGTCCACGCTGAGCTCAGCTGTTGGCCCCTCGGCTGATCAGCACCAGCAGCAGGTCTGACCTGGAAGGTGGGTCCAGTGCCCTGCCAGCCCCACTTGTCTGGTCTCAGTACCAGAAAACAGTCACATCTCAGCCACAAATCCTGTGGCTTACAACAATTCTAGTTACTTGGGGTTTGTGTTTTGTCCTTTTAACAATATCACAGAAGCCCAGAGAGCGAGTGAATTCTCCTTTTTTTAAATGTGAGAAAATGAACTCAGATGTTTATGAAAATGCAATAATAGGCTCATAATAATTGCTGAGTGACTGGATAATGAGTTATGAAAGCCTGGGAAACCCACAGGTCAGAATGACAACACTGCTTTCTTTTCTCGTCCATCTTCTGAAGAGCTTTGGGGTTTGGCCTGGTTGTAATTGATAAGGAAAAATTATAAGTGTCTTTAATTCTTCTCAATGCTGTCTTGTCTGATGAACACCACGGTTTATGGCCAGTGGTTACATGAAAAAAAAAAATGTTATCTTCGCATTTAAGCTAGTAATTCCAAATGTGACACAAATGACCTGGACACTATTCCTGGTAGAAAATATGAAAGGGGCTTATTGTAAAAGCGAAACTTTGAGGCCTTCTGGGGCTGCCGCTCAGGTTCCGCTCAGGTTCTGCACCCAGCCAGCAGCGCAGGCTGCTTTTACCCCACAGGCGGGCTCATCAGCTGCTTCTTGGCTCATTACATTTGACCGGGTTCCCAAGGCCAAGAGATTGAGCCTCTTTGGACCTTTTTTTTTAAGTTGGGATGAGAAAACAAACATTTTCATCTTCTCATTGCTATTTTTAATGAAATATCAACATTTGTTTGATCGTATTTGAAGTGATGACTTGTCAGTAAAAATATATCCTGAAGCATGAGGAAAAATGGTTCAAAGAAAGAGCAGACTGCCATCTAGAGACTAAAAAATGAATGGAGGGAAGCATTCGGGACCAGTTAATGAAGGAAGATAACTCCACGGGCTGGAGTCAATAATGGGTCATCTGATTTTTTGTCACTTCTTTGGAGATAGAAATGTCTGAAAACTTGGAAAGACTGTTTGAGCAGTACCCAACGAGGGTTTTAGAGCCCAAAGTTTACTGTGATGAAATCCATCAAGGCATTGAACAGAAGCCTCCCAAATGTTCGCTAAGGGTTGAAGAAGTTGGGTCAGTGAGCAAGCAGAAAACTCCATCTCCATCTTCCCCCACTTACCCCCCCCCCCACCGCCAATGGAATCTGACTCTACAGACTAGGAGAAATACTTGAGTACTTTGAAAAAAAAAATTGAGGGTCTCTAAAGACATCAGCAATAGCATATTTTGGTGTGGAAAATTGTATTAGTCTGCAAATAATAATAAAGCAGCTAAAATATATGTATTCCAAAGAAGAAAGCATCACGGGCCAAAACAGCACTCCATCACTGCAAACACTGTGGTGCTATACTGCCCTGTGTTTTGATTTCTGACTTGCACTTCCCCTGAACATGAACCACTCACATCCACTGCAGCCTCTGGACTGCTGACCACCTAGGACGGAAATGATACTCGCCAAGACCTGCCTTGGTCCACCATTTCCTCGCCTTGTGGCTCTCACTCCTTCCACATCCCCTCTTTGGAATCCAGACCTCCAATCACATTCCTCCAAGTGTCTGAGATCCCACCAGTTTGGCGCCCTTCCTGCCCAGTATAGCCCAATGACTGGCCCATTGCTTTGAGTCTTCGGGCCCTGGTCCTTCATGTCCTCTAGTCCTCAGCTATGGTGAGCCGAGATGAAGGCACCTTTCACCTGCCTTCCTGGGAGCTAGGCCTTGGCCACTGAATGCTCTGGAAGAGTCACACAATTGCACCAATTGGTGCCATCACAAATTCACGATCCCCAACCACAGATGGCCCTTCCCATGGCCCATTCATTCTCATATGTGTTTAGACATCACTAGCTCCAACACAGTTGGCCAAAACTTCACAGCTCCCCCCAGGCTTCCTCTACCAGCTCACTATCTGTACTCGCAGCATATAATTCTCCTCCTGCTACCTGGATAAAACTAGGCCAGTAGCAGCGAACTCTTTACATTCCCATTATATCCCCCCAAAAATGTGGTTCTGTATTCAGCATCATGAGCCCCAGGGGAGGAAGTTACCTCCTCCTGCTCAAGAATGGTCTCTATTCTGTCCTGTGGATGCCATGGCCATCCGCAGGAACATCCCCACCCACCATGGGCCAACGATTCCTCTCCCAGATGCACCTCACCATTTCTACTGCAGAGAGATCGCTTTTGTTAGTTCATCCTGCTTCTCCACAACTCTGCCTTTAGTCAGATTGTTCTTACTGCAAGCTTGTAGGACCCCTTAGTGGTCTTCCTGTCCCCTCCATTCTTTGCTTCATCCAATCCGTCTCTACACCACACGTGAGTAAGCCTGCACAGCATTCTTCCTAACACACAAGTCTGAAGGACACAAAGGGGTGTCCCGTGTGTGGGTTGTGTGTGCCCTCCTGTTGTCATTGAGCCTTGATTCTGGTTGGAACATCTGTGATGTGGTTGACCCTCAGGCTGATGGGCTGTGATATCTGGTCACGACTGGTGGAAAAGCTATTGTGTGGGGGAGCTGCTTTACTGGGGCTCTAGAATCAGCCAACTCTGACCTTTGGGTGTGTCATTTGTGCAGCTGGTGGGTGGTGGTCTGGTGTGGTCTGGAGCTGGACACCAGGTCTGTTGGTTCTGAATCCTCTTGGGAGTGACTGTGGTACAGGCCAAGCTCAGCCACCACTCGTGCCAGGCTTGGGGCCATCTGGTAGCACCTAAAAAAGTGATCTGCAGTTGGTTGCCACTTGTGCTGGGCTTGTAGGTGCTTGGGAGAGGATATGCTGTGAACTGATCCTGGCTGCCACTTGTGCCGGGCTTGGGACCCTTTGGTGGGCACCATGGTGCAAGCTGGGGCCAGCTGCCACTTGTGCTGGGCTTGTGGCCACTTAGTTGAAGTTATGTTTCAGGTCAAGACTGGTCGCCACTTGTGTCAGTCTTGGGGCCATGTGACAAGAGTTATACAGCAAGTTGAGACTGGTCGCCATTTGTGCTGGGCTTGGGGCTGCTTAGCGAGAGCTACGGGGCACACCAAGGCTGGCCACTACTTGTTTTGGGTTTGTGAACATTTGAGAAATTTTGAGACAGTCTGCAGCGTGAGCTGAAGCAGGCTGATTGTGTGTAGGAGCTGCTGGAAGAGGCTTAGGCCAGGTGAGCGAGTTCAGTGGGGTGGGGTGAATGGTGTTAGCCAAGTTAATGGAGAGCACAGATTTGGCCCCTGCCTGCACCAGGCTGGCTGGGTGGAAGGAAAACTCAACAAAGGAACACAGGACAATGGCACCTGCCAGCACTTCCATCCCTGCAGAGTTGGCCTGACTCTGTCCCTCCAGCCTCACCCTGAAGTTACTCAATTTAGTTCCTCCCCATGTGTCTCTGGTGATTTTTGAGCTACCGCTCCTGCAGTGGGACGTAGAGCCAGTGATTTTGTGAGTCTGTGTGCTGCTCCTTTAAGAGCTGTGTTCTCCGTCTCCCTCAATCCTTTGTCCTAGATGCAATCTCTGCTGGTTTTCACAGTCAGAGTTTACAGGGACTCCTTTTCATGGCATTGGTGCCTAGGATGGGGAGCCTGGTGTGGGGCTGGGACACCTTGCTCCTCAGAGGGTCCTCCAGGGCCAAGTATTGCTCTGGATTTTTATCCTCCACATGTGGGTGCGTGACCAGCCTGTTCCATGTCTCCACCGCTTCTACCAGTCTCGAGGTGGTTTCTTTATATCCTTAGTTATAGGACTTCTGTTCAGCTAGTCTTCAGGTGTTTCTCATGGGTGGTGGTTCTGGTCATTTTGATGTGGGCATGGGAGGAGGTGAGCACAGTGTTTACCTTCACCATCTTGACCAGAAGTCCTGTGTGCATATACTGTAAAACTTGATTTTTTTCTCGTTTTATGCCATTAGTTCTGCCTTCTTGTTACCAAACTTCAAGAACACTTATTTATTTAAAAAAGCATTCTATTGCTTGGATGTGTTACATTTTATGTGATTATCTCTATACTAACATTTTTATGACTTGAAATTTTCGCTTGTTGATTCTCAGTATACCTATGTCCCATTTTGAAATATTTTCTAAACAAAGATTTTCAGTAGCCAAGTTTTGGCTCAAAGGACATGACCATTTTTTAGATTCTTGATCCATATCACCAAATTGCATTCAAAAAAGGTTATCCGAATTTAGTGCTACCAGCTATTATCAATGAGTACAATTGTCACCAGATTTTTCTCAGAATTAGGTGCTGTCATTTTATACATTTAGCTAATTTCATATGAAACAAATGTTACTTCATTGTTGTTTTTATTTTTCTTTGATTAGTAGTATAATTTTTTTTATCACATTTGTTTATGGTTTACCTATTGTAAATTACGTACGTATCTATTAACATATTTCCTCCTTTCCTCTCCAATACTTATCCCTCTTAAGAGTGTCTTTTTTTTTAAAAAGCAATTCACATGAATTCTTTATAAAGATATTAACATTGTCTTATTTGATGTAAATGATTTTTTAGTCTGTTTGCTCTTTTTATCTTGCCTATATTTTTCTCTGACTTAGATCTAAGCTTTAAAATTTAATACAGTGAATTCTGCCAAATTTTTATAAATTCTTCACCTTAGAAATTTGCCTTACAAAAAGGAATAAAAGGGAGAGAAAGAAAAGGAAAGTTACCTGAAGGTGCTAGTCAGTTATATTTGTTCTTGTCTTCAGGCCCAGCCTCCTTGGTTGGGTGAATTGGGTCAAGGTCACAGTCGGGTTCCTTCTCCTCCCCCACCAGTAAGGCAGGATTCAGGGGAGAGGTGGGCTCCCCTCATGCGTGGAAAGCTTAATCCTGAAGAGGGGAGTTCCTCTTCCTCTAGGTTTGGAGCAAGGATTTGGGTCAATTGTGGATGGTGAGGCAAGAGATTGAGGTACAGTGAGGGAAGGGACAATGGGTGGACCCGGAGGCCCTCTGCCAAATTTCTGGATTCCAGTCCTGAAGCCTGCTTGATGCTCATCGTGTATGAATATTCACCAACGTTTCCCTTCTTGGAGGGAAATAACCTGGGACTGTGGACTACTGTGCTCATCACACCAAGAGCTGTCTGTGCGTTTTCAGAATGAGAAAATCACATTCTTGACACAAAAGGCTTGTAAACTCGTGATACTTGTAGACTTCCGTTTAGAACTCTGTCTAAAAATCCTTTCAATTGGCTGCTTAGTATTGTTACTAAAGAACAAAGAGAGGACTGCCCCTTAAGCCTATGGCAAATGACTTAACAGGCCAATCACCTCTGCTCCAGGAGCCCCTCCCCCTCACTCCCTATTACCTGCCACAGTCCTTCCAGTGGATACCCACTTGCAAACTCTGTCTGTGGGTCACAAAGACTCCAGAGCCAGATCTGCTCTGTCCTAAAAAAGGAGGGAAAATAAGCAAGAGAAGTGAAACCAGTGTGATGGCATCTGAGTGTTACAGGAATCATTTTTTTAAAATCTCTTAAAATGTTTATCACTCATCCATGCAAATAGTTCTATTGTATAAAGCCATGGTGAAAAACAGGAGTGCCACTCACCATTCCTGTCCCCCAACCATTTTCACTCCCCAGAGGCAATTATTCTCAATTTTAAAAGTTATTACTTAATGTTTATCCTTATCTAAGTAAAAAGTACCTTAAATTGCTACTTTTTGATTGTTTTTAAATTTTAGGCATTTCTGTGTGGAAGATGAGAGTTTATTTTACTCTCCACACATACAAATTTATCCCTCAAATCACCCTTCCAGTATAATTACATTATAATTTGGGGTTAGATTGATATTTTTTACATTTCCAAGCCTATGTAAATATACATAGCTGATCCACATAGGATACCATAATTACATGTACTTTTTTTTTTTTCACATTTCTTATATAAACATTTCTTGTTCTTGCTGGAATTAACTTTTTTTCCTTCTTCTTCACTCCCATTGCTTTCTCGGTACCTATCTCATCTATCCCTTGATTTTCTTACAAAACTATAATTTCCCTTCAGTTAGTTCAGACACAGCAGGCATTTCATCAGCATCATCTTCTTTGGGCAGTTCCCTTAGCAGACTGTGCATTTATTATGGCTGTTCAGGTCATTGTCTTCACTTCTAGGTTTTTGACTCCTTCACTACTTATGAACAACAACAGGGGTAGACTCAGGATCAGTGAGGTGGTACTTGTGTTCAGAATGTTGGGGGTTTTCTAGTGTGCTATACAAATAGAGGATATAAAATGCCTTCCCAGCAATTTTGTTCTCTGAGATGAGGATTTTTCATTAGATGCTACACTAAGTGTGAATGCGTTACTTTACTGTATTTTCATCTTTCCTTTTTATTTCCTTTATAAGCATATCAATTTCCTTAGCACAAGGCTATTAGCATTTTCTCAAATTTGGGGTAAAGTAGCAATATTTTCTTCCCATATAGTGAAAAACATTGCATCCATAGCCAATCTTGGAAAAATATTGCTGCTGGCATTAAAATAGGTACAACACTTTGGGGAAATAATTTGTCAATATGCAAGAGAACTACAAAAATCATCATTCCTTTGTGTTTGCAATTTTAGTCCGGGTATCCATCTTAAAGAAATAATCCAAAACATGGAAAAAGCTGTATGTAAGAATAGTCACAGTGGGTGGGAGGGGGGTGATAGATGAGGGTAAAACGGATCAAATATATGGTGATGGAAGGAGAACTGACTCTGGGTGGTGAACACACAGTGGGATATATAGATAATGTATTACAGAATTGTACACCTGAAATCTATGTAACTTTACTAACAGCTGTCACCCCAATAAACTTTAATTAAAAAAAAATTACAAAAAAAAAAAAAAGAATAGTCACAACTGTGTTACTTGTACTAGTAAAAACCTGACAATAATATAATGTCCACAAACAGGGGAATGGCTAAAGTGTGGAATACATATTTTGCTTTTTACATACATGTAATAATATGAAAATAAGTACTCACTGTAACATTAAACAAAAACATAGGGTAGTCTGTCGGTACTCTGTGATTACAACTATGTCAGACATACATGTTGAGACCTGAAACCATCTACTCCATACAGTTTACGTCTACATGAACTTGACTTCACTATTCCAATATCTGTTAGCATCCGGTTACTCATCCAGCAGTCTTTGGGCCAGGCAAATAACTTTATTGTTCATAAAAGGAACTTCTCAACAGACCCATCAAATTGCTAATAGAGAGCATTAATTAACAGTTTATGCCCTAAAATTCTTTGAACACCTCAACTTGAAATCCCTGCCTTGCTGTTTCTACCAACCCTAAACGATTGCATCGTGATCTTTTCCCAATCTCAAGACCTGTTCATTGAAAGACCTACCTTAACCCCCTCCTCCCCACAAAGATTTCGATGAAATCTGATCTTGCCGTTCCCCTGGGAGACACCACCAAAGCTCGGCTGAGGTGGTGCTTTCCCATGGCAGCGGGTAGTGAACTCAGCTCTGTATTATCAATAGATTGTGTTGTGGTACTCAGGAAACCAGCGTTCAACACTGTGGAAGACTTAATCAATATGTAGATGTAGAGAAAGACAAAGGAATATGTAAAAATAATGATAGTTTTGTTAGGGGAGTGGTAGTCTGTCAATTTTTCAGGACTTTTCTATGGTATTCTTATGGAATGAGGACAAGGTTTATTTCAATCAATAACTAAGAATTCATTTTTGGTTCAAGCTACCTTTTGAGGTGGAAAGACCAAATAACGGCACAACTGTGCAACTCGTTACTATTCTCTTTGTTGTTGTTTCTTTGCAGAGCAATCAATAACAATCCAGAAAGAAGACTAGATAGCAAAAAGAGCTATTCATATTGTAATTGTGCTTGTAGGATCGAAACACTTACGGGTTCAGTTGTAATGAAAATGATCCAAAAATGTTCTAAAATCACTTACTTAATGTTGAGAGACAATCGGGACGACATTGACAATGGCCTTTAAATGGGATTTGGTATTTAATGGGACAGAAGCTTTAGACAGTGGCTTGCTTAGCACTGAGTTACACAAATGTCATCAACCTAACAGCATTGAAGCATCTCACAAAATTAAAAACCCACTTCATTAACAGAAATTCTGTAGTCAATGCATTTTACAGTGCTAAGTATATTCCCTACACTGAGCAGTTTATCTGTTTTGCATCAAGTTTTCTAACGCAAACCACTTTCGATGGTCTGACTTGTTAAATTGGTTCTGGTTAGACCAATCAGTGGTCAGTCACCTTGGTAAGTTACCTTTTCTACTAATAGTAACTCACACTGTTACCTTTTCAACCTTGGTTCTTCTGGCATAAATAAGCTTTGTAGGTAGATGAGGTGCATCAACCAAGGCATAGCATCAAAACAGGATCTATCAACAAAGAAGTCTGAAAATTTCACCATGATACAACCAAGAAATTCACACAGCTTGTTTCCAGGTAAAGATATACCGATGACAAGAATAAAGACAGGAATCTCAAGATTAATCAGGTAATTTTATTTAATATTTACCATTCAGCAGCAACCAACATGAACATTTGAGCTAACAGAATCTCTTGAAATGTTCTGCTATAAAGCTGCTTCAGAAATACACGCACACGATCAACTGTTCATTGCAAAATTTTTTTAAAAAAAAAAATGGCTTCAAGAGCAAATAACACTGATTTACACTGTGCCCAAGCACGAGTGAACAAATCTATTAAATTACAGAGGAAAAGGAAATCCAAGAAGCTTTATCTTATGCATGTCACTTTATTTAAATGGAAGGCTGTACTTCTTTAAAGCAACAGAAATATGGAGCTTCCTATATATATCTACATGTGTTTTTCAAGGATGTGATTACAAACACAAAGTGTTATCATCAAAAGCAAAAGCTAGTTCAAGAAATTTCCAACTGCAAAACTTGCAAGATACAAAGCTAAAATTTATATGTTCCTTTTCTCAATTATGAATACCTTCACTAAACATAAATATTTTAACATATATTAATTTTTCTGACATTCAAAATTGTAAAGTCAATATGGCAGAATTATTGTTAAAAGCACATATGTACAAGTATTCTTTTTCCATACATAAAGTATTTGGCATATTTATAACAATCATACTGCATCCACAACTGTTTGCTTTTATTTTTACTGGTTTTTTTTTTTTTTTTACACATAATGGTATCTCTTATTAAAATTAACCAGTTATGTACAAAAATACTTGAACATTTATTATAGAAAACCTCTATAACCAGCCTCAACAGCATATACCTGCTGAATGGTTTCATTAAGAGAGTATAAAAAAGTGGTCACTGCCTTCCAGGTAAGCTATCAACAAAACAAACACAGTTAAGCTAAAATGAGCTTCCCAACAAAAGAGGGAAAATATTTAACAGCATGATTTAAAATACAGTTCATATCTATCATCAATTGAGTGTTATAAACAAGTCAGTAAAAGAAAAAACAGATACAAAATACATTACTACATCCAAGGTGCTTTTTCCACACTCCTACAGCTGTGGCATTTGCATCCCTATGCACAGCTAAGATGCTGTGACACAATATTCATGGAGGAGCGGTCCACGGCCATCCTCCTTCAACAAAGCCAGCAGGAGCAGCCGAGAAGACCAGCTGGGGGGATGGGGGGAATGGGGACTGAGGAAGCTTTTATTTTGTGCAGGATTGAAAGTTAATGCCCTCGCCTTCTCAAAGTCCTCTTGCCATTTAGTCATGCTAATATATTTTCTCTCCAGGTTTTTTTTTATTTTATTCATTTACATTATTGATTTAATACTGCCCTGCATCGATTCCTGAATTCTTGTTAATGGGACACATTCATTTGTGCCTGTTTAACACATGAGCATCTGTTCCTTTTCAACGGACAAATTGGTGCAGGAAAGCATCAAGTGCGGAAGCACAAGCTTCACAGTCATTTCTCCTGGGGGTCTTTTCCTTAATCTACCCGACCCTGCCTCATCTGTCATCCGAAAGTAAATTGCACCTTGAAAAGAAATACAGTAGATACCATGGCTTTAGTACCAGGGTACTAAAGGATTTACCAATCAATTCACAAAGTCGAATTTTAAGAATGTAGACAGCTGTCGTAGGTGAAAAGCAACCTTAAAGAAGTATTTTAAGAACAAAACTCCCAGTGCCAACGCTTGCCACCCGGCCAGTACACTGTCTAACTAGCCTTTTAACTCTGATGATGCGCATCCATCAGGCGGCTCGTGGAGGAGCCAGGAACCTCACGGTGTTTCCTAGAGGCGTCCAAGGCCAGGACGGCTGTGTCGGGATGCGCACTGACGTTACAAGCTTTCTAGGAGTCTCAAGTATTCAGTGACACGTGTACATCATCATCACAGGCCGTGTTGTTCGACAATACTGTGTAGGTTTTAACATGAAACTATGTAAAAAAGGGGAACATAAAAAGATACAAAAGGAGTCTTTATCCCTCTTTACCACCACTTTCAAAGGAGAAACGTTTTCATGGAATCAGCCTTACTTCATGTAGCATCTGGCGTGGTAGGTCAGTCACTTTGAATATTGTGCAACATTAATAAGCGAGTTTTAATTCCATTCACTTAAAGACAAGTCTAAGGTATTAAAGTGCCTACGCTAAGCGTCTTCTCATCATACGTCCTTCTCTCGTGTGACCGGCCGAGAAGCCTCCGCGGGCCCGGCCCCACGCGCCCTACAACTGGGAGACCTTGCGGGGCAGCGGCCGGGGCCGCGGGCCGGGCTCCGTCCTCCGGGCCCCGTTCTCCAGGTGCCCGGGCCGCGCCGCCAGGGGCTTGGGGGGCAGCGCGGGCGGCTCCGAGGCCGCGGGGCCGGGCAGGCCGTGCGGCAGCGGGGCCGGGCGCCGCAGGGTCCGCTCGTACGCGCTGTAGGGCGGCGGCGTCTTGCTCTCCCTGCGCGCGGGCTCGTCCGCCGCGCCGTAGCCGGGCCCCGACCCGGGCGCCCACTGCTCGGTCGCCTGGGTCTCGAAGCCCGAGGTCTCCGACACGCTGCACCGGCTGAGAGAGGAGATCCCGCTGCTGCAGCTGCCCGACAAGGCCGGCGAGTTGGAGATGAGGCCTGGCGAGGGGTACTCCACGGGAGACGGCGTGAAGGACTGCGCGGGGCCCTGCGCGCGTGGAGAGGGGCGGGAGGGGAAGCGAGGGGACACAGCGGAGTGAGGCGGGCCCAGGCTGGCCTGGCAGCCCCACCCCACAGCCCCATTCGTGGGGGCCCGAGCCCGGGGCCTCCGCACGTGACTGTGTGGAGAGCTGGGTGTGCGTTAAAACGCGGCCCTGGGCAGGGCCCCCGTTCAGCCTGATGGGCGTCGTCATAGCAGGGCATCTGCACACAGGCACCAAAGGCGCATGCACACAGAGGCTTGGGGCCAGGGTGGCCCTCTGCTACCCCAGCCTGGCAACGCCTCGGTCTTGGGCCTGTTGCTTCCAGACGGGTAAGAAAAATTAATTGGTTGTTTTAAGCCAGAGTGCTGGCATTTCATCAAGAGCTGGCTCCTTTTCTCTTACTCGTCGGAAGCCAAGTCGGGGCTGCTCGCTGGGAGGGGCCGTGAATCCTTCAGGTGACCACAGGCCCATGGCACCGCAGTGGGGCTGGCTAGGCCCCTCCACGGCTGAATGTGGCCCGCCCGTAACTGGCGCCTTGGGGAAAATGCGGCCTAGGAGACGCTCTCCCCGGGCAATGCCGCGCACTGTGTTTATGCCCTTGGGTAGCTTCGGAGCATGCGAGCAGCTCAGAGTCTTTCAGGAAAGAAACCCAAGTGACTTTTTGTTCAGCCCAGTGTTTTCTAAATGGATTTGACCACAGACCCTTTTTCATTGCTGTTGTTCCTCACCTGATTTGCCTATAAATCTAATATTCTCTGGAACATACTTTGAAACCTGTTATCCTAGACCAACTTGACCTCGGTCTCTCTTTTTAAACAAAATAATGCTGGTATACACAAATCCTTTCATTTAGCAGGAGCCTAGGATTAAGCCTGGCCAAGGAAGAGATCCGAATCCACTGCTGTTTTTGCCAAAAATTAGACCCCAAGTTCAAAATAAGGCAGGTAAGAAACATAATACTGCCCTTCAGTCTTCTCCACGGGCTTACCCCCATAGCAGCAGAGCGCCCTCCGCTGTCACCCAGGAGTTACGACGCAAAGGCGCTTCAAACCCCACCTGTGCAGACGTGGCTCCAGTGAGAGCACACGCCAGGCTGCAGCGATGGAGGACACCACCTTGCTGACAGGACTGTGTGGGGGCTGCTGAAACGTTTTCACCCCTTCACCTTTTTAAGAACACAATCTCTAAGACTTCTTATCATCTTATCACTACTCTACAAATTCAAGCTGAAACATGCAGGCGTTCATTCCATAGCAACACCTGGGAGCTCTTGGGAGAACGGGCACGCGGACAGATGCGCAAACACCAGGCCGCTTTCTTTCCGGGCCGGTCAAGAGGGTCGCCTGCAGCTCCAGAGGGAATGCGGCCCCGTGTACTTTATGATTAACAGCTGCATTGCAGAGTGACAACAAAACTGGCAAATACTTTGCCCTTGCCAGCAGGTTTCTATACCAGAAATGTTGACAATGCAAACAAAATCACACTTCTTTGCAGTTTTCTCTACTTTTTTTTGGTTTTTGTTTTTCAGAGTCTTAATTTCTATGAGCAGATGCTGTACGAGACCAGAGACGCATAGGACAGACCCTGACCGGCCCCTGTGCTTTTGCACAAGCTAATTTCTCTTTTTCTTTCACGTTAGCTACAACTATCAAACGGGACATGGGATGGGTAGACCTACGTCACTCAGGTACAAACTCACTCTTTCAGCGTTCACTTCCACCTCAGCCACCTCCCGTGCAGCGGCCTCTGCCTGTCTGACAGCGTATCTGCACTGAGTCAGCGTCTACCTGCTTCCCGCCAGCGTGACTCGGTTTGCGTAGATCCTTTCCTTTCCCAAGGGACTCTGGATACTTCGAGATGGTAAAGAGCCTGTGTCTACATACCAGGTCAAATGGCTGACCTTCTCAGCTTCCCAGTTTCTTGGAAATTTTAAAATGTATGTTACTGCCTTGTTTTTCATGCTCAAGTATGTATCCTCATGTAAACGAAAGTCTTGGTAGAAAGTAGTAAAAGAGAAAAAGCTGGGTTTGGTTTTGTGAAAATGGGTGAGGCTGATGATGAAGGCAAAAGGCACTGGAGATCCCAACTGGTAATGTGATTTTAAAGTGTTTTTGTTTGTTTTTTCATATCCCTTAAACCAAAAGACTAGGCAGACAATGTCCTAGGAGATACGCTGCGACCATATTTCTTTCCTAGTTCAGGCACAGTCTGTCCACTCTGATCGCCATCATGTGCAGAGCGAGGGGGATAATCTGAAAACGGCAGGCTGCCCCAAGGAGGAGGCACAGCCGGGCTGTTTTCTTACCCAGCCTGCCCCTCGCCTGCTCACTACGCCCTGTGCCTGCTGTGTGCACGTGACAGCAGCTCACTGTCGTACTGAGGAGGCGCCTCGTCTTAAGGGGAAAAGGAGCATGGGGCCAGCCCACCCTAGTCTACCTCAGAGCCCGTACCTTCAATGGAGACCGCCCGGCAGGCGAGGGGGACACTGACGTCGTGTGTCTCGCTGGTGAAGCTGTAAAGAGAAAGAGCATTTCAGTGCAGAGAAGCCAGGCGGGGCCTGGCCGAGGCCCTGACCACCTGTAAATGCCCTCTGTGTGTACCGACCCATACAGACAACCCATAAGGCCTCCTAGGCCAGGGCGGTGGGGAAGAAACTAAACGATGCCTGCTCAGAGGACGGCAGCATCCAGACGTGGGATAATTAGGGACAAGGCACTGGTGCACACAGGATGCTTTAACCGAAGCGACAGGGCCCTAAATGGGTCTGATGTCCCCTCCATTTCCCCAAAGTCCGGAGGCTGCTGAGCTGCACTGTCTATTTCCAAAGAGGCTTTGAGGCCTGAGGGCCAGAGAGCACTCTGTGGAAATGGCTGCTGACTGAACAGCGGTGGGAAGGCCCAGGGCGCCCAGGCAGCTTAGAAGAGGCCCATGGGAATGCGCTCCTGCCCCCCATCTGCACCCCCAACATTCCCGAAACCAACAGAAACCCTGGCCGGGTCCACACGAGAGGTGGGAAGTTCCCCATGTGTCCCCCTAATGCCCGTATGAAGGTCTTCCCTTGGTCCCCGGGTGGGGGTTCTCTGCAGATTTCACCACATGACAAGGAAACGCCATCTTTTTGGTTCTCCCCCTAGATTTTCAAGCCCTACGCCTGGGACCCAGCACGTGTGATGGCACTGCGCTGTGAGTGTTTGCCGTGGGTCAGATCCCGCCCTCTAAAGCATAGCCACGCACACCAGCCAGTGAATATAATCAGATTTCCCAATTCACCAACACAAGTTTCAATGAGTTCAGGGTTTATTGCTCTGTAACGAGCTGCCATTGCCCCAGCTGTCACAGTGAGGGTTATAACTTATAAGAAACCTACTGAAAAGCTGAAGGGAAGACAGACAGTTACAGATCGCACCCCCCCAACAGTGAGCACAGATGATGACGTAGGACAGACCATGACAGCAGTCAGTGCGGAAGGGAGGGCAGCCCTGCGAAGTTAACTGGGGAGGGGCCAGGGAGGGCAGTGGGTTAGAGCGCTGGGGCCGTGCGGTCTCCACCTCGCACACCAGGCCATGCTGGCAGCACAAGCGTGCTCAAACACCAGCCTTCATTCTCCTCTCCCAGCTATCACGCATGTTGAATGTGGAAGACAGTCATGGTATGTAATAGAACCAGGCCCTGACTGGGAAGTGTGTTGCAGCCACCACGTGGCAGAAGTCAAGGTTTCCATGGCTTGGGACCCTGCTCCTCTTGGCTCAGCACTCGCCGACACCACAACTGTGGATCCCACAGCTGCGCCTGCACCTATGCATGTCTGTGCACATTTCTCTAGAAAAGCATGCTTCCACAGAGGCCCCCTGTTCCATCAGCACCCCCCGTCTGCTGGCTGGAATGGGCCTAGGAACTCACCTACCATCAATGGCTGCTTCTTAAGAAATGCTTTTCAAGTTCCCAGCTTTAGTGATGCCACCAGGCTTACACGGGGGAAGGCCTGAAGACACGTACATCGTGAGCAAAGCACAGATGACCTGGTCGATGAGTCTTAACCTTCCTCAGTCACCGTGACATACTAATGCGGATTATCCATCAAGCCCAGTCATCTCATGCCTTTCAAAACCCCTTGGTGACTTTTAGCTTTGGCAAGCAGAGAACAAGCTAGGTAGCACAACGTTCATTTTATAAAGAGACAAAGTCATTTTTCTTTTCTTGATAAAAACAGAAAATAGAAAGATAAGGTGCTAAAATACAGACGAAACACGATCAACCTAGAGAAATCCATGAAGGAAATAGAGCCATCTTTCCTCCTACCATTAGGCAGCTATACTTGGAAAGCTTCACCACTACTCCAGACATATGTAAGTGTGGAGAGACTCCCCATTGCCAGCACGGACAGGCAGCAGAGTAGGGGAGCCATGTGTAGACCATGTGTGTAGGTCACCCAGCAGGAAAGGGAGCCTGCTATTGTCATTAACTCACAAAGGCAATTTCTTAAGGATCATTTTCATTGCTTCTCAAAATCTAAGTCAACCCTTTGAGACATATGACTGGAAGACCGTCCTCTCCAAGCAACACATCGCTATAGGTGTGAGGCCAATTGCTCCCCACAAGCCTGCCGAAGTTACAGTCAGTTCCTACTTAGGGGCATGCGCTCTAAAGGTGGAAGAAAGTGGCTGAGTTGCTGGAGGTTGATGAAGAGTGAGGTGGTTCAAGCGAAGGACAGAGAGAATGCTAGTGGCTTAGCAAGGTTAGGGCGGTCTCTGCCCCCCCCGCCCCCCCAAAGTGAGAGGACGGTGCCTAGAACACTCTACCAAGTATGTGTGTGGAGCTCGTCAGCAATGGAGCACTGTTTGACTCCGTGGAGAAGAGAGAGAATATTGTCAATGAATTATGCAGTCCCTTAGGTGTTTACATCAGACACCAAATGCCTACCTTTCTCTGAGGAATTCACAAGCTGCAGCAGTCAGTAAAAGTTATTTTATAAAAGTGATTTCCAAATGCTTCAAATACCCACCAGTCTGTGTGGGTCTTGGAGGGACAGGGGGAGAGAGAAGTCTCCCACTATCCGACCTGTTCTTGGCTTCTTTCCCACTGTCCAGGCTCCAGCTGCTAGGGGTGGGATTCACAGCTGGAAGGGAATAACACAGCTAAAAACACACGGTCCACTTTGCCCTTCGCATGATTGGGATGTCAGGAGAACGTCAGAATTATCCAGAATGAAAAAATCAACTGGATTAAAAAAAAACCACAATGAAACAACCCAGGAAAGCGCCTAAATCCTAACCCTTTATTTAACTGCCTACCTCACAGTTATGGCTGATGTTTCATTGGCTGATGCCATGTCTCTTTATTTCTCTGAAGCAGTCAAACAGGACTACAAATCTCTACACTCAGAGGGTAGAAACTTGTTGAGAGTTACAAATGTGTTTGGATGCTGATGATCGATGGAAGATGTAGTCACTAGACTATTGTAAAACTTGGTTTTTGGTGGACATTTCTGGAAAGGTGGCACTCAAATTGGAGGAACGCAATGACGTGCTAATATTTCAACTGTTTGGCAGAATTCTGGGGATGGAAAAGCCCCACCATCCTGTGCCCCGTTCTTTGGGGAAAGCACCCTTGTTCCTGAAATCAATGCATTAAGCTGAAGTATGTCCAAAAAAGAAACCCAATTTAGAATGCTGACAGTATCGTTCCTTTTTTTGGTAATTTGCCTGTTGCATGCTTCAGTAAGATGCAGAAATATGGAAGAACTGTGTGAGGAACATGGGGAAGACACACAGGTGATAAATAGCTGCTCCACAGTGAGGTTTGCAAAGCAGGGCTTAGAGCTTCCCGGGAGCCTGCTCCCTGTACACACACTGCCATCTGATGGTCTAGGATTGCAACAGTTTACAATTTACATTACTGCACTCAGTTAATGGGATGAAATGACCAGTCTTAAAAGACTTTTTCTCTGTTCCTTTTAAATTTGCTTTGTGGTGTTCTTTGGTAGAAGGGACAAGAAACAATACCGCATTCCTAAATCTTCCGGACAGAGATAAACATTGGACTTGTAACATTAAAGCAAAATTTGAGCTTTAAAAGAATTTTGGCTACAATCTCGCTAATGTTGACCTCTTGAGGAAAGTTTTCAAGTTGATATATGGGTATACTCACATGACAATACAGTCTAGTTCTCATTTAGGACAATTAAAGTGCACTTTATGGGGACATTTTCATTAGTGACTCCTGACTCCCTGGCTTGTGGGGCCGCGGGGAGTTTTGAGACGGGTGGGCAGCTTGCTCCAAGCCCCACCCCCCGTGGAGGAAGTCAGGTAACCCGCTGGGCTGCACGGCTGATGTCAGTTGCTTATTAACTGCAGTGCATGCGTTTGTTTCTCATTTTTTGTGTCACCTCAAGACGGGACACTCCATGATGCACTGGGTTGCAATTCTTAATAGTGCCTGAGTCACTACAAACAACGGATGAGCTGGCAGAATGAGCTGCATAAGGGAGACCAAGGCCGGAAGCAGGGCCTTACCTGGGAAGGTGCTGTTTTCATTGTCCTGAATGACAGGCTTGGGAATGGCTTTGGTGGCTCACTGGGTGACACCCAACGCCATTTAACAGAGTTCTGACCATGCTCAGGTCCAAGAAAGTTTGTCAAGAACGCATCATGAATGGCTATCTTTCTCTCATCCCCTGAAGGGCAGATTAGGCACGATCCTTAAAGATCTGGGGCCTTCTACACAGACACACGGAAGACGGGAGGAAATGAGGACAAAACGGACCCTGAGAGGCTCTAGGGAGGACGGAGCTGGCTTCACGTACCTTTCTCAGGCGCAGAAAGATTTGGGTCACTACGTGGAAGGGCCCCGTCTCCAATATGATTGAACAGCAGCCTCTGCAAAGGACAAGAATCTATTTTTATGATGTAAGATGCTGGCAGGTGAGACCTAGAAAGTGAGGTGATTATCTCATTACTGAAATGTGGTTCAGAATAATTTGTAGATGGTGCATGATGAGCCTTGGAGCAAAGAATTAAATTATATTTCAGGGAAAAAAAGGGGAGAAGAGACTTAGGTTTTGAGAAAAAGAATGCTGTTTAAATAATCTTTGATTTTAAATAAAAATCGTAAATAAGTTTTCATAATAAAAGGTAGGGAAAATATAAATAGTAGCAGTTAAGCTGTGATGCTGTTGCTAAACACAAATGCTAAGCTGGCAGTAAGAATGCAAAGAAGAACTCCAGGAGCAATATTAGCCCCCAAAATCTCTAGTGAATGGACTTTACATTTTAAATCCTAGGTTAGGTTAATCATATGACAAGGTCAATATTCTACAACTTTTAAGCCCCCCAAATGCCAATCTCACATGGTTCTACCTAATATATTTTAAAAAAAGAGCCGAGTCCTTAAAAGTGGACACACCATAGCAGTGTTTGTCATCAAAGTTGTGACAACATCCAAGTACAAACTGCTTCAAATTTTACCACACGCGAGCACAAGGGGGGCTCATCAAGGAAGGCATCCAGGGTCCCCCGTGTGGGCAACATGCTCTCCTAGCGCAGCCTGCACAAATGGTGACATTCCCTCACGACATCAAGTGACAAAGGGAAATATAACAGGCACCCAGAGATGGCTCCTGCCAGGCATCAGGGCTGTGCAGGCAAGGCATCCTGAGACTTTGGGGATCACAGGGCCAGCAAAGATAAACCAGTGGGGCCCAACCCCACACACTCTCATCCACTGGTAGCTGCAGCCACAGACCTCTGCCGGCACGGCTAGAAAACCAGAAATTAGCCGGAGTATACATAACCATTGTTCTCTGCTCCTAAACTAGTCCCAAACAATCAGTAAAACTAAGGGCTGCCCAGGTGTCTCCAACCCTGAAGTTGCCCTTCCAGCCTTGGCGCTGTCCTCACTTGGAGGACAGTCCAGGGGGGTGGACGGTGATGGCCACGGTCCCTGACTCCTGGGGAGGTCAGGGGAAGCCCAAGACTCAACCCCGCTCTCCTGGCGCCTTAAAGAACAGCAGAGACAAACGGAAACAGAAAGGGAGAACGGCCGCTGTCCGGAACCAGGCAGAGCCGGACAAAGACTGCTGAGCAGATGCTTCTCCTCCAGGGCTTTCTGCTAACGTAAGAAGCGGTTCCAAATTTCTGCCCCCCTTCCCCCCCCCACACATACCCCAACTCCTTCACCCAGTTGCGCGCTGTCCTGTTTAAGCAGCGCAGTGAAACACAGAGTCAGGCAAGGCAGGGTGAGATCAGCTCCCACGGCTGTGTCAGCCTGACTGCTCAGGCCACACCCCACGAATCCACATGGAAAACATGGCTGAGAACAGAGGGTCCCTCACATCCCACTCAGCCCATCTCGGCACCTCCAGCAGCTGCAGTGTACGGATATGGAAGCAATTCCCGACTTTGCCTTGTGTTTTTCTAGGCCCTCCGTCCCAAGAGAGTTACCTGAGAAGGCTCCACAGGCATCGGGTAGATGGCGCTGCACGGTCTCTCCCTGGGGGACAGGCAAGAGTTTTCTCTGGAATGTTTGTTTTTGTCGGACAACAGCGGAGACGCTGGGAAGAGAAAGAAAGATGGTGAGCGTGGTGGCAGCGCACTGTGAGGACAGTGAAGCCAAGCTCCCGGGGGCTGGGCGGCTCTCTGCGCGCCTTCCACGCCGCACCCCGCACTGACCTCTGGCACTCGACGGGGCGGAACTGGTCACGTTGGGCGAAGCAGAGTGAATAGAACTCAGGCTTGAGGTAGACGGACTTGGCTGGAAATACAGGGAGCTGTTATCACACAGTTTAGGGGGTTCGCAACATGATGTATCTCAAACAAAATCACTGGCATTGTTTTTTGCTTCAAATTAGCCAAGAAAGAAAGAGAGAGAGAGAGAGAGAGAGAGAGAGAGAGAGAGAGAGAGAGAGAGAGAGAGAGGGAGGGAGGGAGGGAGAGGGGGAGAGGAAGAGAGGGAGGGAGGGAGGGAGGGAGAGAGGGAGGTAGGGAGGGAGGGAGGGAGGGAGGGAGAGAGGGAGAGAGAGAGGGAGGGAGAGAGGGGGGCCATTTAGAAATACAGAAAACGCTCTAACTCAGACTGGTTAGAAGGCCTGTCTGAATGACCCTGACACTGACTCCTGCCAAAGGACCGCCTCGTGCTAGCCTGAGCCGCCTTCTGCTACTCAGTGCCAGGTAGCAGGTGCGCCAACTCAGGGACACGCGGGAGGACTCCCGTCCTAGGGCACGTATGTAGGTGAGTGCGTCTCACAGGCCAGGGGCGGGCCTTGTCATTTTCTCCAAACACATGTTCAAGGCACGTATGTGGCACTCTGTGTCAGGCTCTTTTCAAAGATAGTAGTGAGGAAAATTCAGCTCAGTCTTACGGAATTATTAGAAATGCTAGGTTAACAGTGTCTAAATAATATGTTTTGTCCCAGGTGACACTGACTCTAAAATCCCTAAAAACTATTTTGTTTCTCTTGCAAAAAACTTTTTATTACGGAAATGTTCGGACCTGTACATAAGTAGAGAGATCGTATGATGTGGACCCCTGAAGTATGGACTCATAAGGAAAAAAAGCCACTTAGCCACTTAAGAGGCGGCCACCAATTCGGGACATGCCCTGAGCGCCCCGGAGGGAAGAATCTGATCAGACGGGATCCCAAAGCTCCCCGCACGGCCTGCCCGGGCCCCTCCAGCACCTGCTCGCGTCTTCTTCGAGTGGGTGGGGCTGTTCTGACACGTCTGTGTCGACCCCGCAGACTAACCAGGCTGAGAGGTTTGTCCTTAAGTCACGTTCCCACTCCGCTAGCACAGCCCAGAGTACAGAAACACCCGTGACCGAGACACAAAAGGCATGAACATGAGCAGACAAAACGCTGATCAAGTACCTGCATGTTAAACACTTCATCAGAGCTCTCTGACTGCCCTGTGATATTGCTTACTTCGGCAGACGCCTGGGAGGACAGTGAGGAGGAGGAATATCGGTTGACAGCTGGGTAACTTAACGGGCTGTGTTGAGGGAAAAAATAGCCGTTAGCGCAGCCTCTGAATTGCACTTTTATCACACGCTGGCTGGGTATAAACCAAAGAGAAAAAAAAAAAAAATCATCCATCCCATTTTGTTGTCTCCTGTTTGCCTCAATATCATCAAATGTGTGAGTGTATTTATGTGTCACGCTGTCGCTGTTTCAGCAGTGGCAGATGTCTGCAGCTGCCTCGCGGGTTAGTTATTTCATTAAGAAATAGCGGATTTGACAAACTGTGCCATAAAGGATGAGGGAATCATTCCAGATCACCTTGTGGGATGCCAAATTGTGAGGTAATTAAGAATATGTCTTACCTGCGTCTAGAAATTACCCGGGTACCATCTGGGCTCATAGAAGCAGGTGCTGAGTTTCTGCACACGCGAGGGCTTCCATTCGGAAAATGGACAGGACTGGCTTGTATACAAGCAGAGAACTCCTGGAGGGGCAATAAAGAAAATACTTTACTATATGAGATATTTTACTGTATTAGATACGCACTCTAAATGTCATGAAACCTTTACATTGGGCCATTAAGGGAAGTTTCAGTATTATAGAGCTTCCTCTCACTTGCTCTTTCATTTTTATAAAAGCTGACCATGGTCAAAAGAAGATAACGCAATTTTAATATACAAGGGCTGTCTGGAAAAACGGTGCAGTTGGGTAGAAAAACCAAAAGATGTCACTACTGAATACGCCATCATCTCTCCAACAAACAATAAATGGCAGAGGCAGAGGGCCTCAGCACGGTCTCGTTGTGCACATACCTGCATCCCTAAGCTTGACTTCATCACAAAGAACTGGTCGACCAACTTTTTATGAAGGGGTCTCATATCCTGGGGTACGAACTTCTCATGCACGGCCAAACCAAACTCCAAAATCTGTGCCTTGGTAATAAAACGGGGAAGAAATCCATATTAGTGAGTCACGCCAGTCAGTGCCTGCTAGAGGTCAAGCACCTTGACCATGCACTTGGCATGCGTTACTGCGAAATCCAGCAAGGTAGGAACCATCCTTAATTTATAGGTGAGTACTTTCTGGATCGGCAAACTCCACCATGTGCTAAGACACCCATGGGGATGTGGACTGAGGTCTGTCTGATTCCAAAGACGGGCATCTATCTCCCACTACCCCAGGTTTCTTTCCTACCTACTTTAAATCTGTAATAACGATTCTTTTGAGCAGCTCCATGCTCCTTTGACCCCGATGGGGCAAGCACGGCTCCCTGTTAATCGGTTGGCTGCTTCTGCCCGAGGGATCTCTTTTCTGAAGGGTACCCCTTTTTCCATGTTACTATTCTCTCTTCCATCAGGTTCTTCTGTGCCCATCCATCCCTCCCCCAGATTTTCAAAATCTGTCAAGGAGGAAGTAAAAAATAAAAAGGATTTCTATAATAGTTGCCTATGCTTCTCATTTTTATTCCCAACTATTATTTTTGTTCACTTATTATAATGCAGCAAGGAACCACTCCTACCTTAAAACAAGGTTTCCTGCTGTGAGGACCCAAAAAAGAGGTGACCATAAATGTTCAAGTTTCCTTTATTCAACTCTCAGTAGTGCTTAATTCCTTTGATTTGAGTAGCAATGGTCTTTTACATGTTAGAAAGTGCCCCATGTTAAAGTAGTCAAAAGAATGAATTTCATAGGCTAGAAGGAAAGCTAATCACACATTACCACAACCATCCTTTGTCTTTCGAGCTTGTGAAGATGCAATATTGAAAGCTCAGGTCACACGGGGCTGACCTTGGTGGGTTAAGAGCACCCAACTCCGTTCCTAAGGGGATGGAACGGTGGCAGCTCTCACCCACCACCAGCACATTTGCATCAAGTTAAAAATAACCTTGAAATACACATCAAAGGAATAGTTTGAGTGCAGTGCATGACTCAGGCACAAAGGGAGAGTCTGATGAAGGGGTGGAAGGGATGGAGGACACCCTCAAGTGTAGGAGCTATTAGGCAGCTCCCCTTTGGTAGGTTGGGGTCTCCAGGAAGTAGGCTGGCATGGAGATTAGGGTGTTTACTGGGAAGCACCCTCAGGATCCCTGCCTGTAGGAATGAGGGGCGGAAAAAAGACTTGACAAAAAGAGTTGGGCTTCGAGGCGGTCCTGTCGGCCACTGCGACACCAGGGGCCTCTGGCCCTTTAAGGGTCAGTGCGCACTGCGCTGGGTCAGGTCCCAAGAGCCACACCCATGTCTCCTCCTAGTGACTGGATGTGGCCACACAGGAAGGACTATGGAGGCAGCACATCTCCGTGTCTGCGAGAGGGTTTACTGGAACCACCTCACAGAGGCCCAGAGGGGGATGGTGCCCTCGCTAGCCCAACCCCCCACAAAGAGGCGGTGACTCACCCAAGTCACTGGGACCGCTTGTCCTGTGACAGAGCTCATGCTTTCTAGGCCATGGCTCTTTCCACAAGGCGCCACGGACGTAGTCGGGCTGGATGTGGAGGACACAAAGGCTCCCTGATTTATTTGCCCTTAGGAGGCTTCTTGGCCCCTTTCATTTTAATTCTGGGAAAGAATTCAGTCAGGCTGGATGCAGTCAGTAAGGGTCCTGGGGCGAGGAAAACCACTCACAAGACACTGTGCTCCGGTTAAATACAGATTTTCAAAATCAACGAAGTCCAAAGTTATCCCAAAACCCTGAGTACTGGACAGCCTAAACTGCTCACTTCTATTATCCCCATCACCCCCAGGGCCACACTGAGCACTTACCTTATTCTCTATTTCCTTGCAGCTCAATTTCAAGTAACTCCTCTGTGTTTTCTAGAAGCTCTTCCCACCGGGGACCTTGCCCACGGCCATGTCTCTCCTCCCCACCCCAGTACTGAGATCTGTGGACTGAGCCCACAGAGCATAAAGTATGGACTAAACCCAGATGGAACCTCATCATTTTCTAATCAAAAAGGGCATGCTTTGTTTGTGGGAAGAGATGCTTTTGTCATATTTTACCACACATATTCCATTTGCCGTGGGTATATCATATCTTTATCTCCTATTTAACTTGTCCTTCCATCTATCATGGTGCCTATTTCAGAGGTTTTCAAACCATTTTCAGGCCAAGAGCTGTCAACAGGAACGCAAAAGGCAACAGATTACTCACTCCAATTCTTTGTTCTTGACAGAACCAAATTAATAAAAATAAACTATGCTTCTTCGGAGCAGAAAAAGATAAGGTTGTATCTAGTTTTGTCCGTATCATATCGCCTATAGGCTTAGTCTGCAAAACAGGAGACTGTTTTAAAGTCTGTTGCTTGTCCACATCCTTATTAAAACATTTAAGTAAGAATCTCATTCATTCATTCACTTAAGTCATTTATCTAGTCACTTATTTTGAGTTGGAATGAACTTATTTGAGCCGAAAGTTTTGAGTGAAAAGTCAACGTCAAGCCTGCAGCAAACCTTTAAGGAAAGAACATTTAAAGAACATTCCAAGAGACTTGTAACCAAAAATGAGGCTCTTACAAGCGGCTCCTTATTGTTAAAATTAATTTTTACATCAAAGTGGGAAGAAAAAGTAGGAATTAGTAAGTTGGGACCTATTACGGGTGAGTCTGTAGCCCCTAACTGCCAGCTCTCGTTAAACCACCAACGCAGAAAACCACTGGGCGGGTCTCTGGGTGAGCCTGCAGAGGCGCACGCAGAGGTGCACGCAGAGGTGCGCGCCTGTGTCTACGCAGAGGAGACGCAAGGCCTCTGCCCCCTTACCTGCTCAAGCATCAACTCTCTTAACCGAGCAATTTTCTCTCCATCTTCAGGGTGACTTAAGATATATTCCTTGACAAAGAATGCCTGGTAAGAGAAGGAATAACCAGTTTACTTCAGGAGAGTTACGAAGGAAGTGAAAGACACAGATATTTTTAAACACCTAGCATCTTTAAAGAATTGACACCAGTGTAAACCATGTTTGGGAGGCAGATGGAGTGATTCCCAGTGTGGGTGGCTGGTTGGAATGGGAATGTAAGAAAAGGATTGTTCAAGGAAGATCAGAGATGATGTAATAAGTATCTTTGGTAAAACAAATAGCAAGTCCATATGAATAAGCTTTATGGCATTACATACTTAAATAAATTGCCCTACGATTCATATGACCAAGATGGTAGCCTCGGCTTCCAAGCTATCATGCCTTTCTGTTTAAAACTAAGAGTGCAGATAAAAAGTCCCCTGAAAGTATCTTCCCAACAAGATCACATTTCCTATGCCCAGGAACCACTAAGCTCAGGGAGACAATTTTAGGTAGACATTTGGTAAACAATCCTAATACCTTCACTACTTTCATCAAGAACACACACACACACACACACACACACACACACACACACACACACAGACACTTTTTTATCCTCCAAATATCACGTACTGGGGAATGGAGTAAGTATGCATCACAAATGACTCTATGTTTGCTCTAGTTAACGGAGAACTCTGTGCCAACTGTAGCCCTACGTTAGCATGCGGATGTGTATACATAGTTTGAAAAAAGATTTCTGAAACCCTGAGAAATCACACCTGAAAACTTTCAGACAGCAATACCTAGTGCTCACCTCTTGATACCTGGAAACGCCACCATTAACCGCAGCATCTATAACTCCATTCAGGCACATGGTCAGGGGGTTAATGTTTTGCATCTGTCTGGTCTGACACTGACTAATCAGGGTCTTCAGCTGCTGATTCTTATTTTCCAACACTTCAATGGCATTTTCCAGCGGACTCATTTCTATCTGAAAAGCAAATGAGCATAAATACATATTGGATTTTGTGACAAGTAGATTATCCCCATCCTGAATGACCTGTGCGATTGCCTGGCTCCCATTAATATCTCTACTAGGGGCCATCCAGCAAAATAGACAGGATGGTGGCGATAAGTCAGCTATTGAATAGTAAGGTCTAGAAAGGTCCAGAAAGGGTTGTATTCATTGGTTGGAATTATATATTAGCACTGCAACAATCTTTTTTTTTAAATTGCTATTATTATTATTACTAATACTACTTCCACATCATATACAGGTTCAGGAAACTAAACTGTACATTCTAAGACAACAATCAATGTAATCCTTAAAAGAAAATCCAAGCATCTTGTGTCTCTTAAAACTTGTTCTTCTTTTCTTTTGAAGTGCTAACTATTCAGGGGGCTGCCTGCTATCATCGCTTTTCTAGATGCTTAATGCAAAGCACCACGGGAAACACAAAGATGCATGTCCAGGTCCTCTGATGTCAAGGAGCTTCCGGCCCAGTTGGGAAGATGGGACATACACCCATATGGACCACATATGCACCATAAGGTGGCACAGCATGGCACACAGTCGGGAGTTTAGGAAAATAGGATAATCATGTATGCTGCCGGATCTATTTGCTGAGGGCGAGCCAAATGGAAGCATAATGACTCAGCAGTTGAAGGTTGTATGGCAGCCTGTTTGACTCAGCAGTTGAAGGTTGCACGGGGGCCTGTTTGCAGGAAGAACAAGTGCGCTCCTCCAATGACCGGCATTATGATGGCTCTGGTCCTTGACCTGCTCTTTGAAGAGAAGGTCGGCCAAGCTCCCGGCTGCCAAGTGATTCAGTCTCGTAGTGAATGCATTTCTCTACATGTTGGTTCTTTCAGTTAAGGAAACAAATCAGAGTTTTTACAGGTGGCTGAGATGATCTTAAACCAACACTGAAAAGTATTAGACTAATTTGAATAAGTCAGGATTAAAACTTCACATTCATCAAAAGATGCTATAAAGAGAAGGAAAGCTATGACAGGAAGTAGGAGAAGGTATTTGTAACATGTAAAACCAGCAAAGAGCCTGACAGCAGACTAGACAAGAACTCTTACAAACCAATAAGAAAAAGGCAAACAACCCAGTACAAAATGGGCAAAAGACTGAAATAGCTACATTGCAAAGGAAGAAATCCAAATGGCCAGTAAACATATGAAAAGGTGTTGAAACTCATTTGTGATCAAAAAAGTAAAAAATAATGCCATACTAATATACTACTAACCACTCGCCACAATGGCAAAAATAAATACAACACAAATGAGAGTGAGAATCTGAGCAACAGCGCCTTTCAATTCCTGCTGTTGGAAGTTCACGTTGGTTCAATCACTGTAGAGAACAGTTCGGCATTATATTCTAAAGTTGAAGATGTATTTTATGATCCTGCCATTGTACTCCCACACATATATCTGAGGAAAAGTGGAATAGGAAATGTGCGTACAAGGAAACGTGTTCATAATGGTCTCCAAAATCCATGCTCCTGTTCAACAGAGGTGCACATGTGCGTAATATGTCCAAGGTCAGGACCCCTGGAGAGACGTCACCAAACTGAAGGCCCCGGGGCGTGAGCAGCTGAAAGGCTTTCTGCATCATCAGTGCAGCAGGGCGACGAAGAACGCTTCGGTGGGCTGGGCCCGTGCCGTCAGCAGGTGGCACAACAAGACTTGCCGAGCGCTGTGTTTAGCAGCCTCTCTTCTTCTTGGAAAGCACGTGGGTGCACCATGTTAAGCAACCAGCCTGGGGGCCCTAGACTCAGACCCTACGAGAAAACAACTGCACCGAGGCAAACGGAGGAGTTCGATTTGTTTAGGGAGCCGGACGCCCTTTCTGGCACTGCAAAATGGAAATGCCATGAAATCCTTAGCGTAAATGAACTTGGTAAGCTCAGGGTGCTTTCCCTGCTGAGAGACATTTCAGGAAGGACAAGCCATTCTTGGAAGACAATCTGGATAGGAGCTGTTCTCACCTATTGACAGGGCGGGCTTGTTACCCAAACTAAGGAGAGGTTAAATTATATGTTCACGATTGCTCCATGTTCTATCAGCTAGAGGACTGCGGCCATCCGAGGGCGGCCATCTCCAGCCCCCGGGGGAGGAAGGGCTGCCTGAGATGGCCGGGCTGGCGGCCTGGAGAGCAGCAGGGGCAGCAGGGCGGGGCCTTCACCAACTGCTCGCCCTGGGCCCCACAACTGGGGACGGAGCTGCGGGCGTGTCTTGCAACCTGAAGAGTCCTTGGGTGCTGGCTTCCCAGGCTCTCTAATGCCACCCATCGATCTCCAGCAGCTGTTCATCCAGGGCTGGCAGACACACCAGCCTCCCATCTACTGTGGACTCCAGCAGCATGGGCCGACTGGGCATCAGATGCTGTGCTCGGCCTTCACGCTCACCTCACAAGGAAACTGAGGCCAGAGGAGATGCACACAAGTGGTTTTGGAGTCAGAAAAATCTAGATTCAAGTCGCGTCTTTCTCCACATCTTGCTGTGGGCCCTCTGGCAAAGCTCTTCACCTCTTGTCAAAACTGGTGAAAAGAGGGCTACGAATCCATCCGTACTTTGACGTGGTGCTTAAAAAGGATGCTGTAGGTGGCCTCTGGAGCAGTGGCCCGGCACACAGGAGGCATGGACGGTCACGTAGCTAGAGCAGTGAGGAGGGCTGGAGTCAGTTTCCCCTCCAGGGCCCAGGCTGTCTGTGCTGCAGTCCTGCTTCTTTGGGAGGACGCCCCTGCCTGGTGGCACCCGGACGACAGGAATGTCCTCCTTAAGCCTCGGTCACAGTGGCCAATGTCTCAACATTCACTAACTTACTCAGTGTTTCCACAGACTTTGAGTTTCAAAAGCAGGAGCAACTAACACACATCACGACTGCAGGTGAGCAACTGTGATGTGCAAGCACTTGAAAATAAGCCCGGGTCCTTACCACTTCTCGCTTCTCCACCTCGAACCAGCGGGAAATTCCAGGCAAACTCTGCACCAGGTATAAGGATGTCCTCTCCACCCAGAGGCTCTACAAAACACAAAACAAATTAAGTCCCCACAATGTCCTTCTTTCTAGTTACTGAACTATGACAAGTGTTTGCTGTTCAGCTTCATCAGGTTTTGCTGATTTCTGTCAGCTTTTCCCTAGCGTTCATTCTAGCCCTTCGGTAACGGTAATCCCTTCACGCTCATGAAGCTGGAACTTTGTTAATCATGCCATTGCATGTTGTCTGAAACTTTCTTCTGTGCAGCATAAATGATCTCCTCCTTCAGATACCACGCTTAAAAATATAAAAATAGGCCATCATGTGTTTTCTGTGCTATTTCTCTAAAATTCTAATTTAAACTCTCTTTACTCCTCAAGGCCTAGCCATTTTGATCTGGAAGGGATAACAGTTATCAGCCAGTCAACACAGGATTAGAACCACAACATCTTGAAGGAGCTAAAGGCTTTAAGGATCATGTAGCTCGATCTTTCTATTTTAAAGATGAAGACAGTCAGTCTCAAAGGGGCCTTGTGAGCGACTCAAAGCTACCTTCGAATTACCTGTGAGCCGGGACAGCATCCACCCACTAGAACCGACTTCGCCATTGCTGTACCCACTGAGCCACCTTTCCTCGTACTGACAAGAACTGGCACTGTGGCGGCGGATTTGCATTTCAGAGTTGGGGCTCCCTCTAGCCAGCATGAGTACCCCCATGACATGGGACACCAGGGCTGCCTTTGGGAAGAGCTGATATTGATGGTTCTTTTTTGTGCCTATGCCTCATTTATCTTATTTAAACGATATTCCCAAGAAGATAGTTTACAGACTTTATAAGATTCCTGAAATAGTGCCATTTATTCAACAGCGACACTAACAAAAATGGAAGGATTTCTTTATGCCAGTCAAGAGAGGCTGAAATGAACAGGGCAGAGCCCCTGCGACAGGAGCTGAAGTGTCCTGGTGGTGACAGGGAGGGATGCAGACAGAGCAGGGCTCAGGGCAGAGAGGAAGGAAAGCCGCAGGTGCCGCAGATACAGAGGAGGAAGCAGGCGCGCACGCCCTCTTGTGGGAGGACAGCTTCTCAGCGGAGGTGACATGTGAGCGGAGTTGTGAGGAGTGCGTAGGAGTTGGGGGAGGGGGCAGCAGGGAGCGGCAGGCACAGGTGCCAGTGGCTTCCGAAAGGGCACGGCAGGAGGCTGTGATGACAAGGCTTCTGGAGGGCAGTATGCACAGCAATGAGGAGCTTCGCTTATTGTTGGTTTGGGAGAGGGATCGCGGTACCACTGACACACAGTTCAAGTGCTGGCAACAAGAAAATGTGGTGCAGCAGAAAAAGCAACGGAGAAGGTATGAGACGCTGCGGGTTCTAGGACTGGGCCCACGCCAAGCCAGTCAGTGGCCTGACTCCAGTGGGCTCTGACTTGCTCTTCTCTGGAAGCCATTGCCATCAAAACTATATCACACACTAACGGTCTTTAATTGGTTGTGGAGGGCAGAAAGAAAACTATAAGTACCCAAAGAACTAGAAACAATCACAGATCTTTTCAATGACATCCCAGCACTGTCTCTCCAGTGGTCCCCCCGCCTTAATATTTAACCCATCCATCTCCTTGCACAAAGGACGTGGCTTTGATCAGTCCCATCATCACATTACCAAACTCCCACAGTTTCCCCTTCTGGTCACTTGGCTGTGAAGAATGCCTGGGGTTACTGCAGGGAGCACTGGGAAGTGACATTTAGGCAGAGGTGACAAGGTGAGCGAACATTAGGCAATCATTAGTGACAGCGTTAGGCTCCCACCTTCAGTAGAGACTATCTGTAATGGAAGAAGCTAAGCCAATGAGCCCACCATGATAAAACAGGCTTGCATTCTCTGTTTGGGGGCAGGGACTACTGACCACCTGGGGATCCATCAGGTCTCACTATGTGGCTGCTGTCAAGGACAGAGCAGATTATGATTTACCTGTGCAACAACCTTGCCTCCTTCCCCGCAGCGGGGCTGTGAGAAATCATATCCCTTTCTGGCCCAGGGAGCTCTGAATTTGCAGGCATAGTGGAACTAAGGAGAACTGAGAAGTCAACATACGCAAAGGGTCTATGGTTTGCTTTTACCCTGGGTCCTCTGAGAAATCCTAATGACACACCGTTCTGACAAGAAAAAGCAGCTGGAGATAGCACAGACCCCCACTGTCCCCGCAGTCGAGCCATCCATTCTCTGCCTCAGAAATGCTCTTTCCCCTTCCTTAAGTATCCTTTACTCATCACACTCAACTGTATCTAACAAGAAATACTCTGAGCTTCCCCAGTTGGTTCACCCTGAATGAATAAGAGGTCTGAGCTCATCCAGATCTCAGAGGCTGGTCTAAGGACCACTGACATTAGAATTGTCACTGAAAAAGCTGATTTTCACTGAAAAACCAGCTCTCCGACCTGCTGAGTTAAGAGTTCCTGGATGGGGGTCCGGAAATCATCTTGGTTTGAAAGCACCCCATGTCACCCCGATACCCAGCAGAGTTGGAGCACCTCCTGGTTGTCACCTGACTTGATCCTGAGTAAATAGTAGCCCAGGGTCTTACCCCAAGGAGCTCCCCAGGGTAGTAAGAACTGCACGGTACCTTAAACTCATTTTCTTTGTCCTTTGTGCCTTTGTGAAACGGTCTGTCATAACGGAATTTCCAAATGTGATTCACTTTATAGAAGCTTTTGATGTTGTCCGGAACGCCCTCTCGCTGCAGGACCTCCTGGCTCTCCGGGATGGGAGTCACAGCATATATCTGCAAATCTGGGCCGAGCAAGTCAAGGAGGGAACCCAGCTGGGCAAAGCCCACGGACGCGTGGCTTACGGTGGGCCGTGGCAGGGAGAAGAGGACGGGTGACCATCTGGTGTTCCTATCTGGGCAGCGGGAATCTAAGAATTCCCAAGAAAGTGTCCTGACCTCAGTTCACAGCAAATCACTTCTCAAATTATAGGCCTTGAGTTAGTTTTAGGTAGGAGATTCTCAAAAACAGCATCAGTTTGAAATTTCTATGACCCATGAATTCACTTAGCACTGATTTTTTTGCGGGAGGGGGAATGGTTTGGACCTTAGGTACGCAGAACTGTATTAATTCTAACCCTTGCATCTTTAGTCTATGAATGGCCCTTTTTAAATTTGTTTGTTTTTGCAATAATGTATAAACACCCTTGCAACCATGGCCAAAGACACAAGCCAGCACTGACAGTGACTTACATGTACCTGTGTGACGCTCCTGGTCGGCTGCACCCACATTGGTGGCACCCACTCTCCCATACCTTGCCCTGATAAGCAGAGTGCTCAGTTGTAGCTGATATTTTAAAAAATTGCATATGGTTGTTATTTATCACCTTCTCTTCTCATTCAAAGAAGAATAGCAAAGTATTTTTTTCAATATAATTCCTAGCTTCTGTTGCATTTTAGTTTCTACTTTGAAATGGCTCCATACTGATCAGTGGGAGGTTCTGGTCTCCCCTAATATCCTCAGGTTCAGAAAGAGACAGAGGGACCGAGAAAGGGGTCCCGGGGTGAATTCCCCTTGTCTCTAACACCTATATCATAGCAGTTGCTTGCTCGCATTTAGACAATGGAGGTGTCAATTATATACTTAGAATTACTGTGTATAAAAGGCTGTCCTGGATGTCTTGGCTAAGAGCCCCCCAAAAGATACTGAGGTACCTCATTCTCTTCCCTTCCTCATTCCAGAATAAAAATGTCAAGAGAGACATGGGTGAATGCTATGTGCCAGTAAACGTAAGGCTATTATTTCCTTGAACTAACGTAGTTTCCATAGGACGCGCTAGAGGAAAATTTTTCACGGGAAATCTAAAAAAGGCTTTAAAGGCAGGGTTGAGATATAGAAAAGTTTTCATGAAAAAGGAAAAAAAAAGAGATTTCTTTGCAGCGGATCTCATGATAATAAATAGCGCAATTCTGTTCAGAAGGAGCTAAGCTAAAATAAGATGATGAGAAAGAGGGAGATAAGAGCCTGGCAGCTGAAAAGGGGCCACGGGCCCAACACCCACGCGCGAGAGTCTCGGCGGCCCGTGGCCCGGTGGCGCTCGCTGCAGCCAGCCCGTGGCGGGGGATACACTGAGCTTCCGCCTGGAAGATGGTCTCGTCGGGCTGGTTGGCGTGCTGCATGGCGATGGCGTGGGGGAACTCGCCCAGCATCCTCTGCTGGAAGGCCTCCAGCCTCTCGTAGTCATGCCCGCGACACACGAACTCCTTGTTCTGAAATGGAAACCCGAGTCAGGGCTGCCGTAACAGCGCATTAGCTCCAGAGAGAAGCCACCAAACAGGACACTGGCAGTAACGGAGCGCACGCCTCACAGCAACAGACTATCACCACCACCAACAAAAATACGCTGGAACAGTCTGGAAACTGCCCAAATATTAAAAATGCGGGCCCAGGACCACGAGCTTCCTTATCACGGCCGGCAGACCCCAGCGACACACCTCAGCCCTCCCAGGTCGCCTGCATGAGATGCTGCGAGGCACCGGACTCAAAGCACGGAGTGCAAGGGACAGCAGTCGTGTTCCGGCCCGTGTTAACCAGCACACGTGATAGAGATGATTTTTCTGAACCAGATACCAAGCTTATGTGGAGAAACTCACTGTGTGGAGGAACAGAAAGTAAATGCAATCTCTAAAAATGCATCTCCCTGCATTGGTTTCTTATGAAGGCCCCAGAGATCAGCCTTCACTTTCCTAAGTCCCATCCGTCCACAAGGGAAGCCGGGGGCTGCTGTGTGCCTGCTCTCCCGTAACCAACTCAGCTCAGCTAAGAGTTAGGACTTCAAGGCCTTGCTAGATGTTGGGCATACTTTTCTGTCTTTTTGTTCTGTTTTACAGTAGACACCAGTAGTCTGTGGGACCGGACTGTCTCTCGTCAGGTAAGGATGGCGAAGGTTTCCCCTGCTGGAGGGATGGGCAGTTTCCGAAATGTACCGTCGTGACTGGGAGAGATTCAAAAAAGGCAATACACGCATACAGTAACAAAAAGTAAAGTAAAATAAAATCTAAGTGGTATAGGGCACACAATGAAACGTAAATCTCTTTCCCATCCTTGACCTTAGTCATTCTTCCCAGAGAAATCATTCTTCAGAGACATCATATGCATGCAAAACATTGTCAATAAAGAACCCATTTTCCACGAGGGTAAAAACACGATGTAGATTATACAATTATATAAATGCATTCACTTATTCGAGCTTTAAAAATTATCTTGAAATTGATCGAATAAAAGGAAAATTTTAATGGTGACTATGTTTTTAAATTGAAGAACAGACTGGACTCTGATTTCCTACTAAAAGGTCTAGCCATGATTCTGAAGGGTGCAGTGCCCTGTGGAAACCAATAGAGGGTGACCCTTCTCTTTCATTTTGAAAGAACTACCATTTATATCTGTAAAATCTGCTTTTAAAAAGGACTGATGTAGAGATTGGTTTATTGTAATTGACTTTTTAATAAAATTTATTAAGTGCAGTTTTCTAATTCACTAAATTCTCTTTAAATTTATGGCTCTAAAAAAATTTATGGCTTTGAAAAAATTTTATAGTTTTCATTAACATTAATTGCATATGCCAGACAGATGCCTGAGGTACCTTACCGTACCTTAGCTAGCTGAATTCAGAATTTGATCAGGGCCACGTTATGACTTTTGTGGGCCCCTTCCTCCATAAAAATATTAAAAGTCATATAGTATGACTGATTTGGTATAAAGACAAGATCAATATTCTCTAATGTGTAATATACAGTATGATGTATAACAGCTTCCTTTAACCTGAAAGTTCACTTTTTCCTTCTGATTTTTAAAAGAAACTAAAACAGATTTGTAGAGCATCTCTAAACTGTGCATAATGGATCAGTTTGCCCTGAGTACAAGATGGAAGAAAACGTAATCTTTTACATGACTCTGAGCCAACGGAGGGGCGGGTCCGCTGTGGCAGGGTCGCGTCTGAACCCTCCGTGGGGTCTCCGATGGGGCCTCCAGCCGGCACAGCTCTAGCAGGCCTGTCCTTCCACTCAGGTCCTGCCACGGGCCATGCACAAAAAGGGAGTCGCTGATGAGAGCCCCGGCCGAGCATGTCCACTTTCAAAGCTAAGTCTTTAAATTCAGCCAGTGTTCTGAACATGCCAGTGTCTGTGCCCCAGCACCTGGCTTCCCTCCACCTGCAGGCAGGCCTGTCGTCAGAGGTAGCTTTGTGACCATGTACACAATATTGTGAGGGCTCTCTTTTACCCCAACAAGGAGATTTTACTTATGCCTCAGTGGTACCCAAATGCACGGTCGGTCACTTTAAGCTATTAAAGATGACATCAACCTGTCATTTGAGTGTTTGTTCCATGTGACACTAAAATGAATCTTTGTGGTGTTTGGGTATTTTAGAATATAAATCTGTCTGAACTTGAAGAAAGAGGGAATAAACCCTTTGGTTCAGGGATGCAGAATGTTAAGCCCGTTGAGCTCTTAGGTACTAAGACCTTTCGTTCTGAAAGGCAGATACATTAATGATTATTAAACAACAATTAAGTCAAACCTTTTTCCTCTCCCTTCTCCTTCAAGTACCCTCAACCTGTATCTATTCATATATGTGCTAATAGTTAAAGCAAGATTTAAGGCAACACAAACACCACATCTGTACACTGAGATTTAAAGTTTATAACGAATTTACTTAATTTCAAAAATTATCCCAGACCCGTCTCCTTAGTTGCTTGGGGAGTTACACTTCCTTTCCCAACCAATGTTTTTATAGAAGATGCTACATATTGAAGTGTTCGGTAAATATGAAGCATGTAAGACACCACTTGACACGATGTGAAAAATGGAAGAATGGAGCCAAATGTTTTTCACCCAGTAGGTACCTTAGAACGTCTGGAAATTTTCCCTCCGCACAGAGCGTTTTTACTAGGAATAAGTTGGATCCCATTGCTGACTGATGTTTACCTTTTCACAAAGTCATCAACTAGGCCAAACAACACTGCTCACACGATTCCGGGGGTGGGTTTCCACATGATATGAAACTGCAACGCTGTTTAGAGCCTGCCTCCCCCGGCCCCTCCCCGCTGTTTTCCTGTAACGCTAACTCTGAAAACGGCCGGCTGGAATAGAATAGCGATTATCACTCACACAAAGGACACAGCTCTAATTACCAAAGATGGCTCATCGATATAAACTTTGAAACTTAGGAAGAAAAAATCAAAAGATGGTTTGATATCTTGGGAAATTGTTCAAAACAAGGCATTCTAGATAAGTATGGTATTTTCAAATTAAAAAGTGAAAAGAACATCTGATGATATTATCATCTGTCTGAAAAGGATAACACGTCATTTATATCTTAGCTTTTTGATTGCGATATCTATATTGGAAATCTGAAAGCAAATTAGGTAACACATTACTTACTCTTAAGAAAAATGGAAACTTTTTCCCGTAAAATCCAACTCTAAAGAACTCTGGTTCAAGACGTTGCTGGTCCATAATTTTGTCGTACAAAGAGGCTTCCATCATCTAGGAAAGCACAGGAGAAATTCTAATCACTTCATCTCCTCTTTCAGCTCTACCAATTTCTAGGAGAGGACATTTCTTCTATTTCAAGGAGAACTTCATTTTAGTTCAGTTTGCTGAGAAGAAGGTTTGACTCCCTGTCCGTGTTTTAAGGCAGGGATCAGCAAAACTAGTCTGTAAATGGCCAAGGAGAAAATATTTTAGGCTAGCTGAGCCATACGGTCTCTGCCACAACTGCTCCATTCTGTGAGGCCCACAGGCTGTTTGCTGATCCCTGCTTTAAAGGATCAAATATATTATCACATGTTCTCACCAGAGAAGATGATTTCTATGCACACAGTCTATTGAGGACATTTTTATTTCATTGGGAGAAAAATATTAACACGAACTGTTTGAAGCAAAGCCTTTCTGGAGAATTCTAGTACCAGATGCACTCCCCTCTGTGGGCTTGCTTCTCCTTGAACATGGTAATTCAGGACATTTGGAAGGTGCAAGCTTGTATGGGTTGCACAGGGACAAAGTGACAAACCAAATCAAAAGAACCGGAGCACAAAGTGCTGCCTGGGCCGGAAGCCCTTCAGTGTGTCTGACAGTGATGGGACGATGATGCACATAAAGCTTATGGTTTCCCATTCCTGGCATTATGGTCCCCAGGGGTTCCAGGGAAAGACTAATATTGTACTTCAAAATATCCCCCTGCCCCCACCCCCTGTAACAGCACCCGGAAGAGCAGTTGGCATGAAGTGGAACGCTTAGGGTTTATAAAAACCTTAATGGCTATGGCACCCAGGGGCTTTCACGGGTACACACTGGAACCCCGCTTCTGTCACAGGCGCAGGGTGCCAAGAGGAGCTCAGCAGCGTTTTCCTAGGAAGCTGCAGAGCCTGTCAGAGGCAGCATGAGGATGGAAGTTAAAACCAGGCTTTTCCTCTTTGGTTTCCACGGTAGGAGGAACACTGATGAACCACGGGCATGAAACACTGCACGAGTGTGTGGAGTCCCACTTCCACCACGGAGTGTGTCACTGTGGTGTAAGGGGTCACATGAACCGTGAAAGGTTTCTGACATCATTTCTTAAACTCCTCAGAATCAAAAGACAACGGCGTCATTTTTTTTTTTTTTAATATATAAGAGCTGATGATCGTATTTTAGAAGCCCTGAAGAACTTCAGTATGACAAGGTGACACCAAACGGTCATGACTGGAAAGAATAAAGATGCGAGGGCATGAGGGACTTGTCCAAACCTGAGAGAAGGGACAAACCTTTGGTTCAGAGGCACAGAATGTCAAACTCCTTGAGCTCTTGGGTGCTAAGAACTTGGTTTAGGTTTAGCGAATACAAATTTATTTCTGAAGCTAAAGAAAGGTGACACCTATAGAGTTCAGCCCCAAAATATTTAAAAATGGGTCAGTGAGCCACTTCCACTCTGTTGCTGAGAAGGGCATATTGTTACAGAGATCTGGGTACAAGTGGGAAGCTCTTCAAACAGTGTGGGGATTTTCCTCAATAACCTGAAAGTATTAAGCCTGGCTTAGCTTGTGTGTTTCTAAGGTGCTGTTTAGCAAAGATCAAGGGCTCACTTTCTGTATACTCATCAAAAGCACCACGCAGAGCAATTTGCTGTTTCTCTGTATAAATAGCTGGTATGCTTCACAGGAAGAGACTTATCCTTAAAAAGCTTCCTATGAGACATAAGATGAGCACAGAGCGAATTTCGTAGACCCACACGGGGCAGCCTGTCCACGCGCCACAGCCTTACCCTCATCTTGCTCAGGTTCCTGTAGTCATAGTAACTCTCATACTGGTCCGCGATCTTGCGGCATAAGATGATGCCATTCTCCCAACACTGTGGACAGATGAGGAAGATGAACGGTAAGGATCCTACCGCATTTGTGTGCTTCTCCCCAGACGTCAGGGTGTGACTGCTTTCGGGTCACCACTTCTGCATCTTCATAACCCACCTTTAATGGTACCACGGTGACTCGAAGCATGAAAACAGCGTGCAATTCACATGGAAACGACTACAAGTCTATAGGAAGGTGGACATTATAATCCAGCACCACAGGCATGAACGTACGGTGCAGAAACCACCTTTTCCGGTATCATCAGAGTCATCATCCTGAGATAATGACCGTTTCCCAGTGGCCCAGCAGATGAGTGAACAGGCCCTCAAGGCTGGGCGGGACAGACCACTGACCCCCGAAAGCCCGGTTATCCACAGCTGGCACGCTGGGTTCCTTGCTTGGTTCGACCGCTTCCTGTCAATTGCGAGGGTCTAATCTAGCTGGTTACTCTTGGTAGAAATACAAACCCCCTCAATCTAGCTCAAGCATCAGCAAACTTCTGCAAAGGGAGGGACAGTACAGATGTTAGGCTTGTGGGCCACGCAGTCTGTGTCCCAACTGCTCAACTGAGCCGTCCAAGCACAAAAGCAGCCAGCCACAGACGCGAAGAAGCGTGGGGCTGTTCCAATATAACTAATTCATGAGCACTGAAATTTCCTGTAATTTTCGCATCAGATATTCTTCCTTTGATCTCTTTCAACCATTTAAAAATGTAAAAGCAATTCTCAGGTTGTGGGCTGGTCAGAATGAGGTGGGGAGCTGTTGGACCCACGGGTCCCAGCTTGCAGCCCCTGCCCCAGCACTCCTAGGGAAGCGCCAGGGACTTGGTGACAGCTCATCCCCCAGGAGGAAACAGTGGACAGGAGGGCAGAGGCGCCGACTGCCCTACTTTTAACGTAAGGATGTGTCACTGTAGTCAGATTAATAATAAAGGACAACGGAACAGAAGCAATTCCCTTGCATCCGTTTTTCAGACGTACCCAACTAAGTTTAGTAAAAGAATGACAGCCGCTCACTCGTTGTGGTTTTTCTTTCTTTTTTTTTTTTTGAGGGCAGTGTCACTGGCCCTCACATGTGGGACCCGAACCGGGGCCACCGGCGTCCCAAGCCAGCGCCCAACCACCGCACCACCTGGCCGGCCCTCGTTGTGTTTTAATCTTCTGTTTAACTTGGGCCATTTGGACCATACATTTACATCTAAGGCATGTGTCACCCAAGCAGCCAAGTGTTCAAATCAAATAAACAACTGTGGTCAGGGTCACATGCATTTTTAAAGAGTGGGGCGAGGCCTTGACGGGGGCGGGGAGTGGGGACAGCATGCTGAACTATTGGGCCAGGTTTTCAGTTCTGTGGCATCTCCAGGCATACGATGGGACACCACAAAATTCTCTAATCAAGTCTCTTTCATTTCGCCTGACAGAGAGGTGGAATGGGGCAGAATACGTGCCAATTAAGGAGGTGAGTGAGGTGTGACAGATGGTTTTTCAGAGAAAATAACTGGGTATCAAGACCTCTAGACAGGTGTTTCTCAAAGAGTGGCCCACGGTTCATACACAGGAATTTCCTGGTGTCTCGTTGAAACCACAGAACCCCAACCCAGGCCAGACCCACTAAAACAGAACGCCTGAGGACGGGGCCAGGGACCTGCACTGTGACAACCTCCCGGGTGTTTTTAATGCACACTACAGTCTGAAGGCCCTGCTTCAGGAGGCGGGCGTCAAGGGACCAGAAGGAACAGGGGGTGGCACACCACCACGGCGGGGGCACCTACCTTGCCCCTGTCGAAGTTCTGGATGACAGTCAGGTGCAGCAGCTCCTTTCGCTGCCACTCCGTCTGCATGGGGTAGGTCAGGAACTCCCGCAGCGGCCTCTCCGACCATTCCAGCAGCTCGTCGTACAGCAGGAGGGTGTAGGCGGCCTCTGAAAGTCAGGTGGGAGGCAGTGATCGCGACGGGACCCCAGACAACCTCCCCTCACGTGGGGCTGCTGGGTGGCAAATCAGGGAAAACACTACTTCCTGTATTTCATGATATTGATGGAAAATGTCCAGCACCTCTGCGACAGCAGGATAATGAATGATGGCTTCCGGGAAGGGGGAATTACCAAAGATCTGTACCTAATCTTTTGGCTCCCTGTATTTCAGTCAGTCAGTCATATTTCCTCTCTCTCTCTCTCTCTCTCTCTCTCTCTCTCTCTCTCTCTCTCTCTCTCCTTCTCTTCCCTTCAATGCCCGTATGTTACTGACATGATGAAAATGTTCAAGGATACTTGTAGCTGGCTCAGCAACACAGGGACAACATGCCTTTGTTTGCTAGGGAAGTTGACTGGGGAATCCCCTGAAGTGGGCCTATGGGCATCTTCCAAAGGGCACGCTTAGGAAACCAAAATGACAGCTAAATCCTAATGGATAATAAACGGCTGGAAGATCTGAAAATGGTGTTGCGGGGAAGGGTCAGGGCACAGGCAGAATTTAGGAGGGACAAAGAGTCCAGAGAGGGGCTGAGTGCGAGAAGAAATGGACAAAACGCTAGCAGCACAGGAGGGACTGGGTGAGGGCCTTTGCGTGTGTGTCTGTCTGTGTTCAGGGGCAGGAGGGAGGGAGCACACAGCTGACGTGGGCTGTGTGACGTGGCTCCCTGGGCGGCCCCCAGATCTTCAGCAATGGCTGCTGAAGTCATTACACGTTGAGTGTGGTTTTTGGGAAAACATGTAACGGGGTGATTTTCTGTATATACATGTGGAAATGGTGGCCTATAGGCTGAAGCAGAATTGACAGGTAGTATATTTAATAGAATACTTGCCATTCTGTAGATGTCTTCTTTCCCTGAACCATAAATATAGCCAAATAGATTGAGAAAAGGAACCAGAATTCACTGTCATTGATGGGAGTATAATATTAATAAATGTTTTCCCTCTAACACAGTAACAGCTAACTCATTTACTAAATTGAATAAAATGGACAGACCCTTATGATATTAATCCATTTAACTACCATCCCTATAAGTCTCTCAAAAGGTATCATAGCAGCTTTTAACACAATATCAATAAATGGTGATTCTTTTTCTTCATTTACTCTTAAGCATAACTATATACAGAGCTCTAAAGTAACGTGGTAGTTCTACTGCTAGTATTTGGCCCTCTCACTGGATAAAATACAGCTGTAATAAGAAAGGCCTGGGGGTGGCCGGTTAGCTCAGATAGTTAGAGGGCAGGCTCATAACCAAGGTTGCCGGTTCGATTCCCACATGGTCCAGTCAGCTGCGCCCTTCACAACGATTATAGATTGAAAACAATGGCTTGACTTGGCATTGATGGGTCCTGGAAAAACACACTGTTACCCAATAAAGTTAAAAAAAAAAAAAGAAAGAAAGGCCTGGATCCCTTTCGCTTTTCTCTTGCCTCTTAAGTGTAGCCGTCCTGTGAGACAGGCTCTGGCCTTGGTTCTCTCGATAGCCTTTGGTGAGTCCAATCTCTTGGCTTCTATGGCTGTTGCGAAAGCTTCCCTAACTCACCCGCAGTCTCTTCCCCGCTCCGTTCAGTTTGCACACTTTTACCTGTATGATCTTCCTTCAATGAAAATGATCTGTTTGCTCCCTTATTAAAACCAGCCAACAACTCTCGGTAGCTGACAAGATAAATATAGGCTTCCTAAAGTGACAGAGAAGGGGGGCCACGATCTGGTCCCCACCAGCCTCTCCACTGACCACGTCCCTTTACGCAATGCAGGTAAGAAGGAGCCCATCACTGTCTCTTCTAAGAGGCCTCCAAACCCCACAGTGAAGCCCCTTGCTGACCCCATCATGGGCTCTGATGACGGAGGCAGATGTGTCCCGATCCAGAGGCAGCCAGGCCCAGATGGCAGTTCCACAGGGGCAGAGGCGCCTCTGGTGCTCGGGCACTGGCCAGCCTTGCTCCCGTGAAGACCGAGTGTAAGATGGACAGAGTATCCGCTAACAGCTGATGTGACGCCCTGGACGCTGCCCTGGAGAACTGCGTCTGACGGACCAAGGACGGTAACAATAAGCAGGCCATCCGAGCCGTGCCATGTTCTCAAGCCTCCGAGTTTGCTCTGTGCGCTCCTAAGATCATTTCCTGATCTCTACTTCCCCTTCTGGCCTTATACATGCCAAGCATCTAGGAAAAGCCCAGGGTGTCTCTGTTCCTCCATCTACTCTCTGCTCCTGCCCTCTGAGCAGGCTGTGGTTCCCCACGGACCGGGTGCGCCTAGACCCCCAGGCCTCTCAGCAGTTCCCCGCTGCGCCCCCGCTGCCCAGCAATTCCCCCTTCCTCTCGTGACCCAGCTCAAGGGTTGCCATCTCTACCTCTCAGGTTTCTTCTGTGCCCCCCCCCCGCCCACACACACACACTCAGAAAGCATCCTGGAGACCGACCGTTTTACATGAAAAAGAGGAGGGGGCCAGAGGGGAGTTTTTCCACAGCTGAAGCCTGCAGCTGCCCACAGGCACTGACTTAAAGGACACTGAAGGTCAAATTCGTAGAGACAGAAAGAGGAATAGTCGCAGCCAGGGGCTGGGAGCCAAGGGGATGGGAAGCTATTGTTTAATAGGCACAGGTTTCAGTTTTGGGAGATGAAAAAGTTCTGGAGATGGACAATGGTTGCACAAAAGTATGAATGTACTTGGTGTCACCGATCTATACACTTAAACATGGTTAAGACAGTAAATTTTATATTATGCACATTTTGCAACAATGAAAAAAAAGGAACAAAAAAAAATGGCAATGAAGTGTTTCTAGTCCCCAAACTGCTTTCTAAATCATGATTGCCCAGGACGGTCCACGTGGCTAGAAGGTCAGGTGTGGGCAAGGGGCCCCTGGAAATTGTGGGAAAACAAGGAGTCACCAGCAGGTCATCAGAGAAAGCTGACAAGTGACTGAACGGTGACATGGGAAGGTGTGAAGACAAATTACATGTCTTTTAGAATTTGATTAAAAAAAATTGGTGATGGATACCTGGGGTACACAGTGGGCATGTAAAGGAAGCTAGAGAGAACGTTCATTAAATAAAACACATATACCTTCCAGGTATGAACAACACCTCAGACTACTGAGGATGATTTTGAACACATTAGCAAACTGTAGGTGTTTTACTGTAATAGGTTATACTTTCATCCTTCTGTTTTTTTTCAAAGATAATATTGTGTATTGAAGAGGGAAGAATGACTCACATCCCAAATTTCCAACAGACAATCTTTTAAAAAATATTTGTGGGCCATCTCACTCCATCATTTTAAGAAGTATAGAGTGAGGACACCAATGTGACAAAAGATGCAATAACATCAGAGAAGAGTGCAGATGAATCAGGAGTGGAGAAAGGCTGCAAAGGGTTAAGCCATTTAAACAGAATCCTATAAAGACAGAAAAGCTTCTCCATCACTTTCACTTTCTCCAAGGACACACAAAAATGAGGAAGAAGAGATGAAAAAAATTTATATGGGAAAAGGAGTTATTTCTTATGACTTTGGGGAACATAAAACCCTGCAAACGGATTAAAGAAAAAAGATTTACCCATTTCCAGAATATAATCAGACAGACGTGGACTTTGTCTCAGAGACCCAAAATATAACAGGTACATACCTGGAGGAGCTTGTCCTCACCTACTTCTCTCGTTTCTTTTTTTATCAGCTTTAAAATAAAAGAAACCTACCAGGTGTTTTTTTCCCACCCAGATACAAAACGTAGGCTCACCATTTCACTCAAAATTTAGCTAGTAACTACTTAAAAGTGACCATTTAGACTCTCAGGCAACATAATCATCTCAAAAATCTTAGTCTATTTAGTCAAAACTATCAGCACATCTATGTAAAGCGATACGGGGCTTCCTTAACGATGAAGGAATTACCAATACTGAAGGAGAAAAGTCTGCTCTCCAGGTGTGCAAATTTAACTGCGTGTATTCGTTAGTGATGTATTTATTTAAATCTCTTATTGCCAGGCACTGTTCTAAGAACTGGGAACACAAAGACAAAGAAAACATCATCTCTATCCTCAAGGAATTCACCCTTTAATGGGGGATGGCTCTGTCTGTCTACCTACCTACCCATCTACACATACACACACCTTATATATGATTATTAATAAAAACAATATAAGGCTTTAATGCACACCTGAATAATAGCAATGGGATAGGAACTGGAAGTATTCCCCAGGAAAGACGGGCCATGGAGTTGGTGAGGGAAACAGGAAGAAGAGCCTCCAGGAAGATAAAGACTTCACGGAGAAGATGATAAAGGAACTGGCCCTGAAGGATGCAGGGAAGGAACGGAGAACCAGTGATCGGGGAGGCTGAATAGACAGGTGTTGGTTCAGTTACGATGGGCCTTGACTAGAGTAGAAACTTTATCTTGTAGAAGGCATGAACCAACATTCGAGTGCGAGCTAGAGAATGGGGCAGATAAAATGTTCCTAAAAGGCCAGACAGTACATGATTTGGGCTTGCAGGCCATATGGTCTTTGTGGTAACAACTCAATTCTGTGATTGCAGAACAAAGGCGGCTGCAGTACCTAAGTGGTTCTGGCTGAGTTCTAGTAAAATGTTCTTGACAAAATCAGGTGGCTGGCTTGCTGCTTGAAGCTCGCCGCCTGCTGCCGGGGTGATAGTTAAGAAGCAGTCCAGGGGAGAGATGATAACGGCCCAACTGAGGCAGAGAAAGTAGGAGCAAGGCAAGGACATGATGGTGAGAGATTTTTAGGAGGCAGAATCAACAGAGCATCATAAATGATTCCGTGAGGGAGGTTAAGAAGAGAAATATCAGAGACGATGTCAAGATCTCCAGGCTGAGCACGCAGTAGTGCTATGAATGGATGGAGCAGAACTGTAGCATACATACTCCAATTCTGGGAAGACAAGTGCCGTTTCAGAAAGGGCTCCTTTGCTCTTTGAAAGCTGAGGGAGTGGCCAACACAGGGGTTCCTGGGAAGAATCATGAGGCAAAAGACCGAGATCTGTAGCTCCGAGAGCCAGGGACAGGGCTTTGGCCTCCCATCCTGTCTCTCCCACTGACTGCGATGGGAAACCCTGGGCAGGATATACAAAGCAGACTTTGGTGACTGAAGGGTAAGGGAGAGCAGGAAAATCCCTGCGCCAAGAACGGCCATCTGGGGCCAGCTTCTGTTCTGTTTTTGCCCCTTGGTTCTCCTGGCTTAGACTGTGCTGTGTCCTGGAACTGCACATGGGAACAGCAGGAAAAAAACTCCAAGAAGAGCTCCTCTAGTCAGAGGATGGGGACTAGGATCGCTGTGGGACGGGGCACATCTGACTTTCCTGGCCAAGGAACTCTGAGTCCTAGGAACAGAACTACAAACCTGCAGGGGTGACTTGGGGCAATCATAGTGGCAGCAGCGGCTTCCCGAGCCTTTTCACGTTCACCGCTTGGCCCCCAGAAAGGCCAGCTGTAGGGATTGCACCACAGTGTGGAGAGAAACAAGCCTTGGCTTAGAGTATTTTGGCTTTGTTCAGACCAGAGGACTCCAAAGAGAAGCCCCTGGGAGATCTGAGGAGTGAGGAGGGTCACAGGGAGAAAAGTGATGGAGAGAAGGCTTAAAAAATCTGTGGATGATGCCCCGGGCTCACTCCCAACCTACACATGTGTAGAACAGACCAGAATTCACAACTACAAAAAGGTTCTGAGAAATGAACTGTGATACAGTTCCCTGTCTAGGCCCCAGACTCCCCTCAGTGACACACGTGCAGGAAAGACAGAATAATACTGTGAAACCTTTGAAAACAATAGGATCACAATCTTCAGAAGGTGGTTCAGAACTTGAGCTTTGAGACTAACTAGATTGATTGTCTGCTAAAATAAACAAAGACAACATTCTCCAGGGGATTTTAACAGAATCCAGAATTTCATAATATTCAGAATGTCCAGGATACGATTCAAAATTACTTGACATTCAAAAAAGCAGGAAGACTAAACAATTCTCCAAGGGAAAGGCAATTAACAGATGCCAACCCCCAAGATGATTCAGATGTTGGAATTACAGACAAGTAACATCAAGCAGCTATTATATTATAACCATGCTCTATGAAGTGAAAGTGAACACTTGAACAAAAAGACAGACATTCCTGCAAAGATACTGAAGCTTTTAAAATAAAAAACAGCCAAATGAAAATTTTAGAACTAAATAGTAACAAAAGTAAAATTTCTATTGAAAGGGCACAATGGCTAAATGGCAATGACAGAGAAGAGTCAATGGACTTGAAAATGGATCAACAGAAATCATCTAATCTGAAAAACAAAGAGAAGAAATAGTGGGAGGATAAAACGGACAGAGTCCCAGGGGCTTATGGAACAATACCAAATGGTCTAATATTCACGTCATTGGACCCAAAGGAGAGGAGAAAGATTGGTGCAGAAAACATATTTGAGGAAATAATCCCTGAAAACTTCCCAAATCTGGTGAAGGAAATAAGTTTCCAGATTCAAGAAACTCGACCAACCCAACAGGATAAACTTAAAGAAAACCATGTCCATGTATATTATAATCAAACTGCTGAAAAACAAAGATAAAATCTTGAAAATACCAGAGAAAACTACATATAACATACAAGGGATCAATTTAAATGATTCCAGATCTTCCGTCAAGAGGCATGAAGACAGAAAAACAACATTTGGCCACCTGCAATTCTACATCCAGCAAACATATCCTTCAGGGATTAAGATAAAATAAAGACAGTCTCAAATGAAATAAAAAAAAAAAAAGATGATTTCTCACCACTAGATCTGCTTCAAAAGAAATATTAAAACAAGTTCTTTAGGTTGAATAGAAATGATATCAGAGGGAAATTGGGAACTTCATGAATAAAGAAAAAGCAACAAAAGTAAATATCTGAGTAAATATAACAGGCTATTTTTATTCTAAGTTCTTTCAAATAGATGTGACTGTTGAGAGCAGATATTATGACATTATCTGATGGGGTTTTCAATGTATGTAGATATAGTACACATGACATAAAGTGGGGAGGATAAAGACCTCTATGGTTGTAAAGTTCTCACATTTAACTTGAAGTGGTAAAATATTAACTTTATGGAGACTGTGAAAAATTAGGTATGTATTTTTGTAACCCCAAAACCTCTAAAAACTACACAAAGAGATACAGTAAATATATATATATATATATATATATATATATATATGAAATAAATACAAACATAAAAAAATCCAATTAAAATTTCTTTTTTTATCTGATACAGAGGTTGGGAAACAAAGACAAAAAGACAGATCGATTACATAAAAAAATACGTTTCACGGTTAAAGCAGAAATGCTTGCGTGCTCAGCCCTGATTATAAAAAGCAGCGTCCAGCCCACTCCGCCAACCTGGGCCAGATGACAGAATTACCTGTGAAGTTCTGTGCTTTGAGATGCAGGTCATAGAGTTTGTGAATGTACCGTATATACATCTCTTCCTTGTTCAGTTCAGTCTTATAGAAGTTCTGTAAAAACAAGAAGTGTGACAGATCCTCAACGGTCAGGGCTGCAGATACCCACCATTTATTCTGAAGTTTTATGACTTGAGCCAAGAGAACTGATACATTTTTTTATATAAATGTCTTTGAAAACATTAAGTGAGGAGGCCCAGTGGCATATTTCTAATTCAACACTGTTACATATGACCTAGAAATTACTGGGTATGCTGGAGACTTGTGGGGTATTGATACCACTGATTCACATTTCTTTTGTAACTTTCTATTATTTTTTGTTAGTTTAACTGCCAATGGACAGTCTATTCAACTAAAACCCAGTAAAATATGTAACAGATTAACCCATTTATTAAATTTAGTCAGTGATATTCAAAGGATAGTTTCTTTTTTTAAGTTAATTAATTTTGAATCCTTTTTCTTAAAGGGTAGTTTCTTTAATTTCAAGTTTCAAACACATTTTTGCTCTAAAAAGAAAATAATCTCTAAGATGTATACGTAAGGATGAGTAAAAACAATGTAAAGGCATTTTCCCCCCGAAGAATCATGTGAAAGAGAGTAAATGAAAAAGTGCTTCATTGTTAGGGAGTAATTTGGAGTTTCTTACTTGTGCTGCAATTGAAAGCCTTCTAGTTTATCTCCAAAACATAAAGGGATTTATAAGAGATTTTGTTTCAAATTATTATTATAGAGGCATGCTTATTGAAAATATTTTATTTATTTACAAAAAACGTATCTTGACCTTATTAAACGTCACTAAAATATTTTAATATTAGTTATCAAAAACTCAACTGGAGTTGCTGGAACACATTATGTTGGCATTTAATGATTATATATATATATACCACATATATATATATACCATAAAATATTATCATGCCTTTAAATGCCACATCTACTTCTTCAACGCTTCAGAAAGTACATTAATCCTCACTAAACTTAGTAAACATAGGAGCAAATATATATGAAGTTGGATTCCGGCCAAGCATGGCGCTGAGATGCTAAGACGCACTTCCGGAAGCAGGTCATAGCGGGTGATGAAACCCCTGCTTCTGGCATTTGAACACTGCATTAACCACTGTTGTTTTGTCTGATGCCCCTAGGTGTGCAGGAAGGAACAGGCTTAGTGATGGGGGGATAGGCCTACTCACCTGAAGGGGTGACGGGTTCTTCTAAGGGGGACAGGCCAGGAATTCTAAGTTTTTGAAGTTGATTCGCTAGAAAAGGCTTTGGTAACGGACTGAAGCCGTCAGTGTGGCTCCTTAAATTATACTTGAGCTTGAAGCCGGAGGACCTTCTGTCAATGCACTTTCTGGATACTACCTGACAGGTGGCCACCCTTCAACATGAGGACTCGTCTAACCTTGAGATACTGACATTTGAATATTAAAAATATTGATTTTCCCAATTTATACCGTGATGCTCCCCCCTTTCCTCTCATGTCCTGTAGATGTTGGCATTCTTTAAAATAATGCTATTCGCATGTTAACCAAATTTATTTTAATTAGCAAGAATTGTTGTACCATAAACACAAGTCTAACAACCCCATAGCAGGTTTTTACATTATTAAAGGACAATTTGCTCTAATATCTTTCTGGTAAGACAACTTTCTTGGAGAACAAATATAAATGATCACTCTGTAAATGAATAGCTCTTTAAAAAATAATAATAATAAAAACGATCCCTCCCATCAGCAGATAAAAATACTTCACATATGTCTGGCAAAGCTTGGTACACAAAGAACAAAACAATAATTACATTTCCTAGCATTAGTCATGCCAAAGTTTATGCATTTTTACCAATTTAACCCTACAGTTTAACTCAGATCCTGTAAAGAAAGCCAGAGCTCTCCTGAAGACAACCCTGAATTCATCCTTCCAGCGTTAAGAAGTCTCTAAGAGGCAGTGAGTAGCTGAAGAGAACCATATCGCTGTTAGAAAGCACCGAGAACTTTCCATATGGAGCAGAAGCTGCAAAGACTAACTTCAATGTTATACACTTGGTCCTTTAATAATAAGTACTCTTGTGCAAGTTGAAATTAGAGCTTTCAATGGTAACATTTTCTATAAGGACAGTCAGCTGGTCAGTGCAAAGCTAGCAGGTAAGTTCTTTGTCTCAGGTGAATACTGAGGGGACCCCTGGCTTATTCCTACTGGAGGACGAAACATACTTGGGGCAAAGGGGTAATTTCTTCACCCGAGGAAATGATCTCCGTTGTACCAACTGGGGAGTGGACTTTGGGTCTCCACTTACTTGTTTAGCCCAAATGGAAGGCACTGTGAAAGAAGGCGGAGACAGAAGGAAAAGGGGAAAGGCTTTCCTTTGAGGAGATTTATGAGACTTTGAGCCCAGGGCCAGGCGGAAGGAGACAAATGGAGAAAGCTTACAGGGAACTTGGTTTTTCTCTCCCAAAACTGACGTACAAGGGGGATGGGGAAGAAACTCAGGCTAAGGATCCTGACTGTGGTAAAAGGCTGGCAAAAACACTGGGGAAACACAGGAGAGTTAAAAGCGGGGATGATTGCTGAAAGTCAGACACCAGGGCTAAGAGGAGAGGGCGATGGGCGGACCCAGTGTATGTGGCCCAGTGGCGGGGAGGTTACCGCCCATAGTAACTGATGACAAAACTTACAGAAGAAAGTGAGTAACAAGATGGGGCCTGGGAGAGGAGGCTCAGGGCTGACTATTTTCACGGACTGCAGTTCGAGGTGGAGGTGGACCCGTGAAATTCGAAATGAGGCAGGAGTGGTGGGTGTGGCACCTGCTCAGAGTTGAAGAGCAGAGTGGCGAGAAAACAAATGCGAGAAACGGGTAAAAAGACAGCCGTAAGAAAGTGAAAGTCCTGAGCTTTGAAGAGGAGCAGGGAAGGGAATAAACAAAACGAAAGCAGACTGACACCAATGAACTAGGACAAGACAGAATCAGAACCCAGTCTGAAGGTAAACACACACAATGAAGCCCGAGAAAGCCCCAAGATGTCTGCACAGGCCCTTAAGAGTGCACAGGGATATTTCACTCATTCGCCAGCAGACAAGGAAGCCATGATACTCACACAGACAGAAATGGACACAGTCAGATATTCCTGTGTTTCAAATCTGATTGGGGGAAATTATCAAAAGCGTCACCTTACCCTATATTAAAATCAGAAAAATGAATGTCTAAAATATATAATCGTTCTTTTGCCCTGTGGTGAGAACGCCATTCTATGTTACAGTTAGTTATGAGACATTTTCATATAGATGTCGTTTTCCCAGGACAGTTCTGGTTTAGTCTGTTATCCTCACATAATATTCAGCTTTACTCTCAAAAATGTCCTGCTTGGGTGATAAATTTATGTGGTCTTCCTACTTAGAATCCAAAATTTAACAATAGTGGTGTTATCGATTTAATTTGCAAAGAAGGTAGAGCGTGAAAATTAGTGTGTTTAACCGAAAACTGTCATTTATGAAAAAGTAGAAAGAATATAAGAAGGACAGAAAGAAATTGTCTGCACAGGACGAAAAAGTCCTCCACGGTGGATACTGTGCTTTTTCCTAGGAGAGCAACAGAAGCCCCCGGGATGATAAAGCCGCGTAACAGAGAGCAGACGGCACCACGTTGGGACCTCTCGGCCCGCCCTGAGAGCCACTGGGTACGCCATGCGTGCATCCTGTCATACTCTGAGTTGGTGATTTTCTGATTTAATTTAACCCAGAGCTTGCTCTGCTTCTTTTAGAAACACTTCAAAACTCCCCTAAGAAACATCCAGATTAAAAACGCATTGTGGGGGCCGGCCGAGTGGCGCGGTGGTTGGGCACTGGCTTGGGAAGCCAGCAGCCCCGGTTCGGATCCCACATATGAGGGCCAGTGACACTGCCCTCAAAAAAACAAAACAAAACAAAAAAAAACACATTGTGGATTAGAACCAAACAAAACAGTATTTCTGTAAAAAAAACCAAAAAAACAAAGGTTAGGATAGAAGGAGGAAAAGGGGAATTGTCTACTAACCAGAAGGCTAACTGTGCAGCCAATCTTTTTGCCGTCTACCTCTCCCATTTTCATGCAGTCCCTAAAAACAAAAAGCAATAGTCAGAACTCAGAACTTCCTTCCTAGGGGCAAACACAGATTGTTCTTTTGGGGGGGCGGGAAGTGCTGTCAGACCCCAGAGGCAGCGAGCTGCTGGAGGAAGGCTGGGGATGGGAGGCAGCGCCGAGCTGCACCGTCTCCGGGGAGCTGGGGGCGGCCGACTCGGGAGCCCAGCTCCGGCTGAGCTTTCCACTTCTGGGTGGATGGTCTCCCCCTCAACAGGCAGGGGGCTCAGGGAGAGGAGCAGAGAAGGTGCGTAATTATACACCTCTGATGTGGGTGAGAAGGCGCTGGGCAGCCAGGCCGTCCACAGTGAGAAGGAGGGTTTTGTTCTTAAAACAAAAACAGCATGCATTGAAGAGGGACAAACTGCTTTCACAGTTTAGATAATTTACGGGTAAAAAGTGATATCAATGAAAGCATCATAGTTGTACAATTCTCCGTGACACTGTCTTCACCCTAAAACTGACAGATCTACTTACTGGTTCTAATGGGTGAGTCTCAACAACCCCCGCTCAAAACAAAATATCCCTGTAATAATGGGACTCTGAGCACCCTCTCCAATCACTAAGCTTTTGAAAGAACTGTCAAGCAAAATAGGAAAAAAAAAAACACACAAAAAAACCCTCTAATAAACACTCTTGAACCAGCTATTAAAAGACCATTGTCCTACTGCATAAGGTTCCATGGTTAGGTGATCAATTCTCGGAGTGATGAACTTAAGGGCCATGTCGATTGTACTCTAACTTTCTAACTAGAGCGCAGCCTCTGGAGAACGTGGGGCTCGGCTTACCTGTAATCTAACAACCTCTCCATTAGCCGCGTCACAGTGGCGATTAAGGAAACGCCACTTTCCCTCCATGTTTCCCGCTCAATTTTCTTTAGTAGACTGGAAAAGAAAGAACCCAGGGCATTTTCAGCATTTATTTTTATCAGTCACCATGACAACCATTTTACTTTCATCAGTACCTTAAATGCCTTAGCAACCACTGCAACATCTTACAAGTAGCACAATTTGCAAACAATGTCTTACCTAGGATAGGGACCAAATAGTGGAATTCTAATCCCGGAAGCATTGACAAAGCAAATTGATTTTCAGATTATCCAAGTCATAAAATATGAACACATGCACATAATCACATTTTCAAAATAGACAAGCACCTCACACAGCTCACAGACAGTGTTTTCCTAGCTTCTCTCTCGCACTAACAGGCTCACGCCTCGCCACATCAAATAACACTGCGGACAGGGAAAAGGGAGTCCCCTGCAAGTTTACTTTTAAGTGAGACCTGGCTTTATTCGCACAAAAATCTTTTCCTACCTCTCAGTGGAATGCATCTTCATCCAAGCAATTCTGCTGCAATGCAACTGCTACAGGAAAATCCTTGTACAGATGGGATGACGCTGGCGTTTTTTCCTTTCACTTAACATTTGCCCACTCAATACATATTGTACTATCTGTGCCTCACTCAACAGCTTCATTCACTTTGTCATTAATTGCAGTCGAGTTTCTATGTGGTGGTTACAGCGGATTGATGGCAGGTACCGAACCACGTCTCTCCTCCCACATCCCCCTGATCTAAGCACCTTGGAGCAGAGGCGCTATGTAAACACAAAATAATAACACGCGGAACAATTAAGATCAGTGTGAGTTTCATTTCTGCGGCTCGGCGAATGGAGCATATACTTGGCAAAGCAAAGCCTTTACGGCTGAACTTCCCCCGAGGATGAAAGTTCGAGCACAGGCAGGACAATGTGACGGTGCTTCCCTGCCCCTCCGAATTTAATGATCTTCGTTTCTGTCTAACATTGTGCTTGTCTTTCATCTTGGTTTCAGAAATAACAGAGAAACCATTTCTTATGCGTCCAACCTAAGCCTACTGTGTATTGTGCTTAGTGGAAGAAGGAAGGGTACAGAAAAGAGCTGTTTGGTCCAAGCTGTTTTGGGGTCCACGGCTGTGTCCTCCCCCAGTTTCCCTCCCATCACCCCACTTCTTGCTGTTGGGAATCCAGGGCCCAGATTTCTGTCTTGTCTCCTCATCGGCTGCCCATGCATCATCCCTGACCTCTGTTTTCCTGATGTATTCTGAGCTGCCTCCTGGAGTAAATGCACGGCGGGAGGGTGCAGTGTAGACTATGAAAGGATGGAGCTTGCCCTGCCTAATCCCCCAGGGAAAGGTTCCCTAGTTTATTTAAAAAGCGTTTCCTAAAAAAACAAACCAAAAACCTCTGAACAGCACCTGTTTCAATCTTACATGCCAAACTGGCATTGAACCAAGTGCTCCAATGACAATCTGCCTGCCAAAGCAATGAGATGATGTCGACATGTCCCCAGGTGACAGCCCACACCTCATATACTTCAGAGGCTGAAAAACAAAGAACTGAAGAGAAGTGATCGTTCTAAAAATACATGGAGACTTCTTTCACAGGCCTGAGTTTCGTCACTGTGCACAGCCCTCTGGTCAGGAGCAATGCAGAGCTCCACAAGCCCCGGGAAGAAGAGGCAAGAGGCAGAGCCCACGTCCCCCACGAGCTCGGCAGCCCAATGTGGGGAGCGAGTCTAGAAACCAGCGTATCTGCTCTCACAGCCAGGCTAGAGGCTGGGAAGCTTGCCCGTCCAGTTTAACTGATGCCAACGCAGAAGGGGACACTCTGCTCAAGAAGACTCTTCTAGATAACCTGGGTGAGACGGGCTATTTTCACTTGGTCGATCATCACATCGTGTGCTCGTTGAGCACACAGGACACTCATCTATTAACAGTGCGAGATGATTGCTTATTGCTAATACTCAGGCAACAGGACTCTAACATCGGGCAGCGGGGTACACCCCGATCCCGAAGGCCCTTACTCTATGAAAGAACTTTAGGGGGTGGTGGCATAGGATTTGACCCTTAATCTACCCCTCTCTGTGGCATAACAGGACTGTGTGGAAGCCATCATTCTTCTATAAATAACAACTGCATCAGTACCTTGTCCTCTGAATCCAAACAAAAGCATGAGACATCTAAAGTATGTGTTACAGACCTAGTCCTCTATCTGCAAATTAAAATGTGTCGTCACCAAAGAAAGGTCTTTGAACTGACATGGAGTCTTACTGAATTACTCAGCGCAGCGTATGATAACCCACAGCCAAGGACCGGGGAAAAACTGAGATGGATGTTTCTTCTTCCGGAAAAACCTTTCATAGCCTCGAGGCTGGAGGTGCCACCGCTGGGTACCCCGAGGGCACAGTCTCTGCTGCCTCCCCGCCCTGGGAGGGCACCTGGCATAGGAGGTGCTCAGACACAAAGCCGAAGGGGCACGTGAGGGGCGCTGGGAAGCGGAGTTTAGCTCTGAAACTCTGTTCCAATACGTAGCGTGGGTGTCTGTGAGCCACAGTGGCAGCATTATTAAAATAATAATAAGTTCAGACCCCTACTTATTTCAAAAAGACGTAGTATGGGGTAAATAACGGCAATGTCAGGCTCCCAGGAAGATGAGTTGAGTTCTTAGGAAGGAAGGTACCACACAAATGGAGAGTCTCATTCGAAGGCCCTTGGGGCAAGTGGTACATTTTCAGGAAGCCGCGAGCTGCTCCCAGCCTTTGAACAAGTTCTAAGAAGTTTTAGACATGAATTACAGAGAAGAAATGAGAAGCTGAACCACAGTGACATGTGTTCCTAACTCCTAGGTGTGCGGTGACTCACTGTGACTATACGGACTCGTTGGGATTTCTATGGCCCAAAAGGCATGTGATTGTTTCCTGAAATACAGCAATAGATTCGCATTTTCTCTTCTGAGCCCAGATAGTAATGGTATGTAATGAGCGCTTTAGATTTTATATATTCCTAATATGCTGATCGTAAAAGCATGAAAGAAAGATATTTATAGTCACATTTCTAGTAATATGCTAAATATCAACAAAGGAATAAAAATCTCCATTGAATGAATCAGGCACCTTAAAATAGTCCTAATTACAGATGCTTAATGTTTTAATTGTTGGTTTGATTTTAATGCCAAGGTACATCTGCTGTTTCAAAGAGCTATTTATACACAAGCAATCCAAACTGCCTGCTATCGGCTTCTATTAAGGTAGATAAGAGGCACCACAGAGTTATGTACTTATTAATCTTGGGAATTTATTATAAAAATTAATCACAAATCTCAAGAGGTTCATTTCACTCAGTGCTTTCTCGTCTGAATTCTTTGTTCAAACCAAGGACTAGCAACCAAAGTGAGAGCAGTTTTCAAAAGCCATTTATTGTATCGGATGAGGTTTTAATCAGGATTCTTGCTGAACTCCAGCTGTCTTGAAAGACAGATGCTTTGTACACAGGAATGAGCGAGGGCTTGGTGCGTAATGATTTCAAGTTCCAGTTTAATTACAGTATCAGAAGAAACGGTGCCATTGTTCAGGATTCAGTACAAAGAGTGTATGTTATCACCCACGGCCACCTCGGCCACCGCCCCCGCCAGGAATCTGTACACCCTTTTTGGGCTTGTCCTTTCAATATAATTTTCTTAAAAGCTTCAAGAATGATTTTGAATCAGGCAAGGTGAAATCTATCAGCCACTAATAACACTTTTCAAGCCTACATATATACACAGACCCACTGCTCTAAATTTTAATCATAAAAATGAATTATAGAATTTTGCACTTGGCTGTCAGCCCTAAGGCATTAATATTTAGTTATATTTAGTTTTAGGTGATACCTGGGCATAAATGCAAGTAAAAGTATATTTCGTAATAGAAAAATGTGCTGAATTGATTTTGCACTTCTGAAAGAACAGCAAACGTTTTCCAAGTGCAACGAGAAAAGAAACGCCTTCAGAAAGAAACACTTTATAAGTATCCTATGTTTGAAAGTGACTAAGATGCATAGAAAGCTGTGGAGAAATCAAGTGCTAGAATGAAAACCCTGAAGCGCTAGATCGTGCCTGGGTGTTGTCTGTGGCGCGCTCACACCGTGGGTGAATGCCTGATACAGCAACTCATCCCGGCACTCGGACCACACTGTACCCAAGAACAATCTCCAAGTCCTGTTACAATGCTCCATTCCTTCTCTATCCTCCATCCAAATCCCAGTCACAGAATTCACTAAGGATGATTTACTTCTGTCACAATCTAATAAACATTTAGGAAGCAACTAATACTGCTGAGTGCAATCAGTATTGTAGAAGTAAATCAAGTGTTGAAGAACAGATGCAAACGAGGTTAATTTTCCCAACAGCAAATCCGCCAAGGATATCTTGCTTGGGAAAGCTCTGCACACCGATACAACAGTGATAGCATTCGCCCCGCCCCCCTTAACCCTATGTAAAATCATTATCTTGCAGCCCCCGGTTTTATAAAGTTACTAGGCATGAAAAGAGTGAGCTCTATTATGGAACACGTGAGCTGTCCTAATCAGAGCTTAAAATAAGAAGACATGTCTAATCATCACTAGAAGATCCATTCGCCAGAGTTAGGCAATTATCTTTTATTTCACACTCCACAAAGACAAAGCACTCCAGTGAGACGCAAGCTGTCTTTGAGGCTCTCAGCTACTTCGCACTGACACCACAACCCCTGGAGAGAATCACCTGAGATAAACATATTACTCACATACTGTTGAAGAGTTCACGGTAGGTTTCGTCCCCTTTACCTTCTGACATCAGGCTGTCCAATTTGTCAATTAGCTTGGCTTCCACCTGAAACACACCCAAACATTACTCTCTCTTTCCTCCCCTTCCTCACAAGTAGCATTTCTAGGCAAACTGAAACCTATTTCTATCTGCAAGAGCCACAGTCAATTGTGTGAAAGTGACATTATCGTCTGTGGCTAATAGCAGACACCCCCTTGGAATTCTAGGGGTTGATTCAGGCGGGGCATCCAACTTCAAACTCCCAGCGGGGTAGCATCTGGCTGCTGCCAGACACATCTATTTGTTGATTCAAACACAAACGCTTGAGCCCAGCTTAAACGTTTGAATTCTTTTTTCAGGAGCTGTAAAAACTGGCAAGTCCAATTGCTTTTTTAAAAAAATCATTCTGTATATATAGGAATATCAGCAAACTAACACATCCACAAACACACATTTAAATCTTTGATGTCTTTTATATCTATTTTCTTTCTCAAAGCAGCTCGAGGTTGCACTAAATCTTGGTGAAGTTGAGAACTTGCCCTATCCATGTACAGATGGTGGATCCATAGAAATAACTCTAAGTCAGCAATAAGCAGCAAGAGAGAGAAAGGACATATTTCCTGAGAACTGTAGTCAAAACATTTATATTTTTCCAGCATGTGAATCCTTTAGGACTTGAGTATCAGGGAGGCAGAAATACTCGTATCGGGTATCACACTCGAGGCAGCAGAAGAGAGAAAACAAAAAGCCCCTGCATGGCCAGAGGGAGCTCAGCAGTTAGAGTCAGGGTGATATTGGACTCTGTGAAAAGAGTCCAATGATTCTTTTGAATCAAATCTCAGTAAGGGGATAAAGACAAAAGGGAAGGAAATTTCCTCCCCCGCCCAACAATTTTTAATAGCCTTCCATTCACCTATGAGCCTTTCTTGAAAATAAATGTCGATGTTAATACCGGTGAAACGCCATGCACTTGGCAAAGGGACTGCTCTACGCATACGCGGCATGCTCGTATAGGTGGCGGCCGTGGCTAAGATTTGAGAAAGGCTTCACGTGGAGAAGCATGAAGGAAGGCCAAGTCCATAGGTGAATGCAGACAGGTGAGTGCCGTGACTGTGGGCACAGAAAGCAGGCCTCCTGTCTGCAAGTCCAGTGACGTGGCCCAGCGAATTCGGCTGGTTTCTTAGGGGTCTGGTTTTGTAATCAGAACATCTGTCTTTCTGAAACTGGAGCAGAGCCGTTAGAACCCATGTCAGTGAGAAGTGATAGGTTCATCTCCTCGGAATTTCCTTTGCAAGAATTTCCACTGCTTTCCCCTTGAAATTAATTCTCAATGCTTCAAGCAAAGAGCAATAAAAACATACGGTGCATCGACTGCCCAAAGCTAAGCCATTCACCAAATACAGTGTGCAGCCCACGGAGAGCTCAGTGATTTTCAGAATCATTAACCTGCTGATTCCCCTGTGCTGGGTCCAACTGGGCGCAAACGGAGCCTTGCCAGTTCTTAAACACGGGCCCGGGGGGTCACAGGAGCTTTGAGCTGAACGGGAATGAAATGGTCTTTCAAGGCTTCCCGGAGACACAGAGGAATACCGGACCAGGGAGGCGTCCGGGGCCACAAGGGCCGGGAGGGGGCCGGCCGGGCTGGAACCTGGGTCCCTCCGTGGCTGGTTTGGTGTCCATTTCGCAGCGCAGAGAGCTGACGCTCGGGCAGCCGCTCCGAGGAGCACACCGCCTACCTGTTTGAAATTGCCGCTCCGCCGCTGTTCCCAGTCCATCATGTCATGAAAAATCGGAATCATGACATTCCGGAGGTCTGGCTGGGGGATCAAGGTGACTTCTAGGAAGGGGCCGATCAGGGCGGGGATGAAATGAAGCTTGTGCTCTCCTAAAGTGGATAAAATGTGTGCATTTCAGGATAGTTCGTCTTAGCAAGATTTCAGAAGATATTATGAAATTTGGTTAAAACTATTGCCATGAGTATATATTCAATTATAGTTGTCACCCCAAGCAAGAAATTTCCGTAAGCGGATATGTAAACAGTCAACTTCAGTGTGTTGAGTAATATTTCTCCATCCGTTTTTATTTAAAAAATTAGGGATTGACTTTTTTCACTTTAAAAAAGCCATAAAATAGAATAATTACATAAATCATCAGGAATTGGTTATATATACTATTATACTCGTATATTCATACATTGAAAGTTTCATGCGGTCATTACAAATGAGGCTGAAGAAGATGAAGTCCTTCAACATAAATAATTAGGTGAAAAAGCAAGGTGCAAAACTGTACGCACCTCATTTAAAAAAATATATGATAACCTAGAAGATGGTCCCCTAACGTGAACCGCAATGGTTATCTCTAGGTGGTGAGATTACAGCGATTTTTACAGACAGAAAAGGGGGTTCTGATGTGCACTGGATAATTTTTCTGGTGTTTTGTTTTACATAATAAACATACAACCAAAACCATTATCTAAATGGCAGTCCAAAAAAAAAAAAAAAGAAGAGTATAACAATTTTCTGCAAAGACGACGACGTAACGATCATGAATTCAAAATGGTGTATTAGCAAGTGCGCAAAGGTCCGGGCTCAGTAATTCATAGAAAAGGAAGGTGGAGGGCGGGGTGCACAGTGGCGAGCTCGGCTAGCGGATGAGTGTTGAGTTCAGTCCATTGCCCCAATCGCCGATGTTAAATCCCAGAGAGCTTCTAGTTTTATAACAAGAAAACTGTGTGCTATGGAAAACGCACGATTTCTCAGGAGCTCACCTTCAGCATCACGGCTGAAGGCACGTGACACTGAAATATCCGTTTAAAACCCGTGGAACAGGCTGGGGACTGAGCAGAAGGTAACTCGCTTCACTGAAGAGGACAATTTCCCCTTACTTTTCTTTTCTACCTTTGATCTCTTGTCACAAGTGTCGAATACACATAAACTTATATTGTTCAGGGTTGCTTGAGAATTTTGGATTTACAGACCTTCCCATGGATTTGTTTTGTTTTGGTTTTTGTACTAGAAGCCACTAAGGTAGCCACAGGTTTGGACATATATAATAAATCCAGGGTGCAAACATAGTTTAACTTTGTATTGACTTTAGAGGAATTTTTAGAGGAAAGAGAATGTGAAAGAAAGGATTTGGAAAGAGCAAAAATGATGGATCAGAGATGGGCAAATCCTAGTGGGTGCTGGAAAGGGATCGGAGGTGCCTTGGGATGTTTCCACCAACTACGGAATGCAGCCCCCACCCCTTTTTCTCAATGCTGTGGGGACATTAGCAGGGCCCTGCTTATCTGAAAGTCCTTTTACTTTACATCATTGAGGTCATACAATTCTTTCCTCTCTCTGAGGTTTCATCAAAAGTAACTTAACTGTTTCTCCTATTTCTACATTACTTACTTATCCATGCCCATTATGGGTGAGGAAGAAACTGGCTTGTAATTCCTTTTGCTTCCTACCTTTATTTTTCATCCAGGTAATAGTTTATCTTTCCTCATCACAAGAACACCTCCTTCTTAATCATCAAAAGAAATGTCCTTATTAATACAACCTATTTTTATTTTCCTCCAAAAGAATGAATACTTTGAAGACCAACAACTCACTGTGGCAGAATATACAGAAACATCAATTCATAGTTCCTCTCCCTGTATCTCCCCCATCTTCCCAACATACATATTTTAAGCAGGTAACCAGCAGCTAGCATTTGCAATTTCTTTCCTCAGTTATTTTTGTCAGCACAGGAAGCAAAAGCAACCTGAACTCAATCACTCTTACTGTCACTTGTAAAAGCCTGAACCCACTCAACACTTTTTCCAGATGTCCTGAAAAGTGAGGGCAAGAAAGAAACACAGGCTGGCAAGTCCTGACACCTGCTCCATGACCCTGCCCCAGGGGTGGCTGCAGGGGCTCAAAGTCTAGCCACAGATGCTCTGCTCACGAGCCACGGACTGAAGGAACCATGTGCGAAGGACAATGGCCATCTTGGCATGTGACTGAAAACCGGGACGGCCTCCCTGTGACCTTGACACTATGTAAAACCAAACCTTTGCAGTGTGTTTGGGGATGTGGGAAAAAGGGGGATGGGAGAGGCAGGAAAGACAGAATAAAACGGATTCTCTGCCACCCCGATGGTTCGTCTATGCCTGTGGGGGTGGAATGAAACCCAGAGTCCTTACATGGTGACCTCTATTTTTAATCTTTCCTGAGCCTGGCATCCTTTGGCCTCTGCAATGAGCATTATCAACATGCACTGATTTTACTTACGACCACTTGCTTCAGTATTTTTGAATCTCTTTTTCAAAAACAGCTTCCATTAACAGATACATTACAACCTGATTTGCCTCTTTTTAAAATGTTTTACTATGAAAAACCTCAGATGTACACAAAATTACCAAGAATAGGAAAACAAATCCCCACACACCCATCATCTAGCTTCAGTAATTATAACATTTTCTCACAATCCTGTTTTGCCTGTCACCCCAAGTATTCCCGCCCCCCTGGAGTATTTTAAGCCAAGTCTGAGACATTGTATCATTCTACCTGTACATACATCAGTAAGCATATTTCACAGGCAGGACATCTTAGAAATATAGCATCACAATGCCTTTATCACACTTAACAAAGGCAAATGACAATTCATTAAATTAATCTCAAACCCAATTTATATGGAAAATTCCGATTGCCTTAAAACACGCCATTTATATAGAGTTGGTTCATTCTATCACAATCCAAAGTCCATAGGCTACATTTTGGAGCCTAATTTTCTAACGACAGTGGAGAGGTCATGTCTACACTTATAACCTGGTGCACGAAGGCACGAGCCTAGTCTGCTTTGCTGGAAACACCTTGGGGACACAGAGTTGCAGACCTGTGCAAGCTCTCCACCACAGAAGAGTTCACTCCTACCCACCAGCAAAGCACAAGCTTAAGCAAAGCCTGTATGGCGACAGCCAAATAAACTTCATTGAAATGATTTCTCCTTAAATCGCAGAGTTTGTAGATTCCCTCCATCTCTAATTGTCAGCCACATGGTTGTGTTTTGAAGTATTTAGGGCACCTGCCATTTGGGCTGTTGGGGTTTTATATTTATGCACACAGAGCAGCCTGTTAGGAAAGTATTGATTTTTCTACAGCAGTTACAAGATGCTGTGTTTGCAAATGTGGAAGAAAGAGCCCATTTTATATTTAGTAAGAGTGTCAGTTCCACTAAAAATAGGAAGAAAAATGTAACCTTGCAGAACGATGAAAGCCAAATGTGGGCCACAGCAGTGAAGACTAGCTCTTTCTTTACAGACGATTTCGCAAGTGCAGATACAAATGTACAAATGTGGGGGATGGGCGTGGGGGTGAGGAGAGAGTGAATTCATGCTTCCTTCCCTCTCTTGACAGAACATATTTAGTCCTTCAATTTAGAAAAAGAAAATGAAAATACTGAGGAATAACACTTAAGAAAAGGTGTTCTGGGCCGGCCGAGTGGCGCATTGGTTAAGCGCTGGTTTTGGGATGCCAGCGGCCCCGGTTCGGATCCCACATGAGGGCCAGTGACACTGCCCTCTACAGCTAACAACAGCTCCACCTGGAGCTGGGCTGTGCGAGCCCCGGTGATGGTGTGGGCTGCAGCCCCTGCTGCAGTGGGCTGCCATAGGCTACAGTGAGTGGCCCGCAGCCAGCGTGAGCGGCTGGCAGCCAGTGTGAGCTGCCAATAGCCGTGGTGAGCGACATCCAGAGGCCAGCGACCGATCTGCCTCATCCGGGAAGAGCGCAATGACGATACCAACAGTGAAGCAACATCCTCCACAACTAGACTGAAGAACAAAAAGACGGCAACTTGTCTGTTCCCCTTCCCCGATTCCCCAACGCTGTTCCCCTCCGCCAATTCCCCAATAAAATCTTTAAAAAAAAAAAAAAAAAAAAAATGAAAAGGTGTTCACATATCACTCCTTGGTTTTGACTCTTCAAAAATGAATTCTTTTATCAAAATCACCAGGAAGTACCACCTCACACACATGAGAATGGCTACTATAAGAAAAAACAAAACCCACAGAAAACAGCAAGTGTTGGTGAAGATGTATGGCGACATCTCAAAACTTAGAAACACAGAATTACCACCTGATCCATTGCTCACAGGTAAATCAAGGAGACACAACAATCAGATTTGAAAACCCTACAGCTTTATATTTAAAAGTAGACTAATCACTAAATTGCTGGCGCCCTTTTTCCTTGTCCTCAACAGAACACAAGAACCAACTTATTTCTAGCACATGGGAGGATTCCCACACTTCTGAAGTAAACACCAATGACCAAAATCTGACTTAAAAATGTTGTCCAGTAAAATGTGAGTTTCCAAGTAGACCAACTGGAGAGTTCCAAGTGGCAAAAAGTGTATTTAGTGACTTTGGGCATTTCCTCTCAATTTATTTTCTAAAACTTAGTGTATTTTGTTTCTACTGAAAACTATTGAGGACCTTGATTTATGAAACCATAAAAGCTTACTTGCTTTACTAAAATATGGTGAAGTTGTCTATATCGAGTTTCTTCCTGTTCCACATAACTTGGAGGAAAGGTTTAAAATACAAGATTTAATAACTAAGTTCTTAACGGGTATGCGACATTTCTTCTTGTATCACCCCAAATAACTTGCACATACGCAGTGCTTCGCGAACTATGTTAAACCGAATTTATTAGGCTGCTCCATTAAAAACTGAAAATGTATAATTATCTGAAAAAGTTCTCCTTTCGTATTGAAAAAACTCAATAAATAAATTTATAGGTAAACCACATTATAACTAACGTATTTTGACATTCCCAAGTAACAGGCTGACTTAAGGTCCAGAAGAGGGGTTTAATTAGTACCCTGAATGCTTCATTTTTCTTATCACGTTATAAAAGTATATGTTGGAAAAAAGCCTTTAACATTTTTGAACACTTCCAATTCTAGTTGTATAAGAGCAATGACCTTTAAAATTCACCTGATGTTTTGGGAAGTCTCAGAAAAGTCAGGACACAACTCTGCGGCAATCAAACAGAAACCAAGGAATGCAGTGGAAGGTGACACTCACCCTCCTTGAACTGGGTCATGTGGGGGAATCTGCAGTTTGTGAGTATAATGAGACTCTTCTAACAGAGCGCTAGAGCTGGGCTGGGGCTAGTCTTTCGGGCTGGGAAACTGAGAAAGGAGGTAGTGTTGTCTGAAGCAGTGCTTTTTAACCTAGAAACTCAGGAGGTTGTACCCCACTCTCAGAGATTCTCGGAGATGGTTTCCGGGGCTCCGGAGGGGAACCAGAAAATCTGTGCTCTGTATAAGCTTCTGGGTGATGGGAGCTGCTGGTTGCAGAGTCCCACAGCTCCAGAACTGCGGCATGAAGCATTATGGGAATCAGTATGCTCCACAGGATTTTCCCATTCTCTAGGTTTCCAGAAAAATAAAGAAGCACTTTCGTCTAAAACCCAGAGGCTTAGAAATAGTTTTTGTTTTGAAGCCAAAACAGAGGATAACAGTTTATGAAGTATGCAAGGCCATCTTTACGGAGACTCAAGGTTAAGCTGAGAGTGATGGGCCTAAATGCACAGCTACCCTGCCCTGGACTAAGGTTCATGTGGAAACAACCAAACACGGCAATGCGAAGATTTATCCAGAAGAGACAGCCCTGACAACCGTGTCCTCCTCTTCTCATTTGAGCTCCGACAAGAGCTGAAACAACCACGACAGCTTTTCAAGGCTTCATTCCTGGGAAAACAGCTTGCTAAATTAATGCCAAATTCAACATGGACACTCCGAGGGCCTTGGCTGACTTATGAAAAACAAGGACACAAAACATCTGTGGAAACTTGAACAAGGAGAGGGGTGCTCTTTAAATAAGATAAACTGATGCTACTTGGGAGCTGGATCTAAAGACACCTCATCTTAGACAGCTGGACGTTACACTCACAATGCTAACTCACGTTTTAATTTTTTTTCCCCCTGAAATTATGAGTAAGCATCAAACAGTGAGCTCAATTATCTATTACAAGGCTTCCTTTGAGAATTATACATACCCAGGTCAAAAATCACTCTGTAACATGAACATAAGTAAAATGATAATGGTGCTATTTTCACTTACAGAAAACATATCCAGCCACTTCCCAGCTGTGCTTGGATGAGCCCAACAGAAGACATACTTCCAGGCCATTACATGTTCAGTTCCAATAGGCCCATCACTTTCATAAATCACCAGGACGAATGACAGTGCAGTGGCAGTAAATGAATCCTTCCAACTTACATGGTTAACATACCAAATTAAATAAGTACATAGAAACTCTATGCCAATGAGATTTTAAAGCAGTTTATTTTCCAAATATTATTTTTTTTCTATGTCACCATATCTGGGTCATCCATTTGCTGGAATAACGTGCTCTGTCTTCTGTGGCTGATTAACAAAAATGAGTCTAATAGTTTCTCAGCAACTGCAGATGCTTTTCATTCCTTTGGCTATACTTCTTATGACATAGGTCAATGGTTTCAAGATTTTTACGACTAGTGATGTTCAAGTCAGTGTTTTGTGACGTTTAATCTAAATCTGTTATGATTCATAGCCTCAATTCAGAGTTCTAGAAATCTTGAGTTGTTACAGTCCTCAGTTCTGAAAGGCTAGCTCATTGCTAAAATGGTGTGTATTACTGGAGCAATACTAGATTATAAAATCTGTCACTCAATAATAATGAAACACACAAAGAGAAGGGGATTTTTCAGACAGACACTAATTTAAAGAATTAGTTGTCACACTACACAATGCCAATGTGTCCAGTGCTTTCCACAGCTATCTTTATTGATTTCGACATTTGGTTTCAAATGCTGTCACGGGTAAATTGTCCTTCTTCATTTGTACACTTAAAAGTATAGTGACAAGCTGGAAAATGGAGGTGGCTTCTCTTTTCATCACTTACCTAGGTTTTGCCACATGCTGAAAATTTCACAGCCCATTGTCACCCGCATGTCACCATACCTGAAACAGAACAGAAACCAAACCTGATCCAAAGCCTCCACAGCAAGGACGCGTTTGTGTCTAGGAAACAATCTATCATTCTGAGTTAAAAGGCAGTCTGTTTTTAATTAAAGGTATTTCATGTACATGTCGGGATGCCTCTAATTCAAGTCACCATATAAATCCTTTCATAAAACAGATTCATTTCATAATGATCACTTCGGTAGTAATTTTGAATTTTGAAAGACTGGGTACAAAAAAAAGTTTAAATCAATTCCAAATATCGAAATTTCCAGAAAAGACTTCTTCTTGTCCTCTTGGTCATTACCTCCCCATTCTAATTTCCAGGTATGGACATCTGGCGTATGAACCAGTGGGAGTAAACACTCTTTAGAAGGGGCCTCGGTTGAAAGGCCTCATGTTTCCACCTGATCATACACTGGTACTTACTTTTCTATCACCTTTTTCTTTTTGGAAGGTGTGAACATCTCCAATTGCAGACACAACTGGTTTATAAAAATGACTGCAAGGTAAAAGTAGGAATCCCAGATCTAAAACAAGAACGAAATATTTAAATACTATGGTGTTACAGAAATATGTAGACAAATGACATGATATCTTGGACTCAGCTCAAACGTGGTAAGTGCATGGGGATAGAGCTGATGATATAAGATTGGCCCTGAATTGATAATACGGGAGGCTGGATATGGGTGCCTGGGGCTTCCTTACACTATTCTCTCCCCACTTTTATACATGCTTTAAATTTTCTACAACAAACAAGCAAACTAACCAAATAAATACTATCTTTTCATATATTGTTTCTTGAGCCCTCTGGTGTATGCTAAATAGTACATGTTTTGTTTCTCTTGTAACCTGTCTGTGTATCTCCAAGGAGGCAGTGGTATGAGATGGATCACTTTATTCCTGTATGAATTCATTTTTAGAACTCCTTTTACTGTAGAACTCAAAAAATGCACATACTTCTTTGGATATGCTAATTGCTTTAAATTCAGACAGTATATACAAAAATTCCCTGCCCAGACAAATGTTTTGAGTCAAAGTTTTCTTATCCCCAAAATAGCATCAGAAAGAGATTAGAATAAAATTCCCGGCAATAAACCTAACCAAAAACATGTAGGACATATAAAAAGGGAAATGATTTCTCTATAAAATTAAAAATAATAGGAGAAATACTACAAAGGATTAATATCTTTCATACATAAAGAGCTCTTACAAATAAAAATAAATATAAAACCTCAGCAAAATAATGAACAGAAAAAGGTCCAAAAGAGACAATTCACAAAATATGAATTTTAGTTACACTAACAACTAGTAAGAAATGCAAGTTAAAGCAAAAAAAATATTTTCCCTCATCAAATTGTTAAAAAAAAAAAAAAGTTAGTGTAGATACAGGCTAACAAATATGACTGGTACAACCTTTCTCTCAACAATTCCACTTATATTTATCCAAATAAATCATTAGGGATATGTGCCAAGTTTTGTTTTGTAAGAATGTACATAAAAGAGTAATTTATAAGAACAAAATAGTAGCAACAACCTAAATATTAAAAAGTAGAGCTCTGATTCGGAAGTTTTGATTTTTATAATAAGGTATGATATAAAGAAATATTATACAACTATTATAATTGCATTGGTTTTTATGTATTTGTGATATTTTGTATTTTCTAGTTACCCAATAAGGAAATTTTATTAAATGTTTAACTTGAAAAATGTTATTTAGAAAAGAATAAGAAATAATGATGCCCAAAACACAGAAATCATTATAAAGGGAAACCAAGACTGCCCATCTCTTTACCATTTACCGTTTTCTAGTTAAAAGCTAGACTATCAGGAATTCTTAGAGATCCAGGCATATCGCATTATATTACAGATGGGCAGAGAATTTTGTCCTAACGAATCTTACTAATCTTTTATTTTTTTCTTTTTATTTATTGTTTTTAAATGGGAGATGGAGAAGTAAAGTAAGTAACTGGTTTACTTTATAAATAAATGTTTTCTTCATATAAACTCAATTTTAAGATATATCTTAAAAACGCTGTGTTCTAAGTACGCTGGGTCATGGGGATGATACAGAAAAGAACAAGAATTAAAATTTTTGGTAACAAAAAAGAACCATTTCCTGTTGAACACTATAATTTCCACCAGGTTGAGAAGCATAATTATAGTTCTAACTTGTTCACAAATGTATGAAAACTGTTCTAATATTATTCATAATTAAAACTAAAATGACCCATGACTAATTTGAGGTAGCTGGAATACATTTATTTTCCTGTTATTACCAGAAAGAAAATACGTGAGGTAATTTCCTGAGTACAATGCAGGATAGTCATCTAAATGGATCCTTACTTACCTTATAATCAAAGTTCTCATTTAAGAAGTTCTTACGAAGTGCATCTGACAGGTACAGAACTGTTGTAATAATAACGCTAGTGATAAAAAAAGAATATATATTAAGTTGGAAACTTCACATTAATGAAAATCATTTATTAGATAAGAATAAAAAGCAACCAAGATAAAAGAACACCTTCTTCAGTAAGCATGTGGAATAGTATTACATAATTCATATTTGAAATAAAAAAGAAAAGCAATGCCTGGCCAAAAAAACAAAGAAAAAGAAACCTATTACTGAAGCCAGGTTCTTTGTAGTGACATACAGAAAGATCTATGATTCCATGACTCAGACCCAAATTTATGAATCTCTTAATGTTTTATAATGCTTTTATTAATTTCTGAACAAAGCTAATGATTTAACACAAATATAATATCCCATATTTGATTAACATGAAAGAAAGCCACACTTTTTAAAAATACAGGGAAAAATGGCGGGGAGGAGTAGGGGGGGAGAATTGAGGGAGGGGATTGTCACTTTGAGGGGTAAAAAGTATAACTATTGCACTGTGTTGTACACCTGAAGCTAATTAAAATAAAATTTTTAAAAAATACAGGGGATAAAAATGGAGCCCAAAGATGAAATGGAGAGGATAGAATGATAATTCTATCATTTTTCAGTAGGTGTCTTCTCTCTGCTCTCCCCCATTTAAGGTGCTAGGAGACATATAAGAGTTATGGAAGTCAGGTTCCCTTTCTGTGACAACAAGACCCCCAATAAAGGAACAATTACTGCAGAGACTGACTCTAAGCCAGGACTAAGCTGTGTGGAACTGACAGTGAGTTACAGGAATTCAGGGAATGGGGCATCTCAGGGCTGGAGAAATTAGGAAAAGCCTGCCAAGGGGTACATATGTGGCCATACGTATGCTGCGAAGGAGATGAAAAAAGAAGGATTTGGTAAGCATCCGTGATTAATTCTAGAGTTATGTAACTTGTTCAAAATCTGGTCCTTTTTGGAGCTGTAAGAATATATATGCAAAATTAAATGCATTTCCAATTGGTTCACTTAACATTAGCTACAGCATTAGATTGAAACAAGATAGGTCACTCCCCAAACTACTGCAAACTGAGCCCCAGTGTATAAACGGGTGACACTTAAAGCCTCTTTGGCCTTTTCTGAGATGCACGCCCATTGGCGTGCTTGTGACATGATGAGGCCCAGCTCTCATCACAGGATTTGGAATGAAGGACACAGGTGTACGACTGTAGGTAAAACATAATAAAACAAAACAAGACAGCCCACCAATGTCACACCTTCGTTATCCTACTGGCAAAACATAGATTAGAAGAACATTTACTAGTGAGAAAAATATCTGCAGTTTCTGAACAACATAAATGTGCATTTCTGTTACCTGCTGGAAAACTAACAATTACAGCCTTCCCATGGGGGTGAGGAAACATTTTTGGGGCGACAGGGTTGGATGGCTGGATGTCGAAGTTGAAGGCAAAGAAAGGAAAAGGGGAGAAAGCCGCCGTTTCGCAGGCAGCTGCCCACCAGGAGTGGGCACTGTGGGGCACGCACGTCCACTTCGTGTCATTTTCACCTTTCCAGGCATCTTCCTATGAAAGTTGAGTATCAGCAAAGCCTACAAGACTGAGAGGCCCGTGGCGGGTGTCTGGCCCCCACAACAGAGATGGGAATTTCATGTCAAAGAGGCAAGTTGCCTGCAAATAGCAGCATAAAATGGCAATTTTCCACCGACACTGGCAAAGTCAATGATGATAATGAAGAAATCATGACAGGTCCCCAAGGAGTTTATTCAAATCTTACTAAAGGCAATGAAAACTTAATTATCCGAGAATACAATGTGATCAGGCAAGGAAGCAGCTCTTTGCTCAGCATCTAGTATAAAACATCACTGGAGTTCAAGGTTCAAAGAAGGAAATTGCGTGTCCTTAATACCTGGCTCTAAGCACAACTTCCTGCTTTGACCTTCAGTGGAGAAATCCCTCTACACCTGCGTTTTACGTAAATAGCCACCTTCCGGCCCCCAAGCCCAGCTTGGATTTTGGTTCAGAAACAACCCCTAGTGTTGGGGAAACAGGACACATCTGGGATTTAGACTCTTGGGCCTGATGTCTGCTGAAGGAGCCAGCAGACGCAGTTTCCGTGTGAGAGCCTATCCCATGGCAGAGATCACCCGTTTGTTATTTACATGCCCGGCGCCACACACACAAACAAAAGGCTCGGCTTCTAGAACTGCACATGAACTAGTCGGAGCAGTGCCTCTCAACCTTTACTGGGCATCTGCTGGTCCAGCTCAAAGCAGAAGGTGACTCAGCAGGCCTGGGGTACTGCACTTCCAACAAGATTCAGCTCCTGGGGTTGACGCCCCCGACCCTCACCCCACCACAAGCTGCCTCCGCTCTTTGAAGAGCTTGAGTTAGAAAAACGTTCCAACAAACTCTGCTCCCCATTCTCCCGGCTTCTAGAATTTTCAGCCAATGGCTATTCTTGTGGCTGTTCAATAGGGCACATGTCCTTGCTGTCAATTGAACACCTCATCCTCTTATCAAGGCTGCCTGATCATGAGGCCCAAGAGGCATAGGGCACACAGCCTTTCAGGGCCTTTGGGAGGTACGGAGCCCCGAAAGTGTTACAGGATCAAAAATGAAACCTGCAACATGAAAACTAAACAATGGTTAGTCACATGTCCATAGAATGCAACATTATCAATTTCATTAATTGTCCAAATTAATATTTATGCAACTTCTAGTATACTAAAAAAATTGCAGGTTACTTTTTATAACTTCACAGAAATGTGTCTTGTGAATATACAGAAATGTTGAGAAATCACAGCCAATTGGAATTAACTGATTGATTCATGGGCCAATAATTTAAAAAGCAAAATGTAAAAATTATTCTTCACTTCTTTTTCTTCAGTAAAATAGATCTTTTGTGGCATGTGGGTCTATTTAATATATTTGTTATGATGAAGGGGCAAGACCTCTAAAAATAAGACTTCCGCATGACTAGAAAGATCTTAACAGGACTCGACTTCACCTGCTTTTCATTTATGCTTATAGCACTCAGCTCATGTCACAGAGGCACCTCTTAGAGCACCAGTGTCCTCAAGCCAGTAAAGGCATTGTCACATCGTCACTCCTTCACGGTAGCGGATACCTATGGTGTTTAGGGATCTTCTTCACATATTCCGATTTATCCAAAACCACGTGGCTCCTTTGGTCTTATTATTTTACTCATGACTCAGTTTCTGAATAAATGGACATTTCAAATCTCAGTGCTTCCATCCAATAGCCAAGAATGCTTTGGAATCTGTTACTATAAATAGTCAAACTACTGATATCTGCCAGAAGAATGCAGGCATAAGGATTACTTCTGACAACTATAATCTACGGGCACAGTGTGATAAAACATGTACATGAAAGAGGAACTGGTACACAGGAAATCAGTCATTTCCTTTGATTTTTTTCAGTTCTCCAGTTGCCCCCACATTCTGGGGTGTCGGGCTCTGCTATTTCTCCCCCTATAGAAACCTCATCTCCTACAATCTGTCTTTTTGAAAACCACTCCAACCTGATAATCACTCAAGACCCATTTCTCTGCTCTCTTTTATAACAAAACTCTTCTAAAGAGCTGCCTAGAATGGCTGTTTTCACTTTCTCACTCCCACCTGTTCTTCCATTCCGGCTGATAAGGCTTTCTCACCTCCTACCGCTCAGCTGAAAGAAACAGCACTTGTCAAGGTCAGGAGTAGCTACACCAAGCCCAGGGGCCGACTGCCAGGTCCACCTTCGCCAGCCGCCCAGCAGCTGTTAACAGTCCTCCCTTCACCAAAAGCTTTCTTCACAGGATCTGCGGCTCTGCTGGTTCTCATCGCATACCCTGGCTGGACACTTAAGTCTCCTTTGCTGGACGCTTCTCCACGTCGAGCTTTAACGTGCTGGCACGTTCCAGGGCCCGGTCCTGTCCTGGGGTCTTTTCAGTCTGCACTTCCTGGGTGCTCTCATTTAGTTCAAGGCTTCACATACTGTCCATGTGCTGGGACCCTCGAACGTACATCTGACTGCCGCCCTGTTCCCTGAGCCCCATGCTGCCATCTCCGCCTGGACACCTACCAGCATCTCATGCTGTGTTCCACATCGGATGCTTCACCTCGCCCACAATGCAGCTCCCTTCTCGGAACTTCCCTCCTAAGTAAATGGCACCATCGCCTGTCCTTCAGTTCAGGCCAGAATTCCAATGGCCAGTTTCAATGTCTTTTTCCCCCATTCACATCCAGTCATCTGCAAGTCTCATCATCTCTATCTTCAAACTCCATCTTCTCACCACCGTCATTGCCACCCACTTGTCAAGCCACCGTCATCTCTTACCTGGTTTGCTGCCGGAAGCTCCTGACTGGTCCCTCCTGGCTTCTCTTTTGTGTCTCTGTCACCCAATGTCCGGGCCCTGTGTTCCTCTCCCAACCTCATCTCTACCGGTTCCTTTTGTCCTCATGTTTAGCCACACTACGTCTTTCAGCTCAGTGAGTGCTACACTCACTGTGACCACAGGACCTTCTTCTGTGCTAGTCCCACTGACAAGAACATTCTTCCTTTGCTGTGCGCCTGTTAACTCCTGCTTTTCCTGTCAGCTCATTTTCACCCCGACATGCAAGCCCCCTCCAATCCCAGTCCAGAACAAAGCTCCTTTCAGAACTTCTCACAGAGCGGTGCTCTCTCTTTACGGCATTTAGTTTATACAGTAGGCACCAGGAAATGTCTGCAGGATGAATGGGTCCATGAATGAACGGATGACTTCCCCTAAGAAACTTTGATTGTATACGCTATATGGATCTCATTGGAAAGTTAAAGGTAATAGTCAACTAAATAATACAGTGTTTTTGGTGGGAAAAAAATACAAAAGAAAATGTATGGTACGTTTGAAGCCAACATGCACACAAGATAAAATAAGAGCCTGAAATTTCAATGGCAGGGCCAACGAATTTTTCCTTTCCTCAGTAAGCAAGTCTGTTATAAGACTCATCTCCTTGAAAATATGTATAAAGCTGTGACTTTATTTTTGTGCCGTATTTTGCAACATGTATGGGAAGGGGGTGGAGAGAAACTAGTCTCAAAGTGTCCTGTATTTTTGGTACTTAGTTTTCATCTCCCTTATGTTCCTTTTTCTCGGATTGAGCACTTGTCCTCATCCAAAACATCCACCAAGAACTTCCCAGGGGCACAGTATAGCTTTGCAAGCAAACAAGAGAAGTCACGCTTTTTGTCCTCGTGAAATTTTGCCTGGAAACACCCAATACGAGACATTCAGGTGGCACGAAACAAGAGGCCACACTAATCCCAGGTGTCTGTTCACAGCTTTCGGCGGGACTTGACACAAAGCACGGAAGCTACAGGATTGGAGACAACATTGTTTATGGACGAAACTGAAGAGCATTTAACTTCCTTGAAAACACAGGACGAAAGGACCAACACATAAAATACCATATATTCTGAGGGTTGAGCTACTCAGTTGAGTTCAAGGGTGGGACAATGGGGCTTCTCAGCTCCTTACCATCAAGTCGACAAAAGTGGGCAGTACAAGTGGGAGTTTGCATTAAAATGTTTTGTGAGGGGCCCTGACCAAATATTTGTCTAAGCAAGTCAGCAGCACTGAGAAAAAGGAGGTCGACTTCGGACCTGTAGACTCGCTCCTGCAACTTGCATCTACAGTTGAGCAAAGGGGAACTTTTTCTTTCCAGTGTATGCTCCTTAACAGATGGAATGGATCTTCAACGTATTTCAGAAATTTAGTTTTCTCCCCATATTGTGGAAGTTAATATTTTTTTTACAGGCACAGCTCAAGTAGTTGAAGGCTTATTTGTGGCCTCTATTGCATTTACAAAACAAGAGAACACCTGCTACGCTTTCGCTTTCGCTATTTGAAAGGGAGACCGCTAGGGTCGCTAGGGAGGCGCCAAGAGGGAAGGAGGCGCTGCCCCAGGCCCTGGAGGCCTGTCTGGGAAACAGGCTGGACACGCCGCTGCAGTGGCTCTTCCTTTTGGCACCGACTTGGGTGGCAATGGGATAAGACTGCTGCAGTTAGTAAGGTAAGTGGCCATTTTCTGGGGTTTGCTCTGGGAGCAATCTTCTGTGGAGATGCATCACATAGAGCTCATTGCAAACAAAATCACATTCCTATTTGGTTAACACGGCAGATGAAAACCTGGAACACACTGTGTTTACTCAAAAGCAGGCTGTATACGTCCAGCTCCGTCACCCACCCGTGTGACCAGGGGAGAAGAGCTTTGGAGGTGGGGCAGAGAGGGGTGGCATTTCATACAAAGAAACCCCTCCTGGTTGTCCTGGTTTTCAGGAAGCTCAAAGAGCCTGTGTACGTAAGGAACGAAAGGTCAAATGTACTTTCAGTTTAAATTTCTGCCATTGAAAATTCTAATTCAAGTAAAAATATCGCTGTGCGCACAGGGCAGGCAGAATGACCCAACGAAGATGCTGAGTGATGATGTCAGCGGCGGGGCGCCTTCCCTCCTGCCTGGCTCGTACCCTCTCAGGTTCCCAGAACGTTTCATCTCTGGTAAGAAAGCCAGATACGTGACCAACAGCTCCCATGGAAATCTGTAGCATCCGGACTCCCAGATGAAGAGATGCTTGATTCTACTCAACAGATATCAAACTAAATATGCTAACTTCTCAGAACTATTTCAGGAGTCTCAATTAGTCTTCAAAATGGAAAAGCTGCTTCTGTACTTATGTAAAACATAATATGCCATATTTCACTATTTGCTACTTCACAAAGTTTTTAACATATCATTTTGACACCTCCATGTCTATAAATGTATACTGCAGCACCAGCCATATTAGGCATATCTAATCAAAACCAAATCCTATATTCCTAGGGCTCTTACCACCATCATGCCTGGGAATCCGGGATGGGGGGGGACCAAGGGATTCTCTGGCCTATGGATAGATTCCTGGGGAACCCAACCTTCATGAGGCTGTTGGGGATTGGAGAAGAGAAAAGAGAAGCAGGCACATGTGGGCTGGAAAGTAAGAGTGCTTGTGAAATGGGGCAATTACAAGTGTGGAAGTAAAGACAGGCCAGTTTCCTAAAGAACATCATCTGCGTTCTGTAACCCTGAGACGTCAGAGACAGGAAGTGAGGGAGCATATCAATCCATGACACTTCCGCTCCGGGAACTGCTCCTGCCTCTCTGACTGCCCCACAATCTCCTTTCCGTGCTCCTATTCCTTTAAGCATTGACCTCAGATTATTTTTTGGCTTGATATGTTTAACATGAGCTCATTTCAGCAACTCTGAGATTCAACTTTACATCGTAACTTCCCAAACGTCTGCCTGCAGCTCAGAGCACAATTTTCAACTCTCCTCTGGCCATGCCACTGAGATGTGTAAAAGGCACATGTCCAACTCGGGGTCAGATGTCATTCCCAGCACTCAGCACATGTAGTCTGCTCAGTTAAAATGAGTGAAGAAACATCAGAAATGGCTCAAGTGTCCAGCAACAGGGCTGATTAAATAAACCAACGGTACATCTATTCAATGGAATACTATATAGCTATAAAAGAAAGTAAAAAAAAAAAAAAAACCACAGAAAAGGAAGAGGGGCTTTCTCTGTATTAATGAGAAAAAGCTGCCAGGATTCTGAAAGGAAAGCGCATCACACAGAAGAGCATATGTGCTGTGCTTCCTGCTGGGCTCTGCGTACAGGGACATGGGCGACAAGCAAGGAACTAACCCGAGTGGTTACTACGGGGGGGGGGGGGGGGCCGGGGATAAACAAGGTAGGTGGAGTGGCACTTCTCAATGCAGCCTGTTATTCTGTTTGATATTTTTTTAGCCAAGTTAATACCTACTTAAAACAAATAGTCATAAATTTTAAAAGAGTGATAGAGTGATGTTAATCCAGACGCAAAGAAAAAGAACCCCAGGACTTGGAGGTCTCGAACTTGAGATCCAGCGAAAAAGTCGTGCTGTCCTCAGCTTGACCCCTCAACAGTGAGCTGCAAGTATCATCAGTTTAAATGCCTTACTTGTTAGCCACCAGGCGCATAACAGTCCAGTCCTTCGGAAACATCTCTGGGCGGATCAATATCCGGAACACAGTAAATATCTGCAGCAGGAAATCCTTGGGTAAGGAAGAAACACACCATTTTATTGAGTTATTGTAACTGTCAGCACGCATGTACGCACACGCACACACAACTGCCGCTGTTAGCATTTCTAAAGCACTGACAGAGAAGTGGGGAGCCTTAGCTCAAAACTCGACCCAGAGGGATGCATCCATCGCCCTCCCCAGTTTCAGCCCAAATCGGCTTGCGATCCTGCCCACACGTCCCCCGCTCTTTCTTTCTCATGCACAGTGGACATGACTTTTCATTTCTTTTCGCAAGCTCCAAAAATTAGGTTCAAGAAATAAAATGGAAAACTAGCAACGGAAGAGTAGCAGGCAAATATATTCTCTTTCTTTAAGTACAGGGTCCTAAACATCAGAACTTTTGACTCCAGAGAATCGTGATACCGTACTGGCGCAGCTCTGCTTGCCTTTAAGTGGCGTCAGAATTTAGAAAGTTACATTCCTTAAAATTCCTTAAAAAGCATCTTCAGGGCCGGCCAAGTGGCGCGACGGTTAAGCGCTGGCTTGGGACGCCAGCAGCCCCGGTTCGGGTCCCACATATGAGGGCCAGTGACACTGCCCTCAAAAAAAAAAAAAAAAAAAAGCATCTTCAGCAAAAATCCATATTCCTTAGAGGGCATTCCGAAGATGCGATATTAATGGAATGCATGAGGTTTATGGGGTCGGGGTGTGCTAGGGGAACAGATACCAATAAGTTGGGCACAGTGACAAGTGCTCCAAAGCCACGACTATGTGAAGGTTTTCTTTCATTTTTATGTATTTTTCGATTACAGTTGAATGTCCCGGTATCCTTCACCAAGATGCCATACCAGAGGGCAGTGGCGTTTCCTAAGGTGTTATTTTTCACCAAACCACCCGGAGACACTCTGGACAAGAAGCCCCTATCAGACATGGAAATATCTCTTCTTAAAATATTGCAATGCATAGAGCCCAAAATGCTACAGCACATTATACTTAAAAAGGAATCAAGCAGGTAACACACCACACGTATTGAACGAAATGGAGCTTGCCCTCTCAAAAACAGCTGGGCTCAATCCAGCTGTGACCTCGACTTATTGACTAGAAAACCTAAATGATTTTTGTTGGTAACCTTAAGTGCTGCCAGGAAAACCTCTAACAACTTGAAGGCAAGAGCATGGTGTTGCTTAAAAAATTAAAAACCACTAGCGTTTTATTTATCAAACCCAACAACACATTATGTTAAACATGTAAACTACTTGAATATAAAATTATGGCTGTCACTCATCAGCAGGAGATAGGAAGACGGAATCTAAAAAAACTAAGAAACATGTGGTGGGGAGTGGGTGAGTGTGTGTGAGTGTGAGAGTGTGTGAGAGAGTGTGTGAGTGTGTGTTTGTGTGTGTGTGTGTGAGTGTGTGAGTGTGTGTGAACATATTCTAACAACTCTGATCAAGCCCATAAATATTTTGACAAGAATTTATTTCGACTTCTTTGGCATCAATGACACATACGTTGACATGGATGCACTATGTGGACACATGCCCACTAGGTCATCGGTCTTTAAAAGGCCAGACAGATCCTGCCACGTCTAGACAATTTCCCAAGTGTATTCCACTGCGAGTCAGATAAGTTGGGGAAACACCTCACCTTCTAGCCCTCCCCTGGGGTAGGTAAATCTGAGTAGTCCTTTTCAATGCATTTCTAAAACTTACTCTAAATGGAGTTTCAGCTCATTCTTTTGGGTGTCCCAGACATGAATACATACAAACCCTGCAGAAACTGAGGCTTGCGTATGCCCCACCTCAGTGTCCTACCCTGGTGCATTTGCTTAGATAGATATTAAAGAAGAATGAAAGTGGGGAGTCATTTGTTTTTCACTGTCCATAATTAGTTAGGAATAGTTGAAATAAACTCTGCAATATTAAAAAAAAAAAAAAATACCATAAACTCTGCAATACTGAAGTTTCCTCTTTTCTCCTCGAAAGTTTTAAAAGAATTGGAAATTGGAGGGAGTGCCCTTAGCGATAGGGGGGTGTGTGTGTGTGTGTGTGTGTGTGTGTGTGTGTGTGTGTGTGTAGGCAGGGGGAGTGTGATGTCAGTTGCACAGAGAAAAAAATGGCTGAAAGAATTGGCTAAGGAAGCAAGACATCCATTTTACAGGCCAGCAGATTTGGTAGTTGTTTTGTAATGCTGGGAACTGAGGGGCAGTTATTCCAGGTATAGGCATTTTCCTGTTCCCCTTAATCTCACAAAATAAAAGGCATGGCAGCCAGTGACATCATGCCAATGCCTACGTATTAACGTAACACTTTACCTCCCGTAAGAAAACATTTTTGTCTCAAGTAGTTTTCGAAGGTATCCATTCAAGCTTCATCTACCTTTCTAGACCGAAACACATCCATGTGCAGAACGTTTATAATGAAAATAAGAGAACAATGTATTGAAAATCAGAAAACCTAGATTTTAATCACGGCTCTGCAAGTAACTAGCTTAAAGACCGTGGCAACTTATTTTAACCTCTTTGGACTTGAGCTCTCAGACTCAGGAAATGTGGGGGCTTCCAGATCCCTTGTAGTTAGAGGGGATTAAAAGGAAAAGTTAATATGAGCATTTCTCTATTCATGTGATACACAAACATTTCTATTTCTAAACTGTAGGCAAAAGTTTAGTCAGATGGTCACACCAACACCTTCCCCTGTGATGCTTCCATATAATTTAGCTCAGCAATAATTTCTCGTCAATTGCTGGGAACGGGTTTCATTTCAAACTCAGCTCCAATATTTTAAAGCACTGAGACCTGAATGCTACTCTTCAGTGTCCCCACCTTTCTGTCCCCAGATAAGTGGCACTTCTTTGTCCTCTCCAAGTACTTTTCAGCTCTGATCATTTCATTAAATATGTGCTTTTACATAGATATATGAAACTGTTTTGCACACATAGTAGCTAAGTAACCGACTGTGTAGTTTTAAAAAAGCACACTGTTACAATAATATTCTGGTTTGGATAGTGCAAAGAAATATTTCATATGCCAGTATTTTAAAATTGGCAGCCTTGAGCAGCTCCATTTTCATTTTGTTTACTTTAGATAACACAACGTGGTCATCAAACTGCATTGCTGGTTATGATTAAGTAGGGGTTCCAAATAAAAAAAGAATCAGGGAGCTGATACTTTCCAGAAATTCTTTTTTCTGAAGTGCAAGAGTTTCAAGTAAGACAGTTCATGTGTGAAAACCTTCCAAAAGAAAAACAAAAAAGTCCCATATTCAAACAGAAAAGAAAGCAGGAGCAGTCGCTATCATTTCAGAAATGACCACTAACGTTTGGTTACTCATATACACTGGGTGCCTTACTATATGTGCCAGGCACTGTGTTAGATGCTGGAGACACCTAGTGGGGTAAGATATACCCTTTACTTTATTATGCAAGAATACCGGGGGTGCCAAAAAAATGTACACAAGTGGACACTTGGGCCAACGTTGCTCAAGCAGTAGTTCGCCATCATCAGAAGTGTCTAGACGCTGATGGGAACCACTTTGAGCACCTCTTGTCATTGCAGAAGTCAAACGTGACTTGTATTCATCTTTGTTATTGGAGTATATTGAATATTACAATTTCAGCACAGCCTTCCTTTCTTAAAATGTGTACATACATTTTTGGCGCCCCCTGTGTTTATGGAGCCCCTGCAACACGCCACAGCACAGGGAGTCGGAGGTGATCTTCACCTTCACGGAGCTCACACTGTGTGTCAATCTGAAACCACAGAGATCTATGCAGGCATCGCCAGCGAGCCTAAGTCCCACGGCCAGACACTCCACTCAGAGGAAAGCACACCTGGCGAGCCTCAGAGGCAAGAGAGAATCAGGAAGTGGCAAGAAATAGAGCTGAAAGGTCAACAGGGATAAATGATGGATGGATGGATGGATGGATGGATGGATGGACGGACAGATAGACAGATAGATAGCTGATATAGATAGGTATGAAAAATAAGTAGGAACCAAAGAAAAACAAATAAATGAGATATAAATAGGGACCAATCAAAGATAAATAAATAAATGAAAGAAACCTCATACCTTTCCATGGTAGGCAGTTGGGAAATTGATCCTGAAAGCCTTGTGGGGACACTGAAGGGTTTGATGCAGATACGCGACAGGATCAAATTCGTGTTTTACAAGGATTTTCTGACTATCACGTATAAAAACTTGTCTTGTGTTTGCACATGACACTGTGATATCAGGACAGCACAGGTAGGAATACGCATATGAAACAGCATTATTCAGACACAGGAGGAGGGGTGCTGAGGTGAGGAACCTTGAGGTAGGACACCCAGAAAAGAAACCATCCTGAGGCAGGCAGACCAGGACTCTGCTCCTATGTCAAGAGCAATGGGCACAACAGAGCCTTCTAAGAACACATTTCCTTTGCTTAGGATTTAGATTACACTCAAATGTTATTTTAACATTTGCCACGAATTCCAAATGCGTAACACCGTTGATATGGGGTTTAAATTCAATTCAAGGGTATTAAAAATCATTATCACATTGAAATTCATATCCTTAAAATTGAACATTTAAGTACATTATGCGAAGTATTATAACTCCTAAATGGTCTTTGATCTTTGAGAGCTAGAGAACTATTTTTTCTGTAATAAAATAAAGACTAGAAGTCGAAATCATTTTACAGAAAAAATAATGGCTTGTGAAGCAAGCAGGCATTGATTACGAGGGTTGATTCATTCCACAAGGATGTATGTTCCAGGCTCTGTGCGTAGGACACAGTGACACCGTTCCTGCTCTCCCTGAGCCCACAGCCATCAAGAACACAAGGAAATGAATAATTAGGGTGCACTGTGCTAACAGCCTGGGAAGGCTTCGTAAGAAAGTGATCCCTGGGCTGGATTTTATAGCATGAATTGAAAGCAGGGAAGGGATTAATAGGGGTACAGATCAGGCAATGGTGGAGTGGACACTGCACATAAACAAAAAAAAAAAAAGGAAAAGATTCAGAGGAATTAAACATTATACACACATGCACGTGCACACACACACACACACACACACACACACATAGTGCCAAAAAAAATGTATACATGTTTTAAGAAAGAAAAAACTATTAAAGTTGCAATACTCAATATATACCGATAACAAAAGATGAATACAAGTGACTTTTAACTTCTGCAATGACAAGAGGTGCTCAGAGTGGTTCCCATCAGTGTCCAGACACCTCTGATGATGGCAAACTACTGTTTGAGCAACGGTGACCGAAGTGTCCGCTTGTATACATTTTTTTAGCACCGCCGGTATATATGTGATTTGTTAGGGACATACAACAACTTCAGCGGCTGGAGTGAAGTGGGTTTGGAAAGGGTTGGAGGGCAAGGAGCCTGGAAGGTAGACTGAGGACAGAAAGACCTGACAGAGACTGGCCTTTGTCCTGTGAACTCCTCAGACTCTAACGCTGCATTGAGACTTGATCAGATATGACTTTTGAAAGTTAGCGGGCCAGTACCTGGGCGACAATGGAAAGTTATAATAATGTTGCACATAACTTCCAGAACACGTATAATCTCATGCCTTAAAGCAGGATCCCACAGTTCTAATCAAGAAAGTCCTACTCAACAAAGAACAGGCGTCCCACTGCTCTCTATGTACACAAAATGCCAGGCTGTGGACAGAGCGTTAGCCCCCAGCAAAAGGTGGGTGTATAATAAAAGATCACTGACTACAGAAGGAGGAAAGAAAGAACCCTCCGCACTTCCTAGCCTTTGCTTTTGTTCACTTGTAAAATAATGGCATGTTCTAGAAAGCAAAGACGTCGCCACGCAGAGGAGCAGCTCGCAGGCCCTCGCCCGACGCACGTCTGCAACATGGTGAGTCACACCACTCACACACAAGTACCCGAGGACCCAGGAGAAGAAACGGCTCCTGTTCAAAAGCCGCTCTGAAGCTACTCCAGGAAACCCTGGAGACAGCCAGGTTCTTCAAGCAAGAATGGAGTTAGAACACCAGCAGTCTTAGCAGCCACTTGAGAACTACATACTTGCAAAACTCATTTGATTGAAAGAACCACTGGGAAATGCTAGGCCAAACCTTTCTCCGAATTGACAAGAAAAAAGCAGTGACACTAAGAATAAAGAACAACAGAAATATGAATTCTGAAATCTCAATGTATCAGTATTTGTCAGTGTCAATGAAGATTTAACATGCACATCCCATGATCCAACAGATCCACGTCCGGGAAGTCGCTCTACAGCAATGAGGGCGCACGTCCTTAGAGATGCAGGCATCAAGACATAGGTGCATGGCAATATCATTTCTCTCTTTTTTTTTTTGCCAATATCCTTTCTAATGGCAAAAATCAGAAACATGCCGAGTGCCCATCAGAAGGAGGATTAAATCATGTGGCATCATATAATGAGGTTCAGAAGAATGAATGATATAGGGGGCTACATAAGACCCATGGTATATTATGGTACAATATGACTAGTATGATTCCATTAAAATGAGTATGTGAGTATAGCAGAGGAAATAGTCTCTGCGGGCACACCCCTGTGTGGTAGGAAAGTGGGGCGGAGAGTTTGACATTAAACCAGTAAGGTTATTAAACCAGACAGGCCACCTTTAGTGTCCTATCCCTGTATTAGTTATAATTTTCCATTTATATCACTCTATTAAGCTGTATCTTTCCTTAATGATAGTTTCCTTATGTTTGAAAAATCTTGTAATAATAGGTTTCAGTAGCATAAATAGGAATATTTGGCATTGAAGAAAATGGAAAACGGAAAATTTATTGGTTAAAAGGTGACATCTGAGCTTTTACAATACAGATTAAAAGCGGACGAGTCGTCAGCCTTTACTAAAATCAGCGGCCTGGAGGTTGCCTTCTGACCAGCTCGTCCACTCCCATTCCTACACAGGGAAGCTGGCCTCCCCCCCGCCAGGCTAATTCTGTCCCCTCCTGCCGCCTTCCCAGGGACTTCACCCTGTGGGTTGGCACCTGGCATTCTCTGAGTGCCTTCGGCTCCTCCCTCGCCCTCTCTGATCACTCATCTTCAGACATGCTTATGTCTCCCATATAGACACTCCTCTGACATCCGAGGTTCTCCTGCAGCAGCCAACTTCTTCTCTCCTCGAAACACAGTGTTACATCCACCGTTCCTTTTTTTTTTCATTCCTCCATCCATGACAGCTTGGCCTCCACTCTCACCTCTGCACGGAAACTGCTCAAGTTCACCGACAATGTCAATGAGCCCTTTTATGACCTCATGTGGCCTCCTTGCCGTAGCAGGCACTGTTCACCATGTCTTCCTCCTTCATGCTTAGGACTGTATTGCGGTCCCTTAACTACATGCTCCACACTCTTCTTTGATGCGCATTTATCCCCCTGACAGTTTCTGAATCTACATCTGTGGTCCAGCTCTCTCCTGAACTGCGGACACCGTCTATAAGACATCTCTATTAGTCTCTCAGGTGACTAAACTCAGGCTGAACCCGTGTTTATCTTTGCTCCCACACCTGTACATCTACACACCCTGGGTTTCTCAGGCGCTGACCGGCACCAGCACCCAGCCAGGTCGGAGGACCTGGGAGTCATCTCCAACGAATCTCTCTCCTTCACCTTTTTATACAATCAGTCCTCAGGTCCTGCCAACTCAACTTCCTAAGCGTCCCTACAATGTATCATCATGATCATCTGTTTCAGGCCACAGTTACCTGAGCTTAGATTACTGCATCCAGTTCTTTAAAGGGTTCTCTGTCCCATCTTGACCTCAGCTAATCCAGCTGCAATAGTGCAACCAGACCGGGCTTTCTTCGCTCAAATGTGTGCAACTCTCTCCCTTCTCAAAACCCTCCAGTTTCCCCATGGCCTCCAAACACATTCACGGAGCCTTCTGTCTTACCACCCTCTTCCTCACACTTCATGTTCTTAGTCAACAAGTGTTTCTCGAATGTCTGCATGGGCTTGGTGTGTTCTGGATCTGAAGGGCCAGCAGTGAACCAGCCAATGTTTCAGACATCAAGAAGCTTTTGACCTAGTGGCCAGGGGTTGGTGAGACACATACACAAATCAGCTCAAACATTCCAACTTCTAATAACGGTCAGACAGGTGGAGTGGCGGATATGCTATGTCAGTTAGGACAGCCGGGTGACATTTTAGTGGAGGGATCTGAATGTCCAGCCTGCTGTGTCCAGTACACTCATACTCGGCTCTGCCCTCAGCTGAGACCTCCCGTGGGGAGTTTTCCTCTCCCCTTGAGTTTGGGTTGACAGCTGAATCAAGTCCCAGATGCTCCCCAGCTCAGGGTGCTGATCCTGCACAGTGGCCCCTCATGGTGCTATTACCCGTAACCTGTCTGATGTCCTGTCCTACAGGGACGGGGCTCTCTGTTCCTGCTTATATAACACCACCAGGAGTGCTGGCTGTGCCTGAATTTCTCGATCCATGCCTCCGGAAGGACAGGTGACATGGTTAATGACACGAATAAACTGTCCTGGCCGGAGGCTCAGTTAATGTTGAAGGAGGAAATGTAATCCTTTGGGAGGCTTGTGTGATTGCCCGAAATGAGGCCAGGCCATGTAGACCCCTTCATTCATCGCCTCCATTTACTTCTCTGTTTACGTGAATATTAAAGCAGAGCTTCAATATCTAGATTCAATTAATCATGGTTTTCAATCTGTGCTTTGCTGTTATCTCTTTATTCCCGGGCTCTGTGAAAATATGTGGCCTTCTCCTATAGGAAGTTTGGAAATAGGAAGTCACAGACTTTGTAAGAAAAACCTAACAGCTCCTCAACCATGCTAAATATCCGAAGTCTAAAGAAAGTTAATAACTGTACAATTATACCTTCTTTTCTAACCACATGGATTTCTGTATGTAGAGTGGGTAAGTTCGAATGCCTTTCTGTGTATTTTTAGTTCTAAACTCAAGAACGAATGTAAGCATGAAAAGTGTGGCATTTTCAGGCTTAGGCTTATGGCAATCAACGGACTGCTAGGAGGTGACATCTACCCAAACCTATTCCTTATTTCCTATGCCTCGGCTTGTCAACTGCCCCAAGGTAACTACAAGATTATTCTGAGGTCATACAACATCCTCCAAGCAGTTAAAAGGCACAAACAAGTGACCCTTATGCATTGTCTATATTTTAAAAAACCTACAAATCTCACATAAAGCCCTGCAAAGTCTTCCAATCATGCAACATGACCGTCTTGTCTGTGCCCACTGTCCTATACTCCACCTCCAGCATTTCAGTGACCCTTCCACTATGACGGTTTACGTATGCAGTTGTCTGGAAAACCGAAGAGATGGAAGAGAAATAAAAGTAAGTAAGGAACAGATGATAGGTCATCTCTGACTGAGGACAATCAACTTCTAGGCTTTTAGTGAATACCATGGAGGAAGCATTCAAGTTCCCGAAATCTCAGGAAAGATTGGATAGTTATAAACCCAGCCTCAATGTGTTTTATTTAATGCCAGCATGTCAGACTCGCACAGCGTATTGATTAGACTAGAGCTGATGGAAAATGCCGATTCCAGCTCTGCCTCCCTACTCAGAACGCAGTGGCCAGAATTGCTCGGTGTGGCTGTAGAGGGATGAGATCAGCTAATATACTCCTACGGGCTCCCTTACCTCCCGTTAAGGCAACATTCCCAAGTGCGTGGAACCAGAGCTAGTCTGTTTGCTCTGGTCTCGTTAGTTCTATTACTGTTTCTGGTTTATTGCACTTTGATGATAGGTGTTTTAAATCATATATTCTTGTCCAAAGCAAGAGTTCATTACGTTGCTTGGGGACAGAAGTCTTAAAGAGCCAATACAGATGAGCAGATGTGTGGGTGAAGCTGAGAAAACACAGCTTGCAATGTAGTGGAAACAGGTACAGCAATTGTCAAGGAATGTTCTGAACAATGATGAATAACCAGAGAACTTAAAAAGATATATTAAAAAAAATGTTTTCAAGTCACTTACCCGTAGGTCTTCTTTTGTGTTGAAGCTATCAAGCAGCTGTTGATAATGTCTGTCTGTCATTTGTCGTAATAGGGACAAGAGGCAAGCAACAAACTCCCCCTAATTAAAAACCAAAAAAGCAAGCTTATCATTATTACTATTATTTTTAGTAAGGACATAAAAGAACATCAACGACTTACTTTGAACTGCCCTCAAATAGCACCCACACACACAGACACACAGATACACTCTGATCCAAACTCACCCTGTGAAGTCTTCTTAATTTAAATTAACTACCATAATGCAGCCAAAATCTCTCTCTCGGATGATTATCATTTCCTTGGCATACATGCATTTTTAAATTTAAAGTGGATTATTTTTCTTGGGTGAAAGCTTTTCACTGGGGAAGCCATGCCACACACTTAAAGGAGACAGGGCAAAGGGGCCCTGACCATTTATTTGACATTTCCTGGGCCTTCCTTCATTATACCACTCGAGTCTCAAACCATGCTATGAGGTAGAGGGTATGATGCTCACACTTTAAGAAGGAAAATTGGAGGTTCCATGGGCTAAAAAGCTCACCCAAAGTCACACAAATAGAAATCTGCCAAGTTGGAGTTTCACACCTAGGTCTTCCTGACCAAAGCTCTTTGTGTAACTGTGCTCCATTTTTTAATTCACTGGACCTTTGTTAGCTGATCAGAGAGCTCACCTGCTAATGCAGGGTGTACAGAAAGCCACACATTGCATAAGTTGGTTTCAATCTCTTTTTAAAAATAGTTTAAGTTAACTGCAATCCTTTTGTGCTTGGGGGCTATGTGATTGATTCCTGCAAAGTCCAAATCTTAAAATTTAGTAATGAAAAAAATGTACATAGAATCATAGATTTGAAGACCTATAAAACTGCTATCACTTGCATTTCCCAATGCATTTCTAATTGAAAATATTTGTTTTCAATGCAATCATTTTTGCTTGGCAAAGAATTTATCAGCCTCTAATCACATTTTAACCATTGTAATCACAGCTAAACAATTTTAACCACAGTTAAAACAATACAAGCACAACAGGGAAAGCAATCAGTGGTAACTGTAATTTTACAGAAATGCAGTTTAATTAGGAATTGGTTTCTTTGTGTTTACAGGGAAAGAAACTGTAGGCTCACACATAAAACTAGAGACTAAAAGCCCCGAGAAATGGTATTTTCCAACAGAGGCAGTTAAGTCAGGAGAGTCAAGTGGATCCCCACCAGCTGCCAAGGGAGGCCTAGGGATGGTACCTAACAGCCGTGGCACGGTAACCAGAGACACAGGCTGGCTCCTTGCACATGGCTAATCATTTGAAACACACGGTATGACAAATAATTATCCCTGCAGAACTAATATCCCTGCAAATATTTAAGAAACTAGCCAGTATGGTCGAGGAGAACTACACTCTCAGCTCCACATATTACTTTACTAATGAACGAAGGAACCCTTGACACGTAACACAAGAAACAGAAAATTTAAGGGCACAATTATTAATATTTTAGTGCATGTGCATAAGGAAACAATCCAAGGCTAGGAAAAAACTACCCAAAAGGATTGAGACAGCAGTATCTGGTGCTCATCAAGGACTGGAAATAGTGCCTTTTCTTACTAGCCCGACTGGAAAAACCTCCCTATTAATAGGGCATTAGTTAGAAAACTAAAAGGATCTTTCCTCAGTGGTGGGGAAGAATTACTCCTAGAATAAGTGCTGCTCTGATCCTATCTAAGAAAGTTCAAAAGCAAGACCTGAAACAGTTCCCCAGAAATTTAACCTCATTCCACAGCAAAGCTCAAAGATATTTTTAGACAAAAAAAAAAAAGAAAAATTCTAGCTCCCTAGAGACAACTGACTCTTCTATTATTATGCTATTATGGATTCGGCTCACAAATTGGGACTCAAGGTCTGTGAATTGGTAGGTTAGTGTGGAGGAAAAATTCCTTGCTTTATAAGATTTTAATTTTTATGGCTTCCAATAATTTTAATATAAAGTTTGCAAAACAAAGAAAATAAAAATCAGAGAAAACAACAACAAAAATCCAGCTCCCAACAAGTTAAAATTCATGTCTGGCATTCAATAAGAAATGACCAGGCATACAAAGAAAAGGAAGAAAATGATGATGTTAATGAGAAGAAAAAACAATCAATAGAAAAAGACCCAGATATGGCACAGATAATAGAATTAGTAGTCAAAGACATATTAAGAAAGATAGAGGGAGGGCCGGCCGAGTGGCGCATCGGTTAAGCGCTGGTTTTGGGATGCCAGCGGCCCCGGTTTGGATCCCACATGAGGGCCAGTGACACTGCCCTCTACAGCTAACAACAGCTCCACCTGGAGCTGGGCTGTGCGAGCTCGGTGATGGTGTGGGCTGCAGCCCCTGCTGCAGTGGGCTGCCATAGGCTGCAGTGAATGGCCCGCAGCCAGCGTGAGCAGCTGGCAGCCAAGCGTGAGCTGCCAATAGCCGCGATGAGCGACATCCAGAGGCCAGCGACCGATCTGCCTCATCCGGGAAGAGCGCAATGACGATACCAACAGTGAAGCAACATCCTCCGCAACTAAACTGAAGAACAAGAAGACGGCAACTTGTCTGTTCCCCTTCCCCGATTCCCCAATGCTGTTCCCCTCCACCAATTCCCCAATAAAATCTTTAAAAAAAAAAAAAAAAAAAAAAAAAGAAAGATAGAGGGAAAGTTTAACATGTTATTTAGAGACATGGAAGACATCTAAAGAGCTCAAGTTGAACTTTCAGTGATGAAGGCTGTCTGTGTGAGACGAAGACTCACTGAATTAGATTAATGGCAGATTAGACATTGCAGAAGAAAAGATTTTTGAACTTGAAGACAGTGTAATAGAAATTCTCCAAAATGAAATGTAGGCTAAAACTAAAAGAAAAGAAAAGAAAAAAAGCATTAGTGAACTATAGGACAAATTCAAGTAGCAGAATATATGTGTAATTGGAGACCTCAAAGAAGAGACAGGGGAAGAAAAAGTAATTAAATAAATAAGGGAAAACAATCTCAGATTGTTTTAAAACTATAAATCTATGTATCAAAGAATTTCAACAAACCCTAAACACAAGAATCATAAAAAAGAATTACACCAAGTCACATTACAATAAAATTGCGATAGCCAGTGATAAAATCTTACCACCAGTCAGAGAAAAAAATATATACCGAATAACAAAGATAAGGATGAGCGATTTCTCACTGGAAACAATGCAAGTTAGAAGACAGTCGAGGCACATCTTTAGAGCACCAAAAGAAAACAACCTTCAACCAATAGTGTGTTACCCAGTGAAATTATCTTTCCAAAACAGAGACAGAATAAAGACTTTTCAGACATCCTAACACTTAAACATTTCATTGCTTCTATTCAACATTATACTGAAGGTTCTAGCCATTGCAATAAAGAACAAAAAAATAAAGAAATAGAGATTAGAAAGGAATTGAAAAGAAAACTGACTTTATTCACAGACTACATATTTGTGTACACAGAGAATGCTATGGAATCTACAATGAGCTATTAAAACTACTTAAGTGAGTGAATCAATGTCCCAGAATACACGATCAATGGGCAAAAATGAATTTCCTACATCCTGGAAATGAACAATCAGAAACTGAAATTTAAAATAATTATATAGTACATTCCTTACCAGAGCCTTGCTGGGTGGACACTATTGGTTTCACAGTGAGATCTGTTAAGGCTAAGAAGTCTGTCCCAGTTCCAGGTAGAAAATGGTGACGCTGGGATGTAAACCCTGGTATCTCTGGCACTTCCTACTATTCAGGCTGATTTGATTTTACACTGAAAATAGACCTGTGTTTTGGAGTTATATTTCAAATACAAATAGGGATATAAGAACCTGTCAGTTGATAACCAATGTCTGCACTTTTTAACCTCTCTATAACATCTGAAATTAAAAATGCAACTCTAGTTGGTAGAAACCCAATTTTTCATTACTCTTAGTTTTTTTATCCCTGATATAGCCACTATTAATATTCTTAAAATATTTATTTCAACACACCATCTTGTGAACAGTGAAATACCGTGAAGTTGGAGAATGACATACTATTTATAATCATGAGGAAAATTATTAAAACATGAATAGACTTTCATTCAGTCTTTACAATCAATGTACATAGAACACCTCTTTGAATTCAGGTTACTTACTATTTATATCTCTCACATCTGGATTAGTCCCACTACAAACAACTTATCATCCTGATATCTAATTTGGGCACATTTATGACATGTTGTCAATCTCAACATCTATTCTGCAATGTCACTGTATTTATTCACGACATCTATTTAGGAACTCCAAGCACATAAGAGATTTGAAGTGTCTATATAAAAACCCTAGACTCATAATAATTAAAAAGATTATTAGCCAATATTCATTTCCTTTTTTGTTTTGTTTTAGATTTTATTGGGGAATTGGGGGAGGGAAACAGACAAGTTGCTGTTCTTTTGTTCTTCAGTCTAGTTGTGGAGGACATTGCTTCACTGGCCCATGTTGGTATTATCATTGCACTCTTCCAGGGTGAGGCAGTCGCTCGCTGGCCATTGGATGGCAGCTTACGGAGGCTAAAGGCAGCTCACAAAAGCTCACAACAGCTGCTGGCCAGCCCCACTGCAGCCTACGCTGTAGCCAGCGACTCACGGCAGCCCAGCTCCAGGTCAAGCTGTTGTTCACCATCTGAGCTGTAGTGGGCGCAGAATCACTGGCCCTCTATGTGGGATCTGAACCGGGGCCCTGCTGCCCAGAGCTGGCACTCCCCAAGCCAACTCTTAACCAATGAGCCACTGGGCTGGCCCCAATATTCACTTACTTCTAATGTGGGAATTTTTTACATAGAAATTGCCTTTAAAACACTATATGCTTCAATGGCTGGCATCCATTTCATATAGACTGAGTAGAATGGGCGTTTTCGATAATTGTGAGCTAATATTAGAAGGATATAACAGTCTTCAAGAAACCTTCTATTATACAAATACACAATTTTGCCAGAAATTTCTTACAGAATTCTCCTGCATTTTTTCCCCTTCTCGAACCACAGGCCCATAGTGCACAAAAACTTCAGATAAGCCACAAAATGTGTGTCTTAGACACGGCCTATGCTGAGCTCCGTTGTCTGCATTATACATGGCACTTAAGAGAATTAAGTGTGAAGCAAAAACACGTGTATAAATTGTAAAGACCTCTGGAGTCCAATTAGTTGAGGGTCTGAACAAATGGCCATCTATGCTACTTTATAAAATCTGCTTCCACATACAATTAGATTTTTGAAAGGAACGATTACAATGGTGCTTTTTTTATTATTATTATTTTCCAGCTAGAGGGAGCATTGTAAAGTTCAAAGAACAGTTGGAAGAAGCAAAAAGTACAAGCCTTATTAAATAGGAAAAAGAAGGCTGCTGTTATCCAGGATTGTGGTAGAGCGGAAGTCACCACTCCCCCTGGTGTCACGGGGAGGCAGGGTGACAGCATGGCATCGAGAGAAGGAAGTTCACGCTGTGGGGCCACTTTTACCCATAGCAGGTCTGCTGACTGGGGCCCTATTTCTGTGAAGGCTGGTCAGTACTCAGTGTAAGACCACGTGTAAAGACTTCCTCATCAGATAGCCCACTTGAGGTGAGAAAATGATGAAGAAATACGGCCGCTCTTCAGTGGCCACCAAGAACTGACCTCGTTCATGACCAGAGCATATTTCTCACCGTAGAATTAGTTAGGACAACGGCAATAGAATTATTACTTCCACAGTAACAATAATCTTTCCGTGACGGTTGTTACTACCACAATTACTCATGGCTGAAATTTACTGATATTGTTTCCACAGTTTTACAGATTTGATGAAATCCTCCTACAAATGTTGAGGTCACTGCAATTATTTTTCTCTATTTCAAAGACAGAGAAGCAAGAGCTTAGGGAAATTGGGCAACTTGCCGAGTAGTAGGGAGGTTTCAAACCAGGACTGCTTGAGTCCTGGCAAAAAACGTCTCAAAGCCCAAAATCTAAGATGCCAAGCAATTTAAGAACGTGTTTCCCACCAGATTTCATCTCACATACCTTGAGAGTGGTTTTTCACACAGCAAGGGGCCTAATAGAGCTACCTACTCAGGGGAAGTTTTCTCTTTATGTGATTTTCCTAAACTTTAGAACACTTAACCTGTGCCCTCCTGGTGCGACCCCAAATCCACCCACAAAGCTGACTCACTGCCACCTCAGGTCTCGTCATTTGCACTGATTAGTACACTGAGAGGCCTAGAGGCCATGCAGACCCTAGAGAAACCGGCACATGACAACCCCATGGGTGGCTGCGAGGCAGTCTGAAAAACTGTTTTAGCTTTTGACCCTGGGTGATATTTAACCACATGCAGCGTTTGCTATGATTCTGTTTACGGGCCCGTGGTCATTTTAGACTATGTATTGCCAGGAAGCAGTTAAAATGCTAGATCAAAACCATAACGATGGAGACCATCTTCTGCATTCGGGAAGATGGAGTAGATACAGTTGTCCCTATTCCTCCTGCTAAGTACAACTGAAACCCCTTGGGGTTCTACATGAAACAAACAGAAGGTGCGTCTGAAAGGTGGAGAGAAGACAGCAGGCTGGCCAAGGACCTTGGGATGAGGAAGGAGGTGGTATTGACTCTTCTGGCTTTTCCTTTTTTCTCAAGTATCTCACACGTGGAGCTCAAGAAGCTAGACTCCCTGAAATGCCAACAACTGCAAACAACAAATATCCCAACAAAAGCCTACTCTCTGTGGCCAATGAACCAGGAAGGGGTAATTCAGCGAGGCTAAATTTTTAACAATAAATGCTCTATTCCAGCTGCCCACCACAAAAAACTGGCCTTACCCACACCTGCAGGGCCAGGGAAGGAGCCCAGACTTTGACGGTCATGAGGCTGTGAGGAGGCACCCCAACACCTCCCTGCAGACGGTGTCACAGAAAGCCAAGCAGGGAGCAGGCACTTTCACATCCGCTGGTCAGTGTCGGCAAGGACCGTGTGGGAACGTGGACTTCTACCTCCTTCTGGCTGCACCGACTTGACCCCAACCTGTCCCCGGACCATGTGGGGTCACACAAACCAGCTAAAATGGAAGGTTTAGACAACTTTCCGAGTCTTACAATACAAAAGGTCCAGAGCTCACTTGAAAAATCACTCTTCAAACCATGAATGAGGAAGATCTCACATCGAAGGGAAAAAGGCAATTAACAAACAGATGTCAACATGGAGATCACAGAGGTGTCAGAATTATTTACATAAAATGAAAAATGAACTCAAAATGGTTCATGGACTTAAATGTAAGATACAAAACTATAATACTCATAGGGGGAAAAAAACTATGAGATAACCTTCAGGACAGAGAGCTAAACAAAAAGAGTTCTTAGACAAAAAATGATCCATAAAAGGAAAAACTGGACCTCATCAAAATTAAAAACTTTGGTTTTACAAATGTTCCTGTTAAAAGGATGAAAAAAACAGCTACATAGGGGAGAAAAGATTTGTAAACCACATATTTAATAAAGGACTAGTATCTAGAATATATAAAGAATTCTTAAAATTCGACAGTAAAAAGTATTCAATTAGAAAGTGAGAAGAAGACATGAAGAGACATTCCATTGAGGAGGAGGAGATAGAGACAGCAGATAAGTATGTGAAAAGATGTTCAGCATCATTAGCCATTAGGGAAATGCAAATTAAAACCACAATAATTAGCGCTGCCTACCTATCTGAATGCTGCCTCTTGCCCCTCCAAAACTGACAGCAACATATCCTGATGAGGGTGTTAAGAAATTGGATTATTCAAATACTGTGGGTGTGTGAGAACGTAAAAAGATACAACCACTATAGAAAACGATTCAACAGTTTCTTAAAAAATGAAACAAGTCAACTACCATACATTCCAGCAACCATCCTCCTGGGAATCTACCCAAGAGACATGAAGACTTATGCTTAACTTGCACACAGCTGTTTACAGCAGTAACACACTTTGTTAGTAACAGCCAAAAGCTGGAAACAGCTCAAAGGGCAATCACCGGGTGATGGTAAAACACTGGTACTTCCACCCATGGAAACGGTGGGGCAATAAAAAGGAACACACGGAGCCGGCCGAGTGGCGCGGTGGTTAAGCGCTGGCTTGGGAAGCCAGATGCCCCAGTTCGGGTCCCACATATGAGGGCCAGTGACACTGCCCTCAAAAAAAAAACAAAAAAAAACACAAAAAAGGAACACACGTTATATACACACAGGAACCCGGATGAATCTCCAGAGAAGGACCGAGGGACGGTAGGGGAAGGCCAAGCACAAAAGGTTACATACTGCATGAGTGCATTTACACAACATGCTAGAAATGACGACATTATAGAAACGGAACACAGATTTGTGGTTGTTGGGTCAAGAAGGAGGTGGAGATGGAAGTGGGTTCAGAGATCAAGGGGCAACATCATGGACTCTTGGGGGTAAAGGAAATGCATGTGACTCTACAATTATTGTAAAATGAAAAGTTTAATTTAAAAAATATGAAAAGAAAAACAAACCCAAAAAATTGAAATAAAAAAAGCCACACCTTCCAACTCATAATGAACTGCAGGGGCCCCAGAGGCCAGCCTGTGAGTCAGGGACCCTGTTCATGTGGCATCCAGCAGACCACGAGAAACCAACTGCTTGGTCATCTTTTCTTTAAACGTACAGTGATGACATATATTAGGAAGCTTTTCCATACCATATTTAACCTTAGTTTGTTAAAAAGAAAGAGTTTAACTGTACTTTCCAAACCCAGAGTTTGGTTCCTTTAGCTCTGAAAGCAGAGAAATAAAGCTCAACACAAGACGACCAACCAGAAACAGCCAACCGTGGCAGGAGAGCTAGAGTGGATTTTTTACTTTTTAAAGTAAAAACAAAAATCATTTTGTTATGAGGGTCTAGGCAAAGGTTCTCAAAACAGGGGTTCTATAGTGCACTCTTAGTAAAAATAATGATAAAAAAGCTGGTATTTTGCAAGGTAATCTATATGTGAAAACTATAGCACCTACTGGTATTTCTGAAAATAATATTTGCAAGAATATTCTTAATTAGACCTAAAGAAATATTTTTGGTCAACTGAATTTGAGTTTTAAATGGAAAACCATCCATCCATCCATCTATCCACATCTCTTTCTCTCTACACACATACATACACTAATATATACATATACAATCAGATATGTTATTTCTTAATATTTCACATAGATCACATTATATAAGACTCATAAAATAGTAAAGCTTGAAAGCACCTCAGAAATTACCATGCCAAACTTTCTCATTTCATAGTTGAAGAAACTGACATCCCCCTCACCCCCAAATTGAGATCCTTAATAGTCGTAGAGAAAAATGCAGAATTAGAACCCAGGACCCTGACTCCTGTTGCTCCATTTCACTGTTCTCACTTCAAGCAATTCAATGGGGGAAAACAGGATGAACAGCTACCAGGATGACTGGGGATCTAGATCACAGAGCCACGTGAGAGCCAATATCAAATCCGGCCCTCTGAAAGTAAACACATCTTCATCCGAGATCTTTTCCCAGGGAGACGCTCGCATCCTCTTTCTCTGACAACATGAAGGTAACCGCTCTGTGTCCGAGCTCCATACAGGTCGCCCTCCCAAGGCCAGGGGTCCCAGCCTCCCAGCGGCTGACGCCCTGCTCTGCCCGCCTGATTTGCTTTCTGGTCTCACCGTGACATCCTGGAACTGCAGCCGCATGGCAGGGCCGGACGGCTGGGGCCGACTGGTGGTCTCCAGTATGGTCCGCAGCAGGATGTCGAGCAGACTAGCCACTATCACGTCTATTTCCTCCAACACAGATTTTTCCTGAAGAGAAAAAAAGAATGCATTCAGGAAGCTGTGCCTTCAGATGTACATTAATCTCTCTTTAAAAGAAATCGTACATTTCCAAATAGAGGATCGCAGAGTCAGGGAACTCGAGTGACAGACCTGGACCTCAGCTTAGTCGCCCTAGTAAATGACCTTCTTTTACAGGCAACAAAGGCATGAAGAAGTGAACAGCTTACCCAAGTGGACCCAACCGGGATGTGCAATGGGACCTGGGATAGAAGGAAAACAGTAGGGTGAGGCCCCGGGAAGCACAGCGGATGGATTCAGGGCACCGGCACAAATGGGGCATGTGACCTCGGGCAAGTCCGTTCCCTTCAGGGCCTGATTCCTCACCGGGAGTCCTTTTGGCTCTAAATGTCTATCATTTTTTGATCTCAGATGGTGCCTCCCATCACATCACCTGAGTTGCAAAGGTCATGTCCCCCAACTCTATCTTAGGGGCAAATGGCTATTCCTACCCACATGCTTTTTTTTTTTCCAAGTACCTGACATGTAAAGGTCAGCAAAACCATCCATTCCAGGTGAATACCATTAGCTACAGACTGGGCCTAATGTCAGTGGCCCTGGTGGGGACACTTTCCTAAGGCAAAATGAACACTACCTAACCCCTCAGGACTGCAGAGAGAAGCCCAGAGAGCTTTGTGCTGACTATGTATTCCTCTACCTGCCCGAGATGCAACTCTCTGTACAAAAGCCTCCTACCAATGAGACGGACTTTGCAAAGAAAACATTTGGAAAGCGCGAGTTTGAAGAGCTTTTGGACTAGAATTTTATGATAAATTTTCTTACACTTGTAAGAAAACTACCAACCTTTCCTTCGCAGAGCAGTGTCTACTCTGAATTCAGATGAAGTCCAAACACTGACTGTAACTTTCACACTGAGACAGAACAAATAAAAGAAGGTGCTCCTACTACCACTGATACCTTTCCACTTCTCTGTAGTGACTCTCACTTTACGTTTGGGTCATGGGGATGCCTACAGATCCATCGTCCCTCCCAGGCAGGCCTCCCATCTTAGACTTTTGGACACAGAGCTTCTGGCCGTTTCTCTCAAGTGTCACTAATGTTCCCAGAGCACTGGGACCTTCTCTCCACCTTCCGCTGCAGCCCATGCCTGCTCCCTCACGAATCCTTCAGATGGCGATCATCAGAGTGACAAAAATGAAGAAACAGCAGCACAGCAGCGACACGGAGGCAAAGAAACAGAAGTCTCGGCACTCGCTGTCAACCTCTGCTTTGCAGAAGCCGGGACAGGACAGCATCATGCTGGGTGAACATCTGCAGACTGACAGAGCTGCAGCTCGACAGCCTTCACCTGGGGCCTTCCCATCAGACCCCGGAGCCACGAACATGAACACCCCGAGTTGTCCCCACTTCCAAGCCAGCGTGCCATTTTTCTCTATTTGCACGTCAGCCTTTAAGGCAATAGGGTTGCATCCAGAGTCAGGAACTTGCCCCGATTCCCAAAGCCAGAGCAAGGCAGTGACTGTGGTTGGGCCAAGTAATGGTTGGGGTACCCTTGGCTCCCGGGGCTTTCCTGGGCTGCCACAATGCCCAGGGGACCAGGTCCAAGGGTCATGGCCAAGCTCTGAGCATCAACACGCAGCTTTCACAGAACAGGCCCCAAAGTCATCATCGCCCTGCAAGCAGCGATTTATTCCTGCCACAGTGGCTGCCCTGTATCAAGATTAAAGCCACATGTGGGCAGCTTTGTGCACTTGGGTTTTACTAACGGAGGATTCAGTTGTCTCCTGAAACACTAGCTGAGGAAACCCAGGTCATTTGGGGTTACAGCAATCCCACAAGGTTAAAAAAAATTCCTTCAGAGGAAAAGCAAGCCGTCCAACCCCGCTGAAAATAAAAGTGAGACTCGCAGAGGGTAGCTCTCTGCAGTGTGGTTTCATGGAAGACATGCCATGTCTGGCTTCCAGAAGCCACGCGGTGGCAGCGCCCCACGGCGACCTGTATGCACTTACGGAGCCATTTTTCCTGATGAGACAAAACACGTTGCTAAGGATCCGTGCGCACATGACCAGGTCCTTCTGCTCCTGCAGGTGCATGTGAAGGTGATGCAACACGACGGGCAGGAGGATGCACCTGGAATCTGGAGGGAGAGGCAGCGTCAGCGGCACGTGGCTCCAGCCCCGCTGGCTTCCCACAAGCCCCCACCGGCTCCCCTGGGGGGATGGTTAACCGACTGACACGTGCAGTAAAACGGTGCTCAGGCTACACAGGTGACACCGAACCCCAGGCGTTCCCTTCCCCACCCGGGATTCCTGTCTCCTAGATGCTCCGAGTCTTCTATGGAAATTGTCTTTCTTAATTGTTTGTGTTACCGCCAGACATCTAGAGCGCACGTTTCTCACGCTATCTCCTGATTTTCCACTGAGAGAGATCACCTGCCAACTTCCCACCATGGTAGACCAGATGTAGTTTATTTTACTCCTTTTTCTCCACGCCCCCCGCCCCCAGCCTCTCAAGAGCGTTATATCAGTTTCTCCCGAAATGACCAGCTTGGGTTTGTGGCCCTTCTGATGTCCAGCCCTTTGCAGATGGTTAGGTTTTTGTTTTTGTTTCTCTCTCTCCAAAAGCTTTCAGGGAATTATTTGCAGTAATTCAAAATGTCATGATTATGTGCCCTGTCTTGGCCCTTTCAATCTATAAACTCATGTCCTTCAGCTCTGGGAACCTGCCTGGAATTGTTTCTATGCTGATTTCCTTCCCTTTTAGTTTTTTCTGTCCTGTGTCGAGACCTTGGACTCCAAACACATCATGAGTCTCTTAAACTATCTTCTACTTTCCTCAAATATATATTTTTAATCTTTTTGTCCAACTTTCTGGGCAACTTTCTTACTGTATCCTCCATGCCTCCTCGGCAATTTTCTTGTTGATGCACCCGTATATTTAATCTCCAAGAGTTCTTTCTTCCTCCAACACCAGTATCATGGGTGTGGGACCTGGGCAGTCACACAGGCCCTCTGTTCAGAAGGGCCTCACTTGGCTTAATGCTCTGTTGCAGCCATGATGCAATTCATAATAGTTTTCAGACCAGAGGTGTCGCTTTTTCGTGATGCCACCATTCCTGTTTATTCCCTTGAACGATCTCCTTCCCTACCTTCCCATTCTTGCTTCATGGGTGCATGGCTTGTCTCTCTAGGGAAATCAAAGCAGCTCTTTTTGGATGTGTTTATTTTATTTTATTACTGAATTATCATTTTCTTTCAAGTTCTTCTTGGTTTGTTTCTTCATTGTGGCCTCCGCCTTTCACATGACAGGCTAGTTCTCCAGTATCTGGCCATCTTTCATTGTCTACTCATCTCTACCAGCGAGGCACTAAAACGCTAACTAGATAGACGAAACAATTGCATGCCTAGGCAAGCTTCTGGACCCGTGAAGCTCCACTGCAGGGGTGGGCGAGAGGCATCCAGTGTTTCATCAGGGAACCCCGAATTTCGGAATCAGGTGTCTTCTCTCTGGAGGAAACTGCCAATCTCCTGTCTCGGGAGCACAAACCCCATCATCTTTGAGTAAGCTGAACAGGAAAGGAAGTGGCTGGTGGGGCCTCTCTGTTTAATGGTGAGGCTGTGTTTATAGGGAAAGCCTCATCCCCCTTTAACAGGGTCTGATTCGCCTGCAACCAGGCATTTCTCATTCACTTTCTCCAGAGATCAACTTCTCATTTTTTTCTGAAATAGAGGACAGGGTTGGGGCAGGAAGAGGCACCGCGCTAACTCCTTCTAAAACTCTTTTAACCACTTTCACATATTCAGCGCCCTTAGTCTTCAGCGATGCCTGGTATTTGCAGCCCTGATCCTTCTGAGGCCGCCCTGAGTATGCGCCGTTCTGTGGTGTGAAGCGGTTGACTCCTTGGCCCCAGCCCCACCCAACAGGCCTGCCTGTTCCAGGCTTCTGTCTGCTCTCAGTTGCCTCTCACGTTTGTAAAAACTGTTAACCTCTCTTAAGTGTTGCCATCTCCCCTCCCATTCTTCTACCCTTGTGAGCTGACGACTCCTTTTAAAGATTCCTTTACTGAACACAGATGCAAAACGTCACCACATCAATTCCAGCAACACATAAATGTTCCTCCATGACCAGGTGAGTTTTATCCGAAAAGCAAGGTTTAACATGTGCAAATCGTATTCGGATAAGTCTCCCCAAGGCAAAACGGTCAGGACAGTTGTATCTTGTTACTCATGGTCCCTAAGTTCTAAAGGTCGCTGGGAACAATGACAGAGTGCCTGCAGAATCCCCTTCTTGTAGGGGAAATACGAGAAAATACACCTGTATATATCTCACCTAAACGGCAATCTTAAATCCTACAGCAACCCATCCTGGTAGAGTCTACCTTCTCTACTGTACAAAAGAGAAAATGGGCTCAGATGCATTACATGAATTTCCTGAGGTCGCTGCACTAACAGGGGCCAGAGCTGGGGTTGAAACCATCAACTGGCCCCCGAGCTGCCCTCGTACCCCCAGTCCCTGGTCACCTCTGTGTGAGGGCAGACATGAAGGCGGCAGAGCGTTGCCTGGTCCGGCTCAGCTGTGAAAGCATCCTGCAACTCACTCACATTTTCACTACTCTGAGCATGTCCACGCATGGATGCAAAGTGCCACTACTGTTGATTTGAGGGTTACAAATAAATTTGTGAGTTAAGTGAATCCACAGATAATGAATTTTGACTGTACATGTGTCAATAACACATGTTCCTATCGATCCCTAACTTGTCATTAAGTATTTGAAATAGTAAGGTGACAAGGAATCTAAAAATTGACTCGTTCAGTATATATTTCAATCTTTTGGAAAAGTACCAGTAATTACGCTCTCTTGCCCTATGTGTTGATTGTATTACAGAATGTCAGGAGCACAGATTACTATCACATGCCTAGAATGAACATATTATTTATGGATATGGCCCCCTTGAAATGGCCGAGCCTCTTTCCCTGCTCTGTTTGGTTTTCTAAAAGATGTCATTTGTGCCACAATTCAGACGGCTTATTCTTGGTTTATAACAATCCATGTGTCTGCCTGATTTCTCTTTTGCCTTCTTGATTTCTGTTAGAAGTGAGGTTAGTCATCTCCTGTTTCTTCTAATTCCTGCCACCAGGCTACCAATACAGGGATGTCTGGCCTTAGGTTTACCATCCAAGCAAACCACACAGGCAGGGGCATTCTTCCCCTCAAGAAAACGAAGAATATCAAAATCCAAGCTGGTGAAATAATTCCTTGCAGGCTTCCTTTTAACAGTAAGCCTGACCGGGAACGTAAATCCGTCTTTATAAATGTATCAATTACTTGACAAGAAGAACCAAGAAAAAGAAACAGAAAGCTTACACAACAGGAGTCACTGCCTAGTGACGTTTAATTAGAAAGGAAGATAAAGCTTATCTGATATGTTTCCGAAGCCAGCAGGATCCGATTTCTCAGAATGCAATTTGCAGCCAGCTGTTAAGAAAATCGCTACAGCAAAACAGTGAGGCAGACAAATATTCGCGTGTGGTGTACAGAAAGAGAAAGGCTAACTTGATGGCAAATTTTCCTTTTTCTCCACTCCTAGGGTATGGTCAGCCCATGCAAGTGATAGAATCAGTGAGTAACGGCCAAATACGCTGACTGGTTAAAATGCTAATTCTTACCTTTAAAACAAAACATCTGGACTCATCAAGCAGACTCCAAAAAAAAAAAAAAAGAAAACCCACAGTTGTGCGAACATGGACTTTACGTGCATTTAACAATGGGATCTGTGCTTGAAAAGGCCCATGCGCTCACATCTCGACACAGCTCCCTGCATGTGTGCCTCGCTGGGTGTACGAAGGAGTGACTCAGGTACACCTGGTTTTCATGTACACGCCCAGGTGGGTAAGGCCAGCTCCCATCTTGACTCCCTGAGGGTGGGGGCTGGGAAGGAGGACAGCGGCTCAGAAAGGCGCGAGTTCCTCCTTGAGGTTAAGCTTGAGGAAAGTCATCATCTTCGCTTCCTGAGACCGGGACCCCCGAACCCGGCATCTGTCCTCAGGCAGCGAGGACTGTGAGTCTTGTGGTGGCACGCAGGGCTGCCAGCCGCTCTCCACAGACTGGGCGCCTGCGTGGGTGGGACCCCCGGGGGACACCAAACAGCTGCTCCACGCAGCCTCAGGAGGGTGGGCAGGGGTCACAGCTTTGCACGTAGCCGAGCGGCCGGCTGCAGGGACCCCCAGGCATGGCAGAAAAGCTGAGGTCAGAGCTGGGTGGGGCCTGTGGGATCGCAGCCACCAGGAACTGAACTGCCATTGTCACAGGTGGCCACAAAGCTGCAAACAAGCCTCAGACACTGGAGGACAGACACACTCAGTGGAAAGGACTGTGGGTGATCCGGGGCTACGATGTGACGCAGACGTCAGGAGCACAGAGGCGAAGCGCCGAGGGCAAGGCCGCCGCTGTGTGAGGCTCACAGGTCTCACCCCGGGGCTCAGTCCCACCCCGACCCTCCAGCAGGAAGTACCTTTCCCGGAGTGAAGCCAGAGGAATGCAAATGCCCCGCCACCGGGGAAACCGGTGCAGCTGCTGAGAGGACAGACGGCTGGCTCCTCAGGTCGGGAGCTCAGAGAGATCCGGCCAGAAACACAAACGTGTCACGTCAGCACATGGACCGCTGACTGAAGTGAAGTGGGTGGGATGAACCCCACGGCTCACCCAGGTTTCCTTACTACTCGGCATCCCGTAGACGTCCCAGGTCTTACTGTATCACAGTTACTGTGTAAAGGCTGCTTTCGTGCTGGGCTACAAGACGACTGAGGGCCATGGCTGAATCTTTACATTTCCGACCATATTTCTCACATAATCCCTAGAGTGGGGTCTGCCCACAGGAAACAGTTGTTGAATGAGTGAATGAATGAATGAATGAATGAAGGAGCTGAACCGTGAGTTCCAGCGGATATGAGCGGCAACGGGCCTGACATTTCTGCGCTCGGGTTGGAACACAGCTTAAGTGGGAGGTGAGTGGGACACTCGTCACCACAGTCCACTCTCCTTCCATCTGCCTGCAGTCGCCCTCGGCCACCCCGAACATGCAGCGACTCCCAACACCAGATTGCAACACAAACCATGGCAGCCGCTCGTGGCACTGCAAACAGGACACACTTCCTGGCCGTGCTCCCACCCCCTAAAAATCTGCGCAAATGTGGATGAGTGACGTGTAAGAAATGAAAACATACAGTCTCCCCTCCCCGCAGTGATGGGCTTGCTCATGCCAATCACTACGGGAAAGTTCAGGGTCAAGGTAAGAAGACAAAGCTTAAACAGGGTGTTGAGTAGCCCCAAATACATACAATCACATTTCTTTTCAAATACCACAGACCAAACATAGGGTCAACTATGATTTTGGGGAGGCGTATTTTTCATCTTAAATTCTATATTCAGAGGTGACACACTGACTTAAAGGCCTAATTTAATCTTTGTCTTTTCTAGGGAAAGATGGAAAATTATTTCCCACAGAAGCCCATTCCGAAGTACTTCTCTAAAAACCTGCCCTTTAACAGCGTTTTAACTAATAGATACCAAAGGAAAAACAAAACAAAACAAAACAAAAAAACAACTGTATGTTGGCAAACCTTTAATAAAAGCCAAGAATAGAGCCAAAACACTGCGAACACTATTCAACTTTCAGCAAGTGCCTTCAGAGCTCCGCGATGGCGGAGGACACATAGAAAGGCCTTCACTCCTGAGATTTTCTGTTTGGGAAAAGGAGGCTGATGGGAAGACAGTTTAGGACAGAGAGGAGGGGAAGGGATGAAGGGATCCGGGCTGGAGGGGGCAGAACATGCACGATTTTATCCAAAGGCTCTCTTGACGTCTCAGATAATTAACACACACACACACATACACACATATTTTCATTTTGGATAACCAACATGAAATCTAAATTTTAAAAACCCTAAGGTTTTTACACTTTTTCCAGTGGTCCTGTATTATCATTCTGCTTCAAGAAAAGAGAATCCCTTCAGAACGCAGCTCAGCTAGTCTTCCTAAGGCCCGCCTAACACCATGCAAGCTCTGGCTAGCAGAACAGTTTTAAATGGCATTTTCAAATGTGAAAGAAATGTAATCACTTGTAATGCAAGAAAAGTCAATACTAAACTAAACTTTAATTACAGTTCTAAGAAATAAAAGCAATTAGGCACCCATCAACTGCAGTGGGATTTTATTCTTCAAGTTGACAAGTTGACAGGTAAGCCATCAAGCATCCTTCCTTTATATTATGGCCTAAAATGGGGGCGGCAGGAAGCATTAATTCCCAGAATATCCTTTCAAAATAGTCTAACAGTCCAGCTTTTTCCCCTCTCTCCCTTTACTTTTAATTTCAGCCTGGTGTGAAATCCACAGAAGTGCTAATGGGGACTCGAGAGTTTCTGGCAAAGAAGAAAAAATTACAATTTGGCTACTTTCTTAAGAAATCTCTACCCTAAAATACCTTTTCCTGGGGAGAAAGGGAAAAATGAGTTGTCCAATTGTTAGGCCTTAAATAAGTCTGCCTGGACCACGGATAACTTAGACATCGAGTACCAGTCTATTGGGTTATCAGAAAAGTCATGATGTTTTTTTGCTATATTTTTCGTTGCAAAAATGCATCATGACTTTTCCGACACTTCTTAGTTATATCCTTCAGCTTTGGCCAAATGCCCTTGACTCTGACCTTGGGGGAGTGACCACGGCGCTCAGTCCTCCTGCCTGGCTACGGAACGCCTCCAGCCCTCGGCCCAGTGGCCCCAACTCAACCTGGTTTGAATCTTCTATGACTCCTCTCATTCGCTTCTTTGCTGTGGACCTCAGTATGCGTCCCTCTTTTTGTCTTCTCTGCGCACGAATTTCTCATCTAAGCTCTTTCTGCAGAGTCTTCTGTAGCCGTGTTTGTGCCTTTGCATGCTGCCTCCACTGTCTTCTCCTTGGAGTTCGTGATGGTCAATATTATGCATCAATCTGACCGGGCTACGGGGTGCCCAGATATTTGGTTAAACACAATCCTGGGCTGTCGGCGAGGGTGCTTCTGGGTGAGATTCACGTTGGAATGGTAGCCTGCGTAGAGCAGGTGGCCCTTCCGGTGTGGTGGGCCTCATCCAACGCATGGGAGGCCTGACCCAAGGGTGCAGGAGGGTGGGCTGCTCTCTCTGCCTGCGGGGCGTCGGTCTTCCCCTGCCCCGGGACTTAGACTGCAGCACAGCGCTGCCTCCAGTCGGCAGCCCAGTGACGGCAGAGCTTGGGACCTCTCGGCCTCCGCAATGATTTGAGCCAATGCCTTCCAATTAATCTTTCTCTCTCTCTCATCACACACACACACACACACACACACACACACACACACACACACACACACTATTGGGCCTGTTTTTTGCGGGGAACGCTGACCAATACAGTATTCTAGCACAAAGGCAACTTTTGGAACTTTCTATCTCTCCCGGGGGAGTGGTTGTAACTATGACATCTAAGATCTTTTTCTCCAAAGTGTTTCCAAATTTATTTATTTTTATTTTTTCAAATTTACTTTCTTACAGTGTGGGCCAATTGTATTCAGTTCTCCTTTCTCTGGCTAAGAGAAACCCCAGAAAACGAGGTCCTTTTCTCAGACTCTTCTCATTCCGCATCACTAACCAGTTCTTCTTTGCTGATTAGAGCTAAGCCCCGAGTAGCAAGTGTCCTGACATACACTCTGTGTTCTGAGAAACGGGGCGGCTACTCCGGCAGGCCAAGAGTCAGGCGCTCTGTCTCCAGCAGACTGCGTAGCTGGTTCATCTCTGAGGTGTCCTTATCTCCGCTCTATCTTGTCCAGTTTCATGCTTATCATTTAAATCAACAAAGTGCTATTTGTAGCTTCCATCCATCTGGCCAAGAAGTGTGTGCTCACACAATCGCCGGATCCCTCTCTCTCATTTACTTTCAATAAATAGATAAAAGCCATCGATTTCTCATTTTTCTCTGTCCTTCACGTATGGAGCTAAGGCATCAAACTGCTTTTGAATCTCTTTGTGTCATGCATATGTGGCACACAGAACAATGGCTCCCCAAAGACGTCCGTGTCTTAGCTCCCAGGACCTGTGACTATGTTGTGGCAAAAGGGACTTTGCAGAAGTCCTTCCGTTAAGGATTCTGAGATGCGGAGGTTATCCTGGGTTATCGGGTGGGTCCAATAGAAACACAAAGTCTTTTTAAGGAAAGAAGCGTCCTTATACACGTCAGAGGCAGAGATTTGAAGGTGCTCCGCTGCTGGCTTTAGAGATGGAGGAAGAGGCCACAGCTCCAGGTTGCAGGTGGTCTCTAGAAGCTGCAAAAGGCAAGAACAGGGCCTGTCCCCTGGACACCCCACGAAGGAATGTAGCTCTGCCAACACCTGACTTTAGCCCAGGAAGAAGCATCTTGAACCTCTGTGGCAGAGCCGTACAATATGGCAAGTGTGTTGGGCGCAGTAGGCAGCCACTGGGCCCTCTTTCCCCATGATTCTTCACGTCCCCACCATGCCCTGAGACCCAGTTTTTTTGTTTTTTGGGTTTTTTTGAGGGCAGTGTCACTGGCCCTCATATGTGGGACCTGAACCGGGGCCGCTGGCTTCCCAAGCCAGCGCTTAACCACCGCGCCACTCGGCCAGCCCCTGAGACACAGCTTTATACTGTCCCTCCTCTCCCCTGTCCAGTTAGACACAACCCTCCAACTTCTGTGACATATACCATGGCCCTCGTTGGGAGGCACACTCCCCTCTTTGTTATAATCCAGGACATCCGATCCTGTCCTTTGACACCATCGAGGAGCCTACTATGTGCATGGCACCTCTTCTCTCCCTCCCTACGTCTCACCTTCCAATTGGACAGCTGCGCCTCAGCATCTTGGCCACAGGTCCATGGTTTCCGACTCAGAATGTCAATCACTAGAAACGCTTGCCAGGTTTCCCTAACACTATTGTGGAGTCCGCGTGATTTAATGAGAAGGCAGCTTGAACCCTGGAAGGCTCGCAGGGATGCTTGCTGTTTTTCTGCAGGAACATCACCCCTTCCTCATGTGCCCTGTCATTTATATAGGACAGCCTCCGTGTTCATCAATGGTGAGTCACTCTCCATGAAGCCAAGCCTCGTCCTCCGGGGCAGTGACGGAAGTCCCTACGCTTATTCGCACTTACGTGTGCTTCTAAGTGTTCCCTTGGCTGGGAGCTGCGTTTGCTTCTCCAGGAGTTCACAAGCGTGAACTGCTTGTCCGTAACAGTCACAGGGAGTGTCCCACACAACACGGGAGGCAGCCTCCCCTCTCCCTTCTCCTCCACCCCAGTGTCACAGCCTCCAACCTCCCAGCACTGGCTGAGCCCTCGTCCTGGGTTATAGCAACTTCTTCTCTCCCTCGCTCCTTAGTCCTGATTTCTCTGCCGCTTACTGAGTGTCGGCAAACAACAAGGCACTGAGTCCACACACAGGACATGTCTCTCAGGGGCGTGTAAGGAACACAACCCCTTCCCCTCCCACCCAGCCCTCCCACCCCCACCCCCCTGGCAAACAATGTCCTCAGTTTTGAAAGCAGTTTTCATTATCTGTGTTGTGTTTGTGCTGTCAGGCTTTAACCCGAGGCAGCAATGTGGCAGAAATCACCAATTCCTCCGAGACAGGCATAAACTTTTCTTCATGTGGTGAAAGCAGAATCGGTCCTCTAGTCAAACTGAGGTGCCACGTCAGGCTGAGTGTGGCCGCCACTCCAAGAAACGCCTTTCCTCAGGAGGAAATGTGTTTTTATGGAGAGGAACCAGAAGGTTGAACTAACATTTCCATTGGTGGAAGTATTATGTCAGAAAAAAGTAATAATAAAAAAAAAAATCATGCAGTCCATCAACAGGAGGAAATATAAACTAACCATGATCGATTCATTCCATGGAATGCTATCCAACAGTAAAAAAGGGAATGAACTATAGCTACATGTAGTAGCGTGGATAAATATGGAAGTATATTAGTAAAAAAAAAAAAGCACACCATAGAATGACATACAACATAATGTCATCATATAAAGACTAAAATAAAAAAATTTGAAAAGATGAAAAAAATAATATGCATTTTTAGATCTATGTAATAAAGGCATAGGAAACAGGAAATGTAATCTCAGTGGGGATTTCTCTGACGGAAGCGAGTGTACAGAGTAGGGACAGGATATACATATGGATTTTAATGAAAAACCTAAAGCAAATACCTGAAATTGTTAGATTTGTTAATGATTTACTCATTCTGCTCTATGATGGTCTGTAAGTCTAAAATGTTTTATAATAAAAGAATGTGAAAAAAAGGTTTGTTCACTACTTTGAAACCCTATTTCAAAAATATTATATCCCCATATGCATTCATGTGAAAAGGTCATTCTCATCAGAATGAATTTTCTTTTTTAATTTAGTAATACTGATAGAAACTTCTTAAACTTTATAATTAGGTTATATTTTATCTCAGGGAAAACAAAAGGCAATGGGATTTAATGACATATGACAAAATCAATTTCATAACTGCTAAATTAGTCACTTGTTATTAGGATAAAATAAAAAAAGACAATACATCAAAACTTCCACCTAGTTTACAAACAAGGATCAAATAGGGTCCCTGAAAGCAACTCTAAAAGAAAATGTTAAAATTTGCTGAACATAAAAAAAAAATGAAATCTACAAGATGAAAAGAAAGCGTGCCCTACACCCTAACTCGCTGTGATCAGAATCAATAATTGAATCAGTAGGGCTTTTCTTCTTTCTAGAACTCAAGTTTTAATAGCCATGCTTTTGTATTTGGCTACTTAATGTATTCTACCATCCAAACTCACACGGCTTTCGAGAAAGTGGTTTTCAGTTTCCTTTTTGAAATTGCTTCTGCTGCCCTACGACTACACGAGGCAAGGACGATGGGCTGGCTAGAAACCCCCTTCTGCCCGGAGGACGCAGCACCCCACCTGGGTTGGTGTACAACTGGCTTTCCACGGTTTTGCCAATGCACTGCAGCTTCACGGCCTGGAGGGAGTCGTCCACGTGCACGATGGTCGGCAGGCTGCCCAGCGTGTCCTGGACCAAGCTGGCCACTTCCCGGACATCGAAGAGCTTCAACAGCTCTGAGTACACGGCTGGGAAGGAGCTCAGAAACACAGCCTTCAGGGGAAGAGATGGAAGGCACGTTAAAGAAAAACATCCAGCCTAAGAAAAGAAAGTTTATGCGCGTTTATTTGAGCCACACTGACGATAACGCCGGGAAGCAAAGTCTCACAGGTTGAGAAAATGCTCTGGAGAATGGCCATTTTGCAACTTACTTTATACATTAGACTCAAAGGAGGAGGGGCGTTTACATGAAATCCACTGGTGGTAGATTAAGGGGGTGGAAGAAAGCAAAGCAGGGAAATCTCTGGGATTGGGTAAAAAGTAAAATGGCGAGAGCACACTTCGTTTACATTGGTGGGTACAGGACAGTTAATTGCATTTTACAGCACATAGAGATGGTATTTGGGGAACAAGGTAACAGTAAGGGATTTTGAAGATTCCTGCTCTGGTGTGGTGGGTTGTGCCCCCTGCGGGGTCTGGAAAAAGAGACTACTCTGATATTGCAAAGGTATCTTATCTTAGATGCAAAAAGATGACAGACAGGCTCACTTAAGGTAAAGACTGACCTTTGTCAAAGAAGCTACAGGCCAAGGATGTGAGTACAGGTAGGACTTGCTATTAGCCAGGAATTTTTATGTTCAGACCATCCTGTATGGTTACTTTCAGTCTCCTGAGCTTGTCAGGTTTAACCTGTGGCCCCTTTTCCATCCTCAGTCAACTCCCAGACAAGCCCTGAGAAACTAGCTGTAAAATGTCAGTGAGTGTAAGGCTGTGACAAATAGTTTTGAGTGGTAGGAAAATGAATGTCAAATGTTTCTGGTACCTAAAGCTAAAAGGCTCAAGCTAAAAAATAAAAAAATAAAAAAAATGTGCAGCAAAATAGAGCCATTTGTTGCTATGTGCAAAGGTGCAACATAATAAAAACTAACATGAGCAAAGTGATTTGCAACCAGCCCCCCACCCCCACCCCACCCCTGCCACCACTGCCAGGAACCAGGCTATTGCAGAATGATCCAATGTAAAGAAACTCCACCAAGCCCTGGGGTGTCGACACTTATACTTCTTTTCCGGGAGGAAGTGCTCGTTAAATGTCATTTACCTTTAAGAAACCAAACACATTCACTCCCTACAGCACTCAATTTATGATTGAAGGAAAAACCAGGGCAGGATATTAGAAGACCTAAATGATGTGTCTAATAGTACTTGTGTGGCTTCTAATCAACCCTGCGACCTAGGACAGTCATGCTAGCTGCCTAGGTTTCAGTGTCATCACCCGTAGAATGAAAGGATCATGAGAAAAACCCCTTGGGTTGCTTCAAGATTTCCTGCAAACCCAGAACTGTGTGTACTGAGAATAACATTCTTTTCGTAAAGAAAGAAGCCTGCAAATCATCTTTTAAGAAAAGAAAAGGAGATGCTAATATCAAATTCTAAGGGGCATACTTCAAACATTGGGCTAAGATTGTAAAACAAACAAACTCAGTCTTTAAAAATGCCACAAAAAGAGGCCAGTGGGAGGAACTGGCCTGCCTCGCCTCTAACCAGGAAGGGAACGAGGCACATGTTTCTAATTGCTGAGATTGAAGTGCCACCTGGCTCACTCATGAGATCTGACACCAGCCGAAAGTAGGTCGAGTCTACATGTGCTGATGATTCGAATTTAAACCCATGGATTTCGGTATTTATCTATACAGTTGCAGTGAAAATATTTAGAAGCCAAGACCTGTCTTTGATGCCAGAGGCACCCAAAGCTTAAGGTGCTACAGTCAACAGCTATGTTCTTCTGGACTCAAAAATTAGAGAGTTATGTGAAAATTTAAAATTAATAACTTGGTATTCCATGTTAAAAACTGTATTTATGTAAACTTCATTTCACTCTGCAAAGAGCTGAGTCATACAGATGAAGTCAGAAAAAAATAAAATGATCCCAGCTTTCTGATTATTGAGAAGTCAACTAACTTCGTTTTCCCTCAGGGATCCTTTAATTTAAATTTATTTATTTAGTTATTTACTTGAGGGCAGTGTCACTGGCCCTCATGTGGGACCCGAACCGGGGCCGCTGGCTTCCCAAACCAGCGCTTAACCACCGCGCCACTTGGCCGGCCCAGGGATCCTTTAATTTATTCACTAATTCTTTATTTCTACCTCTTTACTTAAAAAAAAAAAAAAAAGGCATTCGAATGGCAAGATAAGGTACCTATATTAGAAAAGATGAAGGAACAAACATCTTCCTATGAGGACTGAATGACAGTTGTACTGTGCATCTAAGCTAAGGACTTATACTGGAAAAAATATTTTGACCTTTCTGATAGCAAAGAAAAAACAGAAATATAATTATTCAGAATTTGGGGCAGGGTCTTGTGCCTGGACTCCTCTGTCGTTCCTCCTCCTCCCCTGGGGTTCCCAGGGTCAGGATCTGTCCATGGAGTGGGAAACCAGGAACCACTGAAACAGCAGCAAGGTCAGGGCGCCCTGCCCAGGGCGCGCTCCCAAGGACAGAGGCATCACGGAGCTGGGCCTGGGCTAGGCCGCCTCAATGCCCGCTGACTAGAACCAGGGTGGCCAGATCTGTGGGGCAACAGGACGGCTGCCCTGCTTCCGGAAGGCGGAGCTGCCCTGAGCTGCAGCCCAGGTGCACATCATGCAAAATGGAGCACGGAAACTGGGATTTGCCTTCAAGGAAGCCTGGTAGTGAAGCTGCAAACAATGGCTATGCTTGGCTCTGACTGTGGGAGGCAGAATTCTAAGGTAACCTCATGGCCTTTGTCCTCTGCTGTTGTTCCCGTGATTACACTATGCTACATGGTAAGAGGGATTTTACAGATATAATGAAGGTTACTAATGAGTGGATCTTAAAATATGGAGATTATCCAGATGCGCCTGACCTAATCATATGAGCCCTTAAAACAAAAGTTTTCTCTCGCTTGTGGGAGATGTCAGAGAGATGAGAGATCTGAGGTGACACGTTGTTGCTCGCTCTGAGGACGGAGGAGCCACATACCAGGGAATGTGCGTGGCCTCTGGGAGCTGACAGCACTCTTCTCCTCCCCCAACCCAGGCTGATGGCCCACAAGGAAACATGAGTCTCAGTCTTACAAACACCAGGGAAGTGATTTCTTCCCAAAGCCTGAAAGATCCTGAGTATTAATTCTTCCCTAGAACCCCCAGATAGGCCGTCAAAGCCAAAGCCTTGATTTTGGCTGTAGGAGATGCTAAGCACAGTCTAACCAAGCCTTCTGACCTCCAGAACCGTGAGCTAACAGGGGGTGTTATTTAAAGCTGTTTAAGTGTGTGGCCATTTGTTCCGCAGCAACAGAAAAGGAATATCCTGGATGGGTGGGAAGGTGTGGGCGCCCAAGGGAAGCTGGAATGGGAAGAGGGGTGTCAGCCCTTTTCCTCCCCAAACACAGAGGGCCAAAGGCCTCCCGGCCCAATGAACAAAGCGAGCCCCTTCATCACCTTACAGAGTTTCTCTTAGCATCCAGCTAAAATGGAACAATCGCATCAAAACTTACAAGTATGGGGCACTGCACAAAATACTAGAAAAGGACTTCAATCGAGTTTATGAAGAAACTCAGAACTTTATGTACACATTTTATATATTATCTCTCAATAAAACGCTAAGGGCAAAAAAAAAAGAAAAAAATGAATATGATTCTATGAAGGTGCAAAAGTTGTTTCACTGCCTTGATTGAGGGACAGAACTTAGAGAATCAAATCAATATGTTAAACAGATAAAAGGAGACCAGCTCTGAGCCACAGCTGTACCACAGCGGCTGAGGTCACATCAGGGCAACTGCATATCAGGGCAACACAACCAAGGCAAAAGAAAAATGTTTCTCTGCCTTTAAAGAAGAGAAAACATCTCTTGAGTCCCTAGCAAGGCATCTTATTGAGAAATCATGACTTACGGTTACACTTCAGAGAGAAAATTTTTCAGATGTGACTTAGGTTAAGTGTTGTCCCTGTTAACTGGTAAAGGTTTAAAATGAAAAACCTCAAACTGAAAACTCAAATGTTCCATAGCTTTTGTGAAAGTGGCGACCTGGGAGCTCTGAGCTGAAGGAGCACACGGTCAGCTTGTTGGACGTTTCCCAGTGTCTGAAAGTAGGCTGGGCCTGTGGACAGTTTGACATTGAGGTCTCTGGTGAGCTCCTCAAGTGCAGGGAACGAGCCCCTGAAAACCGAGGCCAAAGGCATCTAAAAGCACCTGAACTGTATCTTTGGTCAGAGGGAAGATGCGTCCACTTCTGCAAAGAAGAGTAACAGGAACAGCCCCCGAACAGCGCGAAAGAGCACGGTACTATTGTGGGAGAGTTGATCTATTTCTGGTGTAGTGCCCTTATAGAGAGCGCCTTGCAAATGTCAAATGGCACCAAATTATAGCAGTCCTCTGAGGGGTCGAGTTTCATCTTCCAATATCCCATGTTGTGCCCCAATTCTCGAGCTGCATAAGTCTCTAGTCTCCAGGGGAGGGTTGCAAAGAGTCTGCCAGTTTCACAACCCAGTCACTAGGATTCAAAGTATACCAGGAGGATTAAGAAAAGCAGAGAAAGATATTCAGAATTCTCTCTCAGAACACATCCGAGGCCATGCTATTTGGAACAGAGATGGATCCTGGTCTAAACAAATCGTGTAGTGCTTACTCCCCATGTAACAGAAGTTGGCGAGAGCCACTCAACACCGGTCACCTGGGTCAGCCCCAGGACAGTGAGGATCCAGGTAAAGAAAACAAAACGTGAGGTTAGCCAAGGCCCAGAGAAAGAGGCCCATGTGGGTGGATTAAAACGCAGATCAAGGCTTGGGGAAAGCACTTAACAGGCCGCTCTCATGACACTTCCTCCCCAGGCTGGTATCAGGTGACAGCATGTCTCCTCAGCAGCATGTGCCGGAAACGCACTGAGGCTGAGCAGACCACGCGGCCGTCCACTCAGAGCAAGGGGACACTGAGGACAGGCTTCCGGCTCCCGCCCTGCGGCCACTCAGGAGCCGGGGCTGGTTTCCTACGACGCTGCACACATAACCCGGACCTACGGGGTCTCAGGGAGAAACTGTCACTGGCTGCCACGTAAGACTCCGCTCTGCCCGTTTTCCCTGTCTGGCGCGAGGGGAAGACTCACCTGTGACTGGGACAAGGCCCCAGACCCTTTGCTCTCCTGGGACAGGAAGAAGCGGACGGACATGAGGAGCTCCTGGATGCAGCAGCGGAACTCCTCCTCCTTCTGGCCGCCCGTGGCCAGGGAGAACAGCCTCCGGGACTGCACGATGTACTTAAAAATGTACTCTTGGGCCTGGGAACGAAATTTTAAAGAAGTGCCTTTCCAGGGAGATCAACGGTGCTTATTTTAACGATGACAAACATGGGAATCACCGGACAACATTAGGTTTCAAATTACTGATTTAAACACAAAGGGCTCATGAGATTCTTTTTTCTTTGGACAGCATTTACTTGCAGAGGAAGAGCCATTTTTCTCTGAGGCCTAGTGAGCGGGACAACGTATATGGATCGTTTAAAAATTCGATGTCAGAGAACAAACTGATGGCTGTCGGAGGTGGGGGAGTGGGGGGGCGGAGTGAAAAACTGAGGCGATGAAGAAGAACAAACTGGTAGCTATATAATTACAGTCATGGGGATGTAGAGTACAGCATAGGGAATATAGTCAATAATACGGTAATTACTGTGTATAGCGTCAGATGGGTACCAGGCCCATCGGGGGATGACTTCATAAGTTATAGAAATGTCTAACCACTACGCTGTACACCTGAAACTAATATAATATTGAAAGTCAACTGTAATTGAATTTCGTAAGTTTAATAAATAAAAATTAAAATCCTACATAATTCTCCAGGGGTATGACTACCAAATGTGTTTGGTCCTCAGAGGTTTTTAAATTTAGCTAACAAAGAGAGTCTGCTTGTCAAAAGTGATTTTGCTTTGCTAGTAAGTATTCTTGCCACTTAGCATTTACCTTCAATCAGGCCGAAATGCTAACTTTATAACTGAGACGCTGGTTTTATAAAATGCATATTTGTTGACTTTCATCTGCTGACGTCAGACAGGGGGGTATTCAACGACAGGGAAGCAAGGGGCAGGGCAGTTACTGGACAATCCCTTCAACACTCTGCGCTCTTCCGGAACATGTGCGCATCTCCATGCACACAAGGCCCGAGATGTGGACACTGCCAAAGCTCAGGTTTCCGCACTGTGATCCCTGCTGAGCCGCCCTATTCTCTCTGCAAGCTGAAGGCAGCTGGGTGTCAGATGGCCTCTGTCAGGGAGGTGGAGGCAGGAGCCAGGAACGCCAGGCTAACTGCCTACCTGCCATCTTCCCTCATGAACCCTCCCTCCTGCCAATCCTAGATGCCACGTCAGGTGTTCTGGAGCCCTGAGGGGTAAGGATTCAACCGCAAGCAGGTTCTGGTGGGCAAGCCGTAAAGTGACTCCAACTTCAGGGCAGCCATCCAGTGACTGAGGGCCTTGCTCTGGAATGCCAGGAATGTGGCATCTCCCCCGGCTGCCCCATGGAGGAGACCACGGCGCTTCGCACCACTGTGCGACAGCCCGGGGGGACCCCGGCACCCGCTGCCCGCACTGCGCCCTTACCTTCAGCACCGCCTGGATGTGCTCTTGCCGCTCGGCCTCCATTATCCTGTCCACGTACCACTTGAGCACTTTGATGAGATCTCTGAAAGAGAGGCAGACACGGGCTCCAGGTATGACGGATCTGACTCCCAATCAGATGCCCACAAATGGCTGCTTTTCCCGTCAGCGCTCACCTTTTTCTCTCCAACTGCCATGAGGTGATAATTTTACAAAGTCTGCACGTTAACATCGCCACCCCTTTTGCTGAGCTGAAGAGAGAAACACTTCCCCCCATGGGAGTGCCCTCCATCGGGGCATGTTCCACCCGCCCTGCTGTTTCTGGTAATGCTTCCACACGGGCGAACACCAACATCAGAGCAAAGGGCCTGGCCAAGGAAGGACCTGGAAAGACGGCTGCCAACGGCCAGGCCTGGGCAGCTGCTAACGGGGGTTTCTCCCCGGTGTGAGGAAGGCTGAAGGCGACACTCCCCCACTTCAGTCACACCCCCCGCGTTTATCAAGCCTGTTCTCTGACCAGCTTCACAGCAAAGTGTGTCTCAGGAGGAGCCTTTCCAGAAAAGCCAGGAGGAACAGGGCTTCAGGTCACAGTGCGCTGCAGTAGGGGCTTTCTCAAAAAAAACCAGGCTTTATATTTTTTACAGAAACAAAACTTGAATCGACACACTCCCCTCCGAAGACAATTCTCAAGATTGCAGCCTTGCGACCTTTACCATTGTCAGGTCTTGGTTCCTGTGAAACGGGGTCACATGGTGAAACGCCCCTCTTGCCTCTCAGGGAAGAGCACGTGCACGTGCCCAGAGGCGGTGCCACCAGCTGCGCGGCTCGGGAGACAACGTGCCAGCGAGTTCCCGACCACGCACGGCCCGAGAGACTCCACACGCCTTACGTGTCCCGACCGCGCACGGCCCGAGACTCCACACGCCTTACGTGTCCCGACCACGCACGGCCCGAGACTCCACACGCCTTACGTGTCCTGGCAGCAGTGATTCTTCTGCTTTCCGGGCCAACCTGAAGTGTCAGGAATTGTGGCCTTGTTCTCTGCCTTCCACAGACCATCTCAGTCGGAAGCAGTGACCCCCTCACGCTAGGGCCACACTGCAGGCCACCTGGCAGACCTGGGCCCACATTTCAAAGCTACTCCCACCGTTATAGTTCACCCTCTGCAAAAACCACTCCATTCATTAAATGGAGTTTGGAGGCATAAACCTTAACATGCCCTGACAGGGAATACCCAAGTTAATGGGATTAAAGACTCATTTGATTACCTTCTTTTATAACCCCTGATTTCATGCACGTCCCACACACCTCAGGTAATAGACAATTGTCCATGTACAGGATGGATATAGGGGCTTAAGGTATGAGGCAAACACGTGGGCACAGGAGCAAGGGCAGTGCTGGAACATTGGGGCACATTTCAGGGCATCATTTAAGCAGAGCCAGAGACTGGGAGAATGTGATGCCCAGGACAGAGAGAGGGAAGGCTGCATGGAGACAGGTACTAGCTAAAGCACATCATTCTTCAATCGCTTTTAGCCTTGCATGCATAATCTGAGCTGGCAGGGAAGGGTGAGCAGTTAAAATGGCAGCCAGTGTCACAGAGCGGAGTCGAGTGACATCACGGCTTGTGGCCAAGGACCAGGTCTGCATATTATCGGCACAAAGGATGGTGCCTGGCATGCAGGAGGCACTCAGCAAATACTAACAGACTAGTGAATAAATGACTTTTAAAAGATAGGACAGCAAAGGCTGGTTTTCCATATTTCTTTCTTAAAGACAACTCGAATCATCAAAGAGTGGGGTAATTACATGGGGGCTTGGCAGCCAAAGCGAAAGAATGACATTTGAGACTAGAGAATATCAAGTGAAACAGAGACAAGAAGAAAACACTTTATATTTCAGGCTTTAGGAATAGAATTCAGCAAGTTCTTTTTTATTCTTTTGATCAAAATAAATTCTAGCCATTAAAAAAAAAGGTGTGGGAGAAAGAAAGATACGGTCTCAAGAGACACTTCAGCTGTGCTTCATTTCTTCGTATGCTCCCTTTTAAAATTTTCCTATAAAGCCAGTTCTGCTTAAAAAAGCTCAGAAGAAACTGCTTCTAAACCAATTATAAGAGGAAGAGCCTTACCTGTAAGCAAGTGCCCCAGCAAAATGACTCTCAATATAAGTGTCCATTACAGGTTTAAAATGATGAAATTTGCTATCTTGCAGCAAATTTATTATGTGAACCTAAAAAGAAAACTGAGCTTTATAAAACTGAATGCAAACCAAGATTGTTTTTTGTTGTTTTTTTTTTTTGGTTCTTTTTAAATGAACTCTCATGCTATTACGTGCACACTTTCGAAACAGTCTTAGGAAAATCAAGATTGAGAGACAAAATTCGTAAGATGATTAAAGTGAATTTAAACTCACCAAAGAATCAAACACTCTAGACCCATATTTTTGGGAATTTTCATCTAAAATTCCAAATAAGGTATCCAGTGTATCTTGCAGAAACTGTTAAAGAAGAAATACATGAGCCAATAAGATGCCGTCTGTCCTTCCCGTCCAAATAGTCTTCAGCCCACGAGTTACCCAGAGAGGAGTCATACCTTGACTATCTCTGAGCCGTCAATTTCTTTCAATTTAGACAAACAGCCTGTGATCTTGTCCGGGTGGGTTCTCCATTTCAAAAGATCCAGCATATCACCTTTCCAAACAGAAAAGACAATTGTCTTAACAGAGGACAGTCTACTGCTAACGCTGAGTTCCCCCTCCTGGTCCCCAAGCTATCGGCCCCCCAGACTAGACCAGCTCTCTAACAGAGAACCTAAAAACGTTTAATATTCACATCTACCTCAGACGGCCCGGAGGGATGACTGAGGCCTGTTTGGAGAGGACTGGTTATATTCAGCACAGACGGTTCCAGAGTAAGGACCCCGTGCTCTGCTCTCCCCACTGCGGCCTCCCTCCCACCTGCCTCCTGCATCTGATGTCAGGATGCCCCCTTCCCGGCATTTCTGGACCCCCGATGCGCCTCCCTTCACTCACTCTCCAGTCTCGCTCCAGCACCAGGCCAGCTCCACCTCCATCTCCACAACCCCTTCCCCGGCCCTCAGTCAGGCCGCTGCAGGCCCACCCGGGGCACTGCCCAGCGTGAGGGGCGGCGAGGATGTGGAGGAAGGTGGCTCTGCCGGTCACCAAGTGACACCGCCAGTGGCCGCAGTGGGAAACCAGGTATAAAACTGTCACCAGCAGAGCTGGGAAACAGAGGACAGGAGCTGTCCATCTTTCCTGCAAGAGGCCTCACGCATCTCCACACTGCTCGTTATGGAGCAAAAGGAAGGAGTATGTCTGTCTGCACATCCTGGATGCCCACTACTGAGGGTGAAGGCAAACGGCCAGCTCTTAGGCCTTTACCATTGAAGACATGTTACTTGCAAATTAGAAGCTATGACCTACTACTGAAAGTGTGAATTTTATACCTGCCATTCAATAAAACTTAGTGTACGTATGCCTGACCTGCCCAGAGCTATAAAATAGGTGGACGACATGATGCCTACATTTTTGGTTGTTTTTTTAAAATCACAATCTCAAAAAGAGACTGAATGAATCACCCATTATTGGGGGAGAAGGAGATGTAGGGATGTCAGTGAGTGCACAATTGTTACACCAAATTTAAACATTGCTTTTATTTTTTTCTTAACTTTTTTTTTTTTTTTAAGATTTTATTGGGGAATTGGGGGAGGGGAACAGCATTGGGGAATCGGGGAAGGGGAACAGACAAGTTGCTGTCTTTTTGTTCTTCAGTCTAGTTGCGGAGGACGTTGCTTCACTGGCCCATGTTGGTATCGTCATTGCGCTCTTCCCGGATGAGGCAGATCGGTCGCCGGCCTCTGGATGTCGCTCACCGTGGCTATTGGCAGCTCACACTGGCTGCCGGCCACTCACTATAGCCTATGGCAGCCCACTGCAGCAGGGGCTGCAGCCTACACCGTCGCCGGGGCTCGCACAGCCCAGCTCCAGGTGGAGCTGTTGTTAGCTGTAGAGGGCAGTGTCACTGGCCCTCATATGTGGGATCCGAACCGGGGCCACTGGCATCCCAAACCAGCTCTTAACCAAGGCACCGCTCGGCCGGCCCTTAACTTTTTTGTAAAAGTTGTGTTTGAGAGCCTAAGGAAGCTAACAAAGAAGTAATTTCTTCCCTGATCCCTACTCTGAAGCAGCTTAAATAGCTACTTGGCCTGGCAGTCATGTGTGTCCCGCGGTGCCCTGGCCTGGGCACGCTCTACACGATGCTGGGATACAGGGTGCATAGACACTCGTTAGAAATCCTGGATTGCAAATCTGCCCTAGGAAACTGTCCCTAGACACACATCACATCCTAAATATCCAACTGTCATGGAAATGGGATGCGCATATTTTCCAAACTCAGTAAAATGAATACAAAGCAATTTAATTCCAATTTGGAACTGGATTACTTCTACACAGAGATGTGTGTCTAGCATGCAAATTTCAGAAAGATCAACTAACTTCCTTCCTTCTTCCCATCTCTTTGAAACACTATTCATTTCCTGGCTCGTTTTGAGCTGTCTTACACTGACAAGGTTAATAATCAAAGTCAAAATGACATCTAAGCACTTATCAGTCTCCAAACAGGACCCAAGAATTGTCTTCCTTCTAGGGAGACATTTAACATAATGATTTCACAAAGAGTTTATTTGCCATATTAACTCAAAAAATCTTCTCTGCTTACAAAGTAGCCATTTCTGATTTTCAGGATTTGGTTCTGTCTGTAGTATGTTCACAATTCTAACACCCTAAACCCATGAACTTGAACAAATTAAGGGTATAGGACTAAAGCTTGTAACGGCAGATAATCTGTTGTTAGATTTATCTGTGGGGTGGCCAGAATAATGGCCCCCAAAGATGCCCAGGCCCTAGTCCCTGACACCTGTGGGTATGTTCACTTCACATAGCAGAAGAGATTTTAGATTCGTGATTAAGTTAAAGATCTTAAGATGGGGGGCTTAGCCTGGATTAGTAGGCGGGCCCTTGCAAGAGTCCTTAAAAGATGGAAGATGGTCAGAGTCAGAGATTTGAAGATACTATGCAGATGGCTCTGAAGATGGAAAAAGAGGCCATGCCGGAACGGAGGTGCATGTGTCCCAAAGCTTTCGTACCCTCTCCAGAGTAAGCGGAAGGGTTCTTCCCTGGAGATTCCAGAAGAACAGCAGCTGTGCCGCTGACATCCTGATTGCAGCCCCGTGGAGCTGACTTCAGACTTCTGACCTCCAGAAGTGTACGGTAACACATTTTTATTGTTTTAAGCAGTGAGTTTATAGTTATTGTTACAACAGCAAGAGATAACGAATACACCTGAAGAGATCCTACTGGAGGCAATCAGTGAAATGTGAACCGAGGCTCTATAACAGACACAACTAACCCACAGAGGATGAATCAAAATTCTGTCTAAGGGAATCCATAACAGGTTGATTTTATTATCTTCACAACTGCCATGGGGGTTGACTGACCCCATAATATCACATAAGGTTTGGTAAATGCTTGGTCATCTTCACAGTTATGCAAACGAAGGTCTGACTTAAGTAAAGTCATTAACCACTGATCAAGTCCGCTATAAGTCTCTTAACTTGGTGATAGCTCCTTTCCATCACACTCACTAAAAATGCGGTTGATTTTTTAAAATATTTCTCCAAAACTACTTCTGCAAGGCGAGAAACCAGAACTAATATGAACATGAAAGAATCATTTGCCGAAGTTCCCTGTAAATACAGTAGCCTTGCCCGAGGAACTGAGAGGCATTTAAAAGGAGTCAATATTAAAATGCCACATTTTGCTTCTTGCCTGATCCACGTTCTAAGGGAAGAAATAGACCTCCCACTACAAACGGTGCTCCACACCACAGGAGACCGAATCCGGCACCGTGGCATTGTACGAGGCCCGGTCCCTCATTATGAAGTCATTCTCCCCCACATAAAGAAGCTGATTTATTAATGAGGCACCCAGGCTGTGAGCCAGGAGTTTTATATGACAACCATGGAGAACTCAAGCACGTTTAATTTACTCCCTTCATTACAGACAATGTTTTCATGACAATTTGCCAAGGAGAAGCGCTTGCTTTGTTCATCATAACTTGCTAAACAATCACTGACATGAAAAAAGGAATGCTAGAATAGAAAAGCAATATTCATCTAATTAAACAAAAAACCGCCTTTCTTCTAAAGCCTGCAACTGGCACTGTTTATGGAGCTATGAAACCAGAGAGATGAAGGTGAGGCTAGGCTTTGTCTTCTCTTTGTTTATCTTTTTTTTTTTTTTAAAGCAGCTGAGTTTTATAGGTTGATTTGAAGAGTTGTGTACTTGGGTGCCAATACTGGGATAACTAGGAAGGCCTTAAATTACATGCATGCACTGAACAGATCACTAGGTCATAATTATTCCCATTTGATTGGAAATCACACACAGAAGAATCACCAATTTTTCTAGTGTGAAGTTCTTAACTATCACACTGGTGTTTACTGAATATGCCTACCCCAATTCACAAGTACTTTTATTCCAAGGCCTTTCAAATAAAAGAGTATTAGTAAACCTTACCATTTTGTGTGAGTTTTGTGGAGCAGAGAAAAGATGTTATCCAAAAAGACTCCTTCGTGGCCTTCATGGCTTGATTATTATTCCCAAGGAGAATGCCCTTGGAAAAGGGGAGTTTGAGGTAGCGGGTAGCATCCTGAAGATTTGTGTTTTCTTCACACTGTCAGAAATATGACAGAGAGAGAGAGAGAGAGACAGAGAGACTCATGAGAATTATTAAGCATGGTTACCATGTCTGGTGTTTATGAACTGGGAAACTTTCCAAACGACATTACAAACAGAATTTGGCTTTTAAGTAAAAATACAACAAAAATGTATAAAAGAAATGAAACATGGATTTTGGACTGGGGCCAATTTGGGTTTGCATCCCAGCTCTGTCACTTCCCATACGAGTAGCTATATGAAGTTATTTAACCACTCGAGACTTCCATTTCTAGCTCTAAAACCTCCCTGTGCTGTCGTCCTAAGAATCAGAGAATACATGAAGGTTTTAATACAGTGCCTGATCCAGTAGAAGTGCTCAAGAAATCCATCCACAGTGACCACAGCATTTCAACATGTTAAATTTTTTTCAACATCTCATTGGGAGGCAGCTATTAACCAACCTTTACTTTGAAAACTGGCAGCTAAAGGAAACGGTGTTTCAGGGTCATCTCATAGTCCTATTATAATACATGATGGAAATTTCTACGTCATTGAAAATGCCATCTAACAAATATAAAAGAAATGACAGATTTAGAACACAGTTTCATATCCTTAATGTAATTCCGCCTTTAGTTAAGGATTGTCATTTAGTGCTAAGACCAACAGGAAAATTATGGCTGAGGAAAAGGACAACCATGATGCCAATGGAGCAGCCTATGGATTCCTTTCTACTGGGCAAGGGGACAAGTGGCATGGGGTGGGGGGGACATTTGGTTGTCATCAGAGCAATGCAGGGCAGTGCAGAGAAAGGCATCCCATCCTGCAATGCATGCTTCCCAAAGATGCCGTACCAGAAGCCATGACACCCACAGAATCACCATGTGCCTCACAAGAAGTACGAGGGCCAGCAACAGGCTAAAGGCACTACGGGGCAGCAACCAGATGACCCCAGAAGGGGGCACTCTCTCCAGGAGGCCTGGCTTTCTCAGTCAGATATGGCATCCAAAGGGACTGTTCTAGATTAAACAACATTTAAGAGATAGACCGCCATATGCAACATATGGTCACAGATCGAAACAAATCAACAAATCTGCTAAAGGAATGTTTTTTTTGGGGGGGGAATTCATATATTGACTAAGTTCTATTATAGATGAAATAGAAATTTAGTGATTGGAAACATTTTTATTTTAAAAATTATTTTAAAAATCATGGAAAGAGGATTTTTAGGGCAGTGCAGCACCGGTCTCTCTCTCCTTTAAGATCATACAGTGTGGCTCACAGTCTATTTCTTTGCCCAGAATTAAAACCAGTTGGTCCAGCAATGAATGGTGCCTAGTGCGCTGGCTGTAATTTGGGCCACCATCTTGGACATGTGAAGAGGACTGTAACACCCAGGAAATGTCCTAGGAAAGCAGTATTTGCAATAACGCAAGGTAGGTGACTGAGAGATAAACACCTACAACGTATTCACAAATAAACTGGTCCAGAAATTACCAGGATACTAATCAAAAGACAGCGTTTATCATTCGCAGGAAGTAGAGAACTAAATTAAAAACTACAATCCAGTTGGAAATACACATTACCAGTTATTCAAAACCAGATTTAAATAGTGATGGCAACAAAATACCTTCTTTTAGGGAGTCTTTCAATATGATTGGCCATCCTTCAGGACATTATTAAACGTTTGTTAAATTCCTACTAGTTGCCAGTCCTTCGATTCAGCGTTCAGAATGTAACAAGGAAATAAACGCAGCCTCTGTCCTTGGGGTCATTACACGCATGACCTCTGCACTCGTCTCTTAATACTGACCACAGAGCTGTGACAAAGGCCGCTGGATTCCAGCTCTGCCAAGGAGGGGAGGACAGCTACTGGGAATGGGCCTCTTTCACCTCAACCATAAAGTATAAGAGGCTCATGGAGTAGGCGAGGGGAAGGAAGCCATATCATGTGCGAGAAGCAACACGTATAAAGGCACTGGGGGCGCAAAAGCACGCGTATGGCGAGCTACGGAGACGTGGCAATCAGATGCAATGTGGGATCCCAGACTGGCTCCTAGAATAGAAAAACGACAATAGTGGGAAAGCTTGGGAAGCCCATATATGCTCTGTGGTAACGGTACTGCACCAAGGCTTGTTTCGTGTCAATGCATGTGCCATGGTTATGTAAGACGGTAACATAAGGAGAAGTCGGGGGAAGGGCACATGGGAATTTTCTGTACTATTTTTGCAATGCTTCTGGAAGCCTAAAATATCTTCAAAAACAACTGTCTAAAAAAGCACAGGTATATTCAGACACTATATGTAGCTTAGTATGGCTGGAGCATGGAATTTTTCAACACATAAAAGAAGCCTTGAGTCTACCCTAGACCTCTTACTGAAGAGAGACCCATGGTGGTCCCGGTGCCCACCTCTGGTTTAAATCCCCTAGATTAAAGAACTACGGCAGAGGTGGGACTGACCAGCCATGCATCCAGCCATCTGGGTATGGAGGGTGGGTGTGAGACGTCAAGGCAAACCAGTTTCTGTTCACAGAAGAACTGGACGGAGGCGCGATAAACGGCTCCGTTTGGGACACACTGAGTCTGAGGTGTGTCTGGTGAATCCAAGGTGCTCAGTGGGCAGAGTTCAGGGCTAGAAATGCAGACCTGGCCATTTATCAGCAGGGATGTGGCAAGCTAACCCATGGAAGTGGATGAGAAGGCTCTAGAGTGTAGGAGACACAGATGGTGTCCAAGGATTAAATCCACGGAAACACCAACATTTAAGGTGGGGCTAAAGAGAGACGAGGGCAGGCTGAGTGGCGCGGTGGTTAGGCGCTGGCTTGGGAAGCCAGCGGCTCTGGTTTGGGACCCACATATGAGGGCCAGTGACACTGCCCTCAAAAAATAAATAAATAAATAAATAAAATAAAAAATAAATGAAGAGAGACGAGGCGTCCAAGGAGTAAAAGGATGGAACTCAGGAGAGCACTGCCAGACAGACCAAGGAATGCGAGGTTTTCAAGAAGAAGGGTGATCAACAGTGTCACACGCCACAGGGCAGCCACCTAAAGAAGGATTCTGAGAGTACGTGGTGGCTTTAGCCCCTGGGTGGGCAGCAGGGACCCTAAGGGAGAAAGTCCACTTGAGCTGTGGGGACATGAGGAAGGAGAGACAGGGAACGAAGGCTGGATTTTCACGCAGGCTGGCTGCGATGGGAAGGGAAGAGGGAGTGCGGGGCTATTTAAAAAAAATTCTTTTTTTTGCTTTAAAGAAAAAGGCTTGAGCACGTTTATACTCTGAGAGGATACTGCCAGAAGAGAGGAAATAGTTCCAGATGCAGGAGGAAGAGGGGCTACCAGGAGGAGCAGGGTCTCCAGGGAGTGGGGGGCGGGGAGATCCTGGAGGAAGCAGGGGGAAGAGTGTGCCTGGGAGACAGGAAGAGGAAGGAGGTGGCCAGGGAGAGGGCACAGGAAGTTAAGCAAGTTCCTGTCTGCTGGGGGCTGCTTTCTCTGTTAAGTGGGCAGGAGGTGGTGGGGTGGGCAGGATGGTAAAATCATGTAAATAGTTCCTGAGAGGAATACAGAGGGGAGCCTATCCTTCGCCTGCAGTGTTGACTGTCCTGCACCCACACCCAGCAGGCCACGCTGACCAGCCATGCGCAACTGCCTGGGCTGGGGTATAGGTGGGGGCAATGTGGATGGACTGACCCACGGCTGGCTTCCCCTTCCTATGCAGGCACAGCAGAACCAGGGATCAGGGATGCCCTCGGTCCGAGAAGGGAGGTCGGGTGGGTCTACTGAGGAGGAGGAGAACGAAGGAAAACAGGTCTAGTCAGAAACTGGAAGGCGGGAAGGTCACAGTCAGAATATTGAGAGTTCAAGATTTTCGATTAGAAGTGGTTCTGGATGATTTCAGCTAGCCAGCCAGCCTGCCTGCCTGCCTGCCTTCCATCCATCCATCATTTATTTAGCACCTAAATGGGAGGGCCTGCTGGCTGGGGATGAAGCAAGGTCCAAGGAAATGCAAAACACAAATAAAGGTCACTAGAGTTGAAGTAACCAAGAAATAAGAGGATACGACACTGGACAGGTCAACCGGAAGACAGCTTTGAACTAGGGGCTCGGCTGATTGTGGGAAGGTAAAAAACTACCCACAGACTCGTGCAGTCTAGGTCACCACATTACACTCATCTCTCTCAAACCAGGAATAACAGTCATCCTCCATTTGGCCTCCACTTGGCCCGTTTCTAACCTGGCCCTTCTGCTCAGAAGCATTGCATTAGGAGCCAATAAATCCCAGTAGGAGGAATTAGACCCTCTACCAAGCCAAACCCCGGCCTAGCTGAGCTAGGCCATTTTAGCCATGGTGGTGTGAATCGACAAGGATGAATTCACAAAACCTTAATTTTCCAAAGGCAGGCTGTATTCTTACTTTGCTTGTTTTTGTTTGTTTATGCTATATACATACATACATACATACACCATACTGGCCCTAAGGTGTTGTGTAACATATTTCCAAGGACTAAAAATCCTCAAGTGGAATAATTCGGAAAGGGAACTTGACTGAACAACTATTAACTTCCTATCCTCCTTTTTTGGATTCTCACATCATTCTCCTTTAGAGACTTCACTTTTGGAAAATGAATTCTCTTATGCTCATTATGTCAGACTCTTTTCTTAACTTACTTTCCAGCAGGTAGCTGCAGAGGGGCAGCCAAAAATATCCCTCTGAATAAGAAACACAACAGTCCTACCAGAATGCAGCGAAATAACCACGCTTAGTAAGATTAAACACTGTTATTAGCAAATTAGTAACTCCAAAGGGAGGCTTTGGACGTTGCGTCAACCACGTGTAGGAGTTAGTAATATCCTGAGGGCTGTAAAAGGGACTCTGGAAACACAAAATCTCTCATGAATACTCATCACGTGACTTCACTTTCCTTTCTAGAGCTAAGACACTCAGATTTCTGTAGATTACAGTTTATGTACCCTGGAAACCACTCCAAACATATAATCAATCATGTAAAGTTGAACATGACCTTGAAAGAGGTCTTCGCCCTTGGATTCTATAGCCCCTGCCCTAAAGGGTGAGTCCAGGTCCTCGCCATAGTACTGGCTGCTAACACCTTTGTAACAATTGGCTGCTAACAATTTCCTTAAAATACACTCAGAAAGTGGAGTCCAGCCATCGCCACCAAGGAAAACTCTCTCACTAATTTCAGGCCCACGTTAGGCTGTTAAACGTGGTCAGCACAGCAGCTTTCTTCTTAGCTCACTGCAGCGCTGAGTCTTTTAACGCCTTACATGAGGAGCAAGTAGGTTTTAACTCTGAATACCCCACTGAGAACCACAGTTATTCTCTGGATCTGCAGAAAGAGGTAAAGATGCATTTAAGCAGTGTAAAAATAAATAAATTCAGTGTCACTATTTTACGCCATCCTTCCATGCATCTCTCTATGTGAATACATACATACAGACATTCGGTTAAACAATTTTATAAAATGGTTATACGAAATATCTGCTTCTACAAAATCTGGTTTATTAACACTTTGTAATCGGGCATTTGAGCTATATGACGAGTTTACTCGTTTCCCGCAAAACAATGTGTTAATATAGCATAAACATGCTTTTATGCAACTAAAAATTTCCACTAAGTATTTCATTCATTGCATGGATATAATTAATTTATTTAACCAGACCTACGTTATTGGTAATTTAAACTACTTTCAAGTTTTCCATATTTTAAGGAATCTGCGATGATCTTCCTTGGGTGATCTTCACTTGCCTTATCTGATTATCTTCTCCCCATAAATGCCAAGATGTGGACAGCTGAGTCCAGGGACACAGAAATTTAAAACTATCTGTGTATTGCCAGACCGCCCTCCAGGAAGACAGTCCCACTCACGTGTCCTCTGTGAATGTAAGAGGGCATTCATTTCCCCTTCACCTTACTCTCCAATTCTGAGTTTTCAAAATCTTTACCAACGTAATAGGCCTAAAGATTTCCTACTCGGTGTTTAACTTACGCTTCTTTGGTTATTCATATATTTGTTTATGCATTTATGATTTTTGTTATTTTTGAATAACTTGTTTGAGTGTTTATCAGTTTTTCTTTTTCTTACTGATTTGTGATAACCTGTAGTAAACTGGGAATAACCACCCTTTGTAAGCTGTGTTGCTTACATATGTTTCAGTCATATGTCTTTCAGTCTGGATTATGATGGTTTAGCAATAAAGAAGTTTTATATTTCATAGAGCCAAATTTAAAAAAAAAAAAATTAAGCCATTCTTAGAAAGGCCCTGAGTATTATAAAAATGTTCACTCCTATTTTTAAGGCCCTGACAGTTTTATTTTTTACACTGAATCTGGAATTTGTTTTGGTATGAGAAGCAAGGCAAGAATCCAGCTCTTTCTTTCTGCCCCACACCCATCACGGTCATCTCAGCACCACTTACTAAACGGGCTCTGCCTTTTACCCAGTGGTTTGAAATCCACTCCTCCCCATCTTTCTTTTGGTTTCTATTTATTTTTAAAATAATAAATTCCAAGCTGCAGTTATCAGCAGGCTGCGTGCATTCCTGCCACGCAGAGGAAGAATAAGCCTTATGCTCCTACTATGGTTTTATCATGAACTGTAAGTGGTCTGAAGCAGAAACGGGACTTGTTGGCTTAGGACAATGAAAACAAAAACCGTGTCATTACAGACCAGCAACAGAAGTTGTTACACTTGGCCTGAATTCCACCCTCTTTAAATAAGCAACACGGAATAGCCCCAATCACAAGACAACTCAGACACATAGGGTTTTCTTGTGGTGCTAACGCTTTCCAAGGGGTCCACACAGTAGGTCTGCCCGGCATCAGCCAATCTGCAGACACCATCCTGGGCCTCTGTGGTCGAGGAGGATCACTGGGGACCCCTGCCTTTAAATTGTTCAGGCTGAAATAAACTGCCCCATGCTCTAGGACCAGAATTCTGGATGCGCAGTGAAAACGCCTGCAGGGGCTTGGGAGGATTTCAAGTTCGGCTTCAAAGCTCTGATCTGGAGGAAGGTGTTGGCCCTGCTGTGAGCTGGCCCCCGACAGCCCTCTGGAGTCAGGGCAGAAGGGCTCTGTGTCTGGGAATCCAGCAAGAAACAGACTGTGTGACGGTCCTGCTGGCATTTTCGGTACACGGATGGCTCTGATTAGCAGGGAGCGCCTTGGCATTATTCACATTCATTTAAAGAGGGAACCTGGACATGACTGGAAACTTAGCACCTGCCCAAAAAAACCCCTCGGACCCTCGGACCTGACGTGCCACAAAGAACGGATTCCTACTTCCACATATTAGAAGCGGGAGCCCAGCTTTGATTATCTTAGCCCTGCCTTTCATGAGTTATATGAGTACAGAACCAGTCTCACAAACAACCATGATGTCTTTTGGAAAACTAGCTGAAGACACTGCCTGTCATGTTACACACTGCTCATTAAGGGCCCTCTCTCCTGACACTGAGATAATTAACTCGGGCCTAGTACGTCGATGCCTCGGTTCCCGCTATTGCCTCCTCTGCCTGAAAACACGTTTTCCTTTGTATGTGAACACTGCAAGGCCGTTTAAGTCCCCTTTCGAAGTAGAGACAATGTAAGGGCCAGCAAGGGAGGGACGGTCATTGTTTTGCTGGCTGCCACATTCTGGGTACTGTAGTTTGTGATCACTAAGTGTGTGAACAAATACCCAGAGAGTAAATGGTGAAAGACATATACATTTGCATATACGTGCACATATGTGTGTGCATCGACCCTCATTTTATCCGCAATAACCCAAAGGGAAAGAACGCTTTTGTTTGCAGTCTCCTTCAGTTACTCAGTAAATCTTCACTGCACACCTACCACGCGCCAGAACCCCTCTCAAGGGACTCATGTCTCAGGGTCAGCCCAGGGATCTCCAGATAATTCCGGGGCAACATAATGAGTACAGCGGTAAGAGGTGTATGCAGATATCCAGAGATATCTCTCAGGTGGCAAGCTGCGTGGCAAGCTGGGAATACAGGGACTTGGGGCTGGGGCGTGGGGACCATTCTGAAAGAGGCTGTGGCCAAGGTGAGCCTCCCAGGACGCACAGGAACTGGCTGTGCGGTGAGGGAGGGCGCCACGGGCAGAGGTGGAGCAGAGGGAACCACAGGCACAGCTAAGGAACTAGAGAGAGCTGGATATGGCTGTGGCGCCGCGCACTGGACAGGAGGTGCTGAGAGGTGACGCACGCAGCAGGGGGTGGGGCCTGGCGCATCCTGGGAGCCAGGGACCTGTCCCCTGAGCAACGGGGAGCTTCCCTGGGATTTAAGTCGGGGAGCGGCCTGGTCAGATCTGCACCGCGGGTAGGTCACCCAATGGCTGGGTGGAACCTGGTCTAGAGCGAGACAAGACCCAGGTTGGAGGACCTGTTATCCCGGGTGAGAGCTGATAAGAGCCTACAATAGCACGTGGTTACAGAAATGGAGGAATGCAGAGGAGAAATATTCTGGGGAAAGTTCAGGACTTCGATTCTGTATTTCAGAGTTACTAGTATTTTTATTCTACAAGTCATAATTACTAGTATTCTCAGATCACGTCTAAAGGTCTCTTGTTTTGTAAATTTTCATTTTATTGCCTCACTACGGTATACTTCGTTTCCCATGTTTTCATGGCAATTCTTGATGCAAAAACATAGAAAGTAACCTCTAAAGTTGTCACGACAAGGTACAGCCACTTCTGTGCTTGCGTATTGAGAGCAGCAGACAGAAAAAATGTAATGCTAACCTTGCTAAATTTACCTCCAGGGGGCCACAGATCTAGATAAGAACGCATGTATTAGCAATATTTTAAAACATCTCCGTAAGATTTATTTAACCCCATCACAGCAATGGAAAAGGCTTTAGGTCAACACACAGAGCTCCCCACACACCTACACTTAAATACCTAAGGTGGGGGAAAAATCATCTTTAAAATACAACACGAAATATTGAAACTATACTTTCAAAAACATGCTCTCCCTACCAACAACCTTCCGAAAGAAGACTCGGCCCAGTCTTTTCGTTCCTTTTCCAGAGTGAGGGTGGGAGAGTGAGTGAGGCATCACAGCCATCGCCCACGTGTGGCTGCTGGTACCTTATGGACGATGAGCTCGTGGGTGCCATCTGGAAGAGTCCTGCCATCTTCCTGCATCAGGGGGACGAAAGAGAAACCAAACAACTTCTTCTCTCCTTTCTCCTTTGCTGTGGGGGAGAGGAAAGGGAAAAGGAATCACTGGCTTGTTTAAGCAGCTGCTCACATGGCTGTGTTCAGATAACAGACGGTCAGGGAGCACCACCGTCAAGAAGCAGAACCCACACTCAGCTCCTTCCATCCGGGGGAGGGGCTCTGATGAGGGGAGTCACCCCACTTCGGGCCCGTAACGGCCAGTCCCATTCCTGGACTAGTTCTCCTCATTATCTGAAGGTATTTAAAAGCTTGAGTTCTGCCTGTTTCTTCTCACATCCCTCCCTCCACTTCCGGATGGAAGCTCCCCTGAGGGCAGGCTTCTTCCTGTTTTATTTCATTCTAAGCTTCGTATCTCAGTAAATACTTGTGCAGTGACTGCATGCACGAGGGATGTCAACGGCAGTGTCTCGAGGCTCTGCTCGGCCCACGGCAGAGCTCCTTGCGCTGGAGTCACAGGCGTGAAGGCAGAGGACCTGTGAACGCGGCCTCCCTGGAATCAGTTGGGCACCCCGAAAACCAACACCAACATGAAGGGCAACCTGCGTTTAACAAGGGTTCCCCGCAGTAGCATTCTGGAAGCCGGAAAGGAGGCGATGAGGTCTGCAGACGCCTCAGGAAGGATCACAGTGGCTAGAAAGGTCAATGACCCCGAGCCCTTTACACGTAAGGACAGTGAGAACAGCTGAGGCAAGGTGACTTGCTCTAGATCTGCTGGCTGTCATTCCAGTTCTCTCCTTTTCTCCCCCCAGTGGAGAAAGCTTTAAAAGAACCGCATTTGTTCAGCTCCACTTAGACTCGGGGGCAGGAGTTCTCTGGGGCCGGGGGCCTACCGGGCGGGGCCTGCGAAGTTATTCTTTCCCGTACAAGCGCGGGAGTGGAGCAGTGCACCCCGGGAAAGCCCGGTTCTGGGGAGCGGGAGAGCTGAGCTGGGCGAGTCCGACCTGGTCATCTATACGGTCAGACAGGAGGCATCAGCAACACACCATTCGCTTACAATCGCGTCTGGCATTGAACGGCCCCTGGTCCTGAGCAATTCCATCTGATTAATAAACTCAGTGAACTGTTACAGACAGCGTGTACAGTATGACCCCCTGGGCTAAGAAAACGCTAAATTTATGGATTCGACCTCCCAATTTTCTAATCTTCCTAGCACCCCAATGCCAACAATTTTGCCCCCTGGGACCTCCAATTTATTGATTCCCCCTCTCTCCCCTCTGCTCTCAACTTCCCATTTCTATGGTCCTTATTCTAATCACTTCATTGCACATAAACTCAATCCTTCACTCCATGCTTCCACCATAACAGTGCAACCTGATTAAATCCTACTTACAGCTTACTCCGTGCCTACGCTACACCAACCTCACTTTAATTAACATACAAACTGGGCAAACTTTCTACATTTACCTAACCAACTGACTCTTCCACTTTTCTAGACCATTATGTTGTCCATTGTCCTCTCTTCTCAAGCCTTCAAAGCCTGCACACTTGCCTCACTCTCGGTGGATGCAGGGAGAGCTCCCACGTGCCCCAGCCTCCACCTGTTAACCCACCTGCACCTGTGCCATCCTGTACCCCACCCGCACTGTCCTACCCAAGGACAGTCCTGAACCTTGAACACTGAGTCCCATGTTCCTTCCCCAGCTCAAGGACGCTGCTCCGACAGTCGTCCCTCTTTCTTCCACATCATCCATTTTTTTCTCTCTACTGAATCATTTCCACCAAAAAACATGTTTTAAAGTTCCATCTTAAAAAAGGAAAAACAAAAACAAGCCCCTCTTGTGACCTACTGTTCCATTATAACTACTACCCCATTTCTCTGCTCTCTTGTATTCTTTTTCTCTTGTATTCTTTATAGCAGAGTTTCTCAAAAGATTGGTCCAAACCCACTGCTTGCCTTTCTTCCCTCCTCTCGTTGTTGGACTCACTCCAGCCAGGCTTTCATCACTGCAAATACACTAAAACCACTTGTCAGGTTCAGCGACTTCCATGAGGCCAAATCGCATGCTAATGTTTCTGCTTTCACCTTATTTGATTTATCACCAGCACCTCACACGTCTGATTGATCCTGTCTTGATAACTTTCTCCATTTAGCCTCCTGGATTCTCCGTCAACCTCACTGGCTATTCCTTGTTAATCTCATTACTGCCTCCCTTTCATTCTCCCAAGATCATTCCCCAACTCCAAGTTCAATGACACCATGTTGGTAGCTTGACATTGGCCATGATGTGCGTATTTACCCCATGGCAAGCAGCAAACACTGTACCTCAGGGTTCCCCTCATCCCTTTCCACCACCCCGAGGGCGGGTTGTTAATATTTACAGCACACCACCAAACTATACGTTCTCATTCTCAAGTTTAAGTCTCTACCTTGGACCTCATTCAACTGCCTGTTTGATGTTTTGAATGTCTATCTCAGGTTTAACATGTCTAAAATGGAATGTTTGACGTTTGCTATCCTAACAGATTCTTGCAGTAATCTTCCCCACTTCATTAAATGACCATTTCATTCTCAGGCCAAAATCTTGGGGTCATCCTTGACTTTTCTCCTTCCTTCACATCCAACCTGTCAATACATCTGTAATAAAAGAATCGAACCACTACTATCCTAATGAAAGCACTTTAGTTTCTTAGTGGCAGAACTGCAAAAGCCTCCTGAACGGTTTTTCTGTTACCATCTGGTCCATCCACAATCTATTATCCATACAGCAGCCAGACTGCCCCTCGATCTAAACCCTCTAATGGCTCTCCTCACTCCAAATAAAATCCACAGTCCTCCGCATGACCCAAAGGCAACATGGGGGTCCGGCTCCCCATTACCTCTCTGGCCTCATCTCCAAACTCACTTGCTCATTCTGGCTTCCTTGCTATTCCTTGAAAATCCCAAGCATGTTTCAATCTCAACTGCTTGGTGCTTACTGTTCTCTCTGGCTGGAATAGTCTGGCCCAGACACGCATGGGCTCACAGCTTTACTTTAGTTGTTGCTGACTTGACGCGTCTGCTTATCAGAGAGGTCTTCCCTGACTCCCCATGTAAAATGGCAACACAGCAGCAGCACTTTCTAGCACCTCACCCCAATTTAGTCTTCTTCACTGCACTTTTCACTACCTGATAAAGTGTGCATTTATTTGCTCGCAAGTATTACCTATCTTCCTTTTCTAGAATGGAAGCTCTATGCGAGGAGCTATTTGGTTGTGTTCGCTGATGTATCTTCAATGCCCAGTAAAGTGCCGTGACACACAATAGATGTTCCATAAATATTTGTTTCATGAATGTTACTTTTGAATAAATATATGTACACAGAGAAATATTTGGAAGCTTATGTGATAAAATAATTACATTGATTATTTATAGTTTATGGGCCTATGGGGATTTTTTTCTTTAAGTTTTGCTGTATGTTCTGAATATTACTGATGAAAATTTAAAAAACAACATGAAAACACATTTGAAGGACAAGAGGACAGAGATCTAATTGGTTTTACTACAAATAGCCTTTATTTCCACTTTCCAAGTTCTGAGCTATAACAATTTTCTCCAAATGCTCTTTCCCCCTTTTCTTCCACTTCACATTTACTTTCCTCTTATTCTTACCTTACAGCTCAAAGCACATATTAGGCCCAACTGACAATTTATAACAAAGGCTGGAGGAAGGGGTGCAACGGCAGCATTCCAAGTCCTTCACGCTTTCCCACTTCAAGAGCTACACATGAGACTCTGGGAATTTGGAAAAATGGTGCTAGTCATCTCCCCAGGTTCTGAAACATCCACAAAAGCATAATCCAGGGAACTTCCTGAGCCAATTCCGAAACATGCTGTAGTCACAGCAACAGACAAAATCCTTCTTTGCTCCCTGAATCCTGGGTGAGTGACACAGCACTCAGGTGAAGTCACTGCCCATCTGTTGGCCACGCCTCCATTCCCCCAGACTGATGCTTTTAGAAGGACACTTCAATGACACAGGGAACACCAGAAGATCCCTGGACCAGGGGCCCGCGGGGGCTTGAGAGTAATGAATACAGAAGAATTGAAATAGATATGACAACTTTGGATAGTGATGTTTACATGGACAAATCCTGTCACATCTGCACGTCTCGCTTTTTCAGATCCGTAAAATGAGACAATTACTTCACATCATCTCTGAGTCCCATTCGGACCAACCTTACTTCAGTCTCATTTGAATGCTGTCTGAGGCAGCAACGGTGATGGAGATGTATGCAAATCAGATATACATCTGAGCCAATCAGAGGCTTTCCGAGTGACTTCACAGTCCTGGAAAGTCCCACGAGTTCCCCTGAGATGTCTGCGGGCTGGCTGAGCTCTTGGCGGGAGAAATACCAGACAGGTCAGGGCTGCCTGAGACCACCAGGGCCGACCAGGGTTTCAGTGCTGCGTCTGCCCTCTCTGTCCACTTTCTTTCTAGCCTTTGGAAGTGATAGGCCGGATTTTATGAAGGAGAACGCTGCAGATTTCCATAGGCAATCTTTCCTCCCCCCTTCCTTTGTTTCCACACAGGTAATGGGGTGCTTTGGGAAGCAGGGAGCCTGCCCACCTCCCAGGACGCCCTCGCCCCCATCCGACCCTCGTAGAGGTGTCTGTGCATCGCCCACTTTCTGCAGCTTGGCTCCCCCACTGCATTGCAGCTCAGCCAGGGGACACAGAGCCCAGCACAGCCCCACGACACACTTACTGGAGCAGTGGCGGAACTCAAAGCGGAGGTGCGCGCCCCGGAACTTATCCACAGGAATAGGCAGCTTCAGCAGCTCGGCCCAGCGCGGGCTGTTGTTGTGATACAGCACGAAGGAGCGGTACTCGCTGGCAGGCGGCTCTCCGGAGCCGAAGGAGAGAAAATCCTGGCAGAGGACACACGCGGTTGAAAGCTTCATTGAAAAGCTATTTCGAGAGTGAGCAATCGCTTTGCCCAGTCTGCCGGCTCCCCAAATGCACAGCTCATGGCATGACCCCCTCAGACCCCTGTACCCCGTTCCTGCACGTGCTGCTGCCAGCGAGGGGGCTGCGGCCGTTTAACGCTGAGACTGGTCTCCCACGGCCTCCTGTGCCAAGGGTGGGCCTTGGTGATGTGGGCGAATGGCACCGGTGTGCGGGCGCACGCAGCCAAGTTCTGCATCCCCTGCAGTCAAAAGCCTGCACCCTGCAAAACTCACTCAGCTCTGGGGCTCACGCACACCACATGCCATAAAGGAACCCGTGATAATCACCACGATTAGTCATACCCCAATCTTCATGCCTTGTTTTGTTTGGTCAAAATGAAAACACATCAAATTAAATGTGTATTTTGTTGTTGTTATCAACTGCCAGGAAAAAAGTATTCATCTCCCAAACAATAACAGATAAAAGGGGAAAAAAATACAATGGCACACAAAATATTGTATTGACCGAATAATTGTTGAACACAATTAATTAAACACTTAAACTGCAAAAGCCGTTTTGTTTTTCTACTTTCCTTTTTGAGTGGGTATTTTAATGATTAAAAAAATACACAGGGTTGGAGAAGAAAAGTAAGACTGGAAATATTGCAAATCAGAAATTAACTGATCTCCTTAAGAATGAACCCAAAGCGATGATATGGACTTGACTTACCACAAAATATCCAGCACTAACGTACCTGCAAGGTCTGGCCACTACTCTCCACAATGAACATTGTAACTTCCACGTTTCTGGCCACACTCTTTCCTCCTTTTTCAAATTCTCCCCTTTCTATAGTGATGTATAAATCATTCCTCATTTCACCTGTCAGGAGAGGAGAATTCAAACCGCTTTATACACACGAGGAAGTGTGAAAGAGTACCGTCTCAAGGAAAACTTTAGTTCATAAAGTATAGTGTTATGGCACACACATAAGCGAAACATACATTCTCTGTGTACTTTTATAGAAGGGTCCTCACCCTCACGGCCAATATCCAAGAGCAGTATAGGCCAGCCTCTGCAGGTCTGAATGAGCAATGCTGACATTTTACACTTAGGAGGTGAATGCTGGGATTGAGCACAAAGGTGTTGTCAAGTTTCACATCTTTCAGTGTTTCCCTCATTTCACTGATGAGGTGTGATCACAAAATGGCCACCTGGGCTTGCTCAAAGAAACCAGTCTTAATATTTTATAGTCACAGCCCTTAGAGTAAAAGAAATATCCTAAATGGAAATAAAATGATAGAACTGCAAAGGGGACCGTCAGAATTTCACTCTTTTCCAAAATGCCTGGGCCAAATGATCTCACTGCTGGAAGAGCCCCGATTAGCATTTTATGAACACAGATGTAGAACAATTTAGTCATACAGGCATACTTGCTTAATATTTCTTGCCATCAAGCTATAAAACAAATAAGAAAGGCCCTAGATTCAAACTGACATATACTATATACACATGTGCCATCTATTATTTGTAAAATTTGAATGGCTTTTAATCTCACCCCTATCTGATTACTGCAAAAAAAAAAAAAGAGGAATTTAATGCCAAGGAGCAAACTCAGACAAGCAAGCTGACAGCAGGCTTTTTTATCTCTCCTACAAGAACGACATCAGGGGTAAGGGACAAGGACGTGAGAAATGAGTGAACAAAGAGCTACTAGAATGTTCTGAAAGGTAAATGGCGGTCAGATTGGTGTGGCTGAATTGCTGTCACTTAACCTAGCTTTCAAACATTGGAAGAATCAAAAGCAATACTCTTTTTTTCCAATACAAAACTTCCCCAGAAGAAAGCAAATCACTAGCAGGGGCGATAACCATAAAAATATGCCCACGATTGGGAAACTTAAAAACTCCATGACCAAAACATGTACAAGGAAGTGCCCGAGCTTTCAAACGCACGGGGGATACCAGTGTGCTCGCTCACCTTCCTCCGTAATGACCACCTTTTTATGACAGCATCGTTCTCGAATGCCGTGGGCTGATTAGGAAACAGGTGAGCCACAAAAGAGTGAAACTGAATAAGTCCTAAACAAGATGAAATCTTTCTATTTATTTTTTAATTAAATTTACTGGGGTAACACTGGTTGATAACACTACCTAAATTTCAGATGCACAACTGTAATATGACAACATCTGTACATTCTATTGTGTGCTCACCACTTGAAGTCTAGCCTAGTTACCTTCCGTCACCATATATTTGACTCCCTTTACCCTTAGTCCTCCCCCACCCCTCTTCCTTTCGGGAACCACCATTCTGTTGTCTGTGTCTATGAGCTTGTTTTTTTGTGGGTTCATTTGTTGCTTTTTGCTTTATATCCCACATATGAACAATACATGGTTCTTGTCCTTTTCTGTCTGACTTATTTCACTTAGCATGATACTATCAAGTTCTATCCATGTTGTTGCAAATGGCAATATTTCATCAAAAAGGATGAACTCTTAAACACCCTTTATAAAGAGTCTATAAAAATATATGAGTAAAAGTAATTGATACAGTGGTGTCTGTCTTATGAATTTCTAATACTCTCATAACAGCTCATACAAATCAACTTGAGAAGGCAATGAACTTGGAATTCCTGAAGAAAAGCAACATATTTCAAACCATTTAAAATTATATTTTTACAGATACATGCAAAAAAAAATGAAACTTGACCACCTTCTTACACCATATACAATAATAAACTTAAACTGGATTAAAGATTTAAATGTAAGATCTGAAACAATAAAGCTTCTAGAAGAAAATACAAGCAGTAAACTCTATGACATTGCTCTTAATGATATTTTTTCTGCTCTAGCTCCTCAGGCAAGGAAAACAAAAGAAAAAAAATAGATGAATGGGACTATATCAAACTAAAAAGTTTTTGCACAGCAAAGGAAACCATAAACGAAAAGACAACCTACTGGATGGAAGATCATATCACTAATGATACATATGATAAGGGTTTAATATCCAAAATGTATAAAAAACTCATAGACTTCAACACCAAAAATACCAAACAATCCAATTTTTAAATGGGCATAGGACCTGAATAGACATTTCTCCAAAGAGGATATACAGATGGCCAATAAACATATGAAAAGATGCTCAACATCACTGATCCTGAGAAACGCAAATAAAAACCACAATGAGATATCCCTTCACACCTGTCAGAATGGCCATCAATAAATCAACAAATAAGTGCTGGCAAGGATGTGGGGAAAAGGGAACCCTCCTGCACTGCTGGTGGGATTGCAGATTGGTAAAGCCAGCATGGAAAACTGTTTGGAGTTTCCTCAAAACACTAAAGATAGAACTATCTTCTGACCCAGAGATTCAAATTCTGGGTATTTATTCCAAAAGATATATGCACCCCTACATTCACTGCAGCACTAGTTACAATAGCCAAGATATGGAAACAACTGAAATCTTCGATAGAAGATTGGATAAAGAAATTATGGCACATTTATGCAATGGAGTATTACTCTGCCATAAAAAAGAATGACACCTTAGTGTCCAACATGGATGGACCTAAAGGGTATTATGTAAGTGAAATAAGTGAGACTGAGAAAGACGAATACCATATGATCTCACTTACATGTGGAACCTAAAGAACAAAACAAATGAACAAACAAAACAGAAACAGACTGAGATACAGAGAACAAGCTGATGGGTATTGAGGGGGCTGGGAAGCGAGGCGAAAGGGTGAAGGGACCAAGAAATACAAACTGGTGGTTACAAAACAGTCATGAGGACGTAAAGTACAGTATAAAAAATAATTACAATTACATTTGTATGCTTTGAAGGTTTTTGTTCGAAACATTTCCATTTAAAAAAAATGTTTAGAATGGCCCAGTACACTTCACAAGTTTGCTAGATTTTTACAACCCAGTTCATTTTATTACCACATGCATTTACCACTACGCATGCGCACACACGCATACACTCTCAATGCTATTTATTTGAACAATTTCATTATAGAATGAATAGTAAGTTCACCAACTTCGCCCTCTGAATCAATCCATTTCCACTTACCATAAGCAGGTCGGCTACACTAATGGTCTGCACATGTGCTATTTCAACAATGTGTTTGGGAGGAAATTCTGGACAATAGCTTTGCCTCTAACTGATTTGGCAGGTGAAAAAAACAACACTCAAATCAAGATACTTTAGAGCAACATATGTTAGTTAGCAAAATTCCTCTGTTTCTTGGAGTGGGTCACACACAAGGAGTCACTCTGCTTACAAGTTGACTATCAAACATATACTGATTCATGGGAAGTGTGGCTACAGGGGTTTTTCACCTCAGGCATGTCTCATAATGGGTACTAAGCTTGTCCAAATCACAGAGGGACTACCTGTCCTGCGAAAGGAAGAGTGCGTGTTTCCGGGGAGGCAGACTTCCACTTTCACCTATGGGAAGGACAGGCCAACTCTGACTTTGGAAAGGCGGTTTGCAGAACCAACTGCTCTCCCCGACCTGCAGGCGAGGCCCCAAGGAGGGATGGGGCTGGGGGAGAGCAATGTACTGCCAGTGCCATGAAATTCTTTCTCTCTGTTTACATTCAACAAATACATCCTGAGCACCTACTATGTGCCATATTATTCTAGGGCTGGTAGACTCAGCAGTGACCACGGCAAAAATGCCTTCCCTACAGAGTTAGATTCTAGTACGGGGAGATGTTGAATAAAGAAGTGAAATACATAGCATATTGAATAATGGAAAATAGCGTGGATAAAGTACGAGGGAGAAGGGGGCACAGAGACTGTTGAATGGAGGCAGAGCAGGGGTGTTACATGAGAGAAGACCTTACTACGAAGATGAGAGATCTGCACAAGTTTGGTGAGTTTCAACAAAGGAGGAAGGTTACGAAAGGCATTAGCTTTCCAAACCAATCCCTGAGGCCCGTTTAGCTCATAACTTAGCTGGATTCTTCTCTCTTCTGAATTCAGACTAAGCCTAAAGGACAGAGTGGAATAAGGAGATATGGATTCGCGTCCCTCTCTGCTGCTCTCTATTCTGGGGGTATCAGTTCAGACAGGGTAACAGGAGCCTGGGAGCTGCAAGTTTCTGTGACATTTAAGTGGGGGTAGGGCAGAGGTAGGGATGGGGGCAGTGGTAGGTGGACAGGGCTCTTTTGTTACATGCTGTTTCTATGGGTTACAAAACAACTTCTGGACTATAACACATTCATAAATTAAAACTCCTTACACACATGCTTTAGTTTTCTGTTCTTTAACTGTCGCTATCCCTGTAACTCCCTTTACCTTTTGCAAACCTTTTAGACTAAAACAGGATTGCTCTAAAAAGGGAACACGACAGGAAGAACATGACTCCTGGATGACATTCTACCTACGTTTCCCCAGGAATTTTGCAGCTTGCTACATTCCAATGCTGCCAGACGCCACCTTTGGCCAAAACATGCAGGAGGAACAAGTTGAAACAAATGCTAATTAAAATCAGTATGCTGGAAGGTGGCTCTGGAGACAACTAATAAGCGTGAATGGTGTTAAGAAAACATCTTGGGTATATAAGAGGGAAGCCATAACACAAGTATGAAATGCAGTCATGGCACCAGTGTGGAAAAGCTGTTTCCTGACCATGTTTACCAACACCTTACTCCTCAAACTTTTTACTCTGCAGAGTTGATATGCATGACACTTGCCCGTTTAGCAGGCCCAATGGCTGGGACGCCCGGTCATGTGTGAAGGCTTCTCAAAATATCACTGGAGACAAAATAACGAGAAGGCCACAAAAAGGGTTCGGTGACTGCAATCCAATGGGGTCAGCCTATGGCTTGAAAGATTGAAGCCTCCTCAGCTGGTTCCCCAAAGCTGAACACCCCGATCCTGATCTGTTCTCCTAAGAATGCTTTGCATAAAAGCACAGAGTGAATGCTACCACATCAAGCAAACCGCCGTCCGCAGCTGCAGCGCTGGCCCAATGCCTTTCTGGGCCGGATGGATACTTGTTGGTGTTTATGGAAAAGAAAAGTTCCTGTCCTTCCACGAAAACCAAAAGAACAGGTAAAAGAGTAAGGGTTTATTTCGGTGACCTTAGATGATGATAGCGGTAGAGAGCAGTGGTGTTTTCCCCAGCGCTATAAGAACAGCTCATTAAATCCTCGCAGCAACTTTATAAGAAAGGCTTATTAGTTTCATTTCATAGATGAGGAAACCCAAGTGTAAGATGAAGGATTGTGCTGAATGTATGATCAGTATCCCCATTTTACCCATGAAACATGTAATTCCACTGGATGAGAATGGCCACCACGTAAGTGAGTGCAGGTCAGCCTTTGTCACCAAAAGACCAACCAGTCCATTGAGCAAGGAAGGCGCCTGTCCTGCTCTGTTCTGCACTGGTCAGACCAGCCTAGAAGCACTGATTTCATTTTTCCATCTTTTAAAAAATTATTTGTTTTTTTCAGTTACAGTTGACATTGAGTGTTATTTTATATTGGTTTCAGGGGTGCAGCATGGTAGTTAGACATGTATATAATTTACGCAGTGATGCCCCCATTGGTCTAGTCCTCATCTGTCACTATACGGCGTTGTCACAATGTTAGTGACTAGATTCTCCATGTTGTACATGAAGCACTGATTTCAGTTCTAGGGACCATCTTTACAGACAGAGACAGGCAGCCCTGGTATCATCCAGACCATAAACAACAGGGAGAAAGGACACAGCAGCCATCAGAGGAGGGACAAGGGACACAGACAGCTAACTGAATTTACATGTGTTGAGGCTCCAAGAAGAAAAAAAACCTCAACCCAATGGATAGAAGATGGAGGGAGAAGAGACCGACATCAATGAGATCATTTGCAGAGATGATGTGATGGCGTGTCCTTGGTCATTAGAGATATTCAAGCACAAGTGAGAAAACTACCACCAGGGACCTGAGAAGAAACTCATGCACTGGACACAGAGCTGAGCCGGATGGCCCTTCACATGTGTGGCCGGCAGAATGACACCCTCCTACCCCGCAAAGGTGTCCAGGTCCTAATCCCGTAGGCTGTGAATATGTTAACCTTACATGGCAGGGGGACTGGACAGAGATGATTCAGGATCTTGAGATGGGGATTATCGGGGTGAGTTCAATATCATCACAATGGTCCTTATAAGAGCGGGGCAGAAGGGCTGGAGTCAGAGAAGGGACATGTAGGGAGCAGAGGTTGGAATGGTGTGGGGCCGTGAGCCAACGAGCGAAGCAGTCTTCAGAAGCTGGAAAAGGCAGGGAAGTCAATTCTCCCTTAGAGCCCCCAGAAGAAAGGCGGCACCCTGAGTTTAGCCCAGTGAGATGCGGCAAGGTTCTCACCTCCAGAACGGTCTGTAAAAAAAGCACACTGGTTTTAAGCCACCCCATTTGTGCTGGTCTCTTAGAGCAGCCGTAGGAGACTGACACACGTGCCATCCACTCACAAGCTTCTTTCATTTTACGACACCTTCAAAAGGGACAAGAGACAGGGACGAGACTCACAGGGGACTGGAAACCAAAACAGACCACAGACAGAAAAAATTTATGGGGGCTGAAATTTAACGTTTGCTTTGTCACATAGAGTCGACTTCAGTAAAACCCCTCAAAGCCTACTCTATTTTCTGTCTATCATTACCTCCTCCTCCCCCTCTCCACTTTATTTTAGGAGAGTACTATGAGATCTTTAACTTTGTGGATCGTTTAATTGAAAATTTTCATTTAGAACTATTAATTTTTATTTACACCTGTTGTACGTAATGCAGCAGCACCTGGCAGGCTTTCCGGAACAGCGCTGCACACACAAAAGCAGGGACACGTCTGCTTCCCCGCTGTTCATCACACTTTAGGACGATATGTGGACCTCTCGTAGGGCCAGTTGGGGAACATCCTACACCCTTGGGCAATGGGGCCTGTTAACTTTGTAATCTGGGAGGCACCAGCCTTCCCCCAGTGGGATCTGGGGCCGGGTCCAACCTCAGCGTGAGCTTCAGAGATCGCCCACTAAAAGCAAATGCACCGGAGGGTTATTAAAATTAGGGGTTCCCTGACAAAAAGTGATAGTATAACCAGACAGTCTGTAAGAACTAGTCTCCTGGGGACAGTGGACAGGTGGGAAGTCAAAGTAGGGAGACCATCATGAAAGGAAATTTTGCCCAGAAAGAATCAGAAAATCAGAGTCAGGACAGACTTTTAGGGACGGGGAGAGGGTACGGCCTGACCTCCCATAACATTCCTGACACATCAGCCAGCTTGGCTCCAAAATGTCTGGTAGAGGAATGCTTAGTCCTTTCTGCTAGTCAGCAGCGGCCCACTCCTGTTTTGCACGGAGTCTGTTAGGACATTTAGAGCTGGGCTGTCCAATCCAGTAACCACTGCCACATGTGGCAGCTGAGTGCTAGAAATGTGACTTGGCTGAAAGCAGGCGCACTGTGCATGCGCCAAAGACAGGTTGAAACAGAGCACGCAAAATGGCTCATGAAGAATGTTTTATATGAACTACCTGTTGAAATAGGATTTTGATGTGTCAGGTTAAATAGAATATATTGTGAAAATTAATTTCATCTCTTTCTTCCAACTTTTAATGTGGCTACTAGACAATTTAAAATTACACTTATGGCTTGAATTATATTTGTTCTTTAGAGCGCTGATTAAAGCACTTTTGTTGCTCGCCCTCTGGTGGGCTCAGAGTCCAGGCCATGAAATTTTCTGCAGGTATTTGGTTCATAGGTGGCAGTGATGCAGCGTCGCTGGAAGTGACTTCTTCTTTGGAAATTGGAGACCCTAAGAAATAAAGTGCTGAATGACTAGCTCTTAGGAACAGGGAGAGTTCAAAGGGCCTCATGATGGCACCAAAGCACGTGGCAGGTCACCTCCTTCCACCAGGAGAGACCATGGGGCAATTTCTGTCTCCATCTTTTTCCCATTCCAGAAAGAGGTTGGCACTGATGACCTTCAGCCATCCTCAGGAAGAGTTTTGTGTATGTTCCTGTCAGTACAGTAAAGGGGACCAATAATTCATTCTGCAGACAGGCAGTGGCTCTGCTAATGAACTTGGGCCGGCCAGGATAATAAGCACACGCCTCACCTGTCCTGACCCCTCAGAGAACACAAACTCACTGTGAAGGACATATCTAGAAAGCGAAAAGGATGAAAACATCATACTAGCGGACTGTCAGGGCAACCCCGTCAGGGCAACCCCGGGATCAGACGTGCCGTTCATGGACATTTTCTCACGGAAGAATTCGGCTCAAGTTTTCATTAGCACCATCAGTGAGAATTCACTGACAAGACAAGATTCCGAACATCACAAAGGAAAACAATGCCATGACTGCATGTCTGCCAGTGGAAAGGCTTCCAGAGGTTTAAAGTCATTTTCAGCTGCTTCAGTCAACACATACAACTCTCGCTTCTCCATCTAACTTGGAAGATCAAGAAGCCAAAGAAGAAAAAGAAGGAATTGCTTTTAAAACAGTCTCCTGCAGTCCGGGACTGCAGGCTTGCGTCTGGGAGAGTGACCCTTGGACAGTGTGAACCCCGCCATATGTGCTGCAGGAAAGGGACAGAGGCGAGCCTCATTCCACCGAGAGTTCACTTTCATCATTAATGCCAGACAAAAGCTGCGTGAGCCCAGTGCATCCCAGACAATTATTCAGCTGGGGAAGAGTCACGTGGCTTTATTTTTTCCGTTTCTTAGTGATACTGCCCAGAGACCAAGCTGAGGAATTCTTCCAGCAGCTGGCTGCATTCTGTTCTAAAATATGTTTTTTATATTAGATTTGCCCATCAATTTGCTTCCCTGTGGGGTGATTTTTTTACTTTTTTAATAAAGAGGAAATACTAGTTATTTATAGCAACTGAAGGAAATAACGAACAGTTGCAAGAGCCACTGAATGACATGCCACCAAGTAAATAGTTGAAGAAACAGTTCTTTTTGACAACAGTAGCATGAGATGCTCAGGCAGACTGGGTCCCTAAGTCAGGTCAGCTCGGAGAAGTTTCCAGGCTGTTCTCTTAGCCCTCCCTGCATGAACAGACTCCCATCAGACAGCAGACCGCTGCAGCAGCCGTGCCGGGCAGTTCTGGTATCCTGGTAAAGCTTTACTCACAGCATCCTACCACTGAGTCTCAACTTCCCTTGCTTGCTTTCACACATGGCATTTCAACAGTGATTTAGCGGGTCTCCTTTCTAAAAGTACTGTCAACTTCATTTGATCATTCTATTTTTCTCTTGGTTGTGGAGGGTGGATGGTGGAACCCTGAGAAAATACAACTACCTGGCATTTGCTTTAAGAATGTGACCCTCCTAATCCTCCCTTCTCCACTTAGAAACAAATACCTTTGTTTGCAGTCTTCTTTGGTTGGTAATATAGACCTGAATTATATACACCAGTAGAACTAGAAGAGGTACAGAAAACATGGTATTTGCATATGGCTACACACACACACACACACACACACACACGCACACGCACACAAGCACATATGCACACGCGTGTGCGTGCACACACCACATGCACTACACACACACCACATACACACACTCACATACACATACACACACACACACACACACACACACACACACACACACCATCTCTTTGGAAAAATCCTCCAAGAAAGGCTATTGTTCAATAAACTTCTTATCAAAATCTAAGGATTTCCTCTAAGTGACTTCACTAACATTTTCCACCAAAGGGTAACATCTTTTCTGGATACTACCTCAGTTTTCCTTCTGACATGTATGTAGCCATGCTACACACAAGTTACCTATTCTCATATAATCAAAATGCAAAGCTATTTAAAAAAAAAACAAAAACACATTTGCCAAGACATGGAAACAACCAAAGTGTCCTTCGATAGTTGATTGGATAAGAAGATGTGGTATACATACACAATGGAATACTATTCTGCCATAAGAAAAGATGAAATAGTGTTATTTGCAACAACATAGATGGATCTTGAGATTATTACACTAAGCCAAATACGTAAGACAGAAAAAATCGAGAACCATATGACTTCTCATATGTGGGATATAAAACTGAAAGCAACAAAGGAGTAAGACAAAGAAACAAAAACTCATAGACACAGACAACAGTTTAGTGGTTACCAGAGGGTAAGGGGGGAGGGGGTAGCAGATGAGGGTAAAGGGGTCAAATATATGGTAATGGAAGGAGAACTGACTCTGGGTGGTGAGCATACAATGTGATATACAGATGATGCATTACTGAATTGTACAGCTGAAACCTATGTAATTTACTGACCATTGTCACCCCAATAAATTTAATTAAAAAAACAAACTTTTGCTGATATATTATAATATGTAGCAGATTCTCAAATAACATCATTTCATTATAACATTGATGAAAATGCCATAGAAACTGGACTCTTGTTTATTTCAATCAGCCTGTGATAAAGTTGGTTTCATTATACATCGTTTCACTTCAAGTTGCAAAACCTATTGACAGCGTTACGTGAGGACTTACTGCACCTCGCTTCACTCTTCAGCATGACCCATGTGAACTGTCAACATTTGAAGAATTCCTCCAATGTCAAAAATCGGACAAAATATCTCTATTTCATCATGTGGTTCAGCGCAAGTCACTTACCAGGCATGATAATATTAGAAAAACCCAACTTCCTCGTTATGGATACTCCATGGGAAAATACTGATGAGTACTCTCTTCTGATTTGCTCAATGTCTCCATGCAACAGTTGTAGGGAAACTGCTAAACCTGAAACAAATGAAAGCCCAGAGTTAAAAATGAGAAGACTGGAGACAACAGAGACAGAAAGAGAAGTGCTTCTCCAAGCCCAAATCAGTGGTATCATCGCTTTAAACTAAAGGTAAATATTGAGACACAATAGGAATAATCTCTAGATAAGACTTCTCCAACTTGAATACCTGAGTTTTCTCATTCATATGGAGGTTCACAGCGACTGGAAATACTTTAGCAGAACACTGGGAGAGGACATCTGGCTTCCAGCCCCGACACCCTCTCCTCCCGCCACGGATGGAAACACCCCTGCATCGACGCTCATTACAGTGTGCAAGTTATCACTCCCCATTCATCATTCACAGGACGACACTGCTGGGTACCAGCACAGACGGGAAGAATGACAGCAAAACATATTTGCCACACAACTAGGTAGGCTCCTCCTCTCAATCTCCTTCAATGCTATGAATAAACAAAGAACAACAGAGGCAGCACTTGGTTGTTTAATTTGCTTGCTTTCCAACAGAGTGATTAACACAACAGGAAATTTTGCTTAGTAACAAAAGCACGAGAGAAATTATGGAGCCTTTCCTAGGGTTCAAATCTGACGTAGGGGAGGCATACCCAAGGGGCAGCGACACAAAAAAAGGGGAGAAGGGCCGCCTCACTGCGTCCTGATGCTTTCTGGTGTGTGGATCTAACAGAATGTTTGTGTGAGGCCGCTGCTGTGAGAATTAAATGAAATCTGGCAGGTATTGGGCACTTTGATTAAATCTGCATCTCATTCTTACCTAACTATCCTCTATTTCCCTCCACACCAGGTTTCACTTGCGTGACAGACAGCAATGGAATGGAGGCTTGTCCTCTGAAAGTCACACAGAATGAACTAGGGGAGAAAAAGTGCTCCAGAGGATTTCATGGCGACAACTGTCAGTGCAGCTTTGGGATCCTTTGATGTGGCTCTATTTGGTTCCTCTTAAATCCCAGAGGTGGGAGAAAGAAGACACACAAACATGTGTAACATGTGTGCTAATCCCCGGTCCCATAGCGATTTCTTCCTGACTCACGCTCTCTCCCACTACCCCCAGCTCATTACTGGTGTCTCTCTTCTCCTCCCACGTCTGTCCTTTTGCCTTCAAAACGCCCACCCACACTGTCGCCATCATCACCTGCATCGTCAGGAGTTGATATTTGTAGAACACCAGCGCGTGCCAGACAGCACAGAATAACAGTCCCTCCCACTGGGAGGCACACTGTTCAAATCCGGGAGTACTACAAGCAGTGCTTTCAAATAGAGAATCAGATGGATTTAACAAAATTCTGGAGGTCCAGTGATTTTTTTTTTTTTTTGCAAGTGGAATTGTGTTACTAGGACTTCTCATCAAAGTTTCTCATCAGAGACAATAGCAACATTATGTGGTATGCATAAAGTAAGGAGAGAAAAGAACTATGGGAATGGAAAGAAACCAGTGATCATGCTATTTGGGGTAGGGGCTGGAGGAAGCCTAAGTGACCAGAATTCTTGGTCTGCTCGTTGAAGGAAGAATTCATTTAACCATCAGTGATTTTTTTTTAAATAAGCTGAATACTTTACAGAGAATAAGATAATAAGAGAAGAAAAGCATGCAGTCAGAGATAATATGAATGCTGAAGAAAATTAAAGACAGGAACTGGAGAAAAGATACGTTTTAGGGAGTCAGATATGTCAGCAGGAACAGAGATATACACCGATGTTGTCTAGACAGCAAGAGCCACAGAGATGAGAGTGCAAAGAGATAGAGAGAACCCATGTAGGAAGCAACAGATAAAGAGAAGTAAGGCAATGAGGAAGTGACAGGAGAAAAACAGACAAAACAGTATAGGGGAAAAAGGAAAACGATGCATTAAAGAGTTGAGTGCATCCTAAAATTTGCTTGTAAGGTTTGTTAGTTTCAACTGGAAGGTTTAGAAAGACGTAGGTTAAAGCTCTAGGTGCCATGATCGCATTTGTTTAGCTAAGAGATAACAATTTGGAGGAGAAGAGGTGTTGCCATTTTGAAGCGACCCAATTTTTCCAGAATAAAGAGCACTCACAGTCAATCCCTGCAGAGGTTACTGGACCAAGAACTTGCCTACATGTACTTGGCTCTTCCCAAATCATCAATGCAGTTTCCAAAAAACAAAACAAAACAACAATAAAAAAAACCCACAAAAGGCTGACCGAGTGGCGTGTTGGTTAAGAGCTGGCTTGGGACGCCAGCAGCCCCGGTTCGGATCCCACATGTGAGGGCCAGTGACACTGCCCTCTAAAAAAATAAATAAATAAACAATGCCCAGGGGATGGTGGAGGTGACTTGGAAGAAACCTGGGTCCTTAAAAAAAAACAACCCACGAAACCTAACGAAGAAACATCAAAAAGTGGGTGCACTTTCAAAAACAAAGAAAAAAACATAATAGACAGGTGAGTGGGTAGGGAATAGCCCACCAAGAGCCACTGCAATCCTATTGGCTTCTCACTCAGAGGAACTCCTGGTCCTACTTTCCTGGTGGCCCTTAGTTACCATGACTACAACCAACAGGTTGGAGATATGAATCAACAGAAGAAGAGGACAAAGACACTCCTTATCACTACAAAGGCAGGACATCGCATAGTCACGCAGCCAGTGACAGGATCAGCCCTATGCTTTCAGGACCAGCCTGGTACGAGGGGAGGTTCATGAAGCTGTTTCCTCTCCCATCTCTTCTCGTCACAGGGCTTCACTATCCTCGCCTTTCCCGCTATCACTGGACCTGGGGTAACTTCTAAAACTCTACCTGCACATGTGATCTCGCTCCCGCCACAGTTACTGATTACTTTGGACAAGGCAGCACGCTGGGCCTGGGAGGAAGGCGGGATGCAAAGATGGCTGTGGCACATTCCTGCTCAGAGGAACCATGAAAGTAAGACACACATATAAACAGAATATTCAGCACACCGGGGCCAGTGTTTAACAGGAATATTAAAATAAGGAGAAATTATTACTGACTCAGGGAATGTGAAAGTTCAGGGAAATTTTCTTTGTTCTTTAAACAGGGATTTCTGACAACCAATAAGCTGAATAATTAGGTTAAACCTTTAATTTCACAAAATAGATCAATAACATTTTACCATCACTTTTTTTTCAGACCCTTAATACAAAAAATGAACTGGAAAGGGAGGAATGCTCCTCTTTATTAGAAAACAAACGGTCATTAAAGTGAACTTCTTTTATCCACCTAGACGTTTAAGACCATCACAATGGTAATGATTCGATATCTGATTTTAAACAAAGGTACACTCATTAATTTACCTAGCATCTGTCACAAAACAACCCATTTTTCCTGATGAAGCTCAGCTATGGAGCAGCAGAACAGGAATGAAAGGCTTGGTAACCGTTATACCAAATGTGGTTGATCATTCGATGGCTCTCCTGTCAAGGAACCGAAGCTAACTCACTCTATAAGATGCATCCTTTTAAATTCATGAAATTCACTTTTACATACAAAACAGCAAGCACAGCATGATTTATAAGTAGCAGGCAAAATTAATTTCAGACTAGATCAGTCATTTTGCCAGCAATGAACCAAATAACATGTAGTTGGGAATAGCTTCGGAAATGGAAAACGGTGATAAATACATTGAATCCATGTTATGATTCAGAGTGCAGTTTCAAAAGCAGACCCTGTCTCAGCGTTAACTTCTCTGTGCTTTGGTTTCCACATCTGTAAAGACGCTAGTGATACCAGCTCCATAAAATACGTTGGCGACACCTGGCGAGTGCTCCAAATGTCAGCTGCTGCCACTCCAGCTGGGCTGCCACTACTGTCAAGTCGTGTCACTGTTTCTTAGTCCTCCCTGCCATGAATATCAACAAGCTAGCTTCCACCAAAAAATGCTCAGCGTTCCCTATGCACCACGCATGAAGACAATGCTCCAACAGGCATGTCTACTTCCTACTAGATGGACAAGCGTTCCCAAGCTCCTGGGTAGCTGAATGATTAGACTCTATGGAGGGTTCAAAGGCCAGTCTGTCTATCAAGAGTGAAGAGTGATACTCGTACAGCAGATTCAACAAAGATGAAACTGGTGAATACAAGTGGGCAGTGAGTACAGTCAGACAAGTGAAAATGATGAAATTCCTGATGATGTAAGAATCCCGGCTTTGTGCCCAGATATTAATAAGGCAATGCTCTGAACACATAGCAAATTCCGAAATACCCTTGAGAAGATGTTAGGTGCAATTTGGTGAGGGGAGAAGTTATTCACTCTTGTATTTTGTGTTTTTCAATTATAATGATTTTTCTTTCCTTTTTTTTTTTCTTTCCATCTTAACTGCTATGCTCTAAATGGACTGTGTTTTCTTAGTTCCCCTATTTTTCTCTACTATTCTGGAAGTTATATATTGTTATTTCTAATATTTTAAATGTTTAACTGGTTCAGTAAATGTGAGTGTTAAATTCTCGCAGACTTTATCTGAAAAGGTCTTTATTTTGTTTCCCTTTTTAAATAGTTGGGCAAGCAGAAAATTCAAAATTGGGCATTACCCTGGCAATTTTAAGATATTATTCCATGACATTCTGACCTCTAGCACTGCTGCTGAGATATTATTTCTTTTTGGGTAATCAGTTTTTTCTCTCTGGTTTCTAGTTTTATCTCAGGTGTTGTGGAGCTTACCAGTTTATGTCCATGTGACTTTAATTTTATTTATCCTGCTCATGACTTTGCCTCTTTTATCGGAGGATTCAGCCCCTTCAAAAGTTCTGCAAGTTCTCAACCATTTCTTTTCAAATGTTGCAGCTTTCACATGTACTCTATTTTTTTTGAATTCCTACTAGATGAATGCTGATCTTTTTCATTCAATCCTTTCTATTTTAAATGTTTACTAAGATTTTTCCACTGTATTTTCCTTTTGTGTTGCATTTTGGTGAATATTTTAAGCTATAATTTTAGTTTATTCATTCTCTTCTCAACTGTGTTCATGTGAGTTCATAAATTTTTTTTCAACGACTTCCTCTTTAAAAGAATTTTAGTTCTACTTAGTTCTTTCTATCCCCTAGAATCTAAGCCCCCCAGAGGACAAGGATTTCTATATCCTTTGTTAAGTGAAATACTACTACTGCCTTGAATAATGCCAGATATATAGATGCTCAGTTAATAATTTTGATGCATGAGTTTGAAAACTCCCCTTCGTTTTTTTCATGATGTTTTCTTTTTCATGATGAATCTGTTTTTCTATCTCTTGTTTAGTCGTTGCGTGAACATTTATTACCTAACATTCTAAGTGGTCATCATTCCTGTTTGCTATACCTGCTTACTCTGTACCCCTGCTGATCATTTCATGACATTATGACATTATCATTTTATTGTGACTCGTCTTCAGTGGGTATTGCTTCTATTCACAGGAATCGCATGCACCTCGGGTGTAGGGGAGGCACCATGGAGGGTTATGCATTTACTTCTTTCAGGCTAGTAAACTGGGATCAGTTTTTGTACACTTTTATGACGATGGGTTTTTCCAGACTACTGACTTAGTATAAATTCAGACTAATGGCATAAACTTGGAACTTTGATGTCTAATGGGAGAACCATGCACCCCCAGCCCCTTTTAGAACACAGAAGAGCTTTTCCGGACCCAGTAGCAGAGGACTCACTTCCGATGCTACCTGTCTACTCCTACGCTGTGTCTCCACTTCCATGGAAAATATAAACCCCTAGGTGTCAGGGCACATATTCATGCCCCCTTTTCCAGTCAGAGCACCTGCTTGAGGGGTCACCCTTCCAGTTTTGAGCTCCCTCTTCATTTCAGCGGGATTTCCCTTCCTCTGTCTCAGTTCTCCATTTCATGGAAATGTCTTGGTTGTAATTTACTTAGCATTTTTATGTATTGGGGGCAGAAGAGGAGGTTACAGCAGTTCAGTCTAACACGATTCAGGAAGCCAGCTCATTTTAAAACCCTGGAAATCCCCACTGGTTTCCAATAACACAAGCAGTCCATGAGGATAATAGGATAGTGTACCTTCAACGCACAATTAAATTATAATTGTAAATGTGTAAATTAATTGACCAAACAACAATCACTCTACTTATGTAGTATTAAGGACTAAAAATCCTACATAACTATATCTATCTGTTTCTAATCTCTATATCTATCTATCTATCTATCTATCTATCTATCTATCTAAATATATATATACAGACAAAGAGAAAGAGATAGAGAAATAGAAGGGTAAAACATAATAAAATGTTAACCTTTGAGAAATTAGGGATTCTTCGTACTATTCTTGCAGCATTTCTGCAAATAAAACTAATCGAAAATAAAAAATTTCAAAAGAATAAAAAAGAGAGCATGACTTAATAATCAGGAAATTCCAAACAGGAACAAAAAGGTCACACACTATATCGTCAGCCAATAGGTGGTGCAAAAAGGACTAGTTTCCTTTTAACAATATTAGAAAGCTAAGTTTCAAAACTCGGAGCCCTGATGCAATCCCGAAGAACTATGCAAATTCACTCATATTGAATTAAATGACTGCATGGTATGTGAGGACAGAGGACTAACCCCCAAAACTCAGTCGAACTCACTCAAGAGCATCCTTTCGTCTCAGCCAAGTAAAGAGTACTGTGCTTCCCCTGGGAGTTAAGCGGCTCTCCTGTGTGCTGTGGGCTCCCTGTAGGTAATTCCCTGGACCTTCTGTGCAGGTTAAAAGGTACAGTTGTTGGCAGGATGCAACCATGGACCCTCATTTTACTAATATAAAACAAAGAACTGTGAAGATTGGCAAATAGGACTTTCTCTAGTTGTATAAGCAACATGTGCCAACCACAGAAAATAGGATTTTATAAATACGCATAATATGACAAAATTTTAAAGTTTCTCTTAGGACATCCGGAACAGGACCAACGATCCTTACACAATTTATTTCAAGTCCCAGAACTGAATGTGCCCACATAAATCACGTTGGCTCAGTCTTTTCTCACATTCCTAGAATTCACGGCTAGTGCCTATCAGAGGTGACATTTATCAAAACCATTTGCTCAACAAACCTAAACCAGGGTCATGTTAATGAGTAGTTTTGGAGTTTCAAATTCTTAAAGTATTGTTTCGATTTTTAAATTCCCACAGAGCACACCTTTGGAAATTTGAATTTACTCAACCAAACTGTCTATGTAGCCATAGAGATGTGTTAATTCGGTTATTGTTTTCATCTTTAAATGTTAGCTGGATCACTTGCAATTTTCTCCCAGTTTCTAAACACAACAGAGATAGTGGTTAATGTACCTTTGCAACATAAGTCTTAGGCTAGAAAGAAAAAGAAAAGAAAATAGTTAACTAGATGAATGCTTTTATCTATCACACAGACAAGATTACAACTCCAAGAAATAGGAGGACATCAATGAAGCATAAAGGGACTGGAAATTAAGTGGTAGAATTTTGTTCCAAAACTAATCTCAAGTTATTCTTGTTTTTTCTTTCTTTTTTTAGTACCAATGACCAAGAAACAGCAGGAGGGAAAAAACAGTACTTTGCTGAGTAAACTCAATTCTCTCGAAAATGTCTGACTGCACTGCTTTTATTTAATCAACAATTCCATGGTCCAGGGAGAAAACAGTGGAAACCGACATATCGAACCACAGTGATTGTTTGAACATTAGGCCCCCCAATTTCCCACTTCAGTTTCACGTATCCTCGCTTCCTCCACTATTTTTAAGTCATTAGAGAGCCTCCCTTTCAATAAGTGAGCCAAGAAGCTCCTAAACACCTACCAGCTCGTGTCGGAACGGCATTTTCTCGAGAAGGGGAACATTGATCCGGGTGACACAGAACAATGATCTGCCAACACCGAAGGGGAGAAACTTATGGGCAAAGAGGAAAGGGCTTAGTTCTTTTTTCTCTAAAATTTCTTCCTGAGCTTTGTCTCTCTGGAGCACTATTTTGGAGTGATGAGGCTTCGAGTTGGATGTGCCTTGGCTTGAGAGGGCCAGAAGGGGTGAGGCGGAGGCCAGAGGAACACAAGGCAGATGGATGCTGGCTGCCGGCAGCTGCCTGGGGCACAGGCCTGAAAGCATGGGGATGGAGAGGAACCGGGCCATAGGACAGGAGTGCACAGGGCTCTGCAGCAAAAGCCAAGCAGAGCACATAGCTTTGGCTGCCTAGGAGTCTAAGCACCACAGGAGGCCCCAAAGTCGGGGATGGATTCTGCCAAAGGGAAGGGAAGCGCTTTTTCCAGGGCTCCCCCAGTACATGGTGTCTTGCACTCTTTCCCAAGAGGCAACAAGTAGGTTTTCATGTCAGCACAGTGGCCATAACAGAACAGGTGGCACTCAGGGAAGAAGGTGGGCGGGTCTCACTTCCTGGTAGTCTCACCCAGGATTCCGGCAAGAGGAAGCCGTCTGTCAGTCAACAAAAGCGCTAAGCACATGGACCACGCGGACCACTCTGAGCACCCACGGGACAGAGCGGACTTCCCAAGGAAACAGAATGAGCTGCCCTTCCTTCCTGGAGTCGCGTGCCATTACCATTCTTTGGCAGGAAAAGAGAAGACAGGGGAAGGTACCAGTTTCTAAAGTAGACTTGTTACTTGATGGTGTTTGTATTCCACTGCTAACGCAGCCCCGTAGCCCTTTAGGGGCCCCGCCCGCAGCAGTGAGAGCACGCCTCTTGTTTATTTAGTGGGAAATGTCAGACTGTGTGAATCAATTAAAACCCAAGCTCCCTCCCCAACTCTCGGGAGAGGGAGGAGAAAGCTGACCTCACCGCTCATGGCAGCCTCAGCGCTGCCACGTGGGTGGGTGGCGTGCACTGAAGACTCCCACTGGACGGAGCCGCCGGGTCTCTGCCTGCGGTTAGTTACCTTCCCCTGCGAGTCATTCTGGCCTAGCAAGGTGGGCACAGGTGTGGAAAACAAAGCTGGTCCGACTGTAAACGCTGGTTCTCCTCATTGCCAGGCAAGTTGGACAAGCAAGACTTCAGAGGTCAGTCTTAAGGACAGAGCATTCAGCTCAAACAACAGCTTACTGAATCTGAAGTTGCTTTATGTCAACGAAAGCACACACCTCATAGTTTATTTTCTTCAGTACGGTTGCAAAAGGGGGATAGGGAGCAAACAATGTTCACCATGTTTTTGTCTAAGGACCAAACGTAAAGACATGGCTACCTATGCTGTACAATCTAGATTTGCTATATAATGTAATATGTGCTATAGTATGTTACTAGGATAAGACTGTCCCGGGGCCGGCCGAGTGGCGCGGTGGTTAAGCGCTGGCATGGGAAGCCAGCGGCCCCGGTTCGGTCCCACATGTGAGGGCCAGTGACACACTGCCCTCAAAAAAAAAAAAAAAAAAGACTGTCCCGTATGATTTATAATGCGACCTAATGTTTCAGTGCCCTTCTGAACAAGTGCGTCTGTGACACTGCAGTCGACATCGCCCTCCTTAGCCAGTTTCAATATGGAGCCTGCATGTTTGTTCTCCGGTACGATAATGGTACTTCCAGCTGTGGGCAGTGAGGCACGTTTTTATGGGCCTTACTGATGGCTTTCCAAGTTCATCAACCCTATTACACTCAGCAGTCATGAACCCAACCATATTTGTCATTTGGTTTTTAGCAATCAGTAACGACTTAGGGGGTCTCAAGATTTGGGACTATTGAACAAACGGATACTCCGCCTTGTTTCAAACCCGAATGGAAGACATTTTTTAGAGCGAGTTACAGTACAAGCCTACACAGTACAGGAAGCTGTTGACAGTGCATTTTTAAAGTTAGGCAGTGAATAGAGAGAAAAACAAAGAGCAGGTCACTTCATTCTTATACAGGCACATCCATGAAAGGGCCTGAAATGGACAGTGTAGGGAGAGCCAGCCAGCCCCACATACTCACCCGCGTTAGAGCCCGTCAAATTATAACGTGCGTTCAGCTTTTTGATGATGTTCTCATGGATTTGGTACCACTCGCTCTCTGTGTTACACCTATGAAAACAGAAACACCCTGTTAAACTTCGATGATAATGCGATCAAGCAATGGCCGTAAGAGCACAGCTGCTCTTTGGGGAGTAAGCACCATAATGTATTTCCTTCACCCTCCTTGGAGCTCCCAACAAGCATGTGGCTGTCAGCATCAGCATGGTCACCCCGAGACGAGCAGGAATCCCTATCGGGTGATGCACGACCAGCAACCTCAGGCCAGAAGCAACCGGGCGGAACAGCTCACAGATTATGAGAGCTCCCCACCCAAGATCTCAGAGGAAAAAGCAACCAGGGGAAGCAGCGAAAACTAAGAGTCTGGTTCTCTAGATTCGAATTCACATTCTTATAACTGAATTACGTTCTCTGGGCGCGTTATTTACCCTCTCTGTGCCTTGGTGTCTTCGTTTGTGAAATGGGGGTAATACACTAGGACATTATATAAGCCTGGGCTTAGGATGACGCCGGACATGTAGTGATGATCAAGAAATGCTAATTCGGGCTGGCCGAGTGGCGCATTGGTTAAGCGCTGGTTTTGGGATGCCAGCGGCCCTGGTTCGGATCCCACGTGAGGGCCAGTGACACTGCCCTCTACAGCTAACAACAGCTCCACCTGGAGCGGGGCTGCAGCCCCTGCTGCAGTGGGCTGCCATAGGCTACAGTGAGTGGCCGGCAGCCAGCGTGAGCGGCTGGCAGCCAAGCGTGAGCTGCCAATAGCCGCGATGAGCGACATCCAGAGGCTGCAACCGATCTGCCTCATCCGGGAAGAGCGCAATGACAATACCAACAGTGAAGCAACATCTTCTGCAACTAAACTGAAGAACGAAAAGACAGCAACTTGTCTGTTCCCCTTCCCCGATTCCCCAACGCTGTTCCCCTCCGCCAATTCCCCAATAAAATCTTTAAAAAAAAAAAAGAAATGCTAATTCTTGTCGGCGAGTCTCCACTTACTGTAGGATGACCCGTTTCAGCTCTTACTATAACATGACCGAAATGTACGAACTCCAGCAGGATGAATTGAGCCTAACAACAAAGTGCACTGGCCGGAGGGCGCCACGGTTTCCCAAAGGGCAGTTAAAGTGCCCTCCCAGCTTTCCCACTTCAGGCGAGAGCCATCTCTCCTTCTCACTCTCACGGCCATCCAGACCTTGTTCTTGTAACTCGTCACACGCCAGCTCATGTTATCATTGTTTACATGATATGGTTCGCCCAGTAGACCCAACGTTCTTGGGGACTGGATCTAGGACTGGTTAATATCTGTGATCCCCTCAGTACTTTGAACGTGGTGGGGGCTTAAAAAGCATCAGCTGCAGGAATGAATGGGTGGGGGTCCCTGCTTGGTAACTCCTGGTAGCTCAGAAATATTTGGGTCTGCAATGCCTCTTTCCTGCCACAGCTGCCCTAATAGAGACAATTAGAGGAACTTGGGAGAGCTTCCCTCATCTGGACATGTTTGTAATTTCACTGCTATCTTTTATTTGGCACAAAGGCAGCCTCCCAGGAATCCTGAATGTCAAGATTCTATACACTATCAATCAAACTGTCACAGAGCACAGATTCCTTTCCCTCGTGACCTTGTCCATGGCTGACCATTCACAATTTGCTTACGTATTGATTTCATCACCATAAGCTTTTCCAGAAGGACCCTGATGAGTTTACTTCCGAGCCACTGAGCAGCAGGACGCCAACCAGAGCCTGAATCATGGTGGCTGGAAAATTAGGTGGATGAAAGCAGCCGCCTGTCTGGCTGTGAGACGCCATGTTAGAGAACACTGCCTCCCGTTTGTTTGTTTTAACCCAGTCGGGGAAGGAAGGAAGATGGCTTGCTTCCTATTAATAGTTAAGAGGCTCCAGAATTCCTGCTTTTAACCTACAAAACTCCAAACAAAATCGAAGCTCCCAAAGCATGTGACTGAATGTCTTCCAGAGTCAGATGAGGTATTTGTTATTGTTCTGTGTTTGAGTCCCAGATGGGCCAAGGATTTGGTCACCTTAACAAACAGATATTCCTCCCAAACTGTCCCTAATAGGCACTTCCCTAAAATGTTTTACTAAATTCACAGTTTCTTCTTAATCTACAGGGACTGTTTTCACTGACTAGCATTCCTCCTGAAACAGTTCAGGATCTGCTGAACCGGCCTTTTTAAGGGAACTCTCTTCCAGCAAGAATAACTCCAAAGCTTACTTGATGCTTATAAAAAACAGACAATAAGAACCACGAAGAGCAGCATGATTTATTTTTAGGAGAGTGAGTGTCTCCCATAGGCAGAGCTGGACTTCACGGTCTCCTTCAGCTGCTCACATAATAGAGGGTCGGGCATGCAACCACAGGGCCCTAGGTCTTCCTGATGGCAAGATAAATATGGCTCTGACTGCCCTCACCTGGAGAGGTCATGCTGAGCAACGGTGAAATTATGCTTGTGAGGAATTTTAACTTTCCTAAAAAGCAATGCCTCATAACAGCTTTTTTCTCACATCACTATGCAGGGGTGTGAAATCACAGCTGGGGGCATGTGACCAGGTAACAGGAGAGGTCAGGTCTGGAGTCACAGTCCTGACCTCAAGCCTGGTTCCCACTCTTTTTAGTTGGGAGTCTCTGGGAAAGTTAAGTAGCCTCTCTGTCCCCTTATGTGTAAAACTGAGCCAATAGCATCTGCTTCGTGCATTTTATTTTTTATGAAAATAAAGTGATATGACACGGCACAGTTCTTGCACTCAGTAGGCCCCCAGTAAATGGCCGCCATTATCAGCAGTATTACTCCAAATACATTATGTTTTGTGACCTCCAGTACAGTTTGGAAAGATTACCAAGGATTTAAACCCAAACCCTGAAATTCAGGGCTGCCATGGGATAAAAAGCAAAGTTTACTACCCCCTGGTTTCACCAGAAGTGTTCAAGTTTAAAATCAAGGTCACAGATTTTATCTCCCTTAAAAGAGATCAACAGTTTCCAGTCCTAAACCACAGGATATAGATAAATCTTTGCCCAGTAATTAAAAACGCGTGGCGTGAGTCCTGGTGGCACTGGGTGGAGAGTGAATAAATCTATGAAATACTGCAGCAGTGATCAAAGGGCGATTGGAAGTACACGTCCCCTGGGCAGTGGGCCACTGGTGTTACCTTCACACATGAAAAAACTACTCGCATATATTGGATGTGTTGCCTCACCGCCAGGGCAGAAACCTGAAGCAAGCTCACTCCTGGAGGTGGCGCGTGGCAAGGGCTTCACATCAGGAAAGTGGAACCCACCCGGGGCCCCATGCGTCAGCTCTGAGCAAGCCACTGTGTGTCACTCTCCATGTCCACACCTGTGGGCAGGTGGGGTAATCTGAAACCAGGGCACCGGAAAAACCATTTCCCTTTGGATTTAGAACACGTTAAGTGGTTTTCTTAGTGGAGTGTTAGGAGCTGAAATGTATCCCCGCCCCGCAAAAAAAAAAAAGATAATGTTGAATTCCTACCCCTAGTACCCCAGAATATAACCTTGTTTGGAAATAGGGTCTTTACATGAGTACTCAAGTTAAAGCGAGGTCACTGGGGTGGGCTCTAAGCCCATAGAGTTACGTCCTTATAACAGGAGGACACGGACAAGAGCCAGGCGCACGCCCGGGGAGAGGACCGTGCGAGGGTGATGGCGGGGCGGGCGACGGGTGCCTAGTCTGCAGGCCGACCGCACAGCCCTCGGACGGCACCCGCCGCGCTGCGGGGCTCGCGGGCTCCAGGATCGTGAGGTGCTCAGCTCCTGCAGGTGAAGCTTCCTGTGTAGGGTACTTGGTTACGGCAGCCCTAGCAAACTAGTGATACACGAAGCAGGAGGACCATCTCCTGAGCTCCCTTTCCCTAATTCTAACGAGTTTCTATTACAAACCATTTCCATTTTGCAAGAACAAACCATCTCTCTGAGGTCCAGACATGTCGGGTTGGAGGTCTGCGGGCTCCCCTGGAGCGGCCCACACAGCACAGGGCTGGAGGAGCGGCTTTGCCACCGCGCGGTCAGGAGCAGGCTCCGGGCAGCCCCGTGTCCCACCGCGCCCACCCCGCCCCGCCGCCTGCACGCTCCTTACATGTACACTTTCAGGACAAGGTCATCTTTCGTCTCTCCGGTCAGCAGGTCGGCGATGCTAAGAACAGCACAGCCGAAGGGTCGCCGGTACTGGACACTACACGCGTTCTTTTTCTCTCCTGCGCCCATTCGGCCTGGTCCATTCAAAAGCAAACATTGGATTAGAGCATCTTAAACAGATACACACACAGCTACAAGGTGGCCCCGTACGAAGTGCAACTGGGCGACGGGAGGGACACAGGTTTGGGGCAATCGATGGTGTTGCTTCAGCTCCAACTGTCCTCTCCGGCCACCTCGCAGTGTGACCTTGGGCACACTGCTGAAACTCCGGGCATCAGCGGCCACCAACAAAGCATGAAGATCGGAGCTGATCCCATGTTTGGGAGCCCTCGGCCCAAAGATTCGTGACGACACCCCAGGAGGCTTGCGTCAATAAAGGCAGTAACAGGGCCTCTTTCATTTTTCTACTTCAAAAAACTGCCCTATTTAAAAAACTATTTTAAATATTTCACCTGGGCCAGGAAGCGGTTCGAGGCTCCCGTGGGGAATGGCCGCACAGGTGATGCGGGAGCCAGCCCTTTCCTGGGCAGGGCCAAGACTGATGAAAACAGAGCCAGTGGCTGAAACCTCCTGGGATGGTGTCCACTCTGACACGGCTTCAGCTTATTGAAACAGTGACATGAGTGTGTGTTTCAGTATATTATGGAGATACTGTTTTCATGTGAACACAGAGAGTACACTGGAGCTATAACAAGCTGTTAATATTTTTTAAAAATAATGAAAATAATGTGGGAATCTGTTTCCAGGTGGCCTCCCAACATTCTGCAAGTTGTTTCCGTCTGAGCGAGATTCTCCGACAGCACATCTCCGGCCTCTCGCTCTACCCAAACCCGGGGATAAGTGGAAAAAAAGGGAGGGCAATATCCAATTTCGCCTGGATTGCTGAGTAGTACAGGAAAGCTCCCTCTCCAAAATACCATTTTTATGCAAATGCTTACAAAGAGTAGCCTGAAAACCTCTCATTTTGTCAGTTAGAATCAAAACTAAAACATGGTCAAGATAAGTCAGCTGCTGTTTAGATGCACAAAACATAAGCATTTCAAATATCATGTTTTCATGACCTATGGCTAAATTTCATTCTATGCTTTAATATAAATTTCATCTGCAAATCAAATACTTTATAATATCATATTTGAACTTACTGATCAACAAATCATTTTTTACTTACAAAACTGATTTAAATGAATTTAAAACTTCAGTCACTCATTAAACAGAAAAAAGCTTTAGTTTATCTCTGTTTTAAATATTATTACAGATTATATCAGGATGAAATACACACTCCAATCATTACCAATATCATGATTGAGAAAATGTATTTTTTTCTTAACCATTTCCTTGTAAATGCAAAGCAACAAAGTGATTAGAAAGTTTCCGGGTGGAGCATTTCAAAGTCATTTAACATCATACAAGAAGTTTATTAGAAAAACAAAACAAAACTCAAAACTCTCAACAAGATTACTCCCCAATGGTTCTTCTAGCTCTAAATCGACAGGAGTTTATAGATGGCACGCATATCAGTCAGATTTTTTTCCAGCCTCTTTGGCTACAACTGCAGTCAAGAGAAAAACTGCGGGACAACTTGGAGGACTGCCCAGTGAGGTGCCTGTCACTCTCTCTGACTCCCCAACCTCCACATCACTGGTCCTCAGGCTCTCTACCTGATGTCTGTCCTGGTTCTGTGGGCACCGCCGCTTCGGATGCCAGGCCTCCTGTCTGGACTGAAGTACGACGTGCTGACAGCCCTAGTTCCCAGCTCTAGGGCCAGATTTCTAGAGGAATTCTCTAAGCAGAAAGGAAGGTAGGAGTGGGGAAAGGTACAAATACTTAGCAACCAGCTAACAGCCAAAACGGAGACGTGGAAGTGGAAAGAACTTAAGCGGGATGGACAGGAGGAGATGAGCCTATTTCTCTTTTTTTCCTCTACTCTATCCAATCAAAACCTGCTTAAATTCAAAGGCAGATGCTATTGTTCCTGCGCTCTGCAGCCAGTGAGGGTCAGCATGCCCTTTCCCAGTAAAGCAGGCAAAAGGGCATTCCGTCCCTGCTAGACAAGAATCCTCCGAACCTTAATTTTACCTCCGCAGGCTAAGTCTACACCTTCTTTAGTTTCTCGCCTGCAATCTTATTTCTCCCTTGTCTCAAAATGTCAAGCCAGTAAACATCATCATCAGGCAAATGTTTGCAGTCCTCTCAGGGAAGTATTAATTTGACCAAAGATTGGGGTTGGGGGGTAGGTACCTTCTGATTCAACACTCATTCTGACGACTTACTGATCACAAATATCTTAGCAAAAAAATGCACTCACTGATCAGACGCCAGGGACGTGAAGGCAGCCGTGTGACAGGCAATACTGCGGAAGGGGCTGCCCTGGCCATAACCCTGTGAGTGAGCCCCCTCCCCCCAAGCCCGGCCAGCAGGGCGCAGAGGCACCCAGCCCTGTGCCTTCCACCACCACAAACCTGTAGGTGCCTTTTCAGAAGTCCTGAAAGCAAAGTGCTTTACTTTTTCTCTCAATGCTGTAAAAAGTTATATTCGAATTTTAGCAATGTTTACATAAATATATCCAAAACCAGTCTACATTAATGATTGGCATAAATTTGAATTAAAAACAAAACAAAACAAAACAAAAACAGAATTGCCTAACAAACTGCACCCCGGCCACTCCGGGAACAGGGCTTCATCTCACAAATTCCCAGCAGCAGGCATTCCTGTTTTCCAATGTGTTACAAGGTTCTTGCTCAATTTTTTCCCACTGACCCATTTGTAAAGAGAAAACTGAAATAAAAGCAAAGACAGTTTACTTTTTTGAAAATTCCTACTGTCCCTTCAATGTAAAAAGAATATAAAATGAAAACGGGTTTTCCCAACAGATTTTTATGAAAACAAAAATATACAGAAAATCTATGTTGCGACCAAACCACAGGTTTTATAGCCTCAGTGCACCATGCGGTGATCACCTGCATAAAACAAAAGATTGTACAAATAAAGATCGCCCTGCGGGATTGCCTGGTGAGACATTGCCATTCTGCAGACGAATTCCCAAGCCAGCATCAGCACCGCCGCCGCCAATGGTGGTCAGCGGGAGCCGTCCTCAGCATCGGCTGGGCTTCAGCAGAGAAGCTCGAGGCGCCGCCATACTCCTCCTACCCATGTCCTCTGCCAGAAAACACCTCATTCTAGAGGCACTTTAGGTGCAAAAACAAGGGACTGTCTTCTGGTCGGTGGTGCAGATTCATCGTAGAACACCAACGTGTGTCGTGCAGACTGTGAAGTGTCACCTTACATAGAGGGTGCCAAACAAATGTGTACACATTTTGAGGAAGGAAAAACCTGTATTAAAATTGTAATATTCAATATTACTGATAAGAAAAGATGAATATAAGTCGTGTGTATACATTGTTTTGGCACCTCGGGTATAAATGTTCCCGCAGTCGGATCAAAGTTTGCAAAAGCGAGGCTCAACAAAGTCAGAGGCATTCTAACTGTTCCCTGCAGGACTTCTCAGGTCCTTTAATAAGCCAATGATATTATACAAGAGAAAAAACATACATAGTATTCAGTATCTCCAGACCCCTTCACTGTAGCGTCTCCTACAATACGACTGAGGTGTCCTGTGCTTTGGAAAATGCAGCTGTCGTAAAGTTTTATAAACTTGCAGGACATCCAGCTTCTAAAAGTTTAATTTATGCTGTGAACCGAAGTTAGAATTCAAAAAGAAGAATCTGAACTGTTTGAATCCAATGTGTTTAGGGAGCCCAATAAGGCAAGATGGATCCCCACAACCTACCCAAGGGCTTACATGGAGAGAACAAAATGTATGTATGTGAGTTCGGGGCGGCCAAGGACAACTCCGTATTTCTGCGTTTCTCAGATTCAGATCTGGACCTGACTTCTCTGTGGTCCAGCTGGCGACCACGGCACACGACACAGCCACCTCCCAGCCCCGCTTCCCCTGTGGCACTCCTGTCACCCCGACACGTGTCATACCTACCAATTCGGATAATGTGCACGGTGACATAGATGTCCCTTCTCAGCTCGCTGCTACCCAAGTCCTGCCAAAAAATACAGTACGGTTATTCGAAAACTCCTGATTTACGGGCAGGCATGTTAAAGGAACAGCACATTCTTGTCACAAATAACAGAAGACAAAAACCAACACAGACAATCTTAATGGAATTTTGTAGCAGAAGCATAGGGTTCGAATCCTGTTCTAATCATACCACTACGACTGACCTGTCAGTCTACTGATGTCAAATTATATGTCCAGGGAAAACCCATTCTTATTTCAGCCTCCCACTCATTCTACAGACATGTATCAAGTGCGTACTGAAAGCCCGAGCCACGCTGAGTCCTGTCACCACCGTCACCACCGTGCTTTGGCGACAGTCTAACAGGCTCTAATAAACTCGTACACGGGAGGAACAAAGGAGTGGCTGCACATGTGCGAGTCAGGATTCTGCAGACTACTGTACTTTGTGCGTTATTGACAAAGCTGAAGCAAATTTCCTGTGTGCTCTCACAATAATTTATTTCTCCTAAATGACATGAAGTGCAGTTGGAAGGCTCCACCCCCTGGATGAACCAAGGTCCACTTACCACAAAGAGAGAGCAGTGTCGCTCTGGCTTATCTGGGGCTTTAGGAAGCCCGTTTCTATTCAGCCTTAGGAAAAATCTCTCACTGCAAGAGGGAAAAGAAAAAGTTTAATATTTTGAAAATCACTGAATATTTCAGGACTTATCACTTTTCTAGTTGCTCTTCATCCCGAGTTAAGCTCAAAACTTATTAGGTAATTCGCGAGACACCACAAGCGCTTATACAAAACTGGAAGAGCACCCAAGACAACCAACACTTGTTTCACATCTGATAAAACTGGGAAAACAGAAAACACAAAGATGCATGCAAACAAAAAATTAACTTTTAAAAGAATAGGTTTCTATATCAGGGATATCATGGTTAGTATTTTAAAAACAGAAACAAATGCCCTAAAAGAGAAAACACGACCCGAAGGGTTACATGTGCTTCAGTCTAAGATGTTTTCTCACGTCTGTGTCAAACATTACTTAATTAACATCATAGGAGGATGCCGCTCTGATTGGTAACCATCCACCAGAAGGCTTAATAGTTGATGCCCTCAGAAGACTATAATCCAAAACACAGAAAGAGGACCGGAGAAATAAAACCTGAATTTCCTTTGTTCCACAAAGGAGCAGAAAACCTCAATCTCCCCACAGACCTTGTGTTGGAAAATACAGTGCCACCTACATTTAATGCAAACACAAAATGATCAGACACTAATTCCAGTCAATATAAATACTTATGGACACCATTTCGATCCAAGGGAATGTGTTACATGATTTACTGATGTGCAAAAAAATAAATAAAGATCAACCCAAGAAAAATTAATCCACCAGCTTGCACGAGCTCCTGAATTTCAATAGCCTGATGCCTATAATGGAATCCAATGGCTGGCTGCCTCCAGCAGAAAACACGCAGCCCACACACAGCATGTGGATTAGCACGCGGCGTGGCCTCGGTCAGTGCCGCTCAGCCCAGGAGGCGAGCAAGGAAAGGGAGTGTGGGGCGCCAGGGAAAGGCTCGGGACCGACCGAGTCACTGCGTCCTTGCCTCAAAAAATGGCTGTCATCCACAATCTCCCTTCTCCCATAAGGAGGAGAAATGAGGACCACAGTCAGATCTCTAAGGAAGCACATGGATTTGAATTTATGGCTCTTTTATTCTCCTTTACGATCTAAATCCAGGCAGATATATTTAAGAGATTCAACTACTTGACTTACCTCATCCTTTTCCTATATTATGCCTACTCCTGACCTCTCACGTGAGAAAAGGCAACCAATACACATTTCTGTGGGGTCATTTCCACACTCATTACCTCTGTTTTGTTTTGTTTTATTTTCTGTTTGTTTGTTTGTTTTCTCCCACAGAGCGGTGGCCAATGAGGTATAAATAGAGACCATAAATTGCTACACAAATTCTCAAATGAAGCTGTTTCCCATATGATGTGATTCAGAAGCAGAAGCTGGAAATGACAGACACAGCTGAGGATACAAAGTTAAATTAATCTTATCCAATTGTTATTTACTATAGTTCAAGGACAAGGACCATAAACTCTCTTCACAGTGGAACAAAGTTTACTATTATTTTAAATGTAAGCTATGCTAAAAGGAAACATGCAAAAACTCATATTGCAATAATTGAATTACACTTTAATCATATTACCTGGTACTACAATTTTGGGGGGAATTCGCCATTTGATGGGCACTCTGCTAAGGACTATACATGGATTAACTCATTTTATCTTCACTGTGCCCTCACAAAGTCAGTACTATGCCCATTTTCTAGATGGAAAAACTGAGAAATAGTGACTAGTCTTGCCCAAGATCATAGAGCTGGTGAATGGCTGAGCAGGGATTATATCCCATATATAATTCAAAAGCTTCACATTTCATCTGCATGCTATAAGGTAACTTCTTTCTCTGCTCTACAGAAATACTGAGCAAATATTTCCAGCATACTGAGATGCAGGAAACCTCATTCCTCTGCCTGGGACACCCACGGGCCCAGTCGAGCCTGGTCCCAAGAGTTCAGGGTAACTGTCCCCACGCCCTTCCCTGGCTAACAGGAATAAAGAAGTGGGACTTTTGACTGAGCAGGTTTCAAAACAGTCCCTGGCTTGAAATTGCTTCTTGGTAGTTCTTCAATGAAACATACGTAGAAAAATGACTTGGGAAAAAATTATTTTATGAAACAAATGCAGAACGAACCCTAAAAATATTTAAGAACATGGTTTTTGAGCTTATCAAAAATTCTGGGATTTAAGAGCAGCAGTCACCTACGAATACATAATGTTTACTGATTTTATTTTAGCCCCAAACCCCACTTTCCCTCTCATGTATCATGGACACATGCTCTACTCTATATTTTTTTGAGATGCTTCTCCTTACCCCTGCTGAAACATGTGAAACAAATTTCAGATTCTCCTCTGACAGGTCATTCTAAAATGATGAATACCAATAAGATAATACGCAAAAGTCAACAGGGCACTCTAGATATTAAAACCTTAACTTCTATGCTGATATAAAATACAATTATTCCACATCTGCAAGTTTCATCCAAATCCTGGTACCACAAAGTTTCCTAACACATTTTGTTCAGAAAGAGATGCCTGTGGCTCTGTCACTACTTTCATCTCACTAGTCTAGACACACTCGTGATTATGTAAGTATTAGGCTACATCATATCCTGTTTCAGAAAGAATATCAATATGCACTAAGCCAATCACACAGTCCTTAGCTTAAACATGCCTTTAGGGGGTGATAAAGACAGATTGGAAATGGGTACTGTGGAAAAAGAAGTCATGTGTAGTATTTTCAAAACTAGACTTCTTTGAAAGGCAAAAAGAAAACTTTTGTGGCCAATTTTTAAAAATCCTTTTTATTCATTTGGTGACAAGTTGTTATGCAAACTCAGTCACTCTGTCTTCATATATGGCAATACAGCAACACCAATCGACAAATGGTAAGAGGAAACGCCTACGGCAATGCATCTCAGGACTGCAAATGCCCACCCACTTTCTCACTCACGTTTGGAGGGCACCAGAATGTATAGCCTCCGGGGCTGGGGAAAACCCCAGCAAGTCAGTAACATCTCATTCTGGCAATTCTCTCAAAGTTGTGTGTCCACATACCAAGGTATTTTTGACTCTATCAGGAAACAAATCTAGCTTTTGTGAATTTAAAAATGTGCTATTATAAAATGTGCACACTTCCATAACATTGTTGACACATTTTTGCCTAAAGAGGTTTGTGTGTTTCTTTCTATGACGCTGAGGAACCAGAATCCAGGCCAGTGGCTACGAATCTTTACATCCCCAGCTGTTGGCCAGTGGCAGGGTACTGCCATAGTGTTTCATAAGACTGAACAAATGCCATCTTTTAGGATAAAAATACAACAAAATATAAATAACTGGAGAGCTTTAACTCCCTCCCCACTTCCCCTTTCTTCCTCATGATGTCCTTTACTTTATGTTAGGGAAAGTAAGAAATTCTCCAAAGAGACATTGCCATTAATGGTGCCTCACCACCAGACCTGAGATCCACCTACAGATTCTCAGTTGTGCAGTCGGCCCTGTCCCCCTGCACATTTTATATCCTTGTACGTTAAACGTATAGTAATAGAGAAATCCACAGTGATATATTGTGTTCTCAAGTGAGAATATTGCCACTTTCTTCTTTAAGAATGAATAAGAAAATAGAACACTTCTGGAAACACTGAGAAATGAGAGTTCATATTATTACCAGTGGAGAAAAATCATCTGACTCCCCCTTCACTGCCAGGTTCCCCAGAGGAAATTCCACACTCGGAGAAATTTAGTGTATCCCTGAATTGTGTATGTGAGACATTCTAAATCATTATACTATAAATCAACAACAACAAATGATTTCTAAAGGAATAAAGAATAACAAACCATAATTACTTATTATTTATAGCCTACCTGCTTTTATCAAGGATTTGAGGGTATGAAGGTAATGAAGGAAGAGCTTAAATAACCTTCCCCAGCATTGTCCCAGGGAAAATAGTCCAAGGAAATACATGTCCTGTGCTAGGCACTGTGACATGAGCTTTCCATGGGTTTTCCAGTAAGTTCTTACAGCCACCCTGCAAAGCAGGAACCACTGTCACCCCATTTTCCATATGAGAGCTGGGGCTTGGCAATATCAGGCACACTGGCCAATTGCTCTGTCAGTCAAGAGGGGGGCCAAGGTGTTAACACCCAGAGTCTGACCCCAGAGTCTCAGCTCTCACCAGATGCTCCGCTGTCCGGGAAAGGTGAGAACGTAGGAGATGGACCAACAGCAAGACTCAGCATTCCCGTGAACCAAGGGCTCTTAGTGTGACTATTTCCAATACAACAACAATTTTAAAAACGCATGAAGCCAAAAGAAAGAAAGAAGACCACCAATACAGCTGTGACCTCCGCTCAGCTGCACCACCGACATTCTGATGTGTCAAAATGGCCTCTGATCACGAAGAGCGGATTTCAAGAGCAGCCCCTGAGGGAAAAGTTCTTACGAGTGACGAGTGACGTAAATAAGGTGGTGGGGGGCGGGGGGAGGCCACAGGAGGGATCTGAAGACCTAATGGCTTCCCTTCTGCCCCTCCGCAGGGAGGGATGCCCCCTCCCACCCTCCTGTTGTAACCGCCCAGGGGCAGTTGGCCTTGCCCTCCAGAGGAAAGTCCCTACCTCGACTCAGAGGCCTTCAGGTCGGATGTGGGAGGGTCCTCCCGCCTTCTGAGTGGCTCTCCCACTGGCTGGGCCCAGCACAACCTGTGGCCTTCAGAGAGCAAGGCCTCTAAGTTAGGAATGGTCAAAGCCAGAGCGATTTTCACACTTCCCTGTGTGGGTCCTGCTCGTCGCTCTCTAGTTTGCCTCTCATGAGAAGAAAAACTGCCTAGTGGAGGGATACAGCACGCCCTTTGGCCAAAAATACAGGACTGGGCAGCATCATCTTGGGTCGCAGCACATGGTGTGGGAGATCAGAAGACTGATCAATTACAAAGAATACTTCTAGACTCATTGTCAACATGCAAATCACTGAAATAAATGTACGGTCTCCAAAGTAACAGTAAGCAAAGAGAGAGAGCATCTAGATGTTCATCTTCTGGCAAACCAATTGGAAAAATAATTGAACTGTCCAGTTCCATTAGCCTCATACTTCATAAAACAGCTTTACCCCCAAAATACTCCATATAGCATCTTTGGAAAAGCAGAGCCACTTGTCTTGAATTTAACTGTGAAGATGACAATTAACATCTATTCTACCGTGAGGGGGGGGGAAGGGAGATGCCCCCGGAGCCCAGGATGAACAGGGAGCAGGGAGACGGCAAGGGACCAGTGAGAGGAGATAAGAGGACAGGTCCGCTGTGCAGACGCTGGAGCCTCAGTGGAAAGGGCAGCAAGGCCCGCTAGAAGGTGATCTCAGCACATTTCTTGCGTTTTCTCAAATGCGTCCTGACGAATAGCGCCGGGTGCTGGCAGCAATCCGCGCAGGAGTGGCGGCCGCGTCCTCTCCCAGAGCGAGGAGGAAGGCCGGCTCAGCACAGGGACACTCAGGCGGCGTTATAATGGGAGGACCCCGGGAGCTGGTGCTGCTGCGGTCCAGGCAAGGGGCTCTGGGGAGAAGTGGGGGGTGCTGGCCGCCCTGGGGTGGCCTCTGCACTGAGGGTGCTGTGCTCACTGCGGCTCAGGAGGAGGAGGAAAGGAACGCTCAGTGGTAAGAGACGGGACCCCCGGCTTTCCCATCCCGGGATCCTGGGCTGGGTGCACACTGCGTTCTCCAGGCAGCCCCAGGACCCCATCCTGGAGACCCTGATTTATGATCAGGATGGACCTCAAGCCCCTGTGTTCAAGGACTGCTGCTCTGACCAGGCCCAGGCCCTAATGAGCTCAATGGTGACTGTCTTTCATGACACCAGAACACCAGCAACAAACGCCTGGTTATCTTCAGCTCAGAGACTGTCCCCTTTCTTCTCCCAATCACATGGCTGATACCAGTGACAGTTTTTCCTTCAATAAACCAAAGCACCCCTCAAGCAAGGCTTCCTACAGAAGGCTATTCATGTGCTTGATAGTCTTAAAACCAAAGCTAAGTAGGGTCATGAGCTCTTCTGATTAAAGAGAAACTGACACCGGGTAGTGATTTACCTAAAAACAGACAGACTCTGACTTGTCCCTTTTACTATGAATGCCCAAGCCCATGTTCACTTTACAAATATCTGAGTGTTGAGGGGCTAAGGAACCAACTCACATGATGGCTCTGGTGGGACAGCGAAGGACTTGGTTTTAGCTGGATGATACAGGGCAGATCATTGTACAGTCAACTCTGTTGCCAATTTGAAACATCAGACTGGTTCTTTCTACTGCTCAGAATGATTTGAAACCACTTCATCTTATCTTTCATTTCAGAGAATAAAGTTACCTGAATCAGAACTCTCTTTAGGAAGGAAAAACTCAGTGAAGAAAGGACTACAACTCTTTGCAAAGTTATAAACAGGCCCTGTTCAGGTAATGGGGTGTTTCACATTCCCTGTGCCATTCCCAGACCAAACAGCTGACTGATGGATGAAAGAAATGACCGGGACCGACTGCCGATTTGAGAAAAACAATAATGACTGCAAGTCCACAAGTTGTGAGACCCTAGAAACCCCAATGTTGAATTCAAGTAAAACCCTGAGACACAACTACACTGTTTATCTCAACTCGGGAAAATCCTTGTTTGCGCCTCTCCCTAAACAACTTATTCAAGAATTTCAGCAGAAAACAAGCTTCTCAGAAAAAAAAAAACAAAAAAGAGGTGACGATGGGATCCAGTCAACAGGAAATAAGGTCTGAATAGAGGCAGCTTGGGTGAGGACGGGATACTCTTATTCTTCTGGGAATCTGCAAAATTTGATCATTGTAAACACCGTATCTCTGACATTTCAGGAGGGAGGAATCGCTCTGATCTGCACATGGTAATGATTCTGACCTTTCCAACAATGCCTCTTTGCTAGGGAAGCACCTGTACCAGGACTCTCCAAAGCACAGCAAACCTAAGCACTTTGTATGTCCTCTTGGGTGAAGCACGCAGTTCCTCGCACAGGCAGAGAAACCTTAAATGAAAACAGACTAAATAATAAAAATGTCAGTAATTCAATCCCTGCAAAAACACTCAGTATAGCACATCCTTCATGCACTTATTATCTCTAAAAGATGTTTCATGTTTTATAAAAAAAAGTCAAAATCAAATTTCCCCTCCAACAGCTTACTGATAGATTGTTTATATTTATTACAGCTTATAAAAAACAAAAAAACCTAAAATATCATTAAATACTATTTCTTAACTAGATGGTGCATGCAATTGGACTTTTACAAGGTTAAATCCTTTTTTTTAACTAGGAAGGTTCAACGTCTCTAAATTGATATGCAAACGTCAAGGTGTATGGGAACAGGTGTACTGTTTCTTTGTAGGACAGTTTTCATAAGTTTGAAAGGAGCTGTAGGCACTGAAAAGGTAAGGAAGCATCGTTTAAACGCCGCAAATATGTTTATGAAGTAAAAATATAATAGCATATCAGTTACCACACAAAGAGATGGTATAGAAATCTGCCCTTTAAAAATATCTGTTCACTTAAAGCTTAATTTTGTCTTAACCACGAACAGACCATAAGTTCGGGGCGGGGGGGCGGGGAGGTGCGGATGGGGGCGGGGAGTGTTTCTTTTCCTGTTTTATTCATTGATGTGTCCCCAGTGCCCAGGCCAGTGCCTGGCTCTGAGGAGGCAAGCAATAATTACTTGTTTGCTGAAGGAATAAACATCAGTGATTCAACAGCAATAGTATAAAGCCTATGATGGTCAATGAAAATTCAAAGAAGATGCAATCTATTTGACAAGTAGGCAACTGGAGAGATGGTCTCCACTTACCTGCCAAATTTATTTTCTTTTTGTTTAGCATGACAGTGTGTGCAATAGATATTCCCTTAGAGAGGCATCTGAGACAATTCCGATTAACCCAGGGTACGGTGAAAGAGCTCCATCCATAAGCATTCCTGATGCATTCAGCACCTTCTCTTATTAATAAACGCATCCCCATTGGAGTGGAAGGATGAGAGAAAAGAGAAAGGTAGTAATGGCATGATCTTTTAATGCTTTGCCTGAACAACGACAGACTTGCAAGCTTCCTCTAATGGCATCAATGATCGTCCGTGTCCAGCACTCTGAAGGTGCAGGGTCACAGGACAATGAGAGGGTGACGCCTTACCCTCTAGCGAGGGCTGAGCCAGGAAGAATCCCTTTGTCAGAGCTGAGTCACCTGACTACCTAAGTGGCACTGAAGACCAAAGAAAGCCTTGCCAGGTGCGTTGATGTGTGACTGTAACTTTCTCCGTAGGAAATTTAAGGAAACTAAACTAATGTAAGTTCCCTACAGGTGGCAGACAAGGCAGAGGAGGAAAGACAGACATGACCACAATCCTGGTGAAAAGAATAACAATCTAGTCTTTTCAGACCCGGGAACAGGGGTGGCAGGGCATTCCGGTTTCACCCTAAAGCAGTGTGCACTGTTTAGGTACAGAGACAAGAGACAAGTAGCCTAAGTAAGTGCCTGCAGCAAAGTGTAATTATATGCTGACCAGTATAATAACGCAGAAATTTACCATTTCAAAACGAATTGGACTTGTAAGGCTCTTAAAATGCTAGAGGAAAAGGCTGGGTCACTCCTCCCCGGGGTATGCGCCACATGAACAAAGTTAGTTCTTTGCCTCTTTTGTCTTAAATGATATCTTCCTGCTCAGCCATTCCTTAAAACCTCTCCTATAAGTCTCTAAAGCAATTATATGTGTGTTTTTCTATAAGTCTCTAAAGCAATTATGTGTGTGTGTTTTTCTATATGAGACAGAAGTTGTGATCAAAAGGGGAGTAAAGCACAAAATCTGATGGCCTCTGAAGTGACAGTCGTCCAACTGGCGTGCAAGCACCTGCTGAAGAATCGGATGATGGGGAGGGTGGCGGCAGCAGTGCCCTAAACAGGGGGCCCGCAGGAAGGTCGTTGCGGGTCCCCGATGTACAGACACCCACGGCGCGTCTCGGACAGCAGGACACGCCATGGGCCGTGTGGAGGAGCCCATCCCACCGCGATCGGCCGGCCGAGGCCCTCCGAGGTCCCCCTCATTGTCTGCGTTCTCAGAGTCGCACCCTCTGCACAGACGCGGTCACACACTTTCCCTCCTCTGTGGCCTTGCTTTGGAGAGGTTATGATTTTCAGTCCGTTTTATAAAACAGAATTATAAAAAGAGAGCTGCGCCAAAAACCTTTCAATGTTCAAAACAAAGAGCGCTCCAAATTTATGTAAAGACAGAGATGCCCAACGTGTGTGATGGACTATGAGAAGCTGTAAGCACTGTACGAAATGAGAAATTCTAGCATTAAAAATATCACATCTGCTCTCTAATCGGGTTACGTACGACAATATATATGCAAACATATTAGCCGTTCCTTTCCTAGTCTGGGCTGAATATCTGTTCTCTCTCCCTTCTGTGAGCTCTTGAAAAATAAATTTCCCAGTAATGAAGCCTTTTCAAAAGAGGCATGAGTTCTTTAATTTCCTTTAAGAATAAAAAGGCTGTGAGATCATGTCAGCATCTGAGGAGACCCTTGGAAGCTATGACTGTTATGCCCTTGATTTTCCTCATCGCTGTGCTAAATTCCTAATCTCATTCTTCTCTAACTGGGATGCTTCAGTCTAACACCCCACCAGCCCCTGCTTCCGATCCCCATTTCCTGAGCGCTCCCAGAAAAAGCTGTGTAACTTAGGGGCCTGAGTCACTCTCCCTGGTGGGGGCCCCCCACGCACTCAGCCATTCTACTATTTGTCACAAACTCACGTCCTATCCCACTGTTGCGCAAACTTCGCAGACCTTGTTTCTGCGACTCACTTCCAGCCCTCAACTTGCGTTCCTTCTCTGTTGCTCTCGAACACCAGCGGACCGGGGTTCCCCACTGTGCTTACAAAGCACGAGCCCACAGGCCCAGTCTCTCTTCGTCTTAACGCTTACGCCCCGTCCACCGCCCTCATCGCCCTGCCTCCTATGTTGGCAGGAGTGTCCCTCTCGCTTCCTTCCTGGTGTCCCCGACCCCGTCTGCCAGTTGCTCCAGGCTTCACCTCTGCATGCCCAGCTGGACTCCATGCTGCTGGCACACACGTCACTCGTATGCACCTGCGTGATGAGTGAGTGATGAACAGGGATGGCTAAAGGCCACAGGACATTCAGGTGGCTAGAGAATTTCCTCACCTTGGGGAGGACAAACCTCTCCCGACTCAGAGGTGGCCTCAGACAGACACAGGGCTTTTCTGAGGCTTAGAAGGTCCTTCCTTCCTCTCACAGAATATGAATCTTCTAACAGCTGCTTATTTTGCTTTATGTGTGAGTCAAAGCTCATGCTTTAAAGGTAATTATGACGTGCATGTGATAGAAGAATACCGAATGGCCTAGGCCATTAGGAAAACATTCCTCAAAAGTTGTGCCACATATATTATCAAAAGTATTCTTTTCAGCTCATGTATAATAACATATACCTAAAACATCAACAATTCCTTGGAATATGTGATTTCTTTAGGAATCCGAGACCAAACACCATATTTCATTTCTGGTTATGTTAAAGTACAGCTCCGGTTTTGGTTTTTAAAAATCCTCACCATTATAATAGCTAAGATTTACTGACCAATTATCATGTGTCAAGCATTACAGTATGAAGTGTATGTATTATCTCATTTAACTCCCCAAAAGGAAAGGACTATTATCCTCATTTAACACATAAGTTAACGGCCATAAGAGAAAATTAACTTGCCTGCCCTGATGTTGCTATTGATTGGCAAAGCCAGGATTTGAACCCAGGCCTCTAAATCCAGAGCCTGGCCCCTTACATACTCTATAGTGGCGCTGGTGCAAGATACTGGAAGACACAGGTTGGAGAGAAATTCGGCTGTTTCACAGTTCAGTGTGAGCACACACTAAACAATTCCTGTGCCTCACCAATAATATGTACCAGTTATGTTTTTCTTAAATGACAGAATTGGAATGACATACTGAAAAGAAGGTAATTAGAGGTAATGTACAATTTATATACAAATGAGGCATCCCCAGCAAAATGGAGAGTTTAGCTGTGTGATGATAGAAAAAAATACATACTTCAGCAAAGTATGTTAATAAGGTACCAGCAGAAAGAAAATTTAATTAAACTACTAGGATAAGACTTTCGTATTTAACCAGCAGGAAAAGACTTTTTCCAGAAGTGCTATCCTGCTGCTAGCTTCTCAACTGAAAATCCCTGGCAGGAGCTTACAAGCATGAGCAGCGCCCCAGCAAGCTTAGTGACACCCACTGGTGACACTCAGGTCCTGTGAAATATATTCTCTGATGAGAACGAAATACAGTAATGGATTATTAGCCCTGAAACAAACTGACAAGGTTTGTTACTGAAGCCTTGGGATACACCAGCCAACAAAGTCAAGAAGTTCTAAGGGGGGAAGTCAGCCAGTGAGCTGTGCTGTTTTCACTGGCCCATGTGGCCGACATAGGAAAAATAAGACTTAACACAACATCCATAGCTGCTCAACCCATGGAAAGCACAAACATGGTGACCTTTCTATCGCCGAAGAGTGCAACAGCCAATCTTAAGGGCAAGCCGAAGGAGGCACTTGCAGCACATAATGCGAAGTAGTTGGCTCTCGTTCTATGAAAAATCCCTGATATTCCCAATGCTAGGCCGCAATTTCTGCACATCCACACACTCTGCCCTTCCGCAGGCCACACCAGCGGGCCTTTCCTGTCAGTTCCTAACAAGCTCAAGCCCCTGTCACTCTCCATTCTTAAACAAACCAACAACCCCTTACCAGACCCCTTACTACACATTGAGTAAAAATTGGTCAAAGAAGAAAAAAATACTATAAACACTGGAAGATAATGAGAATGCGTGTGTAACAGCGATTACAAATATTGATACGGGCTAACATACCAGCTCCACTGCATAAAGCTGTGCAGCCCTGGGCAAGTTATTAACCTCTCTGTGTCTCAGATCCCCCATCTATAAAAACATGGGGATCTTAATAGTACCTACTTCATAGGGTGGTTACAGGGATAAATAAGTTAGTATTTTTTAAAGAGCTTAGAACACTACCTGGCACAGTGTAAGCATTATATAAGTGGTGTTTTTTTTCTTTTATTACATGGAATAGAACAAAATGACAGATGTTACCTAGAGAAATGAGTCCCTGGCTTTTCCAGCTGTGTCCTGGACTGTGAAACTCACAAACTCTCAGTCAGATAGATGAGTTCTAAAAACATTTTACTTGTATGAAACTTAAGTTGGTAAACTTTTCTTTTTACTAATAAATTATCTTGTATAGTGAGAAATCATATCAAAACTATACATGACTCAAATAAATACATTTTGGCTCTTTTGCTGATAGCTGAGTCTCCTCTAGCTGAGCCTGCAGGAGGCACTGGGTCGGTGGCCTTACAGCCGAGGGCAGCAAACTGGAAAAGTGGGAGTGGGTGCACATTAGCAAGATGCTGGCAGGACAGCCAGCCTCGGGGCAGCAGACCTGCCCACCACCGGCGTCAGGGGCCGCACGGGCGAGGCCACCTTCAGGCAGGAATGATGACGAGGTCAAATTAACGGCCTTTCTAAATACGGCTCAGTTTCAGTGACAATTTCAGTTTTGGTGGGAACCTGCACCCTTCCTGGTGCTGAGGAGATATCAGGTGCTTCACTGTCCCACTAAGTGAACCACAAGGGTGTCATCTGCACACGCTGGCCCCTTCTGCATCTGACACCAGCAGGTCCTGAGTCTAAGATGTGGATCACTGGCACACAGTGAGGGCTGCCACAACGTCTCTCTTCTTAATGTATTTTCAGAAGGACTCACTTCGGAAAAGCCATTTCCAGAGCATAGAGTGTTTCCGAAGCCCTATACTAGTTCCCGTGTTATCATTATCAATAGCTTACAACAACTTATGAAGACCATCCACCTTGGAAGCCACTAAAACCCTGCTCAACCACGCAAACCTTCAGACACACACTGAGGCCACGAGGGCGAATGTGGCTGAGGCCACGGGTGGAGTTTGAGGCCAGACTGCCGCTGGGCTTGCCTCTAGCCAGTTCTGTAAGTTTAGGCAAGTTCCTTTTCTGTGCTGTAGCTTCCTCACCTAGAAAATCAGTGCTGATCAAGTGCTGTAGGCACATTACCTGGAATGTGCCTCTGTGGTGTCTGGATTATTCTGAGCGAAAGGCAGCCAAGCCCCCACGGGCTCAGGAGAAGCCAACCCCCCTCCACACACAACTGCAGAAGAACCTGAATTAGGGGCCTTGCCCATAATGAGAGATGATCGGAGATGACCGTTCCGACCTATCTATACGGGAGCAAAGCACTAATTACTTTTTATCACCTTGCAAGGACCCTCAAGTTCTAAGGCATCTCACCTCATTATTAACTCAGAATATCATATATCCCTCAGTTTCCCTTTCTGTGTCTGCACCTCTCACGTACGTGGGGTTCCCATGTGCACAAAATTACATTTGAATTTCTCTTATTATTCTCTCATGTCAGTTTCATTATTCAACCAAAAGATCCAGAGGAAGGAAGGGGTTTTTTTTCTTCCTTTCCCCACAATATGTGACACATTTAAAATGACGTCTGGCAGATGGTTAGCGCTCAACAGATTTCCTCACGGGGGGGAAGGGAGTTCAAAAACAGGCTTTGGCCATGATAGCCCCTCCTGCACCTGCAAAAGGTAACTTCCTGAGACCGTGGTCAGGACTCACTCACGCAGGCTGTATGGTTTGTAAATTGCAGCACTAATGATCTTACTTAACAAAAGCATTCCCTTAATTACACCATCTTTCCTCCACTGATTTTCACTGCATTGGACCTTGAACTCTGAAGAAGTGACCAGCTTTCTTCAACAAGTAAATTCCAAGGAGCTCGGAGTGAGTGGAAGAAGGAAGCCCCAGATGAAAAGTGACGTGAGAGACTCATCAACCCGCAGCAACACGTGGACCTGATCTGGATCTTGTAAATTACGAAGAAATTACTTGGAATTTGTAAAACAGTACTTATGAGTCAACAGGGAAACCTGAATACACAGTGGAAATAGATATTTGATGATGTTAAGGGACTATTAATGTTTCAGATGGCAATTTCTCTAGGTTCCCTGTTTTAGAGATATACCCCGAGAGATTTACATTTGCAAATAATATTGTGTCAGAGATTTGCCTCCAAATAATCTTGGGGCAAAGGGGAAGACTGAAAAGGGATGTGGTTAAAAGAAGGTCAGTCCTGAGCTGATAATGGCGGAGCTGGTGGTGTGCAGTGAAGCGTCAAGGCACCATATATACACAGAATTCTCTAAAATAAAAACGCGAAAAGGAAATACACAATGGCTTTAAAATATCCGCACACCCCACACGGCAGTAGGTGGGCATAAGAAGAAACACAACAATGCCTCAGGATCGTATCTTACACTGACGTTTTTCAGAGGAGATGTAAATGCTTTACACTCATCAGCTATGCCAGGGGCCGCAAAGGCAGCAGAACTTGCCACCCGCTTTGGGGTGAAGAAGTAGACAGAGGAAAGTGAAGGGTCAAAGCAGCCAAGGGCAGAGGGAAGAAGGAAGGCCAGTCTGCAGATGTGTGCAGCCTGCGCCCTCTTCAAAAGATAAGAGCTGTTGCCCTGGGCCGTCTGAACCCACCTACCCTAGCGAGGTCCCCAACACTCCCTGAAAGAACCGAAGCCAAGCAAATACACCTGGGGCAGCCCACATACTTAGTGAGCGTGGAGTTTCATGCTTCCGCCTTCTCATGGTGATTACGAATTTGGGAGGTGAGAGTTATGGCCAAATTCAGACAGGAGAAGCAGGGGAGGGGGACCCAGGCTTGGTCTCCCTTAGGGTCACTACACGTCAGGTGGGACACTGGAGGGGAAGGAGGAGAGCTGGGGAGCAGCAGGAAAAGGTGGGGGGGAGGGATGGAGAGGAAGAGGAAAGGGAGACGGCGGCAGGCACACGTGGTAGCTCAGCAGCCTTACGGAGCAGGAAAACACCCAGCTCCCAGCCTGCACTCGGGACCATACGTATACTATTTTGGGGATCCTGCACCCAAAATAACTCAGTTTTTTTTTCTACTTTCAGCAAATAAATAGAAATTAAACAAGGGGCACTCTGTGGATCAAAACCTGAAACGACGTTTTAGAAAATTTCAAAATATGTATAACAAGACAAAACTGAGAGATGGGCTAATAGTACCTAAATTAATGGCATTTAAACATTAGTGGCAAAGGAGTGTTTGTAGTCCTCACAAACGTTAGCTTCATAGGAACGAGCAAAAGCGTGACTTCGTTTCTGCCATTCACGTTCCATATAGTTGGTTAAATGTTAGAGACCATATCTCATATAGACACTGTTACCAAGTTTCTTGTTAAACTAAATTACCTATAAACCCAGCTAGCAAAGACACACTTCCATATGTCAGCAGGTATTATCTCTAAATGTTCTCCCACATTTCTAAAGCAAGTGCTGAGCTGTAACTGGGTCCATTTTCATGCCTTTATCCTTCGAGTTTAGTAGTGCTGATTTGTAAAAGGAGAAAGGTTGTCTAACGCACTGATTCATCCCCTCCAACAGTGTATAAAGTAGATTTTGAAGCTATATTACTATTGTTATTTCCATACCTCATAAATTCTGTCCTTGATGCACAAAACACCACCTTTAAATTTTATGGACACAGTCAAGAAATAAAAAGTACACTTACCAATAGGTAACGATTAACATATAAATTAATTCACCAAAGATTTAATGGCTATAAATTCATTAAAAATAAACTTCATGCATATTTTCTACAGGAAAATATAAACTTTTTTTTTATCAGAAAAGAAATACTCCAAGATTTTGTGTTTATAAAACAATATATGCGGTTCAACGTTACTTAAAATTGTCAGCATTTATTTTAATAAGTATTTTTAAAGCATGGTACCATTGAGTCATTATGTGTGCTTTGTATGATACAATTTAAATTCTAAATGTAAACATTTTAATGTAAAAGATGGTGTGTGTTGTGCTCAACTTTAAAACAAATATATGAAAAAGTTTAAGGCACACAAAAATGTCTACTGTAAGTTCTTCCTAAATATTGGAAGTTTGTCATAACAGAAGGGCAACAGGTAAGACTTAAAGTGCTAAGAAAAAAAGATAGATAGGTAGGTAGGTAGGTAGATAGATAGATAGATAGATAGATAGATAGATAGATAGATAGAGATAGAGATATATGGAAACTGTCAATCATTTCAGAGCTCTGAAACTTTAAAGTATTTTAGTCATCTCTTGATCTCATTTGATCCAGATGGAGTAAGAATAGTATAATTGTTTACGGAAAATTTGAAAAATACAGTGTGTTTGAAAAATTTGAAGAATACAGTTGTATCAAAATAAACTTGATACAGTTTACCAAGTGTGTACCTTGATAAGAGACATTATGTCTCCCTTGAGTTATCAATACAAAAGAATTCAAACAAATAACAGACCAGAGATCAATGCCACATTTTCATTTCCTAATAATTATGTCAGTTCTACATCTCTTTGGAGGTTTTCAAAAACTTTTGCATGCATCATCCCATCTAACTTTGCTGGAACCTTCAAGGACAGGAAGCTTAGAAATCACAAGGTCTACAGAGGAGAAAACTGAGGCAGACAGAAGAAAAGTGCACACACACTCATATAGTCTGAAGCGCGCCAATTACAAATACCCATGATTCCAACTCAGAAGTCCAAGTCACATGTCCACGTGCAGTTACCTGATTGGTCGGTTCTCCTTACTGTCGAAGAGCGAGAAGATGACCTCAAGCTCCTCTCCCAGGTTAGAGCACATGAGGCTCTTCATCTGTACGAACAGGTGGTGGCTGCTGGCCTGCACGGGCGTGTCTTTCTTGCGATGTCGATGCTCCATCTGAAGGATATCCCGCAAAAAAACATAGTTAGCATGGAACGAAGAAAGTAATGGAACCTGCCAGGCCGGGGAGCTGTGGTGCGACCATGACATCCTGTGCCCCTCTGATGCTCGACCTACTCAGGGCCACGTCCCCATGCACCATCCCAAGTGCCAAGGAGCGTAAGTGTAAATGCATGTAATACGCCTGACCCACCGCACGCGCCAGCTCAGCCGGCCCACCCTACACGTGCTCGGATCGCTTCCATTAGCCCACAGCTGGGCCGTTAACTGAGTTCCAGCTCGAGAGTAAGTGCCTGCCTCCTCCTCTTCTCACCAGAAGCGGAGACACAGCTGGGCGTCTTGCAGACAGGACGGGATGTGAAAACACAAAACACAATATTCCCAAAATGCTGGCAACGCATATGTACTGGAGGGCATCGGTTATTGATCCTCACCGTCGCCTGGCTGATGGGGAGCTGTGGCTCAGGCCACTGTCCAGCATCGAGAGAGTGTGTGTTCCCCATAGCTGGCCCCGGGAAAGATCAAACTTCCAAATCCCAAACACAGTTTCTACTGAATGTGTGATGCTTTCACACCATCATAAAATTTTTAAAAACCTTAAGTCGAACCATGGCAAGTCGAGTACCGTAACGTTTTTGTTATTTTATTTTGTGCTATGGGTTTGGTATCCAGTTGATGTTAAATTCCAAATTTTCTCCCAACTTCTAAAGTAAGAAACTATGAAGTCTGCAAACGCACAAGGAATCATGCTTTAAGAATTTGTTTTTTTTAATCATTAATGCTAAAAGTATCCAACTCAGTAGGTTCAAGCAGCATGAAGTTCAAAGGATTCTACTGCTTCCTATCAACTCCCGGGGAGAGAACAAATTATTAGTCAGCATTAAAAAGTCAGGCTAAATTACGGCTAATGATTGTTTCATTGATGGTAGCTAAACAATACAGCTAGGACTTCACATTTCTTCTAATTCAAAGGTCTCTTAAGGTATACCAAATTGCAAAATGATAATTATTTTCTGAGGCAGGCAGTGGCAAATGATATTCAATGACTAGAGCAAGAAAATGTTTCTAGCATGTTGTTGTGCCTAGAGAGGCCAAGCTGAGAAAGCCAGTGAGGTGTCCAAAGGTGGGATGGCATGTGTGCCCATCTGCCATTTCTGTCCTCAATACAGCCAGCCTCGGTGACACCTGGCAGGCAGGACCGGAAGTCAGAGCTCCCCCAAAAGATGAATGAAAAAGGAGTCACCCAGAGTTCCAGAGCTGAGGAGGCCATGGGGACAATAATTCATTCAGCACACGTTTGTGGGGTATCTATTATATGCCAAGTGAAAACATTAATAGCCTATGCCTTCCTGGAGCTTCTCTACTACGGGAGCAGCCATCAAGAGAATTGGCACACACACAGATGTAAATGCAGTCATGATGAGTGGAGGGGAAAAACAGGATTACCTGGAGATTCCACGGGGCACCTGACCTGTGTCTGGGCAGTCAGGGAAGGCTTCCTGAAAAGTGACCCTTGAGCTGAGAGCTAACATGTGAGCAGGAATCATGACCCCCCTGGACATTGCCTCTCAAACTACCTGCAGCAAAGGGCCAGGTTGTGTCGACCGCCAATCCACTAAGAGACCAATACTTCCACCATATAGGAGGAAAGTATCCCGGTAATGCTAAAACGTTATGAAAGTTTCTAAACATTCACTCGTCTTTCTTGTACTCGGGACAGTTACAAAGAGTTCGTGGCCCAGCTAACTCTTAGACCACACTGTGCGTAGAACCGAGTGAGGGTAAGTAGAGGGAAACAGGCCAACCTGTGTATTCACAGGGCATGTGCTGACATCGTGGTCAATCATTCAGAACACACTGCCGATGACGCCATCTCTTTTGACTCACTTAACCAGAAAAAAAAAACCCAAAAAACAAAAAAAAACCAACAGCTCAGGGATTTTAACTCCACAGCGAAGGAGTCATGTCCTTTGTTTGGGGTTGAGGTCCTTAACCCCGTTTCTCCATTAGCCAGCTTTTTATGCTTCTAAATACAGTTCGGTAACTACCGACTGACCACCATTTGAAGGCAAAAACAAAAATGTCATCTAAATTTACACTTGTAAATGCAACAGCATAAAATCATCAGAATTTTTTCATGCTTTTATCTTTTAATTTGACTTATACAAAAAGTAAGTAGTTAAAGAAATGCAATTAAGCAAATACATCTGTAATCATTGTATACTCAACAGGTAGTCTGGACACTTCTCCATAAAGGTGGAGAGGGTACATTTTCTATTAACATGGACCTCAGCATTCTGCTACATGTTGGCCACAATTACTAGAAAAAGGTCCTTGCAGAAAACTATTTTAACTGTAGAAAAAAAGCATAATTCTGCCTTGTTTTTCTATGAAGGATGCTCTATTTTGCTTTTAAAGTCTCTTAATCAGGGCAGAAGAAGCATCGTACATTCATAAAACTACGTTTCTTTAACTCACAAAGTTTTGCGTTTTTTTCCCCAGAAGCTGCTAACTTATTTAATGATTCACTTAAAAGCACAGGGTAACACAGCACAAACACCCAGGAAGAAATGAATGCCTGTAAAAGGCTAAGGCTGGAGAAACACACATACAAACTGAATGAAAAGAACCGACGTCAAAAAGGTGTCTGGTCTTTACATGTATAACACTGCCAGTATCCCAGATCAACTGTGACACTCACTAAAAACAGAGGGAAAACATTAGCTCCCTTACTCATGCAAAGAACCCAATATACCCAGATCAGTGGTTCTCAACCTTGGCTGCACTTTAGAATCACCAAGAGAGCTTTTAAAAAATACTTATGCCCGGGTCCTATCCCACAACAATTAAATGAGAATTTCCAGGGGATGGGGCTCCAGACAGTGGTTGTTTGAAAGCTCCCCAGGTGGCTGTAATGTGCAATGAGGCTGAGATGCACTGGCTGACATCACTCGCAGAGATGCAAATCGCAGCCCAATGGAAATGTACCGGTGTATCTTTTATGTAATCAGTGCCTTGGAACCTCTGGTCTTTGCGTGCTCGCTGGTAATAAGCCTGCCAGGTTTTACCCTCTGTACCTGTGACGTGGGTCTTCCCAATGGGCACGCTCTCCCCTCACCCACCACTCCTCCAGGTCTGGGGAGGGTTTTGACTTAAGTAGGTTATGATGACTTGTTTATCTCTTGGTAATTCACTACTGCGGGGAGCTGCTAAAAATAGCTCTGTGAAAATATTGCTACACTAACAAAATTTAAAAGGCATGCTCACACTTCAAGAGCAATAATTTGGGAGTTAACAACCTACAGACAAAAATCCATCTCTGGAATAATTTATGGTTGCAAAGGCACCTACTTGAACGTGCTTACAGTTCAGCTGGACCTTTGTTTAGGAAAATAAACAGATTCATTCCAAAGATTTATTAAGTGATGTGAATGTTTAATCTTCATATATGCATTCATTGTCCACCTCAGGTTCTTTGGGCCTGAGCACTACTGACAAATGGGGCTGGATATTTCTCTGTCGTGGGGACTGTCCTAGGCTTTGTAGGACGTTTGGCAGCTCCCTCTGGCCTCTGCCCACCAGATACCAGAAGCATCTGACCCCAGCCCTGCCCCACACCGTCCATAATTGTGAAAATCAAAAGTGTCTACAGACGTTGACAAATATTCCCCCACTGTGGGGTGGGGGGACTGTCTCTTTTGAAAACCACTGGTCTACCCACGAAGGATCACAAAACAGGCAAGTCACAGGATCTTATAAAACCAAAAAAGGTTCCTAAAAAGAGACTCTGCCTGCAAGCATAACCAGAGAAACCAGATAACAATGTTCTCTGTATTCACAAAAGGATAGAGACCTGGCCTTTGGCAGTAAACCAAACCTTCCCAATGGACACATGTTAATACTGTGAGGCTTTGCACTATTTTTACTGCTTGGATGAACACAGTTAGGTGAGAAAGATCTGCTAACAAGGCCATCAAAACCCAAAGCAAGACTAGGTTTTTAAATAATGCAGTATTGGGCTTAGTGAGATGCTAACACTGTGAGCAAATAAAAGACTCAGACGATGTAGGAAAAGAAGAGACATGGCAGCAATCAATCAAACATTCTCTGTTGGGGCATTTTCCTCCATGTCTCGGTCCTTGATTCACAAGTCATAATAAATGGCCAAAACCCCACCAACAAAGGGTTGGCGCTGCCGCCCAGGGAAGTCAATAAAGAAGATAGTGCTACCGACCACTTGATCCCTAGGCCGGGACAGAAAGGAACTTGAGGCTGCCTTAAGGATGATAACATGCCCTTCTGAAACTTACAATCATTTGGGTTTTCCTTGGGCTGTTTTCTTTGCTCCAGAAACAGTAAATTGCAACTATTACTGAGGAGAAATTAAATTTTCATGTCAAATCACAATGTTTTATTTTCCCATCTGTAAAATGAAGACTATAGACTAGACTTTGAGCTGCAAAATACTAAAATACATGAAAACAAAACCACCTTCCATGGCAGTCCTTGTTAATTAATGAGAGTTCTTTCGCACCAATTGCAGTCATTGCCAACCAATCACAGCTCAGATGAGACCCTCAAATCTTATCAACGTGGCACTCCCAGCATGACTAACAAATTGGGATGTTGAAAATGCAATCAGTTTGCCACCACACATATGACAGCTGAAAAGAACGGAGATAAAATTATTTCACAGGTTAAGAAACTGAGGCTCCAAGAGATTAAGTGAGAGGTGCAAGATCATAGTGCTGGCAAAAGAAAGAGATGGGGGTCGAACCTCACTGTTTGGACCTGTACCCCACAGTCTTCCCATAACACCAGAATGACCTCAAAAACGCTGACAGCTTACTAAGTGCCAAGCACCGTCCAGAATGACCTGGGCATAATAGTATTATAAGAGATGGTGTCCCTCTAAAGCAAAGAAACTTCAAATTGAGTGAGAGATTTTTTAAAAGTGAGAGATAAAATATGATACTCAAATATAAAGATGTCCCATGAGAGGAGGTGACGGACAAATAAATGATACAGGCTTGTTTTGCGACAAGAACTAAGGAGTAGTGAGGGCTTCAACTCGGAACCCTCTCGTTTTACTCCTCTGCCTTCCCTGTGTCCCCACATTTAATGTTAACTGTGTTCTCACGATACGCCCAGGGCTCACCCAGCACCACAGCCTCCAGAGAGGCGCAGCACGAAACGCCCCTGTGCGGACCTCAGGGTAAAGAGGTCCTCCACAAAAACAGAATTTATTTCAACAGCTACAATGAGGTGCCAATAATCTGAACAGATCAATGATGAAGGAAGAACACTGAAAGCGGTGCTAAGCATGGCTTCCCCAAATCAGACAGGGTCCCGATGGACTTACTGAAGATTTTCCCTGATATTTTTCAGATACAAATAATCTCAGGTCAAGAATATCCCACTGGTCTAGGAAAATCACTGCAGGCTAGGAAAGGTACCCAAAAAGAGGCAGGATCTTCTGAAAAGGAGCCCACAGCTTACCACAAGCACTCCTCCTGGGAGATTATGCTAAAATGGAGCAGCAACTACAGTAGAGTAAAATCCCCATGGGGGCACTGGCCTTTGAAGCCCTTCCCAGCCACCTTCTTCTCTGATTTGGAGTTTTAGGAGAGCTTTGTTGATATCAAGAGATTAGGGAAATTTTACACAAGTATTAAGAATACAAGGCAAGGCCAGCTGAGTGGCTCAGTTGGTTAAGAGTTGGCTTAGAGCGTGAGCTCTGGGCAACAGGGCCGCTGGTTCGATTCCCACATGGGCCAGTGAATGCTGTGCCCAACCTGAGTTGTTGCTGGGCTGCCAACAGGTGGCAGGATGGCTCAGCTGGTGTAACAAGACTGCCTGTTCAATGGTGGGCTACACCCACCCACAACTAAGACTGAACTCGGCACCTTGAGCTGAGCTGCCACTCGGATGGCTGAGAGGATAGAGCGAGCGCTCTTAACAACAAGGCTGCTGGTTGGATTCCCACATGGGATGGTGGCTATGCCCACCCACAACTAAGACTGAACTCAGCACCTTGAGCTTAGACGCCATGAGCTCCGACGGGAAGCCAGATGGCGACTTGTGCCCTCCACAATGAAAACTGAAGAACAACTTGGCTGTTCCCCTCCCCCAATTCCCCAAAAAAATCTTTAAAAAAAAAAAAAAAGAAAGAATACAAGGCAGATTGGACCAGATCTGGGGAACCGAGATGCCAAACAAACAACTGGACTTTAACCTACCATGTAAATAGAAAAAAACACGTCATAGGTGGTGCCATGATGGGCGATACAATCAAGTATTTAAGGGTAATTCCCAGGCTCCAGGACTTAGGTATGGACAGGGGCTGGGAGGGGTGGCGGGCAGGGCCAGTGACTGGAGACCAAGCAGACACCTTCAGGCAACGAACGGAACGTGCAGGGACAATGCGGGCAGGGAGGGGTCTCCGTGTTGGTGAACGAGGACTGGACGCCGTTAGTCACAGCACTGTCCTGAAGCACAACTGGCAAATCTGAGTGACGTGTAAGCATCTCACCACACTCAGCAAAACATCCAAAGATTTGCAAGTGCACTTAAGAGCTCTTTGGATTTACTGCCCGGTGCCTGGGAGTTGAGGGCTGAGCGAGGAATGTCATGTCGCCCTGAGACAGGTAAATTGTCTCAGTTCCGTCCTCCGAGCAGGGTCACCTCAGCTCCCAGTTCTCTTTACTCGCTCCAAATTAATTCTGGAACACCCTGTTCTTCCCAAATCAAGCAAGTACGAAGAGCGCCATGGAAACCACATCATGAGTGCGGCTGAGTCACCACTTCCTGTGCTCACCAATCGATAGAGCTCGGTGACGCTGATGTCCTCCGGGTCCACCATTGCATATTCTTTCCTGGGCACCAGGTCCAGTCCGAGTTGTCTAGAAAATAAGTTGCAAAAGTTGGGGAGAAAAGTCACCTTTCTAGAGTATACTTAAAATAATTACTTTTTACTGCATCCCCTTGAAATTAGACTTGGCGGCCACCATGCTTTTCTCACCCATGTGTTTTACCGTGTGTTACTTGTCACCATGGGCGTAACTCAGCTGGACCATGGGCAGAACAGGAGAGGACAAGGGCAGGCGACTCAGGGGGGTGGGCCTGCCACTGGGGGCCTTGGTGTTCTATGGTAAGAAGCCTCAGCACCCTATAAACTCCCCACACTGGACTGGGCTGGAAATTAGACCCGACATAATTTTGTTCTAGACCTTGGAGTTGTAGAGAAGGAAGTTTGGCCCTTAGGATTTGATCTGGTACCAAAATACCTAGTTATGCCCACAGCTCACTCATTTCTAACTGGAATCGCTGGCAACGTGTGCACGGTTGTCATTCCTTCACGACAAGTTCTGGGGTCCGTCCTAAGAAGAAACTCCGTACAGGCAGCAGAAAGAAGCCGGGGCAGCACAGGTCTAGGTCGAGGGTGGCAAAATGGTCTGGTGGCCGGCATGTGTCCTGCTGTGCTAAGTAACCTAAGGCTGTCTCCAGTCTCCGAGGAGCTGATTTCTGATGTCTTACCAGGGACTGAGGAACAGGGGCCACCCTGCCAGTTTTCCACTGTGACCTTGGTAACAGACACCCACGTTACTCCATTGCTGTGAATGCCATATAATTTTACTCATCTCCTTAACCAGCCTCAATCATCCCAAAGGCTTTGTGATGCCTTTCCAGGGCCCTAGGGTCAAGGCCCAGAGGCCACTCTCTACGAGACGGCCCTCATTTACCCCGCTCCAGGTCTCAGGCTTGGCCCTCGGACGATCATTTATTCTGCATCCCTTCCACATCATAACTCTCTAACATGGAAACCCTCCTGCACTGATTTCACTTCCAATTATACAGCCACCGCTTTCTTACTTTTGTATTTTTTTTTTAAATCCTGAAATTCGGTGCCCTCACCGAAACCTCATTAGAGGTTTCCTAAGAAGAATGTACTAATTCAGCACTGATGGCAAGGCAGGCACTGCCCCGGCCACCCTGGGGGATGTTTGTTCTTAAGAAGGCTGAGCACTATGGCCTCTTAACGGCAAGGGCTGTCTTTCAAGTACTAAAATAGTTCCTCAATTTTCTTCAATTATGTTTCTGTTTGAGAACCTTAAAAAAAAAATCACACCCGCATTATTTCATTTTTGTTGAACTTTCGTATCACAACAAGCACTGTGATTTGTTTTTGCAAATACCCTGTGTCCCTGGGATGGATTGAATTATATCCTCCCAAAACGTATGTGCTGAAGCCCTAACCTCAGTGTTACTGTACTTGGAGATAGGGACCATCAGGAGGCAGTAACAGTTAAATGGGGTGGTAAGGCTGTGACCCTTGTCCACCAGGACTAGTGTCCTAAGAAGAGAAAGAGATGCCAGGATTTCTCTCTCTCTGCAGGAGCACAGAGAGGCCGGGTGAGGACCTGAGAAGGTGGCCTCCTGCAAGCCAACGAGAGAGCCCTCACCAGAAACCAGATTGGCTGGCACCTTGATCATGGACTTCTGGGCTCTAGGGCTGTGATAAGATAAATGGAGTTTAATCCACCTAGTCTGTGGTCCTTTGTTATGGCAGCCCAAGCTAACTACAACAACCCCTTGCTCCACTTCCCCAGGGATTTGACCGGATCTATCCCCCATTCTCCATCACCTCCCAAGAGAAACCACTGGGCTACAATGTATTACATAATCTGACATTGGGTCCATATTGCTGAGGAGAGAGATGGAGAAAAAAGAGAGGACACAAAACCAACTACACATGAATCGTGGCCCCTACCTTACCCAGAGCGCCTTCTATGAGCAGCTGCTGGGAGGCCTGGGGGCCACCAACAGTCTGGTTCCCTTCCAAAGTCACAGGCACCTGGCCCACAGGTAGACACCTGACCTAAGGACAATGAATCCGAGGACTGGCCAGCAGTTTATGAGCAGCTGGTATAAAATGCTGAGTCTGATAGGAATAGCAGGTATTGGGTCCCAGTGAGATTCCTTCTTCGAGGATTTGAACCTGGAAATTCAGACATCAGCCTGTGGCAAATGGAGGCAGAGCCGGGTGAGGGGCAGTGATGCCACCACTGCAGCTCAGAGGTTCTGGAGCGGGCGTGCAGCCATGGACGACACCAAGGGACCCTTTAACAGCCTAGACATCAGCCCGGACAAGCTCAGGGTTAGAGCGAAGGCCAGCTCATTGTCATTTGTCACCCACACATTAACCATCATGCTCGTACACATCAGCCTCCATCAGAGCTTTAAGTGGCTAGATTGACTATTTAGAGTGCTTGACTGCCACTTTAGTCACTTACAGTTTTATTAAAAAGTAAATGGTGGTCAAGAGCAGCTTTTCACTGAGTTCTGCCAGGCAGCTCCTCAGGTTGGCTAACAGATGTGCACAGAAGTCCTGGCAATAAGAGACGGCCCTGCGAAGCACCTGCCCTGAGCCTCACCCAGAGCTGTTAGCACGGTGACACCCTCCAGGGGACACTATGACCTATTCCATGGTGCGGAGGCAGAATGTCCAAAGGAAACACACGTACCAAAGCTGAGGCGTTTGAAAGCAGGACCTGTTTTGGCAGAAGCCACGTCAAATTGATGCCTGTGAGCACTTCCTGTCCTGTGAGCACGTGCACACATCAGGCCACAGGACACCAGTGAGCAAACACCACCCCAGGGCCCCCACCAGCCCCAGGGGAGGGGCGCTCGGCTCCATCAATGACGGTTTATACTAAACCCCCAAAAGGGAACAACTGGACACTCCCCATACGGTGCCTTCTGGAGATGACGCCACCTACGGGGCCATGCCTGTGTCGCCTGCGCCGTGTGCACCCCCGAGACAGCCCCGCGACGGCCGATACTCACTCGTTGCCCCAGTCGAGGCGGGCGGTGATGTGGCGCTTCACGTCCTTCATCCGGTCGTGGGTCAGGTGGCCCACCAGCACCTGCCGCCGCAGATCCAGGATTTCGTTCATGATGTGCCACAGCCGGTGGAAGAGGTCGCCCTCATTTCTCTAGGAAACAGGCAAACGGGAGACGCAGTAGTCAATCCCCTGAGCGGAGGGGTCACCCTGTGCCACTCTGGGGACAGCTTCTTCGCTGACGCGCCAGCTTTCCCCTTGTTTCCGGGGAACACACTCACTGCCTAGAGGCTCTCACGCAGGTGCACAGGCAGCTGGCCTGCCCGGCTTCACTGCTCACACTCGCCAGCGCAGAGCCGGGCCGGGTCTCCGGGCTTCCCGTGCCCTGTCTCCCTCTCCTGCTCGCAGCCCACTTTCTTCAGCTCTCTCCACACATGCTGCCACTCCTGGCTCTGCCTGGCCCTCACCTCTGGGGGGGCCTTCCATGACCACTCTCGCTGACTTCCTTTTTTCCCTCCTCGGGACCAAGGCTGCAGGCAACTAAAGCCAGTTTAATGGAAACCATTTCAGTTATTTCTTGCAGGTTCGTCTTAGTGCTTGATTGTCCTGCCCATCAGAAGTTGGGCACACGGAGGGCTCGCAAACTCTCACTGGTGGATTTCCACTGCTGTTATTTGGTCAGTATTTAGACCATTAAAAACACAGTGTTATCTTCCTTACTTGTCAAACATTCACGTAGATTCAAGGTGCTCGCCTATCAAGTCCATCAGGCCGGGGGCGTAGGGGAAAGAAGATGGGTCCAACGCCTGGCGTGCGACCCTGGTTGAGCCACTTCCTTTACTTGTCTCAGAGGCTTTGAGTATGGGTTTGTCCTCTGTGACACAGCAACAGTGCTACCTTCCCGCCAGGTTGTTTTAGGGATTTGAAATAACGTTTGTGAAGAGAGCAATAGACACAGCGATGGAGGACATGGACTCAGAAGCCCAAGTTCCTGGATGTGCATTCCAATGTTGCCATTAACCGCTTCATGCTTATTTTCACACCTGCAGAATGGTACCAGGCTACCTACCTCGCTGTGAGGATTAATAAGCTAATATATTAAAACTCGGAGAACAATGCTTCCCCAGCAGAAAGGTCAGGAAAGGACCAGCTCTTCCTAACATGTGTTTTATGGGCTTGGTCCGGCATCAGCCCCTACAAATACTGTCTTTACCAAAACCTAAGTATCTGCCCGTTACCCAGAGACACCTAGGGTAAGCCCTTTGGAAGTAACCATCTTTCCTAGCCAAAAGCTATGTTTTCACTCTCTACCGAAACAGTTAGTGTGCGAGTGAAGAGTGGGGTGAGGCACTGGGATTCCCACTCATCTCAAGTCCTCCACGGCAATAAGCTGCTAGGAACCCCAAATTCTGTGTGATGGGCAGGTCAGCCATAACTTATTTTTCAGTCTACAAAATAGTGACAGGTCCTCTGCCGGATCAGAGCTTGGCGCCTTGCAGCGTCTCCATGTACAATGCAGGTCAGCAGTGTGGCAGCTGAACAAGGAGCGTGCCCCGATATAAACCATGCGCTCTGCTGAACACGTAAGCGCTCCACGGAGCTGGTTCTTCATTACTCCTCACCCCTGCTCACAGTACTGCCTCCCCTAGGAGTTATACAAGGCCCCGTAATGCAGCACTCATGGAATTCACCCTCAGTCTGTGCTCTCAGCTTGGCAGGGAGCCCCCAGCCACATGGCTGTGACTGCTGTGTGTGGCACCAGCAGCAGCTGGGGTGAAGAGGGAGGGAGGGAGGGAGGGAGGGAGGGAGGGAGGGAGGGAGGGAGGGAGGGAGGTGGGAGCAGGAAAGAGGTGGGGAGACCTTAATATATAGGAGTTGGATGTTGAGGGGTGGGTTCTACTCAGGTCACATAAAAGAAGAAGCAGGAAGAGCAAGAAAAACTGGAGAAAGTCAATGGTCAGGAGAGAAGGTCCACTTGAGTCAAAGAAATTATACAAGGAAGACATAGAATGAGTCAAATCTTAAGCAGCAAAGTGGGGAGCCGGCTCCCTCTGGCACTGACTGTGACAGTGCGAATGTCACATCGGGAACAATATTAAACACCTGAAATAAAAAAATACCTGAACACTCCTGCAATCTATCAGAAATGTAGCAAAAAGTTATTTGTGAGTATTTCAGTGTTCTAGAGAATAGGGAAGTCTTTATTTGCCTCCAAATCAAAGCAGCATAAGTTTTGGAACAACAGATGAGATTTAGACTCAGGCTTTACCACAAAGCATGGGACCCTGGACAGGTGATTTCTGATGCGATGTGAGAGTAAGATCTACTTGGCATAACCCCAAGGAAGAGAGATAAAACTCCCCATCAAAGGGCTACTCAAAAGTACTCAGTAAAAGATGGCCGCTGTATGTCTCCTAAACTTTTTGTGGTCCTACTACTGGTATTTTATTGATATTCTAAAGATCATTATTTAGGCTCTTACCAGTGCTGTTACAAAGAGCATCTAGTATTTCTCCAACATTTACCATGTGCTTCAATGATAAATGTCCCACCTCTGCCAAGCATATCTCATTTACTGCTTACAATTTACAAGGTGTAATTGCCCTCATCAAATATCTTCTGGTGGAGAAGCTGGGAGCCTTGAAACTGTTGCAGAACATGGACAAGTACCCAGATACGTCAAGGGTGATGAAGTTGAACCAACACACTTGCCACAAAACATTTACATCAGGAAGAGAGAATCCAAAAAGTCCGACATGGCCAAGTCAGCTTCATTCTCAAGGTCAGAAATCTGCCATGTCCAGGGTAAACTTTGTTCCCAGTATAACTGACTACCATTCCATACCCAGGGAAACCCTTAAACCACTCTATCGCCATTTCTAGGAGACAAGGTGGTGAGGAGGTCACTCCTGCAGCTACAACACAGAGGTTTTCAAGGCAATTTAGTATGTCCCCAAAACAGATGCTCGGAACCTCAAAAGCAGGTAAAAATAGCGAGATAAGGCAGAACCAAGAGGAAATTCGACTTTGTTCCCCACACGCAGCCATGTAAAAGGAAGAGGACTGGTGTTCCAGCTAGCTGATGGCAAAACGGACACTGCCACTGCTTTTACAGCTCCTGTGGTGGATATTTAGGAACATTTCAAACAGTTTCGTTTTCCACATTAGCGTCCTGCACAATGTCATGTTAAGTAATACTTGGATTTTACAGTCTTTCCAACCTTTTTTTTTAATCTCAAAAGGGCCCTGGTTTTCCTTTATTGTCTTCCAGCCCAGAGGCCATGAGGCCAGTTATCTGGACTTTGCATTTACCTCATCCTGACAGAGCTCAGACTCTGGAATTCCATCTCAGATTGTCCTGTGGATTTCACCAGTGTGTCCTAAAGCCACCAGGCTCCAGCAGGGCCTGGCCAGGTTTATCCAAACTCGAAAGGGTTTTCAGTAGTGACTGCCCAACATTCTCTTGCTTGGTGAAGCATCCTATTGCATCTTATATTCACCAAACAATAAAAACTGTCATTCTGCGCCCATGTGCCTCATTTTATTTGGACTAACTCCTTGAGGGGCTTTTCATATCATTTTGTCAGGATACGGACACCTTTGTATTTTGAATGCACCCCTTCAAAGGATTAAGCTGCTATAGTCATTTCTTTGAAAATTAGAATTTTTCTCTCCCCTCAAACTTCACGCCTCCCCCCGGCCCCGTTTCTGCAGGTACAGTGAGCCCGAACCCTGGGCAGCCACTCTCCAAAGACAGCCTAGGGCAAGTGTATCACTCTCTGCCTCAGTTTCCTTATCGGCGAGCTGGGAGTAAATCACAGTCATTATTTTCTTTAGTGGTTTTAAGGATTAAACGAAATGCTACACAGACAGTGCTTCCCACATAGTACGCTCTCAGCAAATGTAATCAGTCATAAGTAAATAAGTCCACATATACATACCCCCCAAACATTGATGTCCCCTCCTCTTTTTTTTTTTTTTTGAAGGCAGTATCACTGGCCCTCATATGTGGGACCCAAACCGGGGCCACTGGCTTCCCAAGCCAGCACTTAACCACCGTGCCTCTTGGCCGTCCCTGTCCCCCGCTTTTTTTTATTCAAGAAATATTTTTTCTTATATTTTCAGCATATTCTCATTGATTCTGGGAGGCAGTCTATCATTTCCAGTATACTTAAACATTTAGAGAAAATTAGAATAAAATAACCACCAATATGGAAAATTATATTGAAAATAAGTTTATGTCTCCCTTGAAGTTAAGAAGTTTCAGAAAGCTTAACACTAGTTCCATGTAAACCGTCCTATTTTATGAGGTGCCAGAAAAATGGTCTCCTCCACTGGGCACGAAACCTGTGCCCAGTGGACACGGGGCTTACGGGGAGACTGCCCTTTTCAGCCCTGTGCCGGTGATTCCCAGGAGGGCTAGGGACTTATCGCAGGGGCGCGAATATTATTAGTCAATGCTGCGTCTGGTTCAGATATTTCTGAAAACAATTCTCTACCTAAAAAAACGATGCTATCAGAAAGTGACTTACCACATAGAGTTGCTTCCACATGGTTCCCCAGTCTCTTAGTGTTGAAGTCATTTCTGTGATAACAGAGTCTTCAGTGGGAATAACCATTTCAAATTGTCTGTGAAATTAAAAAGAAAAACCAAGCATGTATGCAATACTCAACCCTTTTCTTTTAAAAGCTCTAAAAAGACAAACAAAGAAAGGAAGCCGCCTCGCTCTTTTTGGTTGCACAGACGTAACCAGGGTCTGATGATAAGCTGGTGTGAGGAATGCCACGTGGGTTATGGCAGCACAATCCCCAACATGACCAGCCAGCCAGTCTGAGGAGTGTGTGGAAAAGCAACAGTGTCAGAGGGGTGCTGCTTCAGCCACAGATGGGCCACGGAGCAGCAGCTCATTTAACCCCTCTAAGCCCCAAAGCTCCCATATGTGACACGAGGTCACAGGCTCCCAAAAACTGGGAGAGGGCGTTTCCTTTTAAGCTCCACAACCACAGAACTCAAAGGGAGTCACAGGCTTGGTTCAATGATCATGATATGATGCCTGCAAAACATCCAAACCAGCTCAGTGGAATGGATAACGAGACACCAGGTCCTCCATCTCATTATCACTTCATTTTTATTGTTTGTACACAGGGCTGTGAAAAATGATTCGGATTAACTATTCGTAGTGTTATCACACATTATAGAACTTATCAAAGGCTGAAGACATCAGCAATATTTGAACTGCCATTGTAAAATGTTCCTCTCTACGATTAGGGTGATATATTCTTCCATTTTCTTCTCTATAAACCAGAAGATATATTTGGAAAATACTCATCCTAACTGCTAGTAGGCATGTACGATGGTCCTACTCATAAGAAGATACAGAACGAGACAGGAGGGGGTAAAAAACGGAAGACTTCATTTGTTGTCTGTATCCTGCCTGTGACCTATGATAACTATCTCTTGAAGTTTCTTTTTCCAAATTCTTTCAGTTATTATGGAAATGGTTAAGTGGCTCTTATTACTGTGTCTCAAAAGAACGCTACTGACTATATTGAAGGGAATTATTTTCTTCAATTGAGTACTTTTTTTCAAGAATAACATCTGCTATGTAGAAGGTCAGAGCATCCACGTGGTAGACATTGAACCAGGTTGTCTAGAAGAACAAGAGACAACGACTTCTTAGCGTGAGGTTAATAGCTGCTCTGCAGCTCCGTTCTGATATTATGTCCAAAGAGCATGTAACTGTCTTTTGTAACGTCTCCTTGACAACAGGAATCGGAACTGAAGATTTTGCCTTCATTGCCTCACCAATAGAGCCTCATCTCCTCATTTCGCGCTGCTGCTAAACACTTGCCCTGTGAATTATTTTCCTTCATTCTAGAGTTTAAATGCAGCTGAAAATGTAAAACTAGAAATAAAAGTAAACAATAATATATGAACTGGGAAATCCACCGGAGCTTTTATCAAGCCTACACACGACGTTTTCAAATGACAGTGCATTTTGCTTTGGAAGCAGCTGTTGCCATTTCAATGATGAATATTTGAAGACAGAGATTATAAAGTGATCAGACGCCAGGTCAAGGAGGAAAACACAAATTTCCAGGAAAACCGCATTACCAACTTAACATTTAAAAGTGACATGACCTCAGCAGGAATCAAACAATACAGAAGTGGCCTTGCGGCTCACAAACCATAATTTAATTTAAGGACCCCGTGGGCCCTCCACTCCTCTAGCGGCCCAGGGAAGATAATAACGGCAGTTCAGTCTGTGGGAAGTTGATCTGGGTTTGTTCATCCAAAATGTACATTTTCAAGAAGCACAAAATTGCCATTTCGGGGAGGCAGCTGTTTCCTCTTAATTATACGGAAATCAGAATCAACTGTCTTAAGTAGTTGCCCCCGAAATTTTTATTTTTATTCAGTTATTCTGAGGAGTACTTTGCAGCTATTTCATCCTGATGGGCCTTCAGGCTGCTAATCCGCCATCAGGCTGCTAAACCAGGTAACATCCCAAGAGGCTCCTCTCTGAGAAAGCAATCACCTGGTAATAGTGGCTCTCAAATGTTTCCAGGCTAAAGTTTTGCTTCCAGCTAACAGTCTTAGAATCTAAGGTCTCAAGTCTAACAATTCTTTTTTTTTTTTTTTAAATAAATTTTGGTTCTACCCCCAAAGCTCTATTGTACTGTAATAATTCTCACCATGCCAGGTCGGGGAGAGAATCCACCACCAAGTCTTAAACTTAACGAAACTTTGAGTCACTGTTACGCACATTTAATCTTCCTCGGGCTCAGAGAAGGGGGCCAGATATGAACTGGGTAATCGAAGGTACTTATTTTTCATTAGAATGATGTGCCAGCCCAATCCGCTTTGAGAGGTAGGATTTTCAGTGGGTGAAGGTCATCAACTCTGCTGGCATCTCTTTTTTCTTCCTTGGTCAGAGGGTAAGGTGGGGCTGGGTGGCCCTGAACTCAGGAAGACCTGAGGGGCAACAGCAGCAGAGGACTGGCTGGGCAGGTGTGCAAAGGGACCAGGTAGGCACCCTGGGGTTTTCATGGCACCTGCCCAGATCACTGGGGCAGAAAGGTCAGAAGAAAGAGTAGGCCTGTGGCTGAAGTGTTTTCTGGAAGGTCCATTGGGTTACCTGAGGCGCGCTGGAGAGCATCAAACCTAGCCTGGTGGGGGAACTGTCCAAAAGGGTCAATCACTCTGCCTGACTCACCTCAGGTGGACTATAGCTACACACATTCCTGAAGGACACACGTTCATTAAGAGTAGTAGCAGTGGTAATTACTAGCATTAGAATTAGTATGTTTTTAAACTACTGTTTTAAGTGATTACTATTACTACTATTAATAATAATAATAATATTGCTTAAAGTAGCTGATAAGACATATAGTATAAGGAACTCCTAAGCTTATCATATAGGGAATACTCAAAGTATTTATACCACAGACTGAGAAATCTGCAGAAGTCATTTCACTGACGAAGATTTAATACCCTCCCTTTATAAAGAGTAGATAAAAGAATCATCCACTGGAATAGCATCCTTGGAATTTTTTTGGTAAAACTCAAGCTTGAAGATAGCTTTTACTATGCTTGAAAATGTGCTTTCATAATTCAAATAAATGGCTATTGTTCTGCTATGTGAGGAGACATGCAATTTTTATGGCTGAAGCTGTATTGTCTTTTGTCATAAAATAAAAATATTCAATGCTCTAATGTATATTCCTTGGGACATTGGAACAAATGTTAGGTTCCTAATCCATGGCCCATGTGTATGGATCTGCTCATGTTAACCACTTGAATAAGCAAATTCCACAGCTTTATCCTGTGTTATATTATTTGAATGATCTGTGATCCGGACAGCTGCCTCTGGTCCTCTTGAAAACAGATTGGAAATTCTTTTTAAATGTATGAGAAATCTTAGGTGATCAATGAGCTCAACTGAAAAAAACCCACAAAACTGATGTTCTCTGAAGTCTAATAATGGCTTTGTGAAATGGTCACACAAGGATATGGTCTCATCTCCAATTAGAAAGACAGTGAGACTTGGCTGCTTAGAATTAGTGGTGAATCTAGGGAATTCCTGAAGTTGGAGACATGACTCAGCGTTCGATGGGCCTGACTGCCTCGCTTCCCTACACAGCAGGACACCCAAAAGAACCAGCTCCTCCCGCCAAGGACCAGGCTGACGCCATGACCTTCGCCTGTGGGCAGGGGTCCCACCAAGCTCTAGGCCCTGCTGTCACCCAGCACACAGACGTGGTTCTCCGGTGTTCCCCACCAGCTGTCTGGTGTCATCTATCTTTATCAAACAGCACAGACAATGGCACACTCCTCTACGGTTTATTTTTCAAGCCAATTACGACTAAGCCTTTCAAATTTCAACATAAGCAATGGTTCTGTGAAAATCCTCCAACTATGAAGAAAACTCATTTCTTACCCTTTGTTCTTTACAAAAGCATTTTTCAAGTGAACGTAGCTGGAAGGAAAGATACCCTGGAAGAGAAAACAAGACACTTATGGGCTGTTAAGGCAGGGTTGATTTCACAAGTCAGACATACAAAACAGCCATCACAAGCATAACAACACCAGAAATGAGGAAAAACAACATCTCTATCAGTCTTTAGGCTAAAACCTATTATTAGAGCTTGGAGTCATTCATTTTCTACTATTCACTAGTTTACAAACGTGGAGACTCTCTAAGTATAATAAAAAAAATCAAATCTCACTCAAAAATGTATTTTTATAAAACAGAAATTTTAAAAATGTTCAGAAATTCTGCAAAGAAAGCATGTTATACCGAATAAAAAATTTTTTTAAATATTGCATAGTTTTGAAAGAAGGTTGTGCTTTTTGTTTGTGTTTGGTTATTCTTTTTCTTCTCTCCAAAACACTCATGTATGTATCTAAAAATATGCACTAAAGGAGTTTGGAGATAACATGTATATTATTATGTGGTATGGAGGGTTTTTCATGAAAACATAGCAGCAATTAATCATCAGGCTGCCATTCAGATGAAACAAAAATTAAACAAAAGAAGCCATGCTGGCTTACAGCTTTTTATTGCAGGGAAAAGACAGGACAAGGAAATTGTTCCTTTGTTCTGAATGGAAAGTGAAAGAAGAGACATTAAAAAAAAAAAAGGCATCAATTTTATTGTCCGTTAAATGACAATATCCTCTGAATGATTTTTGATGTATAATCAAATGGCAAATTCAATTAAATAGTTAGGGAAACACATGCCATTTGAATACATTATCTCTACTATGGATCCAAGGAGAACATAAAAATTAACAAGCAAATTCTGTATATACAACAGTATATACAGTTATACAGGCATATAGGTTAAAAAAACAGTAAATAGGCATATAGGTTAAAAAGGGTTTTTCCTCAAAATTTAAATTTGCTTCAATATGGTAGGGTTAACATAAGAAAAAGTCAGCATTTGAGATTAGAAGAGTGACAGAAATAACAGAAGTCATAAAAGATTTTTTTTTTCTAAAACATGTTCTAAATGGATAATGAAATATTGAAGCTACATTGGCATGTCTCTAGCAGATGTCCAAAAATAACTTTAAACGAGGGTTCAAGTTGTATTAGCCCTCATACAACTGAAAAATTAAAGTTGTATACTCTTTAGTCCCTCAGGCTCTCCTTTAGAATGACCTAAAATAAATTAAATAAAGTGATTAAACATCATTGTATGATCCAGAAAAAGGAGTTTAGATGTTTTTACATTATACTTGAGAATGAGAAATTATATAATTTCATCTCTAAAATCCTAATAGAGCAGAATTCAACCAATATGTGAACATGACATATAAAAAATGTTAGAGAATGTGGGAAATATGGGTGAAAACTTGGTAGATTACAATAAAGCAAAAAACCATAGATATACCATAGATATTAGGAAGGATTAGTGTCAAAATAATAAACTACACAAGAGAAAGGTAAAACAGAAATCATGCTACTTCCTACTATAATTCCTTAAGATTTATATAAATAGAAAAAGGGTAATGAGTTTTAGCTTCTGTCTGGAATGGTACGAAGAATGAGCATTTCATAACATGCTTTTCCCATATTTCAGCTGCCCAAATCCAAACAGACACTTTACATGGTTCTCAGATAAACTTGTTTCCCCACACCAATATTTTACAAATGATATCATAGAAAACTTAAAGATTAAATACCTGTATTCAGTATTTCTTTTGGAATATATATTTCCCCTGTCTGAATTTTAATTTCACTCTCTGTGAAACTAACACTTCAAAAAGATTTTGTTTATATATAATGAGCTTACTAAGGTCTTCTCAGTACAAATTTCAAGAGCTATATAGGATTATTTGAGTAGCATATCTTAACTATAATCCAAGTTCAAAGGAATTTCCAAAATTATGAAAATCTTTATTGGCATTTCAACTAAGAATCCCAAATATAATTTCAATTGTATAAGGAGATAAAGTAAAATAACTTTTTTTAAAAATCCCATATTTATGGTTAGAAGTAATATTTTCTTACCTTGATATTTGGGTTTTTTAAGGCAAATCCTCTGTACCAGCCTGTGGAGAAATAATCACGGCTATATTTAGATAAACCATTGTGATATTATAAAGAAAAGAAATGATAACAAATCAATCTGTTCTTTGCTATGTCTCAGGGAATTTAGGAATCTGCACAAGAATCCATATATTTCCAAATTCTCTTTGTCTGACTATAAAGCCCAGACCCAACCCCCAAGAGCAGCGCTTGGCCAAGAGTCATGCAGTGAATTTGCACGTCCTTCATTCAGGCCACCGTCTTGGTTGGAGTCAGTGTGGGGTGGGTGGGTGTGTGTGTGTGTGTGTGTGTGTGTGTGTGTGTGTGTGTACACATACATATATACATATGTTAATATATAGCCTCCTATAAATGTATCATTTTCAACTTATAGTTTCAAGTATAGAAACCATTTTATTGGCAAGAAATTAAGAAATTGTTTTAGCATGCAACAAATGTTCTACTGAGTTGAACTGTTTCTGACTAATTGAATTTTTTAAAAAGAAATACTTGAGCTTTGCCTTTAAATATTTTTGTTCCTAAGTTTTCTTAAAAGGATCTACTATAAAATACCATGCCTAACAGTGTTAAAATCAGTCTGAAGGAAGCAGAATGAATTGAGAATCAGAAACTTCTATATCTTAGAGTTTATTAGACCCTTAAAGACATATCCAAGCAATATATCCCTTCTTAAATAATTATGCTAAAAGAAACCAAGCTTCAGGAATTGCAGAAATGACATAGAAAGGTCTGTTCCATTATGCTACACAGAAAGGTATTTAGATTACAAAACAGCTCTCATTAGTTATGAAGCCCATTTTCATGCACCAAATCAAAACAGATTTTATACTTACCTGTAAACAAAAAAGAAATAAGACAAACTCACTGGCAATGACATAGAAAACATGTTTAAAAGTATTAATTCCAGTGGACAGGACAAATGCCCATGTGTCATCACCATTTAATGCCAGGCTCCAACTAAATGTAACAACTTGCTTTGGGGGAACACAATTTAATCAATAATGACCAGGATATGACAGGATGTTATCATATTATAAATCTCTAACAAAGACAACATGTTGGGAGGAAAATGAATATTTTGGGAAATTCTGATGGGACTTTAAAATGCGTTCATTCTATTACACAAACGAAAAAAATAAAGATTGGTCATTTCCTCTGGGATCCTTTTTTTTTTTCTTTTTTTACAGGGCAGTGTCACTGGCCCTCATATGTGGGACCTGAACCAGGACCACTGGCTTCCAAAGCCAGCGCCTAACCACCGCGCCATTCGGCCGGCCCTCCTCTGGGATGTTTTTAAGGACTAATGTTTAAGGGCGCTTTGTGGAACAGGTATAGAAACATTTGATAACGTAGTAGGTATCCTGATTTAATGAGTTACCTTCTACTCAAATTAATACTAATTACACAATTTCATATATTCCACTAACGTTTTAAATGCAGCAAATGATTTCAGTCCAAATTTGGGGGGTTGTGGTGAGAAGGTTGCAGGACAAGAACAGAGTTCCTGGGCAGGAGTCCTCCCCGAGGCATCTGGTCAACCGACCATGGCTAAGCCCTTTCTGCCCTGCCCCCCTGCCCTGAGGGATGTACCAGTCCCTGGAGATTCTAAGAAAGGCTTTCTGAGTTTGGCACTGAGTCCTGGACTCCCACAAACGCAGTCGTCTCAACTGCTTTCTACGTTGGCATCTAGTGAATATAAGGAAATAATATTAAGAAAAAATACCATCAGCTTAAAAATACCAAAAGATGCTTTCCCATAAGCTAAACATAGAATATGCAAGAAACAAGTTTCGTCAAAAATAGTTCACTACTGGTGACTACTGGAAAAATTCCAGATTAACAGAGGTATGAACAGAATTTACAAACTTTATGAATGTCCTATGTTCAAGAGGCTGTCAACAAGAGCCCACTTACCATCACACTTCTCCAGGATCTGAACTGTGTCTCCAATTTCCAATGACAGGCCGAAGGGGACGGTTCCTCGAAAACTGGCAATAACTGTAAGAAATGATAAGGAATATATGAAGACAATCATATCACCCCGGGGTTGCCCATGACGGGCCTCCACACATTTTCTCTCCAGTGTTACTAGTCCTGCCCAGCCCTGCCGAATGTTCCAGAAACCAGTCAATCAATAAACATACGTCTACATGGTGACTCCCCTCCCCACCGTTTCCGAATAGTGTGAGAATTCAATGATTCCCCCAGGGACAGCAACACTGAATCATAAAGGAGACAAGGGTGGAGAAATAACAAAAATGCACCCCGACGCATAAAGGGAGAAGAAACATGTGTCAAATACCGTATGTGCTGAAGTCAACTTGAAATTCCCATCCAAAGAAAATGACAGTAAATGCTATGACTGCTCGATATTTAAAAAGGCCGAAATTTTGGAAGTGAACTTTAGAATTCTGTTTCAGTTTGTGAGATTTAGACACAACCCCAGTCCTCCCGATAAATGATTGCTACTGTTGTGAACGCATTTTAAAAGGCTGAAGAAACAAATGAATCTCTGAAAAATAAAAATGAGCCAATAAGTAATAGGCTTTAAAGAAGCCTAAAGCTCTTTTATGATCTCTGAACAAAATTAACAGTAGAAATCAAAACACAGGACAGAAAACACAACCCAAAGTACATGAGACAAATGAAAATAACTCCATGAACCAAGTTAGGGCATTTTAGACAAGCACTAATTCATGATGTCATTTTCTAACTATAATCACAAATACCATATGGTCTCACATGGATGTGCTAGATATTTGCTCAAAAAATAACCAAGGGTCTGTGTATCCTCACAGATTACTTCAAACAACCTTCAGAGACCTCTGGTTACAAGGCACCAACGGAACACACAGCAGATTGGTTACAATGGAAACGCCTACAAACCAGCTTGAATCCAGAACTGCCCTCTACGCTCAGGAAGCACCGGGACCTCTCACGACCGCAGTGGTTCAGGGCTGCACTGCGGTGCTTCTTAGAGATCCAAGGGCCCGGGCTCCCACCCCAGCTGCGCACGCAGCTCTCCCACGCGGGGCCGCCCGCGCCCCACCGCTGGCTGCTCTCCCCTACCCCTCGCCACCATCTAGACAGAACACAGCAGCGCTGTTCGTGGATTTCACTTCACCCTCCTCCCTGCCTCAGTCCACTCAACCTGATCTGAAAGGGCTCTACGAAACCCACTAGTCCCCACACTGTCACCTCATGCACATCGCTTTTCAGAAGCCTGTCATCTCTTGAATCTTCGACTGCCTCTTTGCCCTCCTCCAGCCTTCTCTCTAGACCATCTTTCCTCAGCCATCCTCTTAAACATTGCTGCTGGTTCTCTCCTGCAGATGCCAAAGTCTAAAGGCCGGGATGCAGCCTGAAAATAAGACCAAGGCGGAAAATAAGCCCTCGCATGATTTTCGGTGCCAAAATATGGCACCTTGGCAGACTGAATATTTTAAGCTGAAGGAGTCTGTGGAAAAGGCACCCTGCTCCCTGAAACAGGTCATAAAACCCTCATGTGAGGGGCGCGTGCCCTCCAAACCCTGGACGAATCATGCTACAGCTTCTTCTCTGGCTCCGTCTTATTTTCGGGAAAACATGGTAACATCAAACTTGATAATATGAGATGTAGTCTTGGACTCAGATCTTACCACTTATTAGCTCAGTGACTCTGATCGATTCCAAACCGTCTCAGAATCTCCTTTATCTCTTCAGGCAAATGAGGATAACAACAAAGGCATCGCAAAAGGTAGTTATTGGAGGATTAAACAAGGCAGCTGCTGGAAACAATTTACCACACTGCCTGGTAATATTCTAGTTACTTAATGAATACCCCAGTGGTTTCAACGCTACTTTTCCTCTTCTGTGGATATACACTCTCTCCACTTGGAGGGAGCGCTGAGGTTTCCAGAATCGCCAGTTGATATAGGACTTGCCGTTTCGCTCTCCAGCCCTGATGTGTGCCCTGAGCAGCTGACACAAACTGCCAAGTTATGCATCGCTATTTAGATGTCCACACACCTGCAAAACTTAGCATGCCTCCAACTGAAATCATTATCTCCCCTCCCCCTGACCCAAATCTAACCAATTTTCTCTCCCAATCACCACTCTCAAATGTCGGTCTAAAATATTAGCCTTCCACTCTTCATCCTGCTTTACGCTGTTATTCCTAGGAGGACGTCTCTGCTTCTCTCAACAGGGTGACCGCACAGACTTCTGGGAGGCTCCCTGTCCCCGTGGCTGTCCTATGCCAACACAATATCCATGACGCCACCAGAGTTACCTTAATTCCATCAAGTTTGTGCCTAAGTGTTTTTGTTTGTCCTTTTGTATATCACATCAGGAACATGTTTCTTTTTCTTTTGTTAGGTTCAATTTCTTTTGTATTAAAGGGAAATAAAATATATCATGCCGTATAGACAAGTTCAATGAGGCTGACTGCTTCCCTCTTATTTCATCCTGGCATTTAGCTCCCACCGTCCTTAGCTGTCCCCAGACCAGGTCCCCTTCCATTGTTCCCAGTTCTGTGGAAGGCCAGCACTGTCTAGCTGCCACAAGCCAGAAACCCACAGGTCACCCACATGACCCCCCCGTCCGCACCCATCCATCAGCCTGCCGCACGACAGTCTCTGAACCGGCTCCTGCAGCCCCGCTGCGCCCCACCTCCACTCCCACCCCCACCTAGCACCTCTCTGGAGCAATCTCCTAGCAGGTCGACAGCCATATGCTCAGCTCCCCCCGATCTACTTCCCACACAGTTAGAGAGGTCTTTCCAAAATGCACATTTTCGTCATTGCCACAATACCGTTCACAAGGATTCTACTCACAATTCAATTCCGGCCTGGCAAACGCTGCCTTCACCCTTCACGGGCTGACACTCTAAGATGAGTGGAGTATAATGTAGGAAAGAAACCAAAATGCCTTGTCCCTTGTGGTGCCCAGGAGGAAACTCATTGCTGAAAGTCGGGGTTCTGGCTTCGCCTCCCCGACAAAGGGATCTGGACGTTATGAACAGGTCGCCTGGGAGGGAGCTGAGCACTTACAACACAGGACATGCTGCTGCTGCCCTCCAGTCCCGAGACCACCCCACAGAGCCCCTGGAAGGCAAAGACGCTGCTTCTGCAACAAACATGAGCCCAGACGGCACCAGAAATCAAACGACCGTTTTTATGTGCGCAGCTGTGAACTCCTGAATGCCGGCGCTTCAGGGATAAAGCCAGGGTTACCTTGGGGACATTCTACAGGGCTCCCTTCCTCAGAGGACACTTCCAACTGGCACTGCCCTACGCCCTGTTCCTTTCAGACTGTGCATGTGGCTCTGGCTTGTCGTGGATATATCCCCTTCGGTTTCTCAGCTTTGAGGAGTGTTACTGAAAGAAGTACCTACAAATGGACAAGGGGAGAAGAGGCTGAATTTGTGAGGAGCCTGCATACGAGCCGGAAGAAACAGAGAAAAGGGCTGCAGGAGAACTAAATTCGTTTCAGGGGCTTTATTTCGCGAAATGGTGGGAAAGGGCCTTGGCACAAGTGCCAAGTCCTTCTGTAGGGAAAGCCAAGTTCACAGTCTAATCGGAGGCACTTCCTTTTGTTACTTTCTGGATACAGCTCGAGAGAAGACAATGGAAGTCACTTGGCGATTTCCAGTGGTGTCATCACTAAGCAGGACAGAGCTGCCTTTGTCCCACATCCTTTCTGTATTCTGCCACCTCGGAATGAAGTGAAGAGAGAAGTGGTCTTTCCTAACTTCCAGGGACCCCCAGCTGGCTGGCAGGAAGACAGCAGGACGGGGGGAGCCGGCGGTCCTGGAAGACTGACCAAAAAAATAAAAAATAAAAAATAAATTCAAGGGGAGGCGGGCTGTCACTCCTGAGCCCTGCTCTGACGCTGAAAATTCAACGCTGGGCTGCATCTTCCGGTCCAAGGGCCGCCCATGGGCGCTGCCTCCACTCTGGTCACGGGCTGCGCTGGGAGGCCTCGCACACCTGGCAGGCACACCTGGCAGGCACACCTGAGCTGCCCGGCCACAAGCACACTTACAAACAGGATTCCACGCGTGTGCTCAGGCCTCGAGACATGTCACACGACTCCTTCTGGCCCGTGTGGCTTTGAAAGATCAGAAGCTACGGAATCAGATGTATTCACGTCTGACAGCTTACACGTGGCACCTGAGACGATTCTGTGGTCCCGGGTGACTAAGGGCATTCTCCCAGGGGCTGCCACCCTTCCGCCTGCGTGAACCAGGGCACGAAAGGTGAGCTGCGTTCAGCAATGGACGCCGCTGTCCCAGCTGCTGAGAGCGCCAGGGCCTCTGGGGCCGCCTCAGTTGGGAGAGCTCCTCTGCCCAGGGCCGTCCCTCCTCCCAGGGGGGCTGGCATCCAGTGACTGACCGGGTGGGAGAATGAGGCGGAGGCCGCCCCGCTACAACCTGGTACACTTCTGAAGGGTCATTCCGGCTCACGTGACTCAGGGTGTCGCTGGTCCTTCATGGCAAGTCACCTTCTCCCTCCACTCAGCCCTGCGTCCCTGGGTCCCTTCCACAGGTGTGAACCCCAGGGGCGTCCCAGGTGGACACCCCACAAGCTAATGGGCATCCCAGGGTCTGCTCCCTGCACACTTTCCTCACAGTTACTTCATTTCTCAACCCACTACAAAGCTTCAAAGTTTCACCCACACAGAGTTTACTTCTCACCAGCTTTATTTTCAAGGGCGAAGGACAGGAACGCTGTTGGATTATTTTACCGGATTAAGGGTTTTGCTGAACTCTTCATGTATTATTCCAATCTTCTCTGATGTAGGTGTTTCTGTTCCCATTTTAGAGATTGCGGGAAAAAAGAGGGAAGAGGCAAACAAGAAAGGGAATGAACAACATCAGGAAAGAATTATTCCACGTTAAGCTGCAGTTGAAGACAGTGTCACAGTGGCAGCAGCAGATATATACCTCAAAGAGCCATAAATGTACTCTTCACTGGGGTTTTAATGCTACAAACGCTAAGGCACTTTCTTTCCTAAACAGCTACAAGAAGAATTGAAGGTCAAACAAAACTTTGAACTAATGATTATGCGATAGAAAAGATTTGGGTTCTAGCCAACTGCCAGCCACAAAGAGCACCTTGGAAGAGGGGTTTGAGCAGTTGTGTCAGAGGCACCCAGCACCCGGGAACAGGAGCCCATGTCACAGAGACGGAGGCAGGGGGCTTGTGGCCCTCGGTCCCTCCATGTGCGGGGCAGGATGACATTGCCTGGCCTACCTCAGAGATGCAGTGAAGGTCAAACAAACATATGAGAACTGGATTTGAAAGCCTATACGTGGAAGTAAATACAGGATGTGATTTTTCCATCATCATAGCTGACTGGATATCTGGAGGCTGAATCTGAATCTCTCGTGGATCAAAATAAGGTTTGCATTTACAGAGTGAGTCAAACGCCCTTTCTCTACTGTTTTAATACAGTCTCTTGGAAACCATTACTAACCAGTGGTGCTTAGATCCTGCCTCAGCCACACGGAAGAAAAGAAGCTGATCCCAGTGCTACAAATGACAAAACAACGCCAAAGAAAAGTCTTGGGCAACATGAGACGAAGGAGAGTAACCGAGTTAAGAGCTGAGAGGGATCCTCCTAAAACTCTAAGGCAGAAATACGAAGGAAGGAGATACACAGCTTTTAGCATTCACCCCGCCGCACTAGTGCGTTATCTGTCCGAGGGGTGATAGCATCGGGAGGGAAAAATCGCAGTACAACGCCCCCATGTCACAAAGTGGAATAGCGTTACAGGAAACGATAATTGCTTTCCCTGCCATCCAACAGTAAAATTTTCATTCCTCAGTAAAATGCCATTTACAAGCAAACATTAAATCTACTACCAAGTATTTGGTTAAAATACATACATATACATTTCCTTTACCAAGGTGACAGGATTAATATTAGAATTATATTGTTTAAGAGAATGTGTGAAACACAGGACACTAAGTTCCCTGACTTCTTGTTTGTTTTAGTTTTTTGCTACAAGGGAAGAGGGGGAAAAACAAATCTATTATATCCTTTCATGTCATTTTTTTTTCTGATTTCTCTCTCCACTTCTCAATACGCAGCGACAAACAGCACAGAACTGAAGTGGTCCACCTGGGCCAAACCATCTCCACCTTCACCACCTGCAACAGAGGGACCCACAGGCTGTCCAAATGGAGACAGCCACCTCGTCTTCACAGCCTCTTCTCACCTTCTCTCTGACCTAACCTTCAGTCCTGTCGCATCTTCTCCATGCAATGAAGCACCCATATTTCTAATCTTTTTCTCCATAGGCTTTTCTCTTTCCAATTTGAATTCTGACTTTCATTCCCAATGCTGATGTCCCCAGACATCTGCTAGAATATCCCCGACAGATTGCAGAGCTCCCATCGGAAGAGAATCAAACTCTAAGTTCCCACTGCTTCTCATTCCTCCTTCTGCTCTGATGACGAAGCCAATTTCCAACTCGGAGCAAACACTGGTTTTGACCGGTGTGGGCCACTGAAAACCACTCAAAAACCATCTCTCTAGGAAATGGGGAGCCGTGAACAGTTCAATGGAGAAACGGAACAAAGGCCGAAATGCTTTCAGAATGTAGCTCCCGCACACTTTTCCAGTCTCGTCCTTCACAAGCCGCCTCCCACAGTCACCCCGAGCCTCTTCTCTGTGCCTCAGCAAAGGTTGCAAATGCTCAGCCCTCTGGTCGGAATTCTGGCTTCCTGCTGTCCGTCCCCAACAGGTGTCCTCCTCAAGGGAGGCTGGCTCCGGGAAGCCCCATTGCGCCCCGCCCACTGACATCCCTAACAGGTATTTCTCATCGCCTCCAGGTTCGGGCTCCTCTACATTCCGGACACCTTGCACAATATAACCACCAGCAGGTACAATAAATATGGCTGACTCTAAAGTGTGTGCAGCTGACCCAAGATGTTCAGCTTCTGCATGCCAGGCGGCAGGCACTGGAAATATGATGGTGAAAGGAATACTTCACACCTGCTTCCTTGAAGTCCTAAGCCATAAGAACGGTTCCTGTATCTTTCAGTTCCTGCAAAACTCAGCTCTGTATTTTGTATCCTCGGTGATGTTTAAACGTATACACGAAACTGCCACACTTATAGTTCTTTGTGTGTGGGGAAAAAAATTAAGTCCACGGTCTATTGTTTAAACTTTAAATTTTGAAACAATTTAAGGTTTATAAGAAGCTTACAATAGTATAAATGTTGATATACCCTTAAGTTAGCTTCATCAAATGTTAAAGTCTTAAAGAAATACAGTACACTTACCCAAACCAGGAAGTTAATGCTGACACAATACTATTAACTATTCTACAGAACGGCAAGCAAATTCCACCAACGGTCCAACTAGTGTCCTTTTCCTGGTGAAGAATCCAATCCAGGACTCCACATGCCATTCAGCTGTTACATGTCCTTTGTCTCCACCCACACGACGGTTTCCCAAAGGCAGTGTCTTTGTCTTTCTTGACCTTGATGCTTCTAAAAGCACTGCCTCATTATTTTGCAGAATGTCTCGTTCAGCTTTGTCTGATGTTTCCTCATGATTCATGTAGGCTATGCAATTTTGGCAAGAATGCCACAGAAGCGATGATGTGCTCTGCTCAGTGTACTTATCAGGAGGCACATGACGACACCATGTCTCACTGCGGGTGCCGTTCACCTTGGTGGCTTGGCTAAGGAGCTTTCTCCACCACAGTTACTCTGTTGTTCCTCTGTAATTGACAAGCATCTTGTGGGGAGATGCTCTGAGACTATGAAGCATACTGCTTTTCATCAGACTTTACAGCATCCATTGCTGATTCCTGCCTAAAACCATAGCAAATTTAACACTCATGTTTTTTCACTGGCCCAGCTGGTTCTTGTAATTGCCGTCAAAAACCGGTAATGGGTCCTTCTGAAGTAGGCATAATATCTCGGCTTTAGTCTTGATTTCTTAAACATAAAGCATAAAATTAACACCACTACTACCACAGGTATCCTTGAGATGCCCTACTCATCATTATCAAACAGAGAGTTTGAATTAAACTCTTCTGTCTTTACTGCATTTATTGGTGACGGATAAGAAAATCATGGTAAAATCACATATTTCCCAGGAATCTAACATTCTGTGAAGGCTAATTTTATATGCCAACTTGACTGGGACACAGGGTGACCAGATCAAACATCATTTCCGGGTGTGTCTGTGAGGGTGTTTCTAGAAGAGCTGAGAATTTGAATCGATGGACTGAGTAAAGCAGACGCGCTCCCCGGAGGGGGTGGGCCTCGTCCAGGCCACTGAGGACCTGAAGGGAACAAAAAGACAGAGGAGTCTGATGCCTCCGCCTGTGTGAGCTCAGACATCCGTCTTCGCCTGCCTTGAAGCCAGACTTACCCAGGTCCTGCAGTTCTCAGAACTCCATCACCGGCTTTCTTGTCCCTCCAGCTGGTATCCCGGGACTTCTCTGCCTCTACAGCCACATGACCCCCTCCTCATTCCATATATAATTCTATTATATTGTTATGTTATTTATATTACATTCAATTATATTACATGAATCCTATTGGTTCTGGTTCTCTGGAGAACCCTAATACACTAATCTTCCTAATAATTTTGTACAATAATGTTGATTTTTAACCAAGGCCTTAGGCCTTACTGATGTTCACAACAGCTCATGAGTTATGAGTTCTATTGTATACTGCCTTAGAATTGATTATTAAAATCTTACTTAAGGGCCGGCCGAGTGGCGCATTGGTTAAGAGCTGGTTTGGGGTTGCCAGCGGCCCCAGTTCGGATCCCACATATGAGGGTCAGTGACACTGCCCTCTACAGCTAACAACAGCTCCACCTGGAGCTGGGCTGTGTGAGCCCCGGCGACGGTGTAGGCTGCAGCCCCTGCTGCAGTGGGCTGCCATAGGCTACAGTGAGTGGCCGGCAGGCAGCGTGAGCGGCTGGCAGCCAGTGTGAGCTGCCAATAGCCATGGTGAGCGACACCCAGAGGCCGGCGACCGGTCTGCCTCATCCAGGAAGAGCACAATGATGATACCAACATGGGCCAGTGAAGCAACGTCCTCTGCAACTAGACTGAAGAACAAAAAGACAGCAACTTGTCTGTTCCCCTTCCCCGATTCCCCAACGCTGTTCCCCTCCCCCAACTCCCCAATAAAATCTTTAAAAAATAATAAAAATTAAAAATAAATAAATAAAATCTTACTTAAAATAAGACTGACTACAAAGTACAGCGAGTCTCTAACTTACAAGTGATTTACATTTTGGCAATTTCATGAAGCTGGTTATTATATTAAGAATCAATGACTGGATTCTCAAACGACCACATAATAGCCTACTTAATCAATTAAGCAGCTGAACTAAGGATTTCGCATGCAATCCACATGAGGGGACGGAAGGGGTTTGTAGTAGAGAAGGCATCCTATGGGGGCGGTGGGGAGGTACTGGGCAGGCAACGGGCAGAAGCTAACTCCTTCCAAACACCACGTCTCTCGTCTTGGTCTCCTAGAAAATCCCAACCCCACAAAGGGCCACGACACCCCAACTGTTCAATGACCTGGAAATCCATCCCCACTGCTCAGAGACCCAGGTAGAGACTGTCTGTATACTTATGAATACACCTTGTTCCTCTGCCACCATTCCCCTTTTCCCGAAGGGAACATCGTCACCTGAGGCTCATCTCCCTCCTTCCACCCCACTCCCACCGCAGCCCCAGGGCAGACACAGTGGCTGCCTGGCCCATGGGAGCTGAGGGAGTGAACACCCGCATCCCCTGGCACCTGGTAGGCACAGACATTCTTTAGACTTGCACAGTGTGAGAACTGGGCAGACCTTGGAGGAATAATCTCACCATTCCACACATGACATTTGGAAACCTGGTGTTCACATGGCGCATAGTTTCCAAGGAATTCATCTGACCCTGTTATTTCTACTTTCTATAAATTCTCTGTGAGCCCTTTCTGCTTCCCCTCAATGACCATTTGAAAATTATACGATATTTAGGGGGGGAAAATGTGCTGCTAGTTTACCTGTGAGATTTCAATGACAAGTTAAGGCAAATCTCATGGAACTATAACAAGCAATTCAGAGAACTGGGATAAAAATGGGCACTACAACTCAGCACGTATCAGTTATAAATGAACTTTTACATCCTTCCTCTGGGTTTTGAGAAGATGCCGAGTTGCCCTGGGGTCATGCCCTCTGCCCTTCACCACTTTCAATAAACTAATGAAGGAGTTACTTCAGATGTCCTCCTTCTCACTGGAAATTTGAGCTAAGGACTGGTCCCAGGTGTTGTCCCCAGAATGGAAATCTGGATTCCTTGATAGCAAATCGCAATTCTACTTCAAAGAAACTTTTAAAAACTTCCCCCACCCCAACCCCGGCACACCTCTTTTCTTTCTCATACAGTTAAAAAAAAAATCAGTGCGCTAGACTAGGGGTAAAAATCTTTAAATATTTCTCCTTTGCCCCTCTCCAAGGAAAGCTGCCAAATAAATTAGGTAAGTTTTCCAAAATATCCTAACAGACAGACAACCGGTCTGGTATTAGGGCCAAAACCAGCCATTTATTTCACAATGTGATAATTAGAAACAATCCGTCTATTGCAGTGCTTGGGTTGGAGACAGTCTTGCATTTGTTTTCATTTCTGTGAGCATCACTGGAGGTGACGCAGTCAGCTCATGAGGCAAACCTGAGACGTGAATGCCGCTGGGCTCAGGCAGCAGGGGAGTCTTCTTTAAAATCCCAGTCAGCGCAGAGGAAGGTAACAGGTGCCCAAAGACAGCGAGATCAGACGGAGGAAAAAGTCTCAAACAGCACAGGGAATTTTATTGTTTGGAAGATAAGCTCCAACTCCCCAAAATTACCTCCACATACAAAAATGAAATTGCAGGTGGGATGCATTCTTCCACAGGTGTGTGGGAATTGAAAGATAATTCCATTTAGCAGAAAGAATCGCACGCCCCAATTCCTGAGTGTCGCTCGAAGTTACACCTACATGAAGTGTACTTATAACAAGATAGGACTGTCTCTTCTTTTATGAATAAGTATAATTGTTAAAAAAAAAAAAACATACTTTGTTTTATAACCTCTGGCAACAGCCCTAGGTTAGTTACGTCTTATAAAGCATTCACAATTTCCCAAACTTCACTAATAGCAATGAATACACGTAAATGAAGTGAATTCTTAACGTTAAAAAGCAATCTATATACATGAATGACTTAGCTATTTCTAAATATAAATGAATGGATGAAAGAACTGACCTCAGGCTATTCAGACTCCAAAATAATACACTTTAAAATCTGAATCTATCAACTTCATGTAAAATTCAAATACAAAAATATAAACAAACAAGTAAATATCAGTAAATGTCCTTGCCGTCTCTAACTCTAGCTGAGTGAAATATTAGTAAAAGGTAAGCTATTCTTTGAAAGTTTTTCAATCACCGAGTTTTAAGGTATTTTTGTGCACTAAATGTCTGTGCATTGTTAACCTTTACAATGAATCCAGACTACCAGAGAATGCACTTAAAAATAAAACCTGCCTTTTCCTGTGAGTTCTTCCAAAAAACATGGGTGGCCAGGGAGGTTATTTTTTTGTTTCTCTAGGAGATAAACATAGTTCTACTATGCCAGGGAATTCCAACTTATAATTGGAATAACACAGTTAAAAATACTAAAAATCACAGAAAACAACCAAACAAACTTTCCTACAGTGTGTTTGAAGCCGTGTGACAAACAGAGGAAGGTCTTAGCACTTCTCATCTCCCCACCACCACCTGCCCCAGGCCTGACCAGCCCAGTACACAATCAGGACATATTCACCAAGATCTCATCAAAACAGATGAGTTAAAATGTACCCATCTTCCCTGCATCGCGTTCACATTTTTTTCTTTCTTTGCCATAAGATTGAACCTTTATTAGTTCCTGATAACATGCAGAAATCATCGCTCATTCTGCCAGTTTCCCAAAGGCTAGTGGGGTCCCGTTAGAAGTAATGTACGTCGGGCTACGTAATGTCATGAATCCCGAACCCCCAAGGTGAAAAAGTTCAGCTTCAAACAATTCTCTGGTAGTGGCAGGTCCTTCTGTCAAAAAACAAAACAAACAGGGCCGGCCGAGTGGCTCACTGGGTTAAGAGCTCGCTCAAGAGTGTGAGCTGAGTTCTGAGCAACCAGCGGTTCGATGCCCAGCCCGAGCTGAGCTGCTGCTCAGCTGCCAACAGGTGGCAGGATGGCTCAGCTAAAAAATAAACAAACAAAAACACAAAGGAAAACCCATCTCAGTTTGAATCCCTGATGCCTTTGTGCTGTAAAACTCCAATTTCTGAATTTACATTTGTTCTTAGAAAATGCATTAATGTCATTTGGAAGTCTGGCTTAAATGATGAAACCTTCAGTACCCCAAATACTAGGGCCTTGTAGGATCAAATGGCACAGAAAATAGGCAGAGACTGACTTGGCTTCCCATGCCAAAGAGCCACTTGTATCCCACAGGTAAAATTCTTAAAAAGAAATTTAATGAATGAACAAAAGCCAGGCAGTAGAGTCAGAACATAATGAGCGGGAGTGGTGGCTGCCAGTCAGGACGGCTCCGTGGCCTGGCTTTAGATGGACATTATCTCAGGAGATTAGGTCCTCAGGATTTTCATGTCCATAAAAGAGTGTAGCTTTAATCAGCTAGAATGGGCTCATCTAATCAAAAAGAATATCACTCTCTTTACTGTCCCACTTCTTCTCCATTCTCCACCCCACTACTCAGTGGGATGCTGTCATTAGTAAGCTTCAATGTCAGGAAACGCAGGGGGGGCCCAGGCACAGACCGGCCCGCACTGGGTCCTATAGCGGGACGAGTGTTTATAGAGCTCATTTGTGTCTCTTCTTCCCAGGAACTCCCTGTGTCCCTTAGCCTTCTTCCAACTGAGGCAACTGCACTGTTTCAGGGGACAACAAAGCAGAGGAGGCGGTGCTCAGCCCTCTGCCCGCAGCCGAAGGCTGTGAGAGCCAGGCTCCCATTTGCCAAGCCTTGAATTAGCAAGAGCCAGGCTGTTGGGGAAAGCGTCTTCTGACTTCCTGAGGCTATTCTTTAAATATCAAGAATTAGCGCCTGGAGGACTCAGCGTTTTGTTATAAGCCACAGGGCAGGAAAGAGGCGGCACAGTTTCTGCCCAGGGACAGGAGGAAGTCTCTTTCTGTCTGAAGTGGGGGGTCAGAGGAGGAGAGGAAGAAAGAGGCAAGCCAGAGGGCTCTATGCAAACGTAGGGCGTGCTTGGTGTCCTACTGGGGCCAGGACCCAGGAACTGGGAGAGACACCAAATAGGTCCCCTGATGGCGTTGGCAGATTGCAAAGCAAAAAGGTGTGTGCACACTGCCTCGGCCCTCTGAGAGGCACTGCCTCAGTTACAATGCAGAGCGGAGACAGCAGCCTGGTCTGGACTGGCGAAGCTCCGGCCCAACCCTCCAGACAGTCTCCCTCCTGAGAGGGCAGGAGAGCAGGTGAGAATACGAAGTCACATCCCTGCCGGGTCTGCAGAGCCTGTGGACTCGACAGCTTGGAGCCTGGGCTCAATGGGCTGAAAGCTGAGCGTTGAAGGGTCGCCACTACCAGCTAGGTCTCAGGGGCGGCCAACTGAGGATGGGAGACGGCCCATTACCATGTCCTACCCGTGCTGGGAGACGGACATCGAAAGCCGATGCCCAGAGATGTTATCATTTTTCTCTTCTAAATTGTTTTGGTCCTGAAATGAGCCTTTCGGAGTTAGGCATAGAAAAGAGTCACTAAGTTGTTAGAATGAGTGTCATGAGCTTTAGAGCACAAACTTCAGCAAATCTATCTTGTTTGTTTAGATAATTACTTGTTAGTTCTTGGCCACATTCTACTCGGACATAGGTGAAGTGAGTCCCAGAGACACGAAGTGTTATAGATATAAGACTAGGCACCCAGGTGAAGGCAAAAAGCAGATGCAATGAAAAACAAGTCAAAACTCAACCCTGTTTATCCCAGCTCAGAAAAAGGAAGAGGCAGTACCCCAGCTTCAGAGCTTCACACACAGCTCTCAAAGGGAAGCGCAATGAACACTTCCTAAGCTATCTGCATGACCGCAGGGCCTCTAACGTTTCCCACCAGGCAAGGCAAACGGATGCACTCCCGGAGTCTCAGTGTCAGCTTCAGTGTTCGATGTCACCCACAAAGCGTCCCATCGCTCCATAAATTCACCCTAATCGAAAGCCTTCTGAAAACCTAGGTGTTTTCATTCACTTTAAACGCAGGGCGTTTGGTCTAATATTTCCTCAGGCGATTTCCGAACCGGTCTCATCTGTGAAACGTGGCTATACACAAAACGGACCAAGGCTCTTTCTTACAGGAGCCCTGCAACACACCTGCCTTCCCACCCCCACCCCCGCATCACCCCCTGAAATAAGCCAGGTGGTCCCTACAACCAACCCAGAGCAGAGCAGGCCCGGGCGGAGCCGCAGGAAGCCCCCCTCTCGTGACCAGCATTCCGCAGTGTGGGGAGGAGCGTCACTCGGACTTCTGCATCGTGGGTTCAAGTCCCCTTTCTGCTACTTGCCAACCACGTGCCCGCCAGCACCTGGCTGTGCCTCAGTCTCCCCAAACAGTAACCCTGGGGCAGCACCAGCATCTGCCTCGTGGGGTTCTGTGCAGATGGAATGAGTTCCATGGAGAAGACGGAAGGTGCTGAGCACAGAGGCTAGCGCGCCTGGTGATCAAGCCGCGCCGGCTGTTGTCCCTGTCGGCTTCCGCGCCACCACCGCCACAACCGCCCGGCAAGTGGTGCGCGCCAGGAAGTGTTTCCGTGATGAAACACTTATTTCCTCAAGTTCTAACTTCTGCGACTTATTGGCTGTAACTTCGTACTGATCACTAGAAACCAAAGGTCTACAAATTGCCCCCCAGGTTCAAGTGTAACTTCTATCGTCAAACAGGCGCCTTTTTCTAAGGCCCACCAATGACAGGGTGTCCCCAGGTGCTCCATGGAGCCGAGCGGAGCCTGCAGAGGGAGACACCCTAAAGCTGTGACATGAACTTGGCGCCCAGGAACGGGGAGCAGTAGGCAAAGGCCGGTTTCTGCCCATTCAAGTTAGTTGTAAGGAGCGTCGGAGGGAACGGGTCTGACAACGGGCAGAGCTGACCTCTCTCACACTCAGACACACCGTCTGCCTTCGAGGGTAGGACCTCGGTCAGTCCGTGTGGGATGAGATGCCATCGCGCCCCCCAATCAGAGGACAGAGGTTTTAGGTCATTGTGATGACTACTGTGAAAAGCAGTGAAGGCCTTTTTCCCCCTAAACTTTGTCCCTGAGAGCCAACTCCTAGACATGCCAATGAGAGTGCGAGAGCGAGAGCGACAGCAAGAGAGAGAGAGAGAGAGAGAGAGAGAGAGAGAGAGAGAGAGAGAGAGAATTGTGTGCTCCATCGCCTAAATGATAAGTGCTGCGGCAACATTATTTCAGCGACTGGAAAAACCACAAAGGAAATCCTCAACTTACAAATTCATGATATGTCCTTGAGAAACTAACAAAAATAATTCACGAAGACAGACCTACTGTTTAATCTACGTTCTAGCTCCTTCCACATCATTAGAGAAATAAAACTTTGTTATTAAATGATGCCGACCGCTGCTAGAAGGCGGAGTGACAACAGCACAGAGAAGCGTCTCTCGCCCCTGATTTTGTCCATCAAAGGCCGGTCACATAGCTTTCTTTCCTAAACTGCCTTGTTCATGCCTTTCACAGGCAAGCAAACATTTATCATGTTCATGCTGCTTCATCTGTTTTTTTTTTGGTTTTTTTTTGAGGGCAGTGTCACTGGCCCTCATATGTGGGACCCGAACCGGGGCCGCTGGCTTCCCGGGCCAGCGCTTAACCACCGCGCCACTCGGAGGCCCCGCATGCTGCTTTATCTTGATTTGTTTTTCAAGACAGATTACTATGTGTGCGTCTTTGAAAAGATACAACAAAGGATACAGTGCTTTTGATTTTCTAATAAAATGACTTCATAAAAATACTCAGTTTGCCTTAAAAATTTAATGAGTATATAATTCAAGTATTTGATGAGACCTTTCTCGGCCTTCTTGTTTAAATATCATCTAAATGGTGATGCCTCCTCAACTGAAAACTCGAGTGGGCGCTTCTCCCTTGAACTTCACATGAGTACTGCCAGCTCTGTGCCTGGGACCTCCATTACACTCTCTCTTCCCCGCCCTCCTTGACTCCACAATCCCAAACCTGTTCCCCTCTCAGCCTTTCGTCCCAGGAAGTGGCACTGCATCCTTCCAGCGGCTCGGACCAAAACCCAGGAGTCATCCTTGCCTCCTTTAACCAACCCATCGACAAATCCTGTCCTCTACTTGCAAAATATATCTAGTCTGCCACTGCTTAGCCCCTCCACCTGTACCAACCAGGTCAAACCACCATGGTCACTAACCTGGATTATTACAATCACCTCCTACCACTCCCTGCTTCCAAAACCGTGGCTTTCATAAGTCAGCTCTCCACTGAGCAGCCAGAGCGCTTCTTTTAACACTTAAGATAGATCATGTCATGCCTCTGATCAGCATAATGTACTTTCTTCCTCCACTATACATGGACAGACACTGGTTATTTTCATATTTTTAGCTCTCATGAACAGTGTTGCTATCAAGACCTACAGTTGTGAGCCATTTATAATGGATTAGCAAAGTGATACAAAATCTTTCACAAAGTGAGTCAAGTGATACAACTTTCTCCTATTTCATGCTCCTGAATACATTTACAAAATAACCAGATTTCCAAGTTTAGAGATTTGGTTTGCATAACACAGCTGGTCACCAAGAAAGCGCTCATCAAGAGAACCCTGGAGGGCCAACCTAAAGTGTGCAGTGACACTGATGACAGTACAGCTGTCTTCCCCAGGCTGACACAAGCCTGAATGTTCACTCTGCACCTCCCTACGCTGGCAGCAGCGCGCTGGGGGCTTGGGCCCCACTGATGGATCAAAAAGCCGCCCTTCCTCCCTTCTCCTCACTGAGTTCCCTCGGCTCTCAGTGGGATTCCAGTTCAGCTCGCTATGCGTGTGACATCACCAGGAGCTCAGAGACATCCTGGATGGGGACAAGGAATAAAACCAGACTCCCTTCTGATCTGTATTGTGGACAGTGGCGACACACCACGTATTTGAACAGTTTCGGATCTTCCTTGGCCTTTTCATCTCAGTTGAAGGTGCTCAGTTATCAGGCCAGCCACGGAGGAGACTGCCTACTTTAGCAGTGTGAGAAACGCCTCGTGCAGCCTCCACATGCTGCCTCCGGCAGCTGCCCCTCTGAGGCTCCCTCCATCCAGGTACCCGCATGAGTGGCCGCAAGCTGCGCTGGTCACACTTGGCCCGTGTAAAACCCTTCATGAGCCCCGAAACTGCTAACAAAAGGCTCTCATCCTCGGGTCTAGCTGAGCTGCCTGCCTTTCTTTGGGGCCTCCTCGCTCATCGTCTTTTAATTGTATCAGCAAAATCAGATCCTTGTGCTTCCTTTCACTCCGATGTTGATGCCTAGCCCCTCGTGGCTCATATGCATCCTACCGCTGGGAATGGCCTTCAGCCCAATTCACTGCCTGGTTTACTCTAAATCATTTTAAATTCAGCTGAGAGGGAGTCACCTCCACCAGGCAGCCTTCCCTGCCTCCTCAGGTACACACACAGAGCTACCTCCCCACACACAAGGCTCAGGTGGGTGCCCCACCTGCTGTTCCCATGACACCCAAGGCAAACCCCTCATGGGTCTCACCTCTATATTTGTACAGATATCGGTCTCCCCCACTCAGCTCCAAGCTCCCAGAACTTTGTCTGCACACGGAACATTACCTAGCACACAATAAAGGCCCATTACCACCTTCACACCTGGGCCTTACAAGGGGGTCAGTCAGTAAATGAGGGCCCACCAACCACGGCCACCCTGCCACTTATTTGGTAAGGCCTATTGGGTAAAAATAGTTTTTGCATCTGTAAACATTTAGATGAAAATCAAAAGAAGAGCAATAATTTGTGACATGTGAAAGCTGTGTGAAGTTTGCATTTCAGCATCCATGTAAGATTTATGGGGCCAAAATCAGGCTTATTCATGCTCGTACTATGTCCACTTTGCACTACATGCAATGGCAGGGTTGAGTCGCTGCAACGGAGGCTAAGGGGACCTAAAACATTACATAAATATAAAGCCTACAATATTTCCACCTGGCCATTTACAGAGTTTCCCACCTCTGCTCTAGAGCCCCAGTTCCTCTGCCTACTACACTCATCATCTCAACTCAAGAGCATTTTGTGAACTTACATGAGAAGGCAACAAAAGTTCACATGAAAGAGAGTCGAAATGGCTAGGTCTGACTGAGGATGAGAGATGAGGCAGCGGAAGAGGCGAACCCACTTTTTAAAAGACCGAGCCGGAGTGTGTTCAAAGCCCAGGCTCTCTGAGGGCAGAGGCTCAGGCTGAGCACCTCAGCGGTGACAGCCAAGATGAAATCCAGGGGGAGAAATTTCGACCCAGAGGAAAGCTAGACCAAGCGACGCGGAAACTCAGAGAAGACGAGCACCTCTGACGACCGTGTCCACAGCCGCCCCAGGACCCCTCGGTTCCCGGGCTCGGAAACACTCGAATGGCCTCGCTGGGTTCCCCTAGTCCGCGTCTCTGTCAGCATGGACGACACATTTTGCAATGAATCGTACTACAGCTCTGTCCTGCTCATGTGGCTGTGAGTTTTTTTCAGACTTCCCATTGTTTAGAAATAATAATGTCAGGGCTAGCATTTTCCAACTGACTACCTAACATGCACATCAGATACCCAGCACGGCTGGTCCTACCCTGTCACGAAGCAAGCAGGGTGCATTCCGAGTTCTCCCTCCAACTCTGCACATCCAGCCCCTTCCAGCTCCTGCCCTTGAGGAATCTGCCACGGAGCTGGTGGCACCCGCCCAGAAATGTGCCTGCTGGTTGCTGGGCTCTGTGGTGCACCCCTGGGGCCCATGGATTCCGAGCAAATCAGCTAAGTTAATCGTGGTGAATGCATGTGCAGAAAGGCGAAATGGCTGCTGTCAGGGGGCGCAAGCATTTCAGTGACAGCCTTCCATGGGAACACACATCCGCCCTCCCACCCTGCACTCCGGATTCACCAGGTGCCCATTTTGAACTTCTCAAATACGCAGCATGGAACCACTTCTTTCCTAGGTAGGTCCTGGATAGGAAGCTGTTTTGTAAAAGTAAACATCTGAAGCAGCCTCAAGGGACGAAAATAAATGGGCAAACATAATTCATAAACTGTCACCATTCCTTGCCAGCACAGGACCAACACTTGGTGTTTGCAACATCTTCTGCAAAGTTAATTTGATGTTGGTTGAGAACTGTTATTAATCCCTGAACTTCCACGTTAATATGAAGGACAGACTTGTCACTTTGCTTTGGATAATCTACAATGTCAGCCAGCAGTCACTCTTGAACTTACACGGAAATTCATTCGTTCCAACAGACAGCAGTGCTAATGAGGGCGGTAATTGCATGCACTGGGTGGCTTGATTGCATGTGCTGACAGGAGGAGGTACTATCATGAACCAATCTGATCCCACTTAGTCCTTGGGAGGACTACCACTTACCCTTGTAAGCTGCTGGTGCATCCCAAGAAGAAATCATTTGTGAGAAAGAAACATGGCTGACACTACACGGTATCATGATTCATGGTTTCTATGAACATTCATGACAACTAAATAGCTGTAATATTTCAAAAAAGGTCTGGATGTCTGAATCATTGCACAGGTAACTTTCTGGTTCAAAATGACTCGAGGAATCACTTCCTTACTATAAGCAGAGCCATTAAGGATACAAACCGCTACATCCGCAGGACACACTTACTGGTGTCAAGGCTGCAGATCCACAATGACCAACACAGAAGACCAGGGTGTTGGTTTTGCAGAAAGCAGAAAAGATGCGCTTTTAAGTCCACACTAGTGTCCAGGTGCAGAATGCTGATTCCACGGGCACCTGCTTCCCAAAGACAGAGCAGGGCTGGGATGGGAGCTCAGGTAGGTCTGAAGAGTGAGTGCTCAACTCGGAGACACACCCAACAAGCTGCACAGACACAGCCCCATCCAAAGCCAAGCAGTGAAAACCCAGTTGGCGTGCCCTGCTGCCTACTTGCAGTGAAATGATGAATTCACATTTTTCAAGTGTTTTAATCACAGCGAAACTCCCACAACTGGAAACACTAACAAGGTGACTGGAGTGAACACACACTGAGCAGCGTGCCTTTCCTCTTTCTGAGCAGAGCCCCCAGTGTCTGAGCTCATGCAGAGGGACGACGAGCAAGGTCGAACGGGTATTTCCTTCCAAGTTCAGCCCGAGCTGAGGAGAAAGGAACGCGCTCACTCTTTGGGGAACCTGAGCTCTAAGAGATGCGAACAACTCGAATGACAGAGCTTCCCAGAGGAAGCAGCAGACCCAGAGGGAACTCAGATGCTACAGTGAACTCCCGGAGTCAGCAGTTGCTGTAGCAACAGTCCGCACCTCACACTCTCAGTTAATGCCCTGCTTTTAGCTGGTTTGCCTTTGGGGGAAACGGCCACATGCCGCTCAGAGGAGTGGCCAGAATGTGTGACAAATGCTCAGAGCAGGATGCATTGCAGGGCCAGGAGCCAAGCCTTTTCAGGCAGAAATCACTGGCTGGGATTCTCCTGCGACTGCAGCTCATCACGGTGAACCCATGCCTGTCTGTCCCCTTCAGTTAGTGCCACCAAACCAGAATAGAGCGGAGGGGAAAACAGTAGGCATATCACATGACTAGCGAAGCATTATACAACCATGGCCATTCCCTACCAACTACTGGATCGTAGGACCAAGGCTACCAGCAGCCACGAGAAAGCAAGTCAGGATGACACTAGGGCCAGGGATGCGGAGAGAGGGGCTGGTTCAGACCTGTCCCAGTCAGCCCCAACTGCCGTAACCAAGTACCTTAAAGGTGGCTTATAAACAATGGACTGAGATCCACTGGGCTGAGATCAGGCTGCCAGCATGGTCAGGCTCTGCTGAGAACCATCTTTCTGATTTGCAGGGGGCCACCTTCTCTTGGCATCCTTACAAGTAGAAAGGAACTGAGCTAGCCCTCGGGCTTCTTGTAAGGGCACTAATCTCATCCACGAGGGCTCCACCATCACGACCTAATGACTTTCCCAAGGCTCCACCTCCTAACACCATTACGATGGGGTTAGATTTCAATGAATCCATTTTTGGCGGGGGTCACAAACATTCAGTCCATAACTGATCTCCAGCAAATAAAGACGGTCTTCACCCCAATCCACTGGGGATCCAACCAAGGCTCCTTCATGCCATCAATCACCTGCCGTTCTTGTCTGCTGGTCTTCACTGGAGCTGGAGCATCTCTCACTCGCCTGTTTAAGGGGAAGAGACCCCAGAGGGCTTGTTCTATAGAGAACCTCAGTTCCTCTCTACTCCCCTCTCTTCCTCCCTTTCTTCTCACTCTTCTTCTCTCCCTTTTATCTGCCCTTGCTCGCATAAGCTTGATATTGTTAAAGATTGATTACATCTTCCTACAAACTTCTCAAAAAGGCAACCAGCTCAGTATTTATAACCATTCACTGTGTGCACTGCCTTCTAACCTTTAATCAAGTTGGAGGCTCTTCGCTCATTCCCCATACTTCTTTCTCTCTCTCGAGCCGTAACTCACAGCCTGACTTCTTTTCAAAGGGAATTGCTATGTGTACTTCACCATTTCAAGCCTCTTCAAATTAATCTCTTTCTATAGGGTGATTTCTTGCCTCACTCCAAACTCTTAGATTAACCCTTGAAAAACAGACTTATAAGGGAAATGCTAACAGACAAGAATTAAAGGGAGGTGAACATATAATTAAAATGTCTCTTGCTAAAATACCAAAAGATACAGTGTACATGAGAAACGCACATCAACCCAACAAATGATGTTGCTACCTGCGAGTCCCCACAAAAGGCCTGTCTACCGAAAACAGAAGGCAGTGGGTTAGCATGGCAAGGCTGGCCATTATCTCCATAGGAACAATACGGGGAAACACAAGGACAAACGCTAAATCCAATACTACAGCCTGCGCACCAAAACTCCCAGAAATGTTAATCTTATCAGAAGACCTTTAAGTGTCCATAGCAAGCAGAAAAAAATTTGACAGTAAGAGAAGTGTGATGGGTGACAACGTATACATCATCTTGGAGTTAAAGTCAGTATTTTGTTATTCCGCCCAAACCTCAGCCACATTAAAATTATGAAATATTTAGGAAGAGAGGGTACAAAAATATCTACTCCAACAAAGACACTGAAGGGAGTACTATACCATCTTCAACTGAGTATCTGATAACTCACTAGGCTTAAGGTGCTGCTTACCTTAAACTGGAAATCCTAAATGAGTAGATATAAACACCAAAGACAATGAAGAAGTTATTTTTACAAATACACTGACGAAATTTTAAAATCTGGTTCACGTGCTACTACAGTGATGGCTCACGTGACACTCCTTCATGCTGTCAAAACGCTCCCTTTCTAGTCTGCTAGACTTCAGCCGAGCCGGGGCACCCCTTGGCCTCCATTTTTGGGGCTGCTTGCTTTATTTTTAAAAAAGGCCTTTGGGCCTTTTGGTATTTGTTGCGAGGCACCAAAGCTTCTAGGAAGCCGTCTGACTCTGAAGTCCTCCCTGCAGGATGTTTTGCAATCAGATTTCTGTGCACGGGGTGGACAAGTCAGGCCATGGCTAAAAGGTAGACTAGATGTTATTTCCAGCGACACACGGTGGCCCTACACTCCTTATTTTCATTGTCCCTTTTCTCCCCAATGCCTCACACTCACCTACAAAGGGGGATAGGTAGGAAAGGAATGAAAATAAATGCACTGCCTTTTATTCACCGCTTCAAACGAGCATTTAAGTATCAACTGAAAAGTTTTCTCTAATAGATTTTACTTTCCAGGAAGAGAAAACAAGAAAAAATAAAAACTACTACCACCTTCCCAATGGGAAGGCCAAGGAAGGTGTTAAAACACCTGTTCATTCAGCTAACAAAGGTAAATAAAATAAAACTCACTGGAATCACTTCTGAAGCCCATCATTAAATGCATGCGTTTGTCTTAGTTGTAATCAGTCTGAGCAAACGAGTCTATAAGACATCATAGTGTGTTTTTAATTTTTTCCCCATTTTTATTTGCATTTATTTCTGGAAACCTTATATAAAGTAAATAATTCCAAAAGAACAGAATATACAGACACTACAACATAATTCAGAAATAATCCAAATCCTTTTATCCTTCTAGACTAAAAACCAAAGGCTAACAAATGTAATATAAAAATGATCATTTCTCTTCTTAATTACCATTTGAGGCTTAATGAGGATGAAAATGCATAAAACTTCAAATTTAGAAATGGACTTTTCAATGCTCCCAACCCCACCTCCTGAAAGAAAGCCAGACCAAAAAAAAACCCTCACGAGGGGAGAGGTAAATGCCACTTATTCTGATGGCAAGGCTCCATCCTACTAGTGAATTCAGCAAGACTTTTCAGAGTGTGCCAGAGATTTCTCTCTGCAGTCCGCTTGCAATGCTTTGTCACCTTCATCAACACTTCAGAACTTACCCTTTTAGGCTCTATCCCCACAGCACTCTTTTCCTGACCCTATCTGTCAGTTAAGTTTGGGTTGCCTTTTCGTGACTTGATGGGTTATGGCTGGTGGATGAGCCTCCATGGACGCAGAATCATTGAATAGGTTCTGGGAAGGGCGTGGCCAGAGATGGTGCCCCAGCTCCGCCCACACGCACTGCCCCGAGTGACCCAAGCTGGGAAAGTTGGGCCACTGCTTCCCAGGCGCAGGGCCGCGGTGAGGGGTGGGAGTGGGCGGGTCATCATTTTCTTTACACTTCAAAATAGATCAATAAATCTTAATACAACAAGTAAGCTCCACGTAAAACCCACATCAGCATTAAGGTTTCCGTGTTGAATATAGGGCTCAGTCTGAAGCAAGCCCTAGAAATAGAAGTCTCAAATGACAGCATCTAACTTTACAAACCCTGCAATAAAGGAGCACATTTTCAATTCATGGGCTAATCTACTGTGCTTCGGATTGGATTCGGGTTCTAACCTCCTCTTCGGATTGGATTCGGGTTCTAACCTCCCCTTCGAACCTGTACTTTTATGTAAAAGGCCTAATATTTTCACTTGCATATATGTATGGGGCAGAGAGTGAGAGATTCGTTTGTGTATTGGGGGACAGGAAGAGAGGAGGAGAAGGAGGAAATATACGAGGGTAAGTCATTTGACCAACCCGAGGTAACCAAAGGTTTATAAGGGACTGGGTTACAACAGTGAAATCAAACAGGACCTACTTCCTCAAATGGCTAATGGGAAAATGTCAATGTCTTTTTAAAGTGACTAAACAAGGAAAGGAAACTGTGTGCCACCTCTTGAAAAGTGGCAGCTGAAGGAATGGAACAAGACGCTAGCACAGCTCGGGCTCCTGCCAGAGTAATTCTGCTGAAGAGGAGGAGGTGATGAGAAAAAAGGACAAGCTGACTGACCCTGAACATTCTCACTCAGATAATCTCATTTGGAGAGAAGCGGAATTGGAATTGCAAGTCCAAAAAGAAAAAAAAAAAAAATCCTTGAGAGTGTGTACTTCCCCTGAAATACCCAGCCAGGGCATTTCAGGATCCTAAGCAGAGTCGGGTCAAGCTGAACCAACTGTGGCTACGTTCCGTGGGCAGGGGCCTGCGGTACTTGAGAATTTGTAGAAAAGAGAGTAGATCCAGATAGGCTGACCAACCATTCTGGTGTGCCGGGATGGGAAGGGTTTCCTAGGACATGGGACTTTCAAGGCTTCATCTGGGAACATCCCGGCCACATGAGGATGGCTTGTCACCCTAGATCCAGGTCCTCCAACAAAAACTACACTCAGCTTTAATGAGCCCTCCCCACTCTCGTGCCTTGGATTAGACTATATGCTGAAGCTGATAGCCAGCCCTCCAACTGCAGATGGGGACTTGGAAGACAATGCAGTCCCAGAAAAAGTAGAAACAGGGTTGACTGAATTCACTTCTACTTCATCAAAACAAAGAGAGGAGGTGGAGCATGGCCTCTATCATGTATGAGTGAAATAAGGCCAATTATGCAAATGACAGATGTGGAATTAAGACTCTAAGGACCATAATCCCAGAAACAGAAGACTTTCAGTAAGTGATTCACATTCTATGAAAATTTCATGAAGCGATGAACTCTATAAAATAATGACCCAAAGACTAGATGATAGAAAAAAGAACTAAAATGGAAGAAAGATTGTAGAAATGAGGAACTGCATAGAAAATAAAACAATAGTATTAGGCAGTTAACAAGCCAATTATAGTAACAAAGACAGAAGAGATGAAAGTCTAATTAATAGCCTAAAGATTAGAGATAATCCAACTAAATGTGGCAGGGAAAGACAAAGAAATTAAGGGAAATAGAGAGAGGTGATACATGGAGAATCAAGACAATTGAATGTAAGAACAATTATCATTCTTGAAGTAACACATGCAGGAAAGGTTAAAAAAAAAAAAGTGTTCACATTAAAAAAAAATAGAGTACCTATGAGAATTGGAACACGCTCATAAAAATTTCTCCAAAATCAAGGGAGAACTGAAACTGCAGATCAAAAGGGCATTCTGATGCCAGGGAAAATTTGGACATAATTTTAAAAGTCAAGCAGTAGCTTAAGTTATTGAACATAAGAATAAGAATAAAACAAATCCAACATTAAGAATAAAAAGCAAGTCACTACTCGAGGGAAAGAGACAAAAAATAAAGTAAGCTGACTGCAGATATCTTCACAATATTCAACGTCAGAGGACAGTGGAGCCATGGCTTTAAAGGTGGAAGATTAAATCCAACTCATTTATGGTTAAAGTGTAAAAGCAAAGAGCAGCATTTGTAAAGATTTGAAAATTCAGGAAATAGGCAACCATGAGTCTTCTCTTAGGATAAAAAAAAAAAATCCACTTGACCTTGAAATCTTGATAAACAAAGGATGAATCAAAATAAAGAACTCAAAAATGGAAAAACTGGGGCAAAGGACCCATGGTGGGCCCGAAATCTATTCAAATACAGAACTAAGACTAAACAACTGCGGGGTTATGACTGCAGATCAGAGTATGAATGCTGTGACAAAAGAAAAACAAATACAAGCAACAGAAGGGGAAGTGGAAGGAAGCATAAATTTGGTAATCTCTGGTTTCCTAACAGGGAGACAATCCGTAATATCTAACGTGTTTTAAGTGCAGTTTGTTTTTGAGAGTTTTAAGTTGAGGTATCATTACACATAACAAAGTGCACAGATCCTAAGATACAGTCTGATGGGTTTTTGCAAATCTGTCCCCTTGTTTAACCAGGACCCCGTTTAAGATACAGCACGTGGCCGCCATCCTACAAAAGCTCCATTTCCAGTTGGACTTCCTCCCATTCATCTCACAAGTGACCAGAGCTACCTGCCAGCAGAGCTAAGTTTCGCCTGTTCTTGAACAGATTATAAACGGACCCATAGAATCTATATCCTTTTGCGTCTGAATTCTTCACTCAGCATAACGTCAATGAGGGTCCCCCATGCTACACACCTGACAGTCTCTTCCTGTTTTATTGCTGGATACTGTTCCACTGTATGAATGTACCACAGCTTATGCCAATTTTTCCAGGTGGTTACGCATAACTCTGAAATGAACATTCTTCCACAAATCTTTTTGTGGACATGGGTTTTCATTTGGCAGGAATAAAGACCAGCACAGGATTCCCAAGTGACAGAGACCAAATTTCCAGGTTCTGGGTTATCAAGTCTTATCTTCTCACTGATTAAAATTCCATATAGTAAGGTCTTCATATTTACGTTGACACCACTAGGGGGAATTATACCACAAGTAGACTCTGACTTTTTTTTTAATGCCCAATAACAGGGGTTTAATTAAGTAAATCATGGTCCATTCAGAGGGATACTTGCATTAAGAATGATGCTGTAGAAGGAAATTTAACCACATGAAAAACTGATCAAGGAGTATCATTCAGTGAAAGGCACATGTTCTAAAAGAGTACATGCAGTTTTTCTCCCTTTAAAAATCTGTATATAATTAGGTGATTTTTTTTTTTTTTGAGGGCAGTGTCACTGGCCCTCATATGTGGGATCCGAACCAGGGCCGCTGGTGTCCCAAGCCAGCTCTAACCACCGTGCCACTGGGCCGGCTCTATACATATATATATATATATATATATATATATATATATATATATATATATGCATTAAGTATATACATTGTATATATTAGGTTCTATAAACATGCCTTAAAAACATATAAAGTATATACAATGCCTAACATTTTTACCTCTGGGTGGTGAACTTAGAAGTAATTGTTATTTTCCTATTTTTACATTTTTAACTAAATATCATTTTTTAGTAAGAGAATGATAACATACCAGCTCAGGCTGCAGTACAGCCCTTAATCGAGACCCTTAGTTGAGACATCTTATGAGCTATTTCCCTCGGGTTTAACAGGGAACTACCGATGAACACTGATGATAAAAATCCTTCTGGAGTCTCAAGTACCCATCTATTGTGACAGGAAAGTCACAGAATGAACAATTATTATAACTCTTTTCAGGAGAGGTGAGACACTGAGGTGTAGCTGTCAGAGCGAATAAGAATATACAAGTATAGGGGGCCAGCCGAGTGGCTCAGTGGGTTAAGAGCTCACTCAAGAGTGCGAGCTGAGCTCTGAGCAACAGCAGTTCGATGCCCAGCCCGAGCTGAGCAGCTGCTGAGCTGCCAACAGGTGGCAGGATGGCTCAGCTAAAAAAAAAAAAAAAAAAAAAAAGAATATACAAGTATAAGAGTTAAAAAATGTATTTCCTCCGACCTCGAGGACATGGGGCAGAAAGGAAAATGGGGTCCTAATATATTTCCATATTAGTCAGCAGTTTTCATCGAACCACAAACCTGAGAGAATTTTAAATATCAAAATATGGTGTAACTCCATGTATATGAGCAGACAACAGACTAACTTTAGATGAAAGCAGGGTCGCTGACAAATCTACCATTCAATGAATAGTGAACGATTTCAGCAATGATAAAAGTAAATTATTCCAAGTCATACAACTATTATGTGACCAAATACCTGGGCATAAAACGCCGAGTGTCAAAACTGCAAACCTAATTCTATTTCTACTCTATCAACCTGATTCTTGTTCCATTCCACTGTGGTAACAAAAGACTTAAAAAGGCTTTAGTTATGATTGCTGCACATATGGTCACACTGTTAACCGCAATTTTGGCCAAGATACTTCCCAGTTATGAGTTTCCTTTTCCCATCACTAAAATGAAGAACCCACATGGATCACATGACCATCCCTGCCCTAAAATTCTGTGATTTGATTGGCAAAGAGAAGACATCTGCCTGAGCCCCAGGCTCCCCTTTGGCACTTCATAGCCTGTTTCTGGTGAGTCAGGCGGTACCCCCGCGGGTTAAGAGTGCCAGCCTGTGAGTGCAAAGGGGAACACGGCTGCCAACATAGAGATTCTCCAGTCTCGATGCAATGAAAGTAACAGCCATCACAAGGTGACAAAGAGTAATAATCTTTGAGGAGGTTTATCTATCATTTCAGTGACCTGCCTTCAACTCTGCTTGCTGAAACACACATCACTGCCATCCAGGGGAATCAATGACCAGGACACGAAGACACCGTGCGCCAAGTTCATGCCTTGTTTGCCTTAGGTCAGAAAGGTTGTCCCCAAAACGTGAAATAAGATACTGGACTACAGACCATCAGAAAGGATCAAGACATCGCCAAATACTATTGGTAAAACTCTCATCCAAGAGAACAAAGATAAATAAAACTTGTGGTTACCTGGCGAAAGGCTAGAAAACCAGTATGTGCTGACTGAAAGTTCTGTGAATGCCACATGACAAAAATGACAGCAAATACATCAGAGAAATAAAGGGATTTAGTTGATAATGCACAATCCATACAAAATTAAATCTTTGCTGTCCAATTTCTTGCCATATGAATGGCCAATCATCTACGGACAACAATGGCCATTAACTCACCTTACCTGACAGCACGTTAGGCAGAAGAGGGAAATAAGCAGACATTATCACATATTTAATGAAACAAAGAGGGGCTTTCACTTGTCTTGACCAAAACTAAATCTCCTTTAAAGTCAAAAATGTCCTAATCAACAATTTCATTATTCCCTCTGAAAAAATGACCAGTTTCATATTCAATTGTTTTTAATTTATTTTTTTATTAAAGTTTATTGGGGTCCAATCACATTCAATTCTTCCCTCAAGAAACTATCACAAATCAACATTAACCCACAAAGGATATGGTCTTAGGAGCTTACTTGTTTTGATCCATACAGAATGAATGAAGCATTGATAACATAAAAACACACCAATGAGACATTACAGTGTAGATAACCAAGACACTGCCTAAACCAAAGACAAGCTTAAGAGCTCTATTAAAAAAGGCATCCATAAAAGCCATCAGTGGAGAGAATGAGATGTCCGAGAATCAGGAATGATTACTGAAAAGGCAGATAAGCCCTTCTCACAGAAGAGTCCATTTAAAGAACAAAATAATGCAAAAGAACAGAGTTTGTTACCAACCAATTACAAGCCTCAGCTGATCCAAATGCCAAGGAGAGAACAGGCAGCCCTGGATTGAAGAGATATGAGAAAAACGGACTTCGGTATGGCTTATATGTACTATTGAATATCTCTGTTATCAAGCTAATTCTGGATTCCCCAGAATTTGTGTTAAAGTTCTTGGCTCCCTTTCTGAAGCAAGAACCGTAGACAACATGTAGCAGGCTACATTCTTTGCATTTGAGCCATGGACACGCTGGTTAAAAAACACTTTCTCAAGATCCCCCAACTAGTTCATTAAAACAATCACAATTAATGTCACCTCCATGAGATGAAAGAACTGTTCACTGCTATGAACACAGGCTGAAAGTGTCTGACATACAGCAGATTCCCAATTAATACTTATTCAACCAATGAACAAAACAGCATTTATTATCACAGTGTGTTACAATGATCATTTGACACTAAAAGCTTCTTGGCTAAGGACAAAGTCATTTCATCCACACCCACCCAAAATTTAGAATCTGCCTCAAAGATAATAATTACTCAATAATCTGTATCAAACAAACAAGGGCATTTCCCTCCCTGAAACATACTAACTCCTTCATACAACATGTTAAGAAATTTTCAAAAGTTATGTCTCTGAATCTGATAGTCTTGAAAACACAGCACTTTGTTCAAGAGAGTAGCACTGACCAAACAGTCCCCGTCGACACCAAGGTCACTGCCATAGCAAATGCCACCGTTTAAAAGATGAGTAAACTACATGCCAATTGCCATTTGCCAAGTATTTTTCTAAAAGCCTATTAAAATTCATACCTAAAGGAAATAAAAGTACTTTTTCCATGGAGTCGGAAGACAGCCAGTTCCCCTTAGCTATTATTTCCAGGTTTACACTCATGGCATATGGAACCAACTGCTGCTTAAGGAGCTCATTATTCAACACCCCGGCCCTTGAATAACAACTGTACTTAAACAGAAAAAGTTGTCAACTGAAAGCCTACAACTCACTCGAGCTTGTTTCTCTGCTGGGTATACTTGTTATTTGCCGGATTCTGGGAGCTTTTCATAGTTCCGGTAAAAAAAAAAAAAAAAAAAAACAATCTTAGCTCGTTACACCTTAAAATCTATACAAGACAACATAAAAGGCAATTATTGCCCACATCCGTGCAAACACCCCTCACCCACACAGCATCCGTCAGGCAGCTCTGGGTCTGGCCAAGGCCGGGGCTGGCATCTGCATCTCAGAACGCAGGGTGGGCATACTTACAGGAATTCAAAAATACCCATCACCCAAAAACCTAAAACATAAAATCTGGCCTCTTCTAAAAGCTGTTAAAGTATCACTCATCTTTGGACAAGCTTGGTTTTTGTTTAAATTTTAAGGGCAGCCTCCAGCTGAGACCAAGGGACCACACGCTGTGGTGGTGGCCCTGTGGCCAGGCAATGCTAAGCTCACTGGCTTTATTCCTTGACTTTCAATGCACTGTACATGAGTGACAGCAATCCTCACCTTGGTGCTTATAGGTCTACACCTTTCTGGTATTCTGTGTAATCCACAAAGGTTCCACAACGTTACACAGTCCAGGAGAAGTACTTAGGGGAGACCAATTTGGGAAGAGCACAGTGTCAAACAACTACTCATGTAGAAGTGACACATAGCTAGTGATGTGAAGGACTTAGGAAAGGAGTCCCGACAATGCTTTTTAAACAGAAGCCAAATGCGGGGCTCACTGCGGTGCCATGAGAGAACGCACGGCCCAGCGTCCAGCGCGCTCCCCCTCCATCCCCAATCGCTTTCGCAGTGAGGGGACCGCTAGTCGCCTGAGTGGTCACTGATTTCTGCGTCCACATAAGGGTTCATGTTGTCAGGACAAACTCAGATTGCCAAGTACCACTAGAATCCAAATTCGGAAGCAAGAATACCCATGGGCTGTTTCAGTTCAGATTTCAAAATTAATAATTTCTGATTCTAGAGTTCAACAGATGAATCAATGAACTGGGACAATCCCTGTGGCTTGCAATGGGCTCCCAAGCATACAATGCTAAGAGTAAAATATGGCCACTGCCCAGTTTAAAAAAAAAAAAAAAAGGACAGTATTAGGTGCACATATATTCCTATATTATATAGTACGGTGTTCATACATAGAACAATTAGTGGAACAATAACAAATAAGGTGTTGTTTTTAAGGCCTAGGAAGGTAGGGCAATGGACTAGCAAAATCAGGGTGGGTGGGAATTGTTAACACAACATTTCATGAATGAGTTGGGAATTACTCATGGCTTTGGGGGAGGAAGGTTAAAAACTCTGAGAGGACAAGGTATGACATTTCAGTAGCAGGATTTATTCACGTGACAGAGGGTAAATGTAGTGGAGCCAGATTATGAAAGGCCTTGAGGCTTCTGCATACACATTAGTTACACTTTTTAGATAGAGAATTATCAATGATGGTGAATTACAAATTCTAAAATGACCTCTTTTATTGAAGCGAAGAGCCAGGAAGAGTGAAGAAGGAGTTAGGAGAAGAATATGTAGTCTCAGCGCCTTTTGATGTTAATTCCTGAAGTAAGATATCTAAAAATGATTACAACCATTTGTAGAAACACCACCAATAAGTCAGAAAAAGATCAGAGAAAAGAATGACATTTTCTAGTAATTAAAAAAGTTTCATTTGCACCTTGCTGCCAATAGTTTTTTCAATAAAAGCTTGAGAGCATGAAGGAAACACATCTCTGGTGCTTGTTCAAATGATAGTATCAAATGCAATGATTTGATATTGCTATGAAAAATAGCCATTGTTTAAAAGGCAAAAAAAAAAAATACATCTTTCCAAGACTATTCTAATTTATCTCTCCAAAGACCTATTTTTAATTAAAACCTTAAAAAAGAGTCTACCTAGGCAGATATTTATAGGTCTATTTTAGATCTATAAGTATTTACATGAAGGTATATAAAGAGACAAAATGAGTTTTATATATATTTGAAGCCACCTTTGAACATCCAAATCCCATTACTCCTCTTAAAGAAGGGTCTATAAATACAAGGAATGCTGCATTCAGTAGATGTTGGGCTTTCATTGACTATTCTTTATTTCCCCTCCCTTTCCCCTTTTTGGCCATATTCTCGAGCTGGGTCTCTTTGATATCCATCCTAAGATTATACTATTTCATTGATGGATCCCCAGACCTATATTCAGTCACACCAATTTCCAACACACCAATTTCGCAACTGTTAGAACACCCTAAACCAGCCCCAAACTAAATACAGCCCCGATACAAAAAGCTTTGCAGCCTCCCCTCATCCACTCTGACCAGTCCTCTGGATCTCATACTCCCCCTCCTCCAGTATTACTGAGCTCTCAATTCTTCCTCTTAACATTCTCATGTTACAAACACAGGCCCAATGAAATCTGCATAATTGATACCACATATAAAGTTGTTCTATTTTAGAATCAATTGACAGAACACACCCATATGATTCCACTTTCTTGTCTGCTTTCCATATTACCCAACTAAGAGTTAAAGAGCCAGTTAAATGCTACATTTCCCCAGCCCAGTGTTTATTTATAATTATTGTTATTTCAAAGGACTCTTAGATAATGAGACTTAATTCTCTTAACCATTCAAAGCCCAGAGCTAATAAACACACTGATTCTTACTGACCAGCCATGATTTTGGAAAGGTAATGGCGGGCCATAAACCTTACTAATTATAGCACAATATTTGGCCTCATGCAGGACCCCAGGCTGCTATTTATATCCTACTCCTCAGATCAGGTTCAAGGGTGTGAAGTTCAGGGGAAGGACAAGCTTGGAGACAGAGTCAGGCTTCCCTGCTGCGGACCAAACCACAAGACTCAACACAAGGCAAGTAAAAACACACTCACCCGTCTTATTTTTATGGCTTAGTGCATGGCCATATCTTTAAAGGGGTTTTTTGTAAGGGGAAAAAAAAAATCATTCCTCTCATTTCCTCCCCCCACCAACCTCTGTTTCTCAAAAGCCCAAGAAGAAACTGTGGCCTTTCTCATGGAGGGATGCACCACCAACTAGTACGACCAACAAGCACCATCCAGCCTATTTACAGAGTGACACACGCATCATAATAATGAAGAAAGGGCTCTTGCCAAACCCTTGGCAATACTCAGTTTGTGTTTATAAATTATGAGGATTTGTTTCGAGAGCTTATGTAGAATTCTGCTTGCTTTCCCACTCAACAGTGTACATGGAATCACTGGATCTTGCAAAACCAGCAATGCCTATCGGAGCCTGTGGAAGAAAGGTCCAAGGGGCGGTGTCATCATCACACTCCAGGGTGGCCCCTGGCCTGGAGCCTGACCCAAGCCCCTGGGGGAGAGGTGGAGGGGTACAGATCACCACCTGAAGATGAAGGAAGCTGGTCCCGGAAAGGGGGCAATGGGTGCTGAGAGTAAAACCACCACCGTCCTGGGATCACCCTCTGAGCTCACAGCTTCCTGTGTGAAGGCTTCAGGCACTTTCTAGGAAGCACACCTCTGAGGAAAACAGGAGCTTGGGAACAAATTCTTGTCATGAACGTATTCAGAACAGCAAGTTTCAAAAAATGCATACCCCACTTCAGAACCAGGCCACAAATAAGGACTCGCTCAGCACTACGTGTAAGACTGCCGATTTCCGGGACGGAAGTGCTTTCACGCTGCTCTCCAGCGCTAACAGGATGAGGTCCTCGGCAAATCCCCACGTGTCCCCACCCCAGCCGACCCAGCTTCCAGACAAGAGAACCAGCCTCTGCTCTCACATCCCTTTAATTATGCCATTCACTACATTTTGAATTCATTTATTTTACATTTATATAGGACTTTTCTTCCAAACATCTGAGGGTGAATTTTTGAGCAACAATAAAATAGGTGCTATTTTCCACACCCTTGTCCTTATTCCAAAGGAGATTCACTTAAGCTATACATATATTATGGGAAGTTAAAATCAATATAACATGTTTGATATAAAAAGGAAATATAGGGCCAGCCAAGTGGCGCATTGGTTAAGAGCTGGTTTGGGAAGCCAGCGGCCCCGGTTCGGATCCCACATATGAGGGCCGGTGACACTGCCCTCTACAGCTAACAACAGCTCCACCTGGAGCTGGGCTGTGCGAGCCCCGGTGATGGTGTAGGCTGCAGCCCCTGCTGCAGTGGGCTGCCATAGGCTACAGTGAGTGGCCGGCAGCCAGCGTGAGCTGCCAATAGCCGCGGTGAGCGACCATCCAGAGGCCGGCGACCGATCTGCCTCATCCGGGAAGAGCGCAATGACGATACCAACATGGGCCAGTGAAGCAACGTCCTCCGCAACTAGACTGAAGAACAAAAGGACAGCAACTTGTCTGTTCCCCTTCCCTGATTCCCCAACGCTGTTCCCCTCCCCCAATTCCCCAATAAAATCTTTTAAAAAAAGGAAATATAAATTGAAGAAATATGAAGGAAAGGAAAACAAAAGGAGAAGTGGGAGGAGACCAGACGCTGAGATCAGAGGAAACTATCTCCTATCTCCTTTTCTGTAGTGTCTACTTTATTCTTTTTTAAAGCAAATTAAGAGTTTTTATTGCTCCTTCTTTTTGAATTTTATTTTAATTTGTATTAAATTTGTTGGGGTGACATCAGTTAAGTGGGATATCAAACTGAAAGCAACAAACGAACCAGACGAACAAATAAAGAAACAAAAACTCATACACAGACAATAGTTTAGTGGTTACCAGAGGGTGAGGGGGGAGGGGGTGGTAGATGAGGGTAAAGGGGTCAGATATACGGTGATGGAAGGAGAACTGACTCTGGGTGGTGAGCACACAATGCAATAGAAAGATGATGTTTTGTAGAACTGTACACTTGAAACCTACATAATTTTACTAACCAATCACTCCCTCCCATCTTGAATCAAACTGTGTTCTAGTAACTTTCGGGGGGTGGGAGGCAGGAGGAGGCCAGTGGGAAAGGAATGGAGCGGGTCAGAGCAGGAGCCATGTCAGAACTGGGCCGGCCGAGGGGCGCGGTGGTTAAGCGCTGGCTTGGGACGCCAGCGGCCCCGGTTCGGGTCCCACATATGAGGGCCAGTGACACTGCCCTCAAAAAAACAAAACAAAAAAAAACCCAAACAAAGGAACCATTTCAGCTCTTTAACTCAGCTTATTTTTATGCTACTGGACTCTGTAACAAGCTATTAAAAAAAAATAGGTGATGTGGCTCTATTTTAAACAACAAATTGACAATCGCTGATTGAATGAGGTCCACAGGCGACCCGCTGAGGCATGGGAGAACATATTAGGAATTCTCTGTGTATGTATGTATGATATTTTCACCTTAAAAATAAATCCAGCTTTCCCCATGTCAATTGTATGAACCCCCTGAGTCCCATAAGAGCCTGGGCCACCCGAGGAGGAGAGGGCCCCCTGATTTCACGTCCAGCATAGTATGAAAGGCTGAGGCACCTGGGCCGACTCAGTGGACTGGTTACAAACAAGATTATATCGGTTTAACGGAGCTCATTTCCCAAATGGGCAAATGACTAAAACAAATTCCTGCAGAGAAAATCTGGATTAAGGATAACACCAACAACGTAAGCACATGCAAACAAACAAAAAATGGTAAAATTGATAATTCTGTGGATTTACCTTAAACAACTATACATCATAGGTAAAAACTGAAGATCTAATCAGATCTGAAAATGAGAGGGCGAAACAAATACGACAACACAAGGCTGAAATAATCAAGAAAACTATTTGAAATATGGGCTGTGTACTCATGATCATTAATAATGAATGGTGTCCTAACTATATCTTGTGTATTAAAATCAGCAATTAAACTCAAATATCAAAATAAACAACTGCATTCAAAACTCATCAAACTTCATGCTTTAAAACAGGTGCAGTTTATTCTACTTAAATTATAATAAAAACAACTGACACAAAAGATAATAAGGTACTTAGAAAGTAACTTCCAAATGTCTGTTATCGCAAAGAAGCAAGCGAGGGTTAAAAATAATGAAGCATATTTAATCACATTGCTCTCACGAAAATCATCTGGTTACATTATATGATTAAAAGGATTTCATAGTATTCATAAAAATGAAATGATAAAGTGTATTTTTTCCTTTATCTCATCCAATAAAGTGTGTTTTTGCAAATGCTTTATATTATGCTGACTGATAATAGTACATATATACACATATATGTATATAATATACAATTTGTAAGTCAAAATACACATTTTGGGAGCACAGGCTCAAATATGTTACCAGTGGAGTCTCCCTACTACAGAAGACACAGTACTGATTGCATAAAGTAGAAATCTTTGGGAAATGCCTGCGTGGGTACTTGGAGAGAAACACTCCAGGAGCAGTGCTAGCACCTTGTCGATGCTTCTCCTCCCCTCCCCAACTTTTTATTCTGCTCTCTTTGTCTCCACTATGGTAAATTTTCATAATATACATACCGTTTAGGTAATTGTTGTTTTTTTATAAACCATTAAAACCTCCACTGCAAGGAATAGCAAGTCGCCTCCTCTATTCCACAAAGGTTCCAAAAGCAATATGCAGTGATGACATAATGTAATGTGCCTAAATTATTTTCTTAATATGAATTACCCTAGCATAATTCACATTAAATTTCATTTGTGACCTTTCCTCTAAGCCACCCTGCTTGATTAGCATCTCTGGTACATCCTTGGAGCCCTTTCAAAGGCTTACTATCCTGAATGGGGCTTCCATAAACGAAATTTGTCACCTGCTCCCTGTTTCATTAACCCAATCATGAACACATTAAACACTGCGTCCCTTGGGCGCCGGCCTCATGGAGCCAATTCTCAGAGCTTCAGGCAGACGAGAGCCTTGATTACAGGTTTGTTTGCTGTCTCGTAAGGGATGTGGGCAGATCATGAGCAAGAAGACAATGAATGAAGCCGCACAGAAGACAGGAAGAGAGGAGGGAAGGGAAAAAGGCAGATCTGGGCGTGGGTTCTGTGCGTGTCCACTGACCAAGGCCGAAGCCCTGCTTCCTCTCCCTGCATCTCCGGGAGCACACTGGCCTGGGAACGGGGATGCAGTGAGGAGGAGAGAAAAGCTCCAAGCTACACGGTGACTTGAGTGAAAAATGAGGCTGTTCCTGGACCGGCCGAGTGGCGCATTGGTTGAGCGCTGGTTTTGGGATGCCAGCGGCCCCGGTTCGGATCCCACATGAGGGCCAGTGACACTGCCCTCTACAGCTAACAACAGCTCCACCTGGAGCTGGGCTGTGCGAGCCCCGGTGATGGTGTGGGCTGCAGCCCCTGCTGCAGTGGGCTGCCATAGGCTACAGTGAGTGGCCCGCAGCCAGCGTGAGCGGCTGGCAGCCAAGCGTGAGCTGCCAATAGCCGCGGTGAGCGACATCCAGAGGCCAGCGACCGATCTGCCTCATCCGGGAAGAGCGCAATGACGATACCAACAGTGAAGCAACATCCTCCGCAACTAAACTAAAGAACAAAAAGACAGCAACTTGTCTGTTCCCCTTCCCCGATTCCCCAACGCTGTTCCCCTCCGCCAATTCCCCAATAAAATCTTTAAAAAAAAAAAAAATGAGGCTGTTCCTGAAGGACACCGTCCTAGTCTGGTCTGGCCTCAATTTCAGAAGATTCAGGAGAACAGCACTGCTTCAAGGACTCCGGACATTCAGAGGCCAGTGAAATCACGGTCACATCCTTCACCGCGTGGGACACTTTCACATTCACAGAATTACATTGCAGCATTTCAGAACTGTGTTCAATTCAGTGACTATAAAATCTTCACGGCAGAACCTGGGGGCCTCCTCCCTTCCATCTGTCAGACGAAAGCATGATGATAATAAGCACCGTTATTTTCCTTCGTTTTTATTTAACAGGAAGAACGATTATTACACCATTATTTCACCAACTCCTGACATAATACAATCCAAGGGAATTCCAGACACAGAGCCCTGGCTAACCAACCCCGTCTCCACAAAGAAGTCTCTGCACTGGATTTAACAGGGAGAGTGACTACAGCAATCATTTTTCCATCAGGATAAATATTAAGATAACTATGGACGCATCAAGAGAAAGAAAGGGATGAGAGCCATGGGACGGAGAGGCTGCCACGCAGTTACAGGGGCGGGAACACGGGCACTTCGCAGTGGCTCTGGCTAAAACTTCGAGAAATGTTCTTTTCAGATACTGGCATTTATTAACCTCCCTGGGAGATATAACCACGCACAACCTGCTCGCGAAGTCTACACCAACTCAGAAGAAGAAAGCGAATATATTTAAGAGCTAGTAAAAAAAAAAAATTAAAGTTTTTAAGAGAAAACCTTTAAAAATGTCCAGGGTACAATGGAAAACAGTTGGGGTGCTGGCTACCAGGATCACCCCTTTCAACTCAGGAGCAGCACAGGCCTGACATCCAGTCCAGGTGGCACATTCGACAATCAGGCTGAGAGGAGGCCCATCTGCAAAGGGCTGCCGGCCCCGACACAGCGCTGCCTCCATGCCCAGCTCCTGCCAGGAGGAGCTGCACAGAAATGGGGTGCATGACCTTTTGTCCTTGACGTTTAACCCGTTTACAGGTCCAAAGCCAAATCGAACAGGAAAAGAATGCTTGTGTGCATGAGGTTAAGATGTATTTGAGATGACCACTAATAATCCCTCATGTCCTACCTGACCAGTGTTCCTCTTTCTGTGCCCCTCTGTTGCACACAAATGAACACGTTCCAAGATAAAACAGAAAGGATGGGGTTAAAAACAACCCTCACCGCTACCCTCCATGTGCCTTTCCCACAAGGAGATGATCACAGATGGGATTTGCCAGGAATCACCACTTTGGATGGATTCAAGGCTCCAGCCTCCTGGGCAGACGGGACCGCTATGCACCTTTCAGAGGACAGCTGCACCCTGCCCCTGCTGGCCCGCCCAATGCCCTTGACCTTGAGGTCAGCAGAGGTGGGTCACAGGACCAGGCAGTGGCAGAATTAAACCTCAGGGACACTCAAAGTCACAGAGAACAACAAGCACCCTGGACAAGGCGGAGTGCCGGGCTTTGGTTCCTGAGCCAGCTCCACTCCACTGTCCAGGGGGCAAGTAGCAAGCAGGGCTGCCTTCAGGGGCGCTGAGCCCAGGCCGGCTGCACACTGGCCTTGCTGTGGCCTGCTCGCTACTGTCCCATCCATCCACCTAATACCAGGGTTGGCACACACAGCAAATTCCTTATATGCTCTCCCTGGCCACTTAAAATGTCTTAAAAATAAATACACTAATGCGTATGCGTTTAAAAGGAACCAGCCAAGTGGCAGGCGTGGTGGTTAAGCGCTGGCTTGGGAAGCCAGCGGCCCCGGTTCGGGTCCCATATATGAGGGCCAGTGACACTGCCCTCAAAAAATAAAAATAAAAATAAATAAAAAATAAAAGGAACTATAAGTGTAACTTTGATTCCCAGTAGTCTTCCCCAAATTTTATTTTGTGGGACAGTATTCTGCGAGGATGTTAATAATGCCCCATGCACATACGCACTCACAAAAAAGATGATTTAAAAAATGGCAATAGGGCCCATTGCTGGAGGAATTCCTCGTGTTGTTTTGTTTTGATTTTTAAAGATATTATTGGGTAATTGGGGGAGGGGAATAGACAAGTTGCTGTCCTTTTGTTCTTCAGTCTTGTTGTGGAGGACATTGCTTCACTGGCCCATGTTGGTATTATCATTGCACTCTTCCCGGGTGAGGCAGTTGCTCAACGGCCATTGGATGACCGCTCACAGCAGCTCACAAAAGTGCACGCTGGAGGCCAGCCCCTCTGAAGCTCATGCCATAACAGGCGACTCATGGCAGCCCAGCTCCAGGTCGAACTGTTGTTCACCATCCTAGCTGTAGAGGGCGCAGCATCACTGGCCCTCATGTGGGATCCGAACCAGAGCCCTGCTGCTCAGAGCTGGCGTCCCAAACCAACTCTTAACCAATGCGCCACTCGGCCAGCCCATGGTGTTGTTTTTTATGTTACTCTTCACTGGGAATCACCCAGAAGGAAATAAAGTAGTGATGACCATGGTGATGGAAATGGTTATTGAGTGCTTACAGGGTCACCAGACCAAAATATTTTTTACATACATTATCTTATTCAATCCTAAAAATAGTCTCGTGTAGTAAGTAAAATTACACAGTCTGAAGATGAGACAACTGAGGCTCGGTGAGGTTATGACGACACAGCTGGAGGCAGCAGCAGTGCTCGTGTCTGACTGGTCCCCTGGGGTAACTCTAGGAAAAGTTCTTCGAAATTCAGCTTAGAGCATGTTTCTTGCATCCTTAAGTCTCTAAGCCATGTAATATGCCAGAATAAATCCCACTTAAACCAGGGTGGATTCTAGCATCTGCACCAAAGAACCTCGGCAGATGTAGAACTCTCTGGAAAGATTTTGAAACTGCAGGAGACCCCAGCCAATGGAGCACACATTTCACAAGCCAGACCTACTCCATTTGCCACCCTCCGTTAGAGGTCGTAGGGTCACTTCAACCCAAAACATAAACAGATTTCCCTCTTGGTCCCAACAGAAGATGAGAGACAAGTGCTTTGTCTTGTTAGACTGCCTCCAATGACAAATGGGGGATTTGTCAACCATGAGGAGGCAGCTCTTATGGGCGGAACTGTCCCCAGCCCCAGAAACCAATTCCTGTGCTGGAGACCCCTGGTGCTTCAGAAGGTGACTGTGTTTGGAGACAGCCTTTAAGGAGGTGATTAAGTTAAAATGAGACTTTCGGGGTGGGCCCTAACCCAGGCTGACTGGTGTCCTCCTAAGAGGAAGAGATTGGGACACCCGGGGAGACACCGAGGATGTACAAGCTCGGAGGGGCCACTGCATGAGGAGGGCACAGGAAGAAGGCAGCCAGCTGCAGGCCATGGAGAGGCCTCGGGAGAAACCCACCCTGCCCACCCCCGGACGGCAGACTTCTCGCCTCCAGAAATGGGAGGCAACAAATCTGTTATTTAAGTCACCCAGCGGTTCCTGGGTAACTAGAGCAGGTTTGACCTCGTCTCTGCACTCTCCCTTGTCTGCTTGCCTGGCCACACCGCAGACACTGCTGCCCAGCTCTTGACACTGCGCGCCCGAGTGTCCCACACCCTCCATAGGGCTGGCTCTTGGCCAGCCTGCAGGTCCTGAGACTGTGTCTTTCAGGAGAGGCTACCCTTTGTGTCCCAAGTCATTCTCCTGCAGGGCCTTACCTTCAAACTACTTACCATGATTTTAATGGTTAGTTTTTTGCTGCCTTCCCTAATAAAACATAAACTATGTGAGGGCGGTCCCAATGCCTCGCAGAGTCCCTGTTCCCAGTAAGTTCTCACCAGGTACCTGATGACGAAACCAGTGCCCTGGCTGTCCGGCTCTGGTCCACTGAGTGCTGCTGGCTGGATTGTAGAAACTCCAGAGGGACCTTACTCTCCCCCAGACTCCAGGACAAAGGTTATGATTCAGCTGGCCTAGGATGGGAGCAATTCAACCAGTTCTCCCGCTACTCGCATGCACAGTGGATTTGCGGTCCCTGGACTCGATGGCTTCCAAGGTCCACTTTAAAATTAATTCGGCTCCACGATACTTTTGCATCATGATACTTTTTGCCCTCGAGTTACCGTCTAAGATGAAACAAACACTGTTGGTGACATTATTAAGGGAGAGCCACTGCCGTCGTCATGAGGTATGACACCAGCTATCCAAACTGGGGCTTCTGTCCAAGGGTCAAAAGGACTAAGGGAGTGCCACGGCACCACCACGTGCTAAGACACTGGGTGTCCAGGATGGAGCTTCCGCCGAGGTAAGCACAAACACACACACACGGACTCTCAGACCTGAGACGAAAATCAAATGGCCCCAAATATTAACGGTGGTTACCTCCAGCTGGTGAGCTCATGGGTGGTTTCATATCCTTTCTTTCTTATCTCTTTAAAAAATGTTACACAATGAACATTTATAACCAGGAAAAAATAATCATGTGACTTTAAAAGGGCAGATGCCTATTCCTGGTACCAAGCCGGGCACGGCCATGACACTGAACAGAACGCACCCGCGCGCTAACATGAGCGGCCGGCCAGGCGGCCAGGGATGCAGTGCGTCTCCCTGAAAGGTTCGCCGGAGCGGTGAGAGGCCGTCTGAGACAGGCAGGAGAGAGGAGGCGGGTAGGAGCCAGGCAGGGGAGTGTTCCCAGAGGACGGAAGACTTAGCTAAGCCTTAAAGGAATGAAACAGCTACAGAGAGAGAAAATACAGTCGTTCCCATGCTCACTGGGTGATAACGGGAGGGCTGAAAGGAAAACAAAAGTTTACGTGACTGGTGAAACAGGGACACTGCCTGCTGTGAAGCAGCATCAGCTACGGGCAACAGGCTAGGACAGGTCACCAGCCAGCGTTCTAGCACGGGTGACTCCGACTCACAGCCAGTACCTACAGGGGACAGGAAGACGCCGGAGCAGGAGAGGGGACCAAACTTGCCTTCAGAGGCCCCTGCTTGAAGCCCCTGGGGACGCTTAGCCCCTTGCTGTCATCACCACGGAAACTACAGCAGACACTCATCCGATGAGCTCTGGTTGTGGGCTGCCGTCGGCAGTGCCATTGTTAGCATTTTTGGTGAAAGATACTGAACGACTCAGGCCGTGGTGCAACTATGTCCAGTGTCTGTGCTGGTGTGTGTATCTCCAAGCAGGTGTGCAATCAGATACACAGAGCCACGGTAACCTGCGTACCCCACCAATAAGGGGAAGGAAAAATGGACTGACGGCAAATACTGTGGGCCCAGGCCTCTTCGTTGCTGCATAACATGTTGTTCCTGTTTAATCACTGCGACCGGGGAGTGATACGAGGAACACTGGACTGTTGTGTTCCCAGCGCAGCCTCACCAGTCAGCAACAGGAGTGTGATTTTGGCCCCGACACAACCCCGCCGGGCTTCTTCAACTGCGAAACGGGAAGAGCATCTTGTCTCCCTCATGGGTTCCGTGAAAAGTGATGTCCGAGCACCTGGTGGTGACCCTGACCGTGCCGTGTTCCGAGGCTGCTCTGGACCGTACAGGAGAGTCGATTCGCACAGGGATTGAGGATTCCAGCCCCGTCCCTTTCACATACGTGAGTGTGGGCAAGTTCCTAACCTCCCAGCCTCAGTTTCCTCATCTGTAAGACAGAGGTAATACTACCTAGTCCTTCTATTTATCATGAAAACAATTTTAAATAATTCCCGTAAAATGCTTGACACAGTTCCAGACACATGACAAATACATATACGTTATTATCATTATTCCTTCCACGTTAAGCAAGGATGAGCCTACAAGGCAACCTCAAGAAAAACACGCGTTCCGAGAGAAACTTTGAGGGGTCACCCTATTGTGTGAGACAGTCCCACCTTTCTAGAGACAGAGGGGGTGCCCCTCGTCCATCCCTGCGTCCCCTAGCAGCTCCCCGAGGACCCCGGCCTTCGTGGGTGTTTCCACTCTGGTTGAACTAATGGTCCCAAGATCTTCTCTGTGGGTTCAGAGAACCCTCTGTCTCCTCAGATGACCCCCAAGTGGTTCTTCCTTAATGAGCTAGTGTGCAAGTACCCACGTGACACAATTACACACAGTAAGGAGGAATGTTAATGAAAGATATCATTCAGATGGTTTCCCAACTTCTAGCACTAACTTCTCGCTCCTACTCAAAAGGTGTCTCCTTCAGAGCCGTGAGTGAGCCCAGGAGTTAAAATGCTCTCTGGGTACCTTCAATAACACTGACAGGCTAGGCTGAGCACCCGAATCATTATCTGTGGTCTGACGTAAGTACAGCCATTTAATGAATAAACCGATAAACCTGTGTCATCAGCTGAATGAAGGCTCAATGCTTGTCTTCTGCGAAGAATGAGTCATGTCTGGCTCTAGAGGCTGCGTACATTTATAATATTCACACCTTTGCTCGTCTTCTCATTCAGGCACTCAGACTAATCTGCGTTCAAGGGGTTCTTGGTCTAATGAGGGAAGCAGCAAGTGTCGTTAAAAGGTGGGGCTCCACCATAAGAATAACATTTCAATCTCAATTCTACCTCTTGTTGGAGGACTTAGAGAAAAATGGCTTACCTTCTCCAATTTTCAGTTTCCTTCTTTGTAAAACAGCGGAAATAGTACCAGTCTCCTGACGAGGATTAGTGCCCTTATTATAAGAGGCCAGGGAAGTAGCTGGCTCTCTTTCTGCCATGTGAGGATGTAAACGCATGAGAACTTCATTGTTTAGCATGCATTCTGCATTCATCCAAGCCAGCTTTGTTTATCCTGACAGAACGGTAACTCACTGCATCCTTTCCCCAGACCCTCCTACCTGTGCTGATACTCTATGTCTGCTCCTTTTGATCGTTAAGCCCTTAGGACATTGGGTCCTGGTCAACACCAAATTCATGACTAGGCTGTAACAACTAAACCTCAAACAATGAGTAAGGATTCAATACAACAAAGCTAACACCTCAGCCCCGGTGACGTTCCAGCTCCAGACTCATGAAAGCAGAGCGGCCCCCCAGACAGACCACCTCCCCTGGAAACTGGACAGGGCAGTGCTGTGACTGACACCAGGGCCTCCCTGCCTCAGCCCTGACCGATCCGTGGAGCCCACAGTCCCAGTTCCCACAGTGACCATGACTAATGATTTTTCCCACATACAACCTAGTCACCAGAGGCCATCTGGGAGCCAGGTTTTTGACAGCACTAGCTCACCTGGGACTCCAGACTTGGCGCCAACTCCTTAACTAAAACTTTCTTTGCTGCTCGTTTTTCTTTTGGCTTGGGTGCGCACAGGCAAGCCTGTGGGAACAAGGCTACAGCAAGAAGATAAACCAGGAGAGGGATGTGTCCAAGAACCCAAGCAGCTGGCACCCTGATCTCAGACGTCCGGCCTCCAGGACTGCCAGGAATATAACAACATGTTTGTGGTTTAAGGCACCCAGTCTATGGCAATATGTGACAGCAACCGGAACTAAGACATTATTATCATGAGTGGTGATGGTGGATGTGCAATGACAGATGCATGCATGGGCCTGTCTCAGAGCACAGGTTAAGAGTTCCCAATTCGCTGGTAGAGGAGAGAAGAAGCTTCCTGGAAAAGGAGCTACCTAACCTAGAAATAGTCCAACACGCAGAGAAGAGGAATCAGGAAAGACAGCAAACCAAAGAAGGCATGGGCCTGCAGGCTTTTTCACTTTGAAGGTAGGACGAGGATATAGCTGGACAGCCCACACGTCCCTAGATGAATCTTTGAGTAGAATTTACTACTCACCACATGAAAACAAGTGCTCCAAGCAAAGCACCAGCCAGAAGATGGCTTATTGCGCAGAATTTCTTGCAAACCAATCAACAGTGTTTTGAGTTACACGACAGGAGGAAACAATTTGTTCTACAAGGCCATTCGGTTTTTAAAATAGCAGCAATGGTTAAAATAGGATTTTACCACAGCCCACAATGGGGTTCCTTTCCCCCTGAAATAGCTGTCATTTTTTTGGATATCTGACACCGGCGATGAACAAGATAGCTCTTACACACTAATATTTTTCTACTCTTCTTAACCTTTGTGACTTAGTTCTCCCTTGTTTTTCATCTTTCACCCAATCGCAGTTTTAAGTCCTTTCAGGTCAGAAACTGCTGCCCTTGTGTCTTCCATAGTCCCTGCCTGGCAGAGGGTACTAAACATTTCAGAAGATTCAAAAAATATTGATTAAAGAAAAATAAAAAGAATTGCTCGGCATCATTATTAGGGATAGTATGATACTTAACTAATCTTTATCACTCTACTACCTGAAAGCAAAAACTTTTTTTAAATTTTTTATAATTCTAGTACTTCTCTACCTGGAATGAACTCAAAAATGACTATTTCAATCGAAGCATCCAACAAATTGGAAGTGTTACATTCTCAGAGTAGTCTATCTTCTCAAAGGAATGCAAAGTACAACCATCTTAAATATTTTAAACTTTGAATTTATTTTTGGTCACAATTACCCATTAAGCTCTTATCTTCTTACTTGTTTGCACTTACCCTTAGCATTGAAAACTAAAAGCACTCACGCTTTAAATAAAAAGTACCAGGAGCATTTTTATGGAGCAATATGTAATACAGACGGAAATGAAGCTTGTCGGAAGTTACCATCTGAACCTTATCAAAGGAAGGTACAGCCTTACTTCATCTTTTTAGTTAAAAGGATTTGACTGACAGAAACCCAAATTATTTTTCCTTCTATGTGTTTTAGTGGAATTTCTCCTAAGTTGAAATGAAATGCATACCTCTTCACCCTGCTGAACTCACTGTACTACAAAGTGATGTGCAAATTAATTCCTGAGTCATAACCTGCTACAATGCCATAGCTACTAGGCAATTCTATGCGTAAATATCTTCTGTTTTCTTCCTCAAAGGCTCTAATAAAATGAGCTTCCATTTCCATGTGAAAAGCTCTAATCAACCATGATATTTCTATGTACTCAGGAGCTACAAAGAGCTCGTAGATTTATCACCTCTTTAGAAATTCTCCTGTGTAAAGAAACTACCCATGACCAGATTATCAGCTGGCACACTAACAGGACAATAGAAGTCAGTCCACATCTATTTGCATTTCACGGAATCTTCACAGAACACCTACACAAGGCACTGTGTATGCTGGACCCTTGGGGTCCAGGATGCTTTACCTGAAACCCTGTGGTCAGATGCACTGTGCCATTCAGTATTTTCCCGGGTTTTGGAAAGTAAATTGGGTTAGAAATCACGCATTATTAATCTTTTCAGGCAGGTGTGGGTCAGTGTCCACTCGGGGTAACATTTCTGCAGCAACATGTATGAATATCACATCAACAGATTAAAGTAGGTTTTCCTGTCACCTGAGTCCTGAAAAGTTTTAGATTGTGGACATTTGGCGGTTGGGGGACAGCAGGTGAGGAAGGTACAGTTTCCTGCATCTGGTCAAACATGGGGAAGATGTTTATGTATCCCTCTGAGTGCCAATAAGCCATTATTGATGAGCCCCAAACAGTCCGTTCTACGCTCCGCAAACGCCCTGCCGGCTGCTGTGTGTGCCCCGGGCACGCTCACGGAGCCTGCAGGGCTGAGTGGGGAGGAGGCACACCCTCCTTCTGGTCTGCGGAGGTCCCCACGTTGCCTCCTGTCTGGCGGCCACTCCTGTGAGAGCCACCCAGGCAGCCTCCTTCCCCGCCTGGCAGCAGGACCCCGGGGCAGCGTTTGCACCCAGGTGGCCAGTTTCTCCATCCTTGCAGAGCCAGCCTCACCCAGAGTTCCCAGCACCAGCTGGCTGGGCGCTGGGTCCCAGGCCCATGGGGACCCTTCTAAGCGCAGCCAGAGCACACCCTCCCCTGAGGCCTGTTTCAGCTCTGCGGCCTTGCGCCCCACCCCATCACCCCAGATCTCTAAATTCTAATAACCTAACCTTTTCCCTATATTTGCAAAACCCCTGATACTTCAGTGTTCTTGCCTTGCCTTGTCAGTTGCCTAGGCAACACCTAATTACCTAGTTAACAGGTAAAAACAATTTTTATTAAAGCATCTGTGTTTAAATAACTAGTGTGGTTACTAACCCTGTTTGGACTCTGGCTGATACACCATCCACAACACATTATACTAAATATGGGAAAACAGATCATGGAACAAAATGTGTTAACAGCGGGGCCAGCGAAAGATGCCGAAGGGCTAATATTTGAACTAGAACCTTACAAGACAAGAAGGAGTTCACCCAGGAGAAAATGAAGGAAAGAGACGTTTTGGTAGAAAAAAAAGACAGAAGCGACCACACAAAAAATGCCAAGCTTGCTCACGGGAAGGGAAAGAGGCAATGCTACAGGAGAGAGAGGCGTTTGGGGTACTAAGAAATGTTTCCTGGAAACTAATATAAAATGATACTGAATGTCAACTATAATTGAAAAATTTAAAACATGTTTTCTGTAGACAACAGAGTTCCTGGAGGCTCACATGCAGTTCCCTGCATTGGATGGCACAGCGCTGACGGCAGTGTAGAGGACAGCTTCTGAGAATCTGGAGATCAGTTAGAAAGCTTAATGCTAAGACAAGGTCTTTCCTATAAAGATTTATATAATTTAGCAGGATAGTCAGACACAACTCACTAAATACTTTGTAATTAAATATAACTGGTTCCCAAATTTTGAGCCACACTCATGGGCAGCAATCAATGGAATGCGTCCAAGTATTGGGTCATCAGGCAAGTCATGATGCATTTGTGCATTGAAAAACATAAAATAATACGTCATGACTTTCCCAACGACCCAACAGTAAGACAACTTGAATTTCTGCACTGAAGATTTTCATTAAGAAGTGCTTCCAGGGCCGGCCAAGTGGTGCATTGGTTAAACGCTGGCTTGGGACGCCAGCGGCCCCAGTTCGGGTCCCACATATGAGGGCCAGTGACACTGTCCTCTAAAAAAAAAAAAAGTGCTTCCACATAGACCCAGTTTCCCGCATGCGAGCACACACACACCCACAGCGAAACTCGTCATTATGCAAATATGTGTGCAGCCAAACTTCGCATTTACTTGTTTGTTTGTTTTTAAAGAGATGTCCCCTAGAGAAGTCAGTAGACTCATAGGAAGCAGCATCCAAATAAATGCAGGGACCCCTGATTTCTTAGCTTGGTTTTCTTTGGACTCCTGGAGTGCTTATCATTTTGATACAATTATCATTTACTTATGCCCTTGCATCATCTGTCATTTTATCTTCTCACTGAAGCTAGATCATAAAATCATTTTGTCAAGGGAAACTATCCCATGTGACACTTTTTCTATAATCTCTTAGAATCTGACACAGTAAGTAAAAGCTCCTAAAATATTTGTTAATTTGTATTCTGACCGGAGTGAGGTGATATCTCATTGTGGTTTTTAAATGCATTTCTCTATGAGGTTGAGCATCTTTTCCTATGTCTGTTGGCCATCTGAATGTCCTCTTTAGAGAAATGTCTCTTCACATCCTCTGCCCATTTTTTAATTAAGTTGTTTGTTTTTTTTGGTGTTGAGCTGTTTAAGTTTTTTTATAAATTTTGGATATTAACCCCATATCAGCTATATCATTGGCAAATATCTGCTCCATTCAGTAGGATGTCTTTTTTTGTTTTATTAATGGTTTCCTTTGCTGTGAAAAAACTTTTTAGTTTGATATGAAATACAGTTTAAGGAATATAATCAGTAATGCTGTAAAGACTTTGTAGGGGGTCAGATGGGCACTTGTCCTATTAGGGAGACCACTTCATGGACAGTGTAGATGCCTGACCACTGCACTGTACACCTGAAGCTGAAGCTGGATAATACCGAACGTCAACTATCATTTAATATATATATAGATAGATATATATATAGTCACGGGAAGTGGAATACAGCACAGGGAATAGAGTCAGAGGAACTGTGACAGCTACATGTGATGTCAGGGGGTAGTAGGTTGGGGGAGGGGGATTGCCACTTTGTGAGGGGGGTAAATGTCTAACTATTACATTGTTTTGTACAACAGAAACTAATAAAACTAACTGTATTCTAAAAATACAGTGGTTTCAGATAGTCACTCAAAAAACTCAAAACTAACTACTGCACGAAACTATTTTGTTAGAGCAGTTCCCAGTAATCTGAGGTGAACAATGAGATTTATTTACTTCTATATTCCTGGAAACATGCATAAGACCTTGCTCACACGAGACACGCAATAAATATTTGCTGACGTGAGTTGACTGAGGAAGACAATGGAGGGTCTTTGAAATGTTTTTAAAATCAGCGTCTTCATTAATTTAGGATTGGACAATCAGAGTAATAAAGAAATCTGGATTTGGCAAAAATAGTTTAAATTTTTGGAACTCGTTTTCATATTAAATAGGTTATGTTTTTAAAAACACAGAGGAAAGCTTAGGACACCTTGGCACACTTCCACAGATGATTTGATGATCAAAGACATCTGGCTTTTTTGATTATTTATGGAATTCCACCCTAAGGCCCACTGATATTTCCAAAATATGTTTTGTAATACTTGGACATTCTCCAGGTGGCTGGTTTAATTCACATTTCCCCAAACACTCATCTTCATTGGGAAGTTTGATTATTATTACTTTATGGTTACAAATAAGTCCTAAATTGTAGATGAAGTACATTCAGGGTTTTATGTAACAAAATAATATTTAAAACAAAAAATTCCTTTTTCATTTAAAATTGAAATTAGACTTAAAACCTCTCAATTTGTCATAAGTCTCATTTGTATGTAACATAGGTAAAAACTAAACATTGCATAGGGTCTTTTTCAGGGAAAATGCTACACTTAATTAAGCAATAACTAAGTATACTATTTCTTAAAATTTGACAATTACTCCCAAAGCATAAAACAAAGAGTATAGTCTGCAGAGTCCCCTCTCCAAGAGATCTGTTCAACATCAACGTAAAGGTGTGTATGGTAAGTAGAGTAGACACATGGGATTTTATTCAAAGTACAGTCCAGACAGGGAAAGTAGACAGAAAAGTCAGGGGGCAAGGAAAGAGCAATCGAACGCCAAGCCAAATATTCAACAAGTAAGGTTAATGTCTGTTAGTAGTCAGAAGTTCAAAACTCAAACTCACTACACTTTTCTGATGAGAAGTAACCTTTTGGGATAAATCTTTCCCCATCCCCAACATGGATGATGACATAGCAAATTAAGTTATCCCAAAAAGGACAAGTGCTTCATGACAAAAATGAAACAATATTTACAGCTACTCGACAGGGAAAAACAAATCATATCAAAGAAAGCCAAGTTAAAACAGTATTTCATTTTATACTTCTTATAGAATCAACGTATTATAAATATGTATAAAAACAAGCACGTTTTTTAAAAAATATATTGCTTAGAAAACAGAGGAAATTATACATTGGTTCTGCTGTGTGCTTAAGAATCATGGAAGAAGTATTTGGAAAAAGTCTTTCATTAGGACATCATCTGTAAGCATTCCATAATGAGCCGCATACCGTGCATTATAAAATCATGTTTTACACTATGGTGGCTAACACACTGCCTTCAACGAGCACCTAAAATTTATTTATATATGTGTCTGTGTATTTTGTTTAACATATGCCAGTATTTGTCTGCAGCATCACAGTAACAACGCAGGCTGCAAAACACTGAGAAACACTCATAATTTTCTCCATAATGTGCTGCGATTTTTATAAAATATTTTTCATTTTAATACCTTTGGAAAATAAAAACTATAATTAGTAAACTTAATGTATAAAAGGTAGCTAGGAAATGTCAAAGCAGTTCCAGAAAGAGAATAACAATAAGCATTAATCATTTCTCAGTAGGCATTCATTAAAGGTATAAGCCAAGCTGAGTGAAATTCTGACTATGTACTGAACACATCTGCATAGATGCTACACTAATTACACTAATTATTGATAATGTTGACAAGTAGAGAAAATTGTTCTGTACTAAGTGGTATATTGATAGATCAACTCAAGATACACAAATTTATCAACTTCTTAGAATTTTATAATAGGTATATATCAGGTAATGAATACAAGGGATGTTAGAAGATGCTTAATTAGTTGAGGCCTAAATCTGAGCTTTCCTTAAAAACAAACAAGAAGTGTCTTCGTCCCCCATTCTGCCCCATTCTCTCAGTATCGTGTGTGCCCAGCTCCATTCAATACCAGTGGAGCTGTCAGTCACCCTTTCTTACAGGTGAGCAGTCTACCGTTCGCCTGGTAAATACTGTTTCCTATTATTAACTCACTCCTGCTTTCATTACGAAGAGCAAAGTCTTAAGAGTAGCAGTCATTATTTCGGGAGAACTTTACAGCTTGCAAGCAGGGCATGGAATGACATGGCGACTTAGGAATAAAATAGACAATCTGGCTAGGCAGGGTCACTATACATTATCAAAGAAAGGTGACTGAAGAGTTTGTCAGGTAATGAGGGAGAAAAATGCTGTAACCCAGCTCCAACCCTCTTCCCCAAGAACAAGACAGTCAGAACGGACAGACACACTGCTGTCACGGCACTGGACATGGGCTTGGGCCAGCGGGGAAGGCAGGCCAGGGCTCTGGACCGCTCGGGGCGAGGCCACGCACAGGCTGGGCTCCGCAGTCACACGGGCGCCTTCCCAGGGCCTGCGTCTCGGCTCCAAACACATCTTCTCTACCTTTATGATACAGTAGAAAGCGTCATATATTATGATGCAAGGCAGGAAGAGGGCAGGAAAACCTAACGCCTGCTAAAAATCCTACAAGTGAGTGTCTGCCTGTGGATGAAAAGGAAACCTGCACATGGGCAAACTGAGGGAGATTTGGTTGACTTGAACCTAGAAGTTTTACCTGACGAAAACTCCAATCTGAGTCAAAGGAAGTATATCCGCCACTAGACATAAAAACTCATGTAATCTCTGGGCCCCTATGTGAACTATAGCATCCAGGACAAAGGCCATTAAAACTCCCACTGTATCCTGCCTATAAACTATATGACATGTGAAGTGTACTTTCAAATTCTGGCTGTAATATAAGGGCACTGACAAACCACAGCCAGCCCAGAGTTAAACGAGAACAGAAAGCTGTCTAGAGACTTGTCCCACAAGGAATAAAAGAGGTAACTTGACACTTTAAGGTGACAAAAGAGAAAATACTTCAAGAGGTGACAGAGAGATGGGGCCTTGGTTAAGCTAACTAACTTTTCTGTGCTTTACTTTACTAATTTGTAAAACAAATCATAAAAGCACCTATCTTATAAGGCCGAGGCAAAGAGTTAATAAATTAAGACAAATGCTAAAACAGTGCCTAGTACATAACTGATCTTGGCAAGCGCCGGCTATCGTGACCAATGCCATCTTCATTATTTTCTGTAGCTTCCAGAAAGCAGAATCTGGAGCAATGAGGAAAAGTTAAAGGAAAACAATCACTGACTGAATATTAACTATAAATCCTACTTTTTTTATTTCTGGGATTTATTTTCCTTTTTTAATTTGATCTAGTCACAGTGACATCAGATAGGTCAGCGTGTAAACTCCTATGCTTCCTTAGCTAATTAAAATTAATTTTCTATCGGGAGAGCTGAGTTAGAACAATTGTTTTTACACACATTATTTACATTAAAAACAGTAAATACTGGGGCTGGCCGAGTGGCGCGGTGGTTAAGCACTGGCTTGGGAAGCCAGCGGCCCCGGTTGGGTCCCACATATGAGGGCCAGTGATACTACCCTCAAAAAAAAAAACCAAAAAAAAAAAAAAACCAGTAAATACTCTTAACTTATCTATCACCTAAATATGGATTATACTTTCTTAAAAGAATTTACAGATAACATTCAGGATGCCCAGCTAAATACAGATTTCAGAAAAATAAGTACAGGTATATTCTAAATATTATAGAGGACATACTTATACTGAAATTTTTTTGTTGTTGTTACCTGAAATTAAAATTTAACTGGGTATCCTATACTTTTATTTGCTAAACCTGGCAACTCAACTTGAAAAGGGTAAATGTTAACAAAACTCAAAGTATCTGAAAAATTTTTAAAACCCATTCTGGAGTGGCCTCTCCATTTCAAACGTTTTCTAACATCGACAGGAAAAAGTTCTATGCCTGCCACTTTTTGCTTAAACAACATTTCAGAAATTTTTCCTCCCTGACACATTCTTTGGTCATATCTCAGATTTCCTGTGCCAGCTTAAATTGCTCAAGAAGAGGTTAGATCATGCATGTTCTTGTAGCAACTTGCACAAACATCACTTCCCACTTGGCTAAAGGAAGACAGACCTTATGGTTCACTTTTGTTTTCACTTCTGTTAGGCCCAGATAACACAGTTCCTCTGTCCCAGGAACATTTCCACAACCAATGTATCCAACCACTGTCAGATGACACATCTTTTATCATTTTCCTCAGGCTCTACGAATACAGCCACCATCACCCGAATGCTATAAACTAGTAACTGGATGGAGACGGTAAGATATTTTGATGTTCCAACAACATGGATATTTGTCATTAAAAACTTACATTGTGTGATTTGTGGGGTGTGAGGCATGAGAAAGGAGATTTACGTAACCGCTCTAGCTGTTGTTCAACAACATCGAAGAAACGCTTTTAAAAGAACACAGTGGCTGTTGGGGTACATTTCCGAAGGGTCTGCCAAGTAACCCATGGGCCATGATGGGAGGCTGCCATCAGAGGAGACAGGGTAAAACCAGAAACAAGAACGCTGAGACCTGAAGAGGAGTGGCCGTGCTGCCAAAACCCCAAGAAAGAAGAACCGAAACGGGAAGGAGAAACCCCACGGCCGAGAGGAATGCAGCTCCCATGGACGATTCCAGAAGGCAGCGGAGTCTGGGGGAGCTTGGCACAATGTGGGCAGGCTTTGGTACATGACTCAGTTTCCTCGGCTACTTCTCAGGGCCGTGGGGGACACACGAGACAACCCATGTGAAAATATTCCACATGCCACAAAATCTTTAGGAGACGCTGGTCATCATGTCATGCCTCAGGGTGGCAGCAATCCAGGGCTCAGGAGGAGGGCAGAGTCCCCTAGGGAAGTGTGAGTACCCACGGGGGCTTGCATTATGGCTGGGAAGATGAATAGAGGACATGGAAGAATGTAGCCCCCTTGAGGGCCGTCATTAGACCCTGACAGTCTTGGAGACTTCGTTTTATCCCTATCTCATTTTATGTATTTTTTTCTGCTACCTCCCATGTTGTGCAGGCTGTAATAAAGACAAACAAATCTTTGTAGCTCCAATTCCTAGCACAGGCCCCTTCCCACGACTGATGATTAACACACACGTATTCAGTGAAATAAGTACTTAATGGCAGTTTTCTTTAAGGGACCAAAAGGAATGACAGTAATTGAACTTGGGACCCAAGAGTGAATGGAGGGAATACTGCATAAGGGGCGGATCATAGAATAACGGGGCATACAGCATAAGTGCGCATAAGTGTGGACTGCACAGGGACACAGACAGGGGTGGAGCCCCACTCTGCCATTTACCAGCCAGCTGACAGTCCTCTCTGGGCTCCAGGATATCCACGCATCAAGCAGAGGCTACAACATTATCTACCGCAGAGTCGTGGGCATGAAAACAGGCCATACTGTCGAATTCTTAGCACAGTGCCTGGCATGAAATACTCAATCGATGGTAGTAGAATTAGTGATAACAGCAGGATGATGAAATACTGAAACAGGAGAAACTCCTCAAAAACCTATGTCCTGACTGAGGTTACAAAAATCTGTGCTAATGGAACCACGCTTCGTGAGACCTTAAATATGTAATATATTTTACTTTGAAATTCTCATCAAGTATAATAATGCCAATAACGGAAATGGGTGCCAGCAATCTGCCCTCACCTGTGGGTCTGGCAGGAGAACATGCCAGGTACAGAGCAGGTCACTGCACAGAAAAACCAAGGAGAGAGGAAGACTGGCCAGAAAGTGGGGTGACGGTTTCTCCCTCTATTGGGGGATGATAGGATCGGAAACCCCTCAGCAGGCTGGGATTTCCCATTGAATCAAACATCATAACTGTAGTTTATTACAGAATTTTTTTCTTCCTGTACAAAGCTGGAAAAGGCTACAGAAATTGTATGCTTCAATTAAACCTTAACTGATGGAGAGAGGGAGGGGCTTACAGAGAGGAGAGTGGGAACTTCATCCTTCTCTCTTACTTAGATTACATTACACTGATCACGTTTAGGCTTTATATGGGGCGGGGAGTGAGGGGGGGTGAGAAGGAGGGAGGGAGGGAGGGAGGGAGGGAGGGAGGGAGGGAGGGAGGGAGGGAGGGAGGGAGAGGGAGATGGAGGGAGAGAGAGAGAGAGAGAGAATAACACTAACACATTACTTGCTGTGACATTTCATATCAAAAGCAGCTATCTGAGATTGGCAGAGCTTTTCATGCATCTGAAAAATAGGTAATTTTGTAGTAAACATGGTAAAATCCTACCGGTGTGATTTAGTGAGCAATAGATTTTGAATTAAGAACATACTTATTGTAAAACGTATTTAAATAAAACCCACTTTATTACTTTTAATTCATATGGAGATTGGCAATGAAAAGTCCATTGGGTCTGCTTTGTGAATAGAGGATGCACACTCAAAATTAGCAGTAATTATAATCAGCATTGATTATACCCCTAAATAAATGTTCTAATTTTTATAATGTACTTTTTTTTCCAGTAGGTCTGTAACACTAATCTTTTTAGTAAGTCCTTTCTCCATCAATTACACTAAGTAAGGTAAAGTGAATGTCAATGCAGCTTAGGAGAATGATTACCAATTAGGAATTAACAGAATTTCATATTAATATGATATCAAAGTAGTTGAAAATAATTTTATTTGAGATATGAACACCACCACAATTGCCTCATCTATCACAGCCCCTGTTTTCATTTACAAGCACCCAGAGATTAGGCAATTTGCCCCTGGCTGTTTTGTGAGTTGGCTGAAGATAAAAGATTAGAATCTGAAAATCTAGAGTTACTAGTAGGGAGGGTGACCCACTTACTGTAACAAAATGATCAACCTCTGTTTCCTAAAGCCTGGCCTTTACGTAATGAGTTAACCCCTTACTCCCAGGAGACAAGCCCAGGGACTCTTTGGGAACAAATTGTATGGAGAGAAGGGGAGGGCAAGGCTCCCAAAATGCCCATGAAAACGCTTCACCTCCCAGGAGAGGGCCTCAAATCCTCACCTAAAATTTATTTATCCTTACTGAAACGTGAGTCTTAAAAGACTTGGTTACTGTGGTGCAGAATGAGCGAGTTGAATGAAGGGTAGACTAGGAGGCAGAGTTACTAGAAGTACAACGGGGCCTAACATGAAGCTATGTTGGAGAATCATGCCAATGGTCCTGGTTATTGTGATAAATTGAGTTACCACCCACCTTAGGTTACTTCCCTACCTCACTGATGACACTTACAGTAACTGACTTACTTTGAGCAACAGAATGCAATAAGGTGTGGTGCAAACAGAGACTTGAAACATGCTTGCTCAGTTGGGCTAACCCTCTCATATTGCTGCCACCACCAGAAAGTTTCCCTTCAGATTGGGCCCCAGAGTAAACATTTGGGGAACAGACCTCAGCTTAGTCCACAGTGAGGATCCAAACCTGTGTTGCAGACAGGTCCAATCGGCTAGAACTCCCCAGCCAATCAAGCACTCTGGAGCATGAGCATGAATGAAAATTATCTTAAGCCACTGAGTTGTGGGATTACTTGTTACATGGCGACAGCTGATTGATGCAGCCATAAAGAAAAGGTTAAGAGATGTTTAAATTGCCTCTGCTTCAGGCAGTTGCATTTTTAGTAAAATTTCTACCAGAAGCTATTAAAATATTTTAAAGTTTATCATTTGAAGAGAGTAATGTTCAACTGACTGGAAAATTCATGTATATGGAAAGCATCCCAGCGCCCCTACTTAACAGTGTGATGCGTAGTTCTTATGAATTGTGTGACCAGAAAAAAAGAGAACTAGCACTTCCTTTAAACAGAGTCTGCTTAGCTTTGCTGAACAGCTGTACCAGACCCTGAGCTAATATCCTTCCATCTGAGGTTTCACAGTGCTGACTGGCAATAAGAAAGTCACATGACACTGTGGGCTGAGAAAATGTTTTCTTCAGGTCCCACAAATGAACCAATGCAGGAAATTTCAAGACCCGAATGATACAAATGAAAGAAAATCCTTGTTTTCTTAGAAAACGCCTCCTCATGTCTGCACAGAGTGAAGTAACAGGTTCGGACTTAATGCCAAACCCCAGGGACACGGCTGGCTGCCATTTTTATGCTACGACTCACCAAACACTTCCCATGTATGGCAGGTTCTGTGCTGATTTTACTGTGATCACTTCAACTAACTCACTCAACTATCGCAAGGGGTATGCGTTACTACCACCTAACGCTTTAGGGAATGGGGACACTGAAAGGTGAAGGGCATGAGCACGCGGACCAGGCTGTGGAGTTAGGAAGTGGGGAGGTGGGACTTGGCGGCGGGCTCGCTCGCTCGCTCCAGACCAGTGCTCTGACCATATCCCACAGCGAGGACACAGTTTCAGCATCTCCATGTTACCATCAGGGCCTGCCATGTAGCTCTTACAACGAAGCTCCCTTCTAATCTTTTCTCTGCACATGGAAGAAGAGATGGAACATTTGGACAAACACTTCACGGGTCCCTCTCCACCCCCAAAGGCTTATTTGTCCTCAAATGGTCAGGACGCCCCAGAGCCATGTCAAACACCCGTCAGAAATCAGTAAACAAAATTAGAGATTAAAAATCCATACTAAGCAAAGACTCACAAGGTTGTGCCAAAAAGACACAAGGGGTCATGGGCCCTAAGTAGGATAGGGCAATTTGAGCAAAAAACATAAAGACGGCAATGGATTAAAAAATACCCAACGGATAAAAATGTATGAATGAGCTCATAATAATACTTATGGGAAAAAGTTAATTACTCCTTCCTGGAGGTTGCAAGGACACAAATTCACTTCTCCAAACATTTTAAGTCTGGAGACAGAATCAGGCCTTTATCTTGTCTTTCCTGTACAAAGTGTACATAAGGTAATCACAGTTCTTCCTTATGGAGGAATGCCAGCCTATAAATGCAGAAGGAATGACAGGATTAGGAAAATCATCATTTCCTAATTCCTAAAGGAAAGAATGGATGCAGCCATCGCCCATGGATGCCACGTCCATCACAGGAAAGGATGTTGGGGACCTGTCTAATGCAGTCAGGCTGACAGCGTCTGGGCAACCCCACTGAGGAGGGACCGTCAGACATGCTGTCCCCGGAGGAACGCACTCAGCACCAACTATGAGATGTTTGTGCCAAGAAGTCAGTACACACACAAACCTGCAGCTAACCACAACTCCAGATCTACTGCCCAATTTACAGAAAATACAGGTTACAGAGGATAAGCCAACAGATAACACACACCATGAGAAGAAATCCATCAGCCAAGAACCTATGAAGGAGCTCATTTCATCAACAAATCAATGGCAGGAGGGGAAAAGCCAGGGTAGCGGGGGAGGGAAGGACAACAGTAGAATAAAATACTTAGGAGACCAACAACCACTGCAAAATATGGAGCCTGTTTACTTCCTGAACTGGGCCAGAGCTGAGGAGCCGCTATAAAACCACATCCTTGCACTCACCGGAAATACGGACTGACTCTTACATTACCCTCGAAATTTCGGTCCATTACCTTAGGTGTGCGATGATGAAATGATGGTTGTTTCTTTAACTGGCCTCCTCAGTTAGAAACGCATACTGAAGAATCCGAGGTAAAATCACACATCTAGGGTGTGCCTTAAAAAACTCCAGAAACAGAAAGAAACAGGGAGGTGGGGGCATGCCGTTGGATAAATAACACTGGTAAATGAGGATAATTGTTGACGTTCAGAAAATTCTTGGAGATATACCATACTATCTTTGTATACCTAGGTGTTCAAATTTCCATTATAAGGCGGAAAGGGACATCAAAAAGAATTAAACCCCCCCTAGCCGATGCTCTTTTAGACAGCAGGACAATTTAGACAAGGGGACAATCTAGACATGGGGACAATTAGAAGCGTTTCCATGAAAGTCTACCTGCCTGTCCCTCTCCTTTTCTGCATTTTTTTTTTTTTTGAGGGCAGTGTCACTGGCCCTCATATGTGGGACCCGAACCAGGACCGCTGGCTTCCCAAGCCAGCAACGCAACCACCACACCACTCGGCCGGCCCCTTTTCTGCATTTTTAAAATTTTATTTTTAGATTAAATTAGTTTGGGAGCGGTTGTGTTTTCTATAACCTGAGAGTTAATGAAACAGAAATTTTAAAAATTAAAATTGAGGGCACCAAAGGACATATATTCAGTCCATATTCATCGGGTCCGCAGGCTGTGGGGATGCGCCCAGGTGATGACGCAGGCCCCTCCTCTCAACATAGTGGAGGCCAAAGCTTCCCCAGGATGGTCAGAAGCAGGGATGTGGTAACAGATCCAGGGTCCCAAATCCACACTGGCATTGAAAACGTCAGGAAGTCACAGCTCACGACCCTGACCGGGTTTCCACTGAGCCCCGGCCATGCTGCCCAAACTCATTAAATGGGAACTGTGCGTCACATGCAGGGGAATGCAACAGTTTTCAGAGATTAGAATGGGGTTTTGTCACACTTTCCAAGGTCAGCAGCACCAGGGAGAAAAAAGTAAAAGCACTCGGGATGGGGGTGGGGGCAGGTTGAGCTTTTCTCCTTCACTACCCGCCTCCACCGGAGAACAAAAATTAGAAAAAGACAGTATTTCAGCAAGGAAGACACTAAACCCTATGCAAGACGGAGAAAAGTCAGGAAACTAAAGAGGAAGCCCTCCGGGTTCTCGGTTCTGCATTTTGTCCTGCAGACAAGGCGGTGGTACCTGATGTCATTACTTTCGTCCCAAGGCACCAGTGGAGATGTCATTTCGGCCTCTTATTTCAATAGCAAGTTTCCACTCATTCACTTTCCTGCCTCGAAGGATCTGAGGACCTGCCTGGTTAACATCACAGGTTCTGGACAGCATCCTAAACTCGGTGACCTTAGGGAAGGTCCTTAACCTCTCGGTGTCTCGGTTTCCTTGTCTATAAAATGGGAATAATACCAGTACCTGCCATGTAGAGTGACTGAAAGGATTCAATAAGTTAATGCGCCCACAGAGCTCACACTGATTGCTGACTGGCCCATCCTAAGTGCTCAGTGGTCCTTGTGATTAAATGCTGTCACTGTAAGACACGCTGGATTCCAAAAACTCAAGTCCAGAAAGTTAATAGAGATTATCTCAATAGTTTTTTCTGTTTGTTTGTTTGTTTGTTTGCTTTAAGCTGAGCCATCCTACCACATGATGGCAGCTCATCAGCAGCTCAGCTCAGGCCAGGAATCAAACCAGTGACCCTATTGCTCAGAGATCGCACTCTTGAGCACACTCTTAACCACCTGAGCCACTCGGCCAGCCTGCTCAATAATGTTTTGTTTTTTTTATGTTGTCACATATTGAAGTGATAATATCTGAGGCACACTAGGTTAAGTAAAATGTTATCAGAATTAATTTCACCCTTTTTTACTTTCATTACTTTTTAAACCTTTTTAGTGAGGCCACTAGAAAATCTGAAATGATGTGTGTGGCTGGCATTTTACTTCTGTTGGACCTGGCTGCTCTGGAAGGTTGATCTCTGACACTAGAGACCTGCTCCCTTGCCTCCTTTGCAGAACTGCGAATTCGGTTTCCTGGGATGAAGAGCCTGCGCTGTATACTATACCATCAATAAGGTGATCACCTCCACACCAGAGCAATTACAGCCATGGGCTGTTTCTGAGGCTTTCCTTCACCCGGAGAAGGCGCCACCCTTATAAGACCCCAGAGATCTCAGCGGAATGGTGGCCCACAGCTGACACCCCAAATCTTTCCTGCACCTTCTTTTCTGATAGCATCAAGAACTGAAAAGCATCAAATCTGTAAGTCCACTTCATGAGCTTGGTACCTCTTTCCAAGGCTCATCAGAGCAACCCCATCAGCCTTATCTTTCCCCACTTTGGACCACCTCAGCAACCGACAGTGCACTGTGTCCTTGGTGTGATGATGCTCTCCCCGACTCACAAAATCATGCAGGTGAGCACTGTGCAAGCAAACTGCTAGGTTAGTGTGGGTTGTTGACAGAGCCAGGCCCATTGGGGGCTCTGCTCCCAACACCCACCCCTCCCCAAGGCTGGCAGCGCAGTTTTGTCTAGTAAATTAAGATGTCAGGCATTGGCATGAACACACGTCCTTGCTGGACTAACACACTGTAAATATTCACATTCTGCCTCATGTATATCCACCATGGAATATGTTTGCCACCCTGGTCTGGCTGACATCTGGGAAGAAACAACCGGACATTTATTGGGCGCCTACCATGTATGAACCACTATTCTAAGGTTTTCACATTTTAAGTTTTAATCCCCTCAACAACCCTATGAGATAATTTTACCAACGCTTTCCAAAAGATGGAGATGTTGGAATTCATTTATAATATGTCCACAAAACAGCTCCCTGGCCTGACACGTGCACACTTTTGATGTCCAAGATCAGACACCTCTAGCCATGGTTCTCTCTACCTAAACAGGAAGAACCTGGGCTGAAGCTTGCCCTGGGACCTGGGCCCCAAGTACTGAGTCTCCTCAAAGCCAATCTGAAAGCATTCGAGTGAAGAAGGGTTTCTCCAAAGGCTACTGCAGTGTGACACAGCTATCGACCTGCCTCAGAGACCCACTTTGCATTCCATTTCTCTTCCTTTCCTTGTTTAGCATGCCCGACAGGCAGCACTAGGGCAGAAAGCCATAATCACTATTCCAGTTTAGAAATTGCACTGTCCTCCTTCCCCGAGAAGATGGAATAAAATGCGCAGACGGCAGGCTCGGGCCCCAGGAAATTATACCCCACGCACCTCAGGATGCCAGACAGGAGCTGTTCCCTCAGTGTGTGTCTGGCAGGTGGGAAGGAATACCGGAATTCCCACCAGCCTAGAATCTCAAATGTCCTGAGGAATCCAACTCCTGTGTCACAACAAAGGACTTACTTTTCTATCTTTAGCGTACTGGCATTATTATGGCAGATTTGGGCATGTGGAGATAATTAGATCAGAAGGCAGCAGAGAGAGTAACCCAGCGGTGGTGAAGGTGTGCTGCTGCATTCTTAAATAGGCAGGTAGTTATGCTGCTGCTGAGAAGGTACAAGAGGACACAATGCGACCCAGAAACTGCTAGTGGTCACACGATCACAAGCGAAGCTGAAGTCATTCCTATCCTACGAGCTTTCTCAATGCCCTCTCCACACAGCACCGTTCTTTGTAACCCTGTGATTCTCTCTGCCCAGCTCCCTTTTCCAAAGTATCATTTAAGCTGGTCTACAAACTTCTTTGATACAGTCTTCACAAAAATAACCTACTGCTTGAAACTGCAGATTAAAAGCTGCACATTTTCAACAGAGGAAAAAACAATTATATATATATATATATATTAATATTATGGACCACCTTGGAGTTCAGTGATGACTGCCCCCCTAATCGATCATGTGGGCCAACAATTCCAAGCAGCATGTCTGTTTTCCCTGTTTTAAAACATTTCTGCAGCAGAGCTGGTTGTCAGCCAAGATGTTGTTTCTTTTAAATGAGAAATGCTGTACAAGCAAAACTACCTTTCCGTAAGGAAACTCTTATTACTGTAATACATCACCTCGAAAACTAGTGCAAAAAACTTCAAGGACTTTCGTCGTAATTTCCAAGGAACAGAACATCCTGGAGCCATCTAATATGAAATCAACTTTTTTGCTTATAAAAAAACAAACAAGATTCTATTGAAAATTTGAGGTAAAAAAAAAAAAATGATCCACTATGACTTTACGCCCTCATAAAAAAACGAAATAAATGGCTCTTTGAAATAAAAGGAAAAATACAAGAAAAAAAAACTGTCTAAACTTTTTGAAAATTAAAAATTGTAAACTCAGGACCACTTGACTTACCAAAAGCAGGTGGAAAAACATATTGCAATACTGGCAACTGATTGGAAAATATTCATATTAAAATTTACATCAACAGCTTCTTTCAAAAACATATTCATGCCATCTTTCTCTCAAAATTTTTTTATAATTTATTTAATCCCACTGAAATAATACACTCCTTATTTCGGTAGCATTGGTCTATCATTGGTGAAATTAACAGTCATCATCACAAGGGGAAAAAAAGCAATAACATCAGGTCAGAGCCAGGGAACTTCCATTGGTGACACAGTGACAAGCTACATAGATGAAAGGGGAAGATGAGGAATGAGATGCATTTCCACCAGGCCCATTCCTTCCTAAATGACAGCCTTACCAAATGGAGATCGTTTCTTCCAAAAGATGGAGTTTACACCTGGGAATCTCTAGTCCTTACCAGCACTGCAAGTTAGAAAAGGAATTTTTCAAATTCCACCAGCATAGCTGTCACTAACTTGAAAGATAGAAGCATGTTAACTGTCTATTACAAGAAGATGTGTGTGTGTATATATATATATGATTGAAAATGTATGTGATAGAAAATGACAGAATCAGCATCTAAGTTCTGAAACTGAAAACTAACCAACTCTTAATAACTATATTGTATATTTCAATGATCTTAAGGGAGGGCCTTTTTGTGAACCTTTGTACAGGAATAATTTGTAATCCTGAAAAAAAAAAATTCATCTGCTTACCACTGATCAGCCTTTCAATGGTATAGGGGTGAATTTAGGCTCATTTTATACAGAAGGACAACTTCGAGTCAGAGAAAGATGATACAATGAGCTGTGAGATCAATATTGCATTGTCTAGGAATGGATACAGATTTGCAGTTACTAAAGGAAAATAAAGGGCTCAACAGGGAAAAAATGTGGGAGGATAAGGAAATTCAATTGCTATAAGAAATATCTATTTTAGATTTACTATAAAATTAAGGGAGAAATGGTGAAGAGGTCACATAAAGGAGTCAAACCCCCAAATTTTACTCCATGAAGAGACAGAATGTGTAATTAAGTGACCTATGACATTTGTTGAAGTTACGTGGCTATATGCTTCCTACGGATATAGAATTCTGCAAACATTTCACAGAAGGCTTCCTTCTCCTTAACGCTACAGGGATGGCTCCATCAACAAATGCCTTCGGTATTTCTAAACCATGCATGCTAATTTGAAATGCTTTTATGAAGTTCACTAATGTAGAGAGGGACAAAATAAAAGCAAGTAAGTTTAAAAAAACAAGCCATGAAACAGAAACATTTCACCAAATTCCCTTTAAGAGATTGAATAAGCCCAGTTTCATGAATTCAGGTGTATCCAGAAGTGAAAAACATGGGGACAATTAGGTCTCTCTGAAGCAAATTCTACAATTGTATAAAATTATGTGTATGTGTGTATGTAATTTTTTTAGGCCATTCTTTTACCCATCATGTATCATGTACTAATTTTATTTTGTTCTTTTAACAGTTGGTTGGGGTCAAGTCTCACTCATCTCTTTGTCACGACACAAAGCATGGCCTTATACACTGTTGGTGCCCAATAAATGTTTATTCAGCCAGAGAGAATTCTAATGCCTTTGAATTCTACCCAGTAGTCAAGACAAGGTTAAATGTGAATGAAGCTCTCTAGAATGAGTGAGATTTGGTGCTGGCCAAGCCCAAAGACCAAGAGGCAGCTGATTAGTAACAGTCCTAGTGAGAACATCAGGCATAAGCCAAGCCAGCACGGAGATGGGCAAGAGGACTTTCCAGCTGTGGACCAGAGGGCACAGCCTTGGGGAACTCAGAAATAGAAAGTCAACTGATGTCGCAACAGAAAAGTAAAGAGTCTGTGTAAGAAAGGCAGAGTGTAGGCGCTCAGGGGCAGGATTTCAGTCCCTGGGCGGTCTGGCTATAGACATATGGGCGCTGATGCAAAATAAACAAAGCGCATATCAGATGGATGCCCGGAAGCAGGGCACAGGCTGGAGCACAGACCTGGCGACCACAGCTAGAGCCAGCTCTTGTCCAAAGGAAAAGGGAAGTGGAGTCGATAGAACCTGAGGAACCAATCAGAAGAGGGCAAGCAGCAGGAGAGAACAGAGCTAAGCCATCGAGACATCACATGAAGGATTCCTAACCTTCCTTGGATAGGAAAGGCCTGGGCCCAGATCCCAGGAAAGGTCTGAACATGCTGAAGGGTTTAAGAAGCTCTGGGTAGACAGACGAGAAGGATTCAGGGCGTTTCGTGGGCCTTTTGTAGGCTACACGTACGTTTTGAACTTTATTTTGATAGCAACATGCTTAGACATACTTAGTGTTGTTTATCATGACCACACAGGTGAACGTATGGACAGAACTTTTAAAAATTTCTGGGCTTATGAATTCTAGGCCAGTCGAAACCAGCTGAGTACAGCTTTTCAATGACTTTCCTGTCACTCGGCTGAGACACAGGAGGGAACGCTGCCCGTCAAAATGCCGGGGAACCCCCAACTGAGCAGCATTCAGGACCCCAGAGTCTGCCCACAGGAAGCTGAAATTCCTGGGTGGAGTTCAGGGAGTCCACGGGATTTTAGCCTGGACACTGTATCCTCTAACCAGGGCTTTGGCTGTGACAGGCAGACAGTCTGCCCTCTCTCGAAAGGCTTTCCTTCTCTTCCGCCCTGGTTCTCAAACGTTTCCATGGTTATTAGAAACGGCTTACACATGAATAAATGTCAAAATAACAAGTCATAAGCACTAAAAAATACAAAGATACTCCACATCCCTCTGCTCAAAGTCTCCAAAACTCAACTATTCACTGTTAAAGGAAATTGTATATTTTAATCTATAAGGTGTATATTTTATAATTCAAGTATGGTTTTCTTTAGTAGTCAAGTTTTATATAGAGAAAGATACAGCACACAATTTGAAAAAAAATAAACACAAGACTCAAATTAACATATACCGAGCTTTCAATAATCCAAGAAACACTGTTAGAACACCAAAACAGGAAAAGTACAGAAAAGATTTAAGTTCCTAACACTTAGTTATCACCATTTGCAGCCTAGAAAGACAAATAAATAACAGTCTAAGATCAGCAGACACCATCCCTGACAACCATATTTACAGTAGGACCCTCCACACACACAGGCCTCGCTTTAATAGTAACCCCTTATTCTCTTTAACAGGAAAAAATAGAGTATTGTATCCCTTAACACAATTGATAATTATGCACTCACTTGTTTGTGGACTCATTCAATGCCTGTCCCCAGTACTTCACTGTGAGTTCCCCGAGGTCAGGAAAGGTGACAGTTCTGGTCACCACTAAGCAACTGTTCTAGTGCATGGCAGGCATTCATGCAAACTGCGATGGAATGATTGACTGAATTCATGAATAAACACTATCTTCTTTTAGGGTCACAGACTTTAAACAGACACATCGATCAGAAAAACCTGCCTTTCAAATCAACCAAGTATAAAGCTGACCCTGAAACCCCATAATATGTGCAGACAAGAAAAATAGCTGCAGTTAAATAGAAAGTAGCTAGATGGACACAACAAAACATAAAACTACTCCTCACTCATAGTTATAAATATATTTGGTAGCTTTTGAGCCCATTAATATATTACTACCGACATGACGGCAGATAAGCTATGACAAATTTAAAATCAATAAAAAAACTAATGAACAGGATTTTATGTTTGTAGATTTACTGCACACATTAAACAGTGATAAATATTTCTGAAACAAGGACTCACAAACAGTAGTTCATCTTCTTAATTCTGTTATTACAATTTTACAATCATATGTTTATTTTTAGGCTTCATGACACCTTTTAACAAAAATAAATTCTGGCAAATGAACATGAGCTGTGTTAGCAGCCTACATATGCCAACTGTCATACCTCCTTCCAACTGTGAAGAAGGAATGTTACATTATGCATGCTCTGATAGAGTTATAATTCAGGTATTAGTGGCTATGTAAATCAGTTGTTAAAATGAAATATCGCCAAGGGAAAATTACATACAATCTTACCCAAAGATAAGTTAGTTGGCGACTGCTCTTTTGAGATCAATGTGGAATCCAAACGGGTGTGCATGCTGAATTAATGGTGTCCCAGGCTCTCCACTCCCTTTGGGAAGATGACAGAGCAGCTACTGCAAGTCATTCTGCGCTCCAGCTGAGGCGAGTAGACAGAGGCCACCAAGGCCTGCCTAAGCCTGGGAAGATGCCACCCTCTCCACCAGGCCTGCCCAAAGAACTGCCTCTTTCCCAGGACCCAGCCCATGGGCCCCACCCTTGCTCTCCCTCATCAGGAAAGTCTTCCCACAAAATCGAGATAGCTGCTCCCTCCCCTAACAAGCATCCACATCCAGGGTCACAGGTATCCAAGTGCACAGGAAGGCCAAGTTCACCCCTATCTCCCCATCACAGCTCAGCAAATTCAAGGACCATGCCAGGCACTCCCATTTCCCCCAGGTCTGGCACTCACTAGACATTCAAAGGTTTACCAAAGGAAAGAGGAGGTCAGAAACTATGATGAGTGAAAGCTATCTCCAGATAGACTGACAGACAGAAGAGGCAGGCAGATATAGGGATACACAGAAATATATAGAGATATCATCAAAAAGCTATCAGGGCAAAGGGAAACACATTTTTAAGATAAATTCTGCACTTAAAGAATATTTATATCCCAAATTCTGAGCTTTAAATTGAGAGTTCAATAACCAAGCGAAAAAGCCAACGCTGAGACGTTTCTATGGAATAGCCATTCATCTGTTGTGAGAGTCTCCTCGGGACTGAATCGGGGTGTGATCACGGAAGGACAGGGTGGGGGGACAAACACAGTGAGAGTTCCACTTCTAGCACCACTTCTAAAGAGGAGAATTATTATGGTCAACAAACCACCAAAAGGAAAAGTCATCTCCTCAGAATTCACAAGCACTTTTATCAGAGCCAGACAGTCCCTCGGCATAAATTCAGCTCCATCATCCCAGTGTAAGGTCATGCAGATTTTCTATAACTCATCCCACAAAATGTCTTTTGGGCTTAGATGATGGTTTCCCCGCAAGCACCACAGCTCTGATCCACAGACGGGTGAAATACATGCTATAAAGAAGAGACACTTGTTTTTCACACGTGGTTGCTTAGCATCAAGTACTTTCATGTCAAATGACAAATGGCGCCAATAAAACAGCTTATTACAAAAGCTACCAATCAGCCCCGGAAAAGCCATGACCCGATGCTAACTTCCCGAAGCAATTCTCTTGGTTGAATTTGATATTTATGGTTGTTATGATCTTTTACACAATGAAATCCCTCAGAACCCCTCTCCCTTGGTTTTTGTTTTTCTGTTTGTTTGTTTGTTTGTTTGTGAACTGCAATACCTCACTTTGCAACCATAACTTTTGTGCCTTTCCCACCCTGGCAAATATACTTGTTTTTATTTTTGCCCTCAAATAGGTCTGTAGTCCGTTCTTTGACCTTCTACAGTTTACGCCCACTGACCAATTTTCCTTAAGCTCTTCGTACCCAGCCCTTATCCATCACCCGGCCTGGAATGCTGATGCTCTCAGGGCTTACCTAAGGGTCACACCTCCCCACCCCCACGACAGGCAGAGTGATCTCTGCCCTCTTCCCCGGCCCCACCGGGGCCCTACCACCTGATGCAGCATACACCTCACTCTGTGGTTGGCTATTTATCTGTCTCCCACCGCCAGGCTGAGGTTTTCGAGGACTGGAAACGCAGCCGACCACAACACCCAACTAATGGCAGGTCTCAGTAAACGTATGAATAGTGAGCAAGTGAATGAGAAACTGGGATGCAGGTGAGGAAGAAAGAGAAAGCCAGAAACACCGTGGATTCTGAAGGTAGGCACAGCACCATGGTTAAGAGGAAAAGACTCCAGAGCAAACTGCCAGGGTTCAAGTCTCAGCCCAGCCATTTCCAGCTGTGTGGCTTTGGGAAAGGGCTGTAGCTGTGAGTGTCCTGAGGAATAACTGAGTTAATACATGTCAAACGCTGCTTTTAAGCATTCTGAACACTTTGTGAGAAATTAACATTTACGCAATGAATTCTGGTTACTCGATACCAATGAGATTCTTTTAAATTATTACTAAAATAAATAAGAACTTTAAAAAAAATTGTTTGAGAGTTTTCTTTCTTACCGAAAGGAAGCCAGCTGACAGATGCCCAGACTTCTGCCCATGGCGATGCTGACTTGGGCACATGTCTGAGTTTACCTACCACGACAAAGAATTCACTTAGAGCTACTACATGAACTCACATTACATGAAATAGCTCCATTTTTTTAAACTAATGAATCATCCTGATTGTTTCAAAAATATTTTAGGAAAATAGTACGTGATGAGTTTCTCAAGTTCTCAGGTCACAATCCCCAAATTTGGAGAGCAAATGGAAACTAAGAACCAGGTGGGCTCTTTCTAACACCGCTAGAAAATGGTAGGTGCTGAAAAGTGAATGGGAACTCGAGTCCAGAGAAGTCATCACCACTGATTCAGAGCACCTCCTTCCTCCCTTTCTACCCTAGCCCCAGGCTCCTTGGGAACCAACGGGACGGCCAAGGCGCCATCCATCCTCTTAGGCGGGGCAGGAGGCCTGTATGCTCAGGGGAATCGGTGCTGCGGAATACTTGGTCAAGCCCTTCAAATCAAAGGCTCGGTCTAGGGTTAGGGCAGATGGAGGAAAGATGGTCTCTACAGGATTAAACACATACTGCAGATACCGATGGGGCTCTTGTCCTCAGAGCAGCCCTAAACAATCTCTCCTCTTCTCTGAGACCTGGAAGCCAGTCCTGCCGCCCGTCAGGACACCACCCAGGCCACCTCCTCAGAGAGCACCTTAGCAGCCTGAGCTTTACTCCCACAGGGGATCACAGGCAAGCTCCCAGCCCCATTCCCAGCTCTCTTCTCCCAGAGGAGGCCAGTGCGTGCAGGGCAGGCTCTGCAGAGAAGCTGGGTCTGATTGTCTTCCTAGAATCCCAGTCATTAGAGAACAGGGGTTAGGAGGTTAACGGTCTCTCAGTCTTCTAAGGGTACTTTCTCACAACAGATGTGTTATTGCTACTGTATGTTCAGGAATATGAATCATAACATGCAGTAATTATTACTGAATTACTTTTAAGCACACCACTGAAAGAGGATGCCTCATTAACCAGCCATGCTCCCTCCATTAGCAAACTAATCATTACAGCAGGGCCCTCAGAGAGGAAGGTGGAAAAAAACTTCCCAACTCCCAACCTTGACAGCCCCTGCACGTTAATTGCAGGCCATGGCTTGTGAAACTTGGCTGATTGCAAGGAAAGTGCCAAAACTCAAAATTAATGTTGGTGGCTACCGAACTCTGAGCATCAGTCATCAGAAGGAGTCTTCTCCCCAGCCCCCTGATCAGACGGCATAATTTACTGGGTTGTCCGAAAAGTCATGATGTATTTTTTTCTATGTTTTTCATTGCAAAAATGCGTCATGACTTTTCCGACAACCCAACAGAATCCACAAGTATAAATACCGTGTTTTAGGAGAAAAATATCCAAATGACCTCCTGTGTTTTCAAGTTGTACTCAGGAATATAGAAAGAATATAAAAAGTTTAAGGCGGAAGTTTCAAAATGCTTATAATCTGAAGGGGAGAACAAACTACAAAATAGGTGGGGAAATAGAAGGTAATCGACAATTAACCCGATACTAAATGGTGTGAAATCAATAAGCAGCAGCAAATGGGGCTCAAACAAGGCAGAGATCAGCAAAGCTGGCGGAATGGCATAACTATTTCAAGAATAACCATTATGATTCAAGAAAGGGATTGAAGCATCATTTTAAATTACCCCCTGGAGCTCAATATGCCACTGGGATCATTAGAAAACAGGAAGCGACCAGCACTATCAGAGATATGTCACAGACCACAATGAGGACATTATTCTGCTTTTGTATCCAAGGACAAAATCTCATATCTGTCACCTTGGAAGGTGATCTGAAACATGTTTAGGCTAACTCAGGGATGACAGAATACTGATCTTTTCCTTTTTTTACCAGCTTTTAGTTTCAGGCTTTCTTCTAAATAAATTACGGAAAATGATAATAAAGAACATAGCAATCAGTTTCAGGAAACAAACTTAAAAATCACTGTGAAAATCTAAAACACTTCTCAAATAAAAAGCATATTTAAAAAAATGGACACCATGAGGAGAACGTAGGTAATGGGAACACAGGACCTCTTTGTATTACTTTTACAATTTCTTACTAATGTAAAATCATCTAAAATATTTTTTAATCATCTTGAGAGCAAAATCAAAATGCAAACGTTGTACTATTGGGTTGTCGGAAAACATAGAAAAAATACGTCATGACTTTTCCAACAACCCAATATATGAGTTTACTTGAATACCCATGACAAGTTTAAAATCTGGTTCTAAGTATCATTGACGCAAAGGCATAAAGCCATGAGTTTCTAGCAGAAATTTCTTGTAAGAAGCCCTATGTAGGATGGAGAGGCAGGTAACGGAAAATGGATTCCACAGCACATTTTATTTGGTAATTCCTAATTGCTACGTCCTAATATTTGTGTCCCCCGCAAATCAAAATTTCGTATGTTGACTCCTAACCCCGAAGGTGATGGTATGAGAGCAGAGCCCTCATAAAAGAGGCCTGAGAAGGCTCCCTGGCTCCCTCCCACCATGAGAACATAGCGAGATGACCCCAGGGCCCCCAGGGCCAGCCCTCGTCACACACCGACCTGCCAGTGTGCTGGCGTCGGTCTTCCCAGCCTGCAGAGCTGTGAACAGTACGTTTCTTGTGATTCTGAGCCACCCCGTCTCCACAGAGAGCAGGCGAGTGGTCTGAATAGACGCACGCCGTGTAGCCCCGAGCAAGAGACGGGAGCCTAACACCCAAGCACAGCTCTGGGGAAGCCTCCACATGGCGTGAGGGCACCTGGTGCCACCAGGTGCGAAGGGATCCCAGGCGTTTCTCTTAGGCATAAGACAAAAGCTGTTTGTCCAAAAGGGTGAGCGTCCATTCTAATCTGCTTCCAGAGACAGATCCCCAAACTGCACAAGGCCTCTGGGCTCATGGAAGGTGAGACCAGCACACACCAGGGCACAACCCTGCGGGTCACGGTCAGACATGTAGGAAACCTTTCCGCACAAAGCACACACGGGGGGGGGGGGGGGTCGCTGAGGGGCTGCGGGCCACACAAGGCTTTTTTTTTTTTTTTGCAGGGGCAGCAGCAAAGATTCCACCCTGCCATTCAGACGTGTTTGACAGAGCATCCGGGAATCCACACCTGGGAGGGTGGCAGAAAGGCTTTGCACTCCACAAGTTTGCAAACTGGGCATTACCAGTGTCCTGAGCTGGCCAATACCTTCAGATAGTCCCAAGGAACATCTAAGTCTAAGTAGCCAGGCTTCCTGACCAGGCCTTTGAAGTCACTCCCCCAGAGAGCTGAAGGAACTGGCTGGTGACAGGACAATTACCGTATTTTGCTGTGCATAATGTGTACCCACGATTTTGGCCCAAATTTTCAGGGGGAAAAAATCTTTTGTTTTAATTTTTTTAATTCAAATTTTTATTTGTTTACATTTAGGCACCTTGGGTTTTTTTTATTATAAAGGAATTTTCACATTTATTTTTCTTAACACACTATGGTACAAGAAATTTTATGTAATAAATAATTATAAAACACAAGAAAAGATACAAGGTATTGAGAAATTTTATGTACCGGTAAGAAATTTAAAATACTTACGAATCACAGAAGACCAAGAATTCTTTGTCTCGTTGCAAGTTCCCCATAAGTTCAACAAAACTGATGATAGTATTCCTGGGTATTATTTTGCATACAGATATCGTTATTGATTTCTAGTTACATTTTTAACTCATAAGCGTAAATAAAAGAATTAAAAACATTTATATAGATATTGAATCAGTACTACCCATGTATAATGGCCATCCTTATTTTTCCCTCACCAATCTGGGCAAAAAAGTGTGCATTATACATGGCAAAATACGGCATTTCACATTTGTCACCTGAAAGCAGAGAATGACTGACCAAGGCAGTAAAGACTTCTGTATGGATTGGAAAGATAAATGTATTAAGTTCTGCCTTGGCTTCTTTTCCTCTTGACCTTATGAGAATGAGAAAAGATATGTATGCAAAAGAACACACAGCACCACTTAAGTCTGAAGGGAAAAGAAGGATAGGAGAGTAACATATTACTCTGGGCAAGGTTTTGTTTTATAAATTACTTGGCAGCATTTGACCAAATTCATAAAGAAATTTTAAGTACCATGTTTTGGCCATAGATCATTTCCATAACAGTCTAATAGCTACATAGTACACTAAATTTTTGAGGAGCTGATTTAATGAACTTATTAAACTAATTAAATTCCACAGATATTCATTGACTATTTATTATGTATGAGGCATTATACTAAGCCCATTTGTACAAGGCCCTGCCTTCAAATACTTTACAATCTAATCAGAGAAAGAGGAGCAAACATGTAAGGTATACAAATAGCCATCTTTTAAGACAGAATTGTGTGTCTCTGCCTCAAAAAAAAAACAATTCATGTGTTGAAGTCCTAACCCCCAGTACGCCTGTACCTGGAGACAGGGCCTTCGAAGAGGTCATAAGGGTAGGGCCCTACCCCAGTCTGGCTGGTGTCCTTCTAAGAAGAGGAAGGAATACCAGGGAGGTGTGTGCACAGAGAAAAGGCCACGTGCAGACACAAGGAGAAAGCTACAGGTCACACAGAGGCCTCGGGAAACAACAAACCTGCCAACACCTTGGACTTCCAGCCTGCAGAACTGTGAGAATCTAGATTTCTGTAGTCTAAGCCAGCCGGGCTGCGATGCTTTGTTACGCTAGCTGTACCAGACCAATACAGCCACTCCGTAGGGAAAGTGGGATGCATACCATAAGAGGAAAGAAATGCTTTTCAACCCAAGGAATCAGGAAAGGCTTCATGGGAGAAGCTCCGGGGATGGGACATGGGTGGAATTCTGCAAAACGAAGGGGTGGAAGAGCAGGGGGTAAAAAAATCATTCCAGAAATGACCCCAGGGGAGCACGGGCGAGAGCCTTTAGGACAGCAGCAGGTTAGCTGCCCACTTCGGTGACATCCTGATCGCCTGTGGGAAAGGACGTGACACTCTATTACACCCATACAGCAAAGGGCTCTGAACGTCAGCGAGACACTTTTCCTGAATTTGGTGGAGGCAGGACAGCACATACAAGGGAAATTTCCGTTATCCTGCCTTCTGGGGCCACACGGAGGGCTCTCTCAGAACAGGGAGCCGTGCCCGGGAAGGACAATGGCATTAATCAAGTTTCTCACTTTTCCTTTAAACAAAAAAGCACACACTGAAGTTCCATGTACAAATTCATTACAAGATCTCAGATCAGTGAAATACAAACAACTCTGAGATTACATCCCTAGAAATACAGGGACATTAGTTCACTGCAAACCAGCCTGAATTCTGAAGAGCTTGCAAACATAAAAGCCACCCTCTTAAAAAGGATACTAACCCAAATTCTAAATTCAAACTTATTACATAATGTGCTAGGTGTCTCATGGAGTCATACATATCCTTCTAGGAAACTGAATACAGTGCCTAAACCAATCCCTTGTTACAAGCATGCCGTGCCTTTAAGATGATGGCACAATTCCCTCTGAATGGAAATTTCTACCTCAATTAATACATGAGAAGGTGTAATATTTTACACCGTTAATTACACCACGTATTATTAGAGACCACTGAGGACACTGCTAGATCATTCCCCTGGCAATAAGACATCTATTTATACTCCCTTAATTTGCAGACCCCAGTGAAATTTAGAAAATTTCAACGGTATTTAAAACTTCACTCATTACAAGAACATTGGCCAAACGCAGTAAGATTCCACAGAGATAAACTAAAAACCCATGTCAGGCCTGACCTTTAATTACATCCTTTTTGTTTATCCTAGACAAATATCAAAATACCCATTATTGCATTTCAATACCAGTAAAAACCCAACAATTGCTAAAGAAACCATGGAGATGGATGTTGCAACCCTGCTTCTTACAGATATAATCCAGTAGAATGTGGGGAATTTTAATTTGCAGTCAATACAGCCAGGCTCCTTACTTCTGAACACTGCTAGGGACACAGGATATAAAGGTAACCAATCCCTTGCAGTGTTTTTATTTTTTATTTATGCCAATCTTATGTATTGAGGAAGGAGGAAAAAGGAAGAGAAAAAAATACGCCTACCCCAATCCTAACCCCTTTTCAGGAGGCTGATGTGAGAGCAACTCACATCATTCTTCTTCGCCTCTCCGGAAGAATGACTCTCAATAGGAGACACTTCCTTCCTTTAGGAAAAGCAGGCTGACTCCCTGGCCACAAGGTGACATCCCAGGGGAAGGGCCATCAGGCGGGGTTTCCCAGTGCAGCACCAGGGGCAGGCTGGGTGCCCTTGAACCCTGCAGCAGTGCCTCCCAACAGTCCTCTTCCTGCTATATTTCCACCCCCGACCCCACCAAATAATAATAATAATAATGTAAAATAAAATAACCAAGCCAGAAGTGAACAGCAGGGGCTCTTTCCCAAAGGAAATATCTTTGCTGATCAGGCTTCTTTCCTCCCGTTAGGACAATGGAGGAGGCAGCCCTTAGGGCCAGACCAGGGCCAACTGGACCCCTTTACAGCCCCAAATGAGACACAGAGAAGGAAAAAGGTAGAAGGCAGGCGTAACGTATAAAAAGCAAGACTGTTCTGTTGAAAGGAATGCTACTAGAGTCAGGCATTCCAGCTCTCAACTAAATGCAACCAGCTTTCATGAGAGAAGTTCCTTGGGCCACCTGCTCTCAGTAAAACTACTGAACTAAAAATAAGAATGTACTGATTTTTAGAGAGATGGTGTCTCAGCATAAAAGCAAGTACCTCAGGTTTTAAGAAAGTTTGGAGGGATGCTCGTCACTGAACAAGCACTGTGTAGCTGTGAGCGACCAGGGTGCATGTCTATACATAGCACTGTTTTTCTGTTAAGCTGCAGTGAAAAGCATCTTGAATGCAGCACTGTGTCTGAAAGTGAAGCCATTTGTGATTCAGCTTTGTTTTTTTAATTAAAATGGAATAACTTAACAGATAACTTTCCAATAAAGGTTTAAAAAAAAGAACCCTCAAATACTAGAAAACCTTACCTTAAAACATTGTTTACACTTGCAGAACTCAATGACGGTTGGAATACAAGTCCATACAGGTGAGGGCAGCGACTGACACTCCTCACCCTGTGACCTGAGTCCAAGGTGACAAGGAGTCAAGTGCCAGCCGTCTGTTTCAGAGCCTCAGTCTTCAACAGCATGGCTTTTGAAGCTTCAAAAGCATGTGCCAAGAAACTAAACCAAATAGCATAGAAAGCGTTTACGAGTGATTACTCCTGGACCCGCACCCCAATATTAGGCCTGTCCATGGAGGAGCCACCTTCATGGGGTGGAGGCAACACTGGGCAACGGTCGTACACAGAGGGGGTCATCCCGGGATCTCTCAACCAAGATGGGGATCCTGTGTCCAGAGCGACCTCATCCCTGCTTGGAGAGACTTCCTGACTGCAGTCCTTCAGACAGGCACACCCAGCGCCCCCTGCTCAGGGGAATCAGCTGGGGGCAGGGGGCAGCTCACGCTGCAGGAGAAGCCTGTCCCATGGGTCCGTGCAGCTCCCCTGCCTGCATCCCCCCATTCCAAGTGCGGCAGGACCTCAGCCAGGAGAGCGCCCACCTGGGTCCCGTCCATGCTCCTCCGCGAGCCTCGAGCCTCCAGCCCGGCCCTCTGACATCTTCCTAGCAGGTGTAGAAGGTGCAGGCGACCCATGTAAATCTCTCTCCACCTTCCCATGAGAAGTCTCTGAATCTCATTGGCTATTGTTCCCGCGCCTCAGGGACATTTTCAGGAAAAAAAAAAAAAAATGGAGACAGTTCCAGTTTCTCCAACTCACCCACTGTCCTACGCAGAAAACCTTAGTTTTCTCCCAGTTTCAACCTCACGTCTTGTACCCTCACCTGGCACTTAACACTGTCTTTGAGGATGTGATGGGTTGCCATCGTGAGACAACTGGCTTTGTACTCAGCAAACCACCGATTTTCCAATAGGATCCTTGGAATGCAGCAGTCGATTATGAATAGGAAAGGGAGAAAAAAAAATTAAACTACTGCATATCCAATAACAATGAGCTTGCAAATAAAAATACAGCAAGAACAAACGATGTCAGGGGCTACGGTGAAAGAAGTCATTATTAGGGACTTCCTGGGGCAGAGTGGGGCGTGGGCCAGTTCTAGTGGTTTCAAGGCCAAAGAGAGGCTATCCTGAGTCTCAAACAGAAGACCAGCGTCTGAGACCCAAGGAGAGGCCCCAGTGAGTGAGAGCGAAGGAAAAACTGGGACCCTGGGACCACAGCTGGGCTGAGGAGAAGGGGGCAGCTACACCGAGGCCAGGGGTCCTCACAATAAGGTCAGTAGCCCAGAATGGGCTGATTTGGGGCACCATGGAAGATAAACAGGAAAAAAAGGAAATGATGAGGATTAAGAAAAGGGAAAGAAATCTTTGAAAACGGATTTCTCTGTGTCTGACTCCATAAAAGTCTTCCCCAAACAGAAAAGCTTCGGTAAGTTTAGCTTCTTTTCAACATATTCTATAAAGGATTAAGACAATTCCCTGTCAGGACCCAGCCAAATGCAAACCATCTTTCTGTGCCTTCCTCTCACTTGATTTCCTTGTTTCATTACGAAGTGCCTGCTCTATAAGTCCTTCAGCCTCAAAACGTCTGTGTGTGTTTGGGCGTTTTGTCCGGCCAGCCCCGATGCAGGAACCACACCGAAAATCGGACCCACCTCACTGTGCTTCCGGAATGAAGGCGGGAACGAACCAGCCACACCGGGTAAGCCCTCATGGCGGAGTGGCTCCAGAGGACGATTGCTGGGAAATACCGGTTTCCTTAGTCACGCAGGCCTTCCAAATACTGATGCATTTCATTATGCAACAGGAAAATCCTGCAAAATCCCCTCAGAAGAGTTTCAAGTGTTGGTACCCTATGAAGTTCACAGTGGCAGACACACCTTTTCCAAAATTCTCAGTGTTGCCTGAAAGGCATTTTATCATTGGCAATAAAGGCCATCAAATGCCTTGAAGTGACAGGCTTGTGTTGTTCATTTGCAAGAAAATGTCTGCCAGATCCCCCAGTCTGAATAACTAATATGTCAATTAGCCTTCCGTATAAAAATGGTGTTCCTTAAAACACACACACACACACACACACACACACACACACACACACAAGCAGCTATTTCAGCTTACAACTCAAAAATCTGTGGAAGTGCCTGGAGGTGAAAAATTCCATGTCCACAGCTTACAGCCATGACCCTGACTATACTAAGGTGACAAAAGTTCTCCCAGCGTTGTCTTTCCACCATTAACACAAATGCCAAACCCAGTGAAAAAGGCACATCACATCTCAGTATTATTAGGAAGATATTATAGCTGCCGTTCCAGTTCCCGCTTCTCCCAACTAAGCTGCATGCCTCACTGCGTCCCCAGTACTGCCAAGCACCAAGCTCTGCCCAGGACACAGACTCATGGCCTTTTTTCTTTTTTGATGTGTGTGTATGTGTGTTATAATACATATCACATCAAGTTTACCATTTCGACCATGTTAAAGTGCATTTCAGTAGCACAAAGCACACTCAATGTTGATGCAACAGTCCCCAGTACCTAGTTTCAGGACGTTCTCATCAGCTCAAAAGGAAACCCCACACCCAGTATCCGTCCCTGCCCACACCCTGCCTCGCCCCAGCCGCTGGCAACCACTAATCTGCTCTCTCTCTGGACTGTGTATACATATGAGACAGAAGTCAGTACTTGCTGCTTATGTATCTAGATATAAGAGACCACACACATACCCACATGATGCCTGCACCAATCTATACAGAGAGAGTGATATGTATGCCACAGGCACTGACAACTTCCCTCGGAGTCCCCACATCTCAATAACTTACAGGCTGCAACCCTCGAAGCCCACCCACCTTCACAAGCCAACTTCTGGGCCTTCTCAAGGGAAAGTGCCACATTTATTGTGGTATTTAAGCACTTCTTAACACACTTAACAGAAGTTAAGACCAAGCTACCATTTGTATTTGGTTTGTATCTTTTTTTAAATGTGTCGCTGATGACATCTTGAATGTTGGGTCCCTAACCTTCTTTTCCACACAAGCGCTGTGCTTGTCGTAGTGCAATTGTGTACAGCAGGGCGACGTGTGGGAATGCAGGAGCGGCCTCACAGAAGTGACAGGGGGTTGCCTACAAATGGGAGCGTCGGTCCCAATCAACCTTTCGTGATGTGCTTCTTCCTTGCCTTCCTGGCAACCCTGGACATCCAAACAAAGTGCCGCTGCCCGTATTCAAAGCCTCTCTCCACTCAGCTCCCTTTCAAACGTCTTCGCACACCAGCATCAGTAGGCAGGGCCTCCGCGACCACCGTCAGAGAAACCCATGAAAGGCCTCCTGCTCTAGACACACAGCTGCTGTGTAAGGAACGCGTGCTGCACTGATCAAATCACCCTCCCTTTTCCACAGAAATCTGTGATCTGCAGAAACAAGACTGGAGAAATGGTTTCTCTAAAAATCCCTGGAGCTTCCTTATGCCACATTCAATTTTTCTCCTCCTTAAATTTTAGAGAATTTATGGGAATTATTAAGTAATTTATTGCCACACTTAACAAGACTTAATTGGGCTGCTTCAAATGAAAGTCATTCAGAGAGAAAGAAGATGATGATTAGAGTAAGGAAGGGAGATTGCAGAGTCATTTGGGAAAAACATTTTGGCCTCTCAATGTAACCAAATATATCACGAAAAGAAAATTCACACTTCATATACAAAGAGAGTAATAAATACTCAATGGGTCTACATTATAAATAGAAATAACTGCCCAAAGAAAAGCCTTCCTCTTATACCTGTTGGCCGGGTGGCCCCAAGCCTTCCTGCCCACTGTAACGCAGACTGAGATGCTAAAACCATCTTCTTTCGAACTCCTAGGACCCAGTCCAGGGCCTGTGCTCAGCCCATCAATCAAACAGGCCTGTTGGGCAGAACAGGAGAGGGGGGAAGAAACTGGTGACATTACTTATGACTTCTGCACTCTGGCCCTAGTGGGGCTTCCCAACATCCCATGTGCGGCCCTCACGCAGGCCTGGCCCAGGGGCCTCAGCGACCACGCGGAGACACCCAGAACCTTCACTTCCCCCGAACGGGAGGTGTGTCTCTCCCTAGAGATCTAAATGTTCGGTGCCCACAAACAGTCTTATACACCTTCATCTTCTCCCAATGAGACTGCGCAACTGTGAGCAAAGCGAGACGGGGATGGGACCAGAGCCAGTCACGCCTGTTAGCTGCCTGTTTCCAACAACCGTTGGCAGGGAAACACCCTTAGACAACAGCCAAGGATTTCTGTCATTCCGTCAAGGACCTGGGACAGGAGAGGGGAGAGGGGTCCCACTCCAGGACAAGAAGCGGAAAAGTGGAAAGGACAGCAGAGAAAGGCGAGTGGGGAGAAAAGGCAGCTTTGAGGGAACTGAATGAAGTCCAACATCCCAGAGGCTTTGCCAGAAGCCTCCCTGCTTCCCCACCACAGCCACAGCCTTTATTTAGCCTCTGTCCCCACCACCAGCCCAGGCAGCGGGAAGAGGCGTGCCGGAGACGGTAGCGCCTGGTCTTCCAAAGCTAGGAAGCCAACACGGTCTCAGGCCCCGGACGGTGCTGTGGCACTCAGACACCTCAGACACAGTAAGGCCGGCCTGAGAAGCCAGCGCTTACTGGAACATCACGTCTATGGCAGCACATGCACCAAATCCGGGCAAATACTAAAAGCCTTGGAAAGACAGACAGCGCTTTCGTAAGGAAGCAGTGCAGGCTTCAGACAAAGTGTGGGTTCCGAAGTCACACATCCCGGGGTCAGACCCGCTCCATCCCTCCGTGGCCTGGGTTCCAGGCGGTAAAAACAATTTCTCCACCCACTTCTGCTAGTATTTGCTTAACATTTATTCCTGAGTGCAAAAAAGTGACTGCAAACAATCTTAATGGAATCCTGCTTTATTTGATATTAATAGTATCAGACTTGATTATCACCTGCCATTGCTAATAGATCTTAATCTTTTTTTTTTAATTTTGGTGAGTTATTACTTTTTTTAATTGTGGCAAAACACACAACGTACACCATGTTAACCGTATTTCAGTGCACAGTTCAGTAGTGTGAAGTATATGCGTATTGCTGCGAAACACACCTCCAAAACTTTTCCATCTTGTAGAATGGAAACACACCTCTAACCAACAGCTCCCCATCACCCCCTTTCCCCAACCCTGAAACCACCATCCTGCTTTCTATCTCTAAGCATTTGACTACTGTAGAGGCAGGTCACTATCTTCCAAGGCCATCCCTTATAAGCAGTACTTCGTTAGATTTTTTAAAACCCAGCCTGAGTTTGAAGCCTCTAGTGTTTCATCCAAATGCATTTACTGAGAAGACAGATATATTACCACTCATTTTGATATTTGATATTTGATTTAATCTTTTTTGTGTGTTACATGCTATGTACTTTATCTTCCGTTTCATTACAAAGACTAGGTTTTTGTCTGCTTGTATTTACTTTCGTATTTGGGGAGTTTAAAGCTCGTTTTATGTTAGTGGTGTGCATCGATCTGATACACATAAACCATACATGTTCTCTACCGATGAACTCAAGAGCAAGATCTCGCGCGATTCTCTCATATGCAGGGATGAGGAAGTTAGCATCGCTCACAGTCAGATGACATGAAGGATGGATGTCTTCGTAAAAAGAGCCATAAACAAACTGTTGACTCAAAGTCAAAACACAGGTCTAGCTAACTGCTCCCATTTCCTATCAATCACTGTAAGCAGAGCGGTATCTGGAATTGTAGCTCTTGAGGTAGGAAACCTCTTACTCCGTATAGATGAGAAAACCATTTTCTAAATGATTCCACCCAATGTACGAACTATTTACTCAATACTTTTTCCACTCCCTCCCCATGGAATACTCATATCAAATTTTACATTCTGGATCCAGAATGGTCTTAAATTATTTTATCACATCCTCCTGTTAGAACTCAAGGCAGGCAAACTAATTTCCATTCTTCCCTAAATCAGCTGAAATAAGGAAAGAAAATCTGCTTTAAAAATTAAAGAATATGTCCTTCACACAGTATAATAAATAGATGATGTGTTATACAAATGTACACTTGCAACCTATATAATTTTACTAACCAATGTCACCCCAATAAATTTAATAAGAATAAGAATAAGAACCTACACTGTAATGGGGGGATTCTATGTAGATAGAAGGCATCTGTGTAAAAGCAACAGAAGGGCCATCCATGGTCAGTGGCACTGCTACTGCTCTGTCCTGGCACTAACTGTAATCAGGACTTTACCATGGGAATAGGATAGTTTTCCGGATCATGGAGAAAACAGTTTAAGGGATATCATAAACCACCACTGTCTACAACTTCTTATGGTACCACATCGGATAAGAGGGAAATGGCTACCATGGACACACTCTGCCATTGCATTGAAATAAGAAATGAACTGACTAGCATATCCCACCCAGGACCCCCAGCCATATGGAAGGATGCTCCACCAACATAACCCCTCTTCTGAGCAAGAACCAAATCCCAGTCCTCTCCGCCTCCTTGTCCTCCAGCGTAACAGAGAACTTCGTGGCAATAAAGAGCAGCCTAGCCACACACTGGCCATGTGCCTTGGGAGACCTCACGTTATCATTTAGAAAATGGGGACTACGTCACCACCTATTTCATAAGATGGTTTTAAGGATAAAATAATGTTTTCTCAATGGCCTAGCACAGTGCCTGGCCCATAGTAGGTACCCATTATGTCTATTAAAAAGTAATACTTGCCAACTTCCTTGTTTTAAATTGAAAGAACAGACTCACAGTCATGATAGCAACACATTCACTGATACATTTCATGGATAATTTAGTTCATTTTTTCTTTCATCACTTTCCTAACTATACCCTGCTTAAGCTTTTAAAACATAGGCTATACCTGAATCTGTTCGTGGGCTGAAAAGTGTAAGAAACCAAGAGTCTTAGAGGAGACATTCATACCAATAATGAATCTGGTTTCCAGGTGCCAAACTCCTTTTCATAAAGAAACGTGACGTGTGAGCTGACACAGCCCCAGGGCACTGAGTTACACACGGGAGCCTCACTGTGAAAACAACGAACCCGAAATTCCACAGACTCCACCACACTTGAAGTGATAAACAATACCGAATTATACACTGTCCAAGTCATGTCCCTGTAGAAGGGATGGGTCAGGTTACTCACAGGTACTATTTACTGCTTTCTATAATGTCTTTATGAATTAAATTACAGTGTGGGGAAAATCATATGCTTTAGAGACAATGCTTTCCCCCTACCAGGGTGACCCAAATCCTTCCCTATCATGTCATTTAGAGTAATTATCTTGCTTCTCAAAAATCCAAACTGGCTATTTAAAAACTACCAAGGTTAGTCAGATTCTTCTTTCTGAAATGTGAGGTGATTTTGTTTATGTGGTTGCTTCTGTTGACCTCTAGAGAAAGCTCAAAAGTACTTCTTAGGAGCTTGGCCCCCAGTGAATGCAGCAAACGTACCTGGCACGTCTGTTATCATTTACACCATGCAGAAAACTGCGCTTGAAAAAGCAACGGACGCTAAGGAATAGGTACAGGTTAATGATTAGAACGCTTGAGACCAATGATCTAAGTTCGAATTCCAGCCTCCCAAGACACGTGACTTTCGTCAAGTCAGTTAACTTCTCTAAGCCTCAGTTTCCCTCAGGTGAAAAGTAGGTATTGCAAGAGTATCGAGTCTGGATCGCCGTGAGGCTAAAACAAGACACATAACTCACGCTCATCAAGGGCGGCGTTGCACTCAATATGTTCTCAATAAACGGTAGGTTCATCGTCACTGTTCTTATTGTTCAAGAACTATAGATTTTTCTCTCTTCTGTAAAACTAGAGCCAATGGAAATATTCGCTATTTCTAAATTACATAAAAATTAATCAGAAAGGCATAACATTGAAATCCTCAGTCACAGGATCTTGGAGTACTTGCCACAAACCTGGAACCATGCTGTCATCATCCTTGGTCCTCAGAGTGGCCCGGGGAGCTAGGTACATCCTCTCCGAACGAAAGATGAAGGCACAGCTCAGATATGCATCCAGAGAAAGAGCTGTGAACCAAACACCATCTCGCTCACCCCCAAGGCTGTACCTGCACATCCGATCAGACTGCCCCTCCATGCCGCATACTGAATGTCTGCTAATGAAAACACTGGAAAACAGCAACAAAATAAAACAAGGCTGCATCGCCCATAAGCAAATGCACACAGGTCTCTGTGAAGAAAGTTTAAACTGACGGCTCATTTATTTACAACAACATTCGGTTGGAAAAACCACACCAAAACACACCATGTAGACGTCTCCCAATATCTCCTGGCCAGGAGTGTCCTCCAGGATTCCGAGTCCTGTGCCCAGGGGACCGTCTCGGTGTGAAACTACTGTCGCCACTATCATGACTATCACCTTAAAACCTGAGCCTCTTCACATGCGGCTGGAGAAGGTGTAAAATAGTCATAGACATTCTGGAAAGCAGTTTGGCCGTTTCTTACAAAACTCAAATGCACTGACCCTGGGACCCAGCAGGTGTACTGTGGAGCATTTATCCCAGAGAAACGTAAACTTATTTGCACACCAAAACCTGTACACGAACATTCCTGGCAGCTTTATTCATTACAGCCCCAAACGGGAAACCTCCCAAATGTCCTTGGATGAGCGAGCAGTTAGGCAAACTCTGCTCCTTCTACAGCATGGAGCAGTGCTCAGCAGTAAGCAGTCAGGAACTAGTGGTACGTGCCACAACTTGAGTGATCTCAGGTTCTAATTATGCTTGGGGGGGGGCCAATCTCAAAAGCTTAGATTCAGTACGATTCCATTTATATAGCACTCTCAAAACGACAACATTAGAGAGAACAGACAAGAGGAGTTACCGGGGCCCGGGATGATAGGTCGATGGTGCTCCCAGAGAGGTGGCATAAGGGAGGTCCCTGGGGGCGATGGGACAGTGTGTATCCTGATCATAGTGCTGATTACAAGGGAATAAATGTCAGAGAACTATAATCAGATGCACTGTGCACTTGCAAACTGAACAAGGCGTGACTCTAGTTGGCAGTAACGTGCAATATCAACACTCTGGTTTCACACTACAGCTTCATAAGGTGTCCTCCTGGGGGGAGCTGGGTGAAGGGCACGAGTCACCTTCTGTGAGTCTACAGTTATAATCATTTCACGGGTAAAAGTAAAAAAGTATCCCAAGCATCTTTTTAGCTCACCCGCATGTAGATGGCTATAATCAGCCTGAGTACCATTCCTCTTTTTACGAAGTTGTGTTTCCCCAAAGTCCCTTAAACCGGCCGCTGCCTGGAGACGGGAACCCATGTCACCCAGCTCACCAGCCAATTCTCCGTTACACCTTTGAAGCTGAAATGCATTCAAACAGCCACAGTCTTTGGCTTGCAGTCAAGCCAGTCCCTCAGTGTCAAGTGCACTTGGGACTCCTGATCCAAGGGAACGAGGCTTGGAATGCACCTAGCCTTGGAAGCACTTGGCTCTGCCCGGAAAGGCCAAGGAAGGCTTCCAACAAGCAGTGAAACCGGAGCCGAGTCTGAAGGTTGAGGAGGACATAACCCGGCAGGACTGGCTGGAAAGGGCATTCCAGGAAGCCACAGGCCTGCGACAGCACCCCAGGTTTAGAGAGCTGCAAGGAAGCGGGGAGGGCTGTGGCGACAGGAAGACACACCGCCGGAAAGCGGCAGCACCAGTTACAGGTGCAGCGTCTGGAACACACAGCTGCCATGCTCCACCAGTGACAGGGGGCTCCTACTTCAGAATTCCTTCCTTTACGTTTTCTTTAAGCTACGTTACATTGCCCTTCCTTACCTGTATATGTTTTTGCTAGTTCATATGAACAAGATATCATGGTTTTAACAATTTTCTCAGTAATTCTGATAAAGTGATGTTCTGTCGGTTTGTTCTCCGACTAAGCAAAGCACTAGATTCTTCTGGGTATTTAAAATTAAGCCAAGGATGAATGATATCAAAATCACTAACCCTAATTATACACGAAAGCTAAAGGAATCTCACATGACATACTCCAAGCATTTCTCGAAGCTCTGAAGTTAGTAACTGCGGAAAAAAGTAAAATGTACAGGGCGTGAGTGAAAACACAGAGGCGCCCTACCAAAAGGAACCAATAACTCTTGATTTAAATGTAACAGCTTGGTTCACTGTGGCAGTAAAATATTAATGGCTTTGCAGAGTTGAATTCACATGGGCTATAAGTCACCATCTCTGGAACAGAGTCTTTATTTTATGTCAAGTCATTACATCAGTAAAAAGTTACCAAAAATAAATCCAGTTTGCTTCCAGTAGTTTAGACAATAAATAGAGCCATTTCTCCCAATGTCAAGTGAGCTTTGAAATACGCAGGCTTATAATAGTGAAACCCTCCGTGAGATCAAGAAAATGGCATGCCATCTCCATAAATATGTCTCAAAGCTAACAAATGTGCTTCTGGTACTTTCGGAGGTGTCATCAGCTCTTTGAATTCACCAAAAGCTTGACATACAGACAGGCCGTGCGCTGGGTGAGCTCAGCCCCGCTTTTAAATGTGTTATGGCCCATGACTGACAAATCACTCGACAATGACTAAAGCACCAGGTATCCGCAGTAATGGGAACACCGCCCCCAAACCCCAGAACCTGGGGAGGGCAGAGGCGGCCAGGAATTTGAACTGGACACAGGGTACCAACGTACTGGACAGACAGCAGGGCGGTCACCCAGGGCCTTGAGGTACCACGCTGCCCACAGGCTTACAGGACAAGAAAGAAACCAACAACCTTCACATCTGTAACCCGTGGGCTCGTGAGGGTATAACTCTGTCTTATTACTCTTCATAGCTCAGTCCCTAACACATGATGCCTCTCAATAAATGGTTTTTGACTAAATGAAGAAATGACACAACGAATGCGTGCATGGTGCAACGCAAGAAACAGGGAAAATGTGGGGCACACGTCATTCATTCATTCCCTTAGTTTTTGCTCATAGGGAGCCAAGGGCCATGCTAACCAATAAGAGAGAAACACATCAGATGCCACAGAGGTAACAGATGTAACAGGAAAGACATGGCCCAAATGAACCCAGAGAGGGAGCAGTGAAAAGGACTAGGATGGTTGTCACAAACTTCACGGTTTCAAACTGACTGACTGGTAGAGGTGGCACAGAGGAGATGCCTTTAAAACGCTCTGTCCCTGGAAACGGGCTGGTGTCCTGTGGGGAGAATACGCAGGGTCTGCAGGCAGAGGACACAGGGGCTTTCATATTACCCATCACTGGGCCTGGAGCTTTAAAAATCTCATTTCAGAAGGATTTACTAATCTTTGCAGTGAAGGACAAGATAAAAGGGATGTGGGCCGGGGGCTGGCAGTCCCTGGGGCCGTTAGGAAACCAGTGGACTGTCGTGGTGCTCAGTGGAGGCGTCTGGCTTTGACAGGACCCCTGAAGTCTATAAAAATGCGCCCCACTTCAGAGCCAGAGGTCACATTCTCCTCCACAGTTGGTGCGTCTATACTGCAGGGATCCTGGCAGAGGTTTCAGCCGCACAGTTTCAAAGGCACAGCTTCTCCTGGGTTTCGGTTCAGCGGAGTTAAAGAGCACACAGATCGCCATCCCAAAATGTTTTAGGCTTCATGAACAAAAGAATGGAACTTGACCAGGAAAACTCTGGGAGCTGGAGAGGGACAGGACATGTGGTCATCCCAGACTGGTGGCAGCTTGCACAAAGGATGCAATGCTGAAAATAGAATCAACAACCATTCACACCGAGATGGTATCTGGAAGCACCACAGAGATGGATGGCATGCCTCCCCTGGAAGGGCCTTAGAGGAGGAAGCTACAGAAAGCAGGCAGGCACACACACCGGGCCAGGCATTCGGATAACGAAAGGAAAACCAGCCTCTCTGGCCATTTCAGCTACATTCAGTCTCCTTGGATACCAAGTAGAAGGACGCCCGAAACACCTGGAGAAATGTTACTAAAGGGCGACCAGAACATTCTCTGGCCAGAGGGACATTTACTCCCGGTTGGTACTTCTCTTTGGGCACTTGGCCTCGTGGGCACTTGGCCTCGTGGCTTGACAGGCCCGCTGGCCTCGCAGGGTCCATCAGGCAGGCGGCCCCCACGCGAACCAGCCCTCACTCCGTCAGGAGTTCCACGTTTCACTCCTGACTCTGAATTGGCGATGGGAAGAAGTGAAACAGATGAATCTAGACAAGACACTCAGCATTCGGGTTCCTTAAAATTTAGAGCCCCGAATTCCAGGACCAGCACACAGCTCTAAAATTCCAGAAGCATTATCTACTTTTCTAACACTGAAGGTCCCCTGAGAACTCAAGGTCTTCATTCCAACCTAACGCCCGGAACAGGGATACAGGCCATATCTCTTCTCAAATGTGGAGGGAGAGAAAGGGGTGATGGGTGAGGGTGATGTGGCCAGGTACGCCCCGGTGAGAGCCCCTGAGCCTCTCCAATGCAGAAACCTACCCGGGGACAGTTCTTTCCAGCTCAACAGAAACCGAAACAGAATCCAGGGTTGATGGAGGCAGAGTTCATCGTGCCATGCCATAAATGTTTTTGTCAGAAGCCTTCTCCAACTTCCTCAGATAAATAAGCCACGCTTCCTTGTTTAATGTTATAATTAGGCCTTTGGATTGTACACCTCCTTGCCTGACTGAAACAGAATATGGTATAAAAACACTGCTTGGACGGATGTATGGCGAGAAGGGACAAAGGTTGCTTCTTGGGAAAAGCATCGTAAACAGCAGGTGCTCCTTGCTTTGGGTCTGTCTCTCAAGCTGTGAGGTACATCTCACTAATGGTTCCTAAAGTGGCATGTGAAATTCATTTTCAGAATGGAATAGTATGGAAAAGACTGGAAAAGGAACTATCAGAATATGTCACATGTTATCAGGTTAACTATTATTTGGTGAGACGTTACCATTGGGGAGGCCAGGATTTGGGTTTTAAGGTAAAAAGCTACTACAAGGGAGGTCAACTGGACATTCTGAAAACTGAATGCTCTGTTCATACTGTTCATTTACTTTGAATTCTTTACTTCATTATGTTTCAGAATCATTTCCATTGTAATTAGACTAAGTCCCCTTATGATTTGGTCTCAAGGTAAAGAAGATTAATAAATGGGCTGACCCTTTACACAAGTAACACCACCCCTCCTCCCTACAGCATGGAAAGCCTGCAGAGGCACTGGAGCTTGGGGACGGGTAAACCCATCAACATCCTGCCTCTCTTAAATGAATCTGTTCTCAAGACCTCTGACCTGGGCTGACCATACAGACCACGGAAACTGACCCAATAAACTGGGAGTGTTACTAGTATTTTTAAAGAACTTTTAAACATTGTAATAGATAAATATCTGAGACCAGAAAAATAACAAAGTGGATTCTAGAGTGATAAGCTTATGAAGGTGTTTTCCAAACCCTCATGTCTGTTACCTTATTTAATAAGAAAATGCTTGGCTTGGGCTTCAATGAGGCATGCTCCATCCCTATAGCAGCAGTAATATATCACGATGAGAAAACATCTGCTTCAGTAATTTTCTTAATCATTATTCACACTTGCCTGCTATACATTTATTTCACCCTTAAAACATATATACGCAAATATACTTTAAATAAAAATACAACCTTGACTTAACTGATCAAGTCCTTTCTGTGTATTAATTTTCTCTAAATCCTCAGCCAATCCTTTCACCTTCACTGAGGCATAATGATTCTGAATGGGGCTCTTTAAATTGATTCGTTTACATTGCTAAATTCGAAGTCAGTTTATTTTTCAAGTAAGTATGACTCAAGCTTACTAATAGATGGATTGAACTTTAAGCCATTTAAAAATAGTGAAAACTATGGAATTAAAATGCTTTTTATTAGTCAATTTAAGTTTTATCTTTCTTGCCTTCTTTATGCTTTTGTCAAAACATGGATATTAGAATCTTTCTACCTATCTATCTATCTATCTATCTATCTATCTATCTATCTATACTTCCTGACACAGTACCATATACATAGTAGGTACTGAGAAAAAAAAATATTTTTTGAACGGGAAGATTACATAAGACACATTAAATTTATTCCTATACCCAATTATAGCCCCATTTATTTGTTATATTGTATTCCCTAAAGCAAGTTCTTATTAGCCATATAACCTATCTCCATTAATCAACAGAAAGCCATTGGTCCAAGCACTCAGTCTTACACCCACTCAGCTGACAGCTTGCTGCCTTGATGAAGCTCCATGCGGACTGTTATGCAAGGCATTAAAAAGCATCTAGAATAGAAATCCAACCATTGGAGACTCTAAAAAAAAAAAACCACACACATACACACACACACACACACACACACACTCACACACAGCTTTTTCTAACTGGCTTATCCAAGGGTTACATAAAATTCTAATCATTCCTCTCTCCAAAAAATTAAACCACTCCAAATTACCTCAAAATATAATGAGGAAAAACTGAAATGTGTTGCTTTTCCAGGAATATCTGATGGGCCAACTGAAAAGGCAGACAGTACAGGCAATGATTAGAAACGCCAACCATCTTCATCAATACCCTTCCACATTCATCCTAATTCCGGGTCACCTGCCCCAAATAATCACCTAAATCCTTTAGCTTCAGCTAAAGGAGAAAACCAAAATCAAGAACTAATCGGATTTTTCCCTCAGGTTCTTTGGGCCCATTCCCAAAGAAGTCACTATAAAGTAAACATACTCTCAGAAGTTTCTACCTCACTGTTGGTCCATAACCCAAATCAAAAGCTTCCAATCAGAGCAACCAAATAAAAACAAAACAAAAAACTTGCTTCATTTTTATGTCTAGTATAAATGTTCTAATATAAAATAAAAAGTGTAGAAATTATGAAGGACTAGCAACACACAAAAAGCCATTATCTACTTGCAGACTTTTCTCCCTGTGGTTTATCTCACATTTGCAATCCCAGGGTGGCTTGTAAATCACTCAGCCTAAAATCCTACCACAACTCCCACTCCCACAGACAAGCACAGTGCACTCAGAGAACACAGAATCACTTTTATTAGCTTAATCCAGACATTTATGAAAAGATACGTCTGCTGCAGAATGCCATAATTCACTTATTCACATATGCGTGGAGCACCTGCTACAGGTGTCAGCCCTCAGCTGGATCATGAGGGGCAAGTAAGCTATGTCTCCACCCTCAGAATTTATAACCAGGTGGAGGACAAAAGACCTGATCGAAATAACTGGAGCACCAGGTCAAATACTGTAAATATCACCAGAATGGTGAAAAACAAACCGCGGAGGGAGTCAAGAAGGGGCCGATCCTCACAGGGTTATGTGATGGGGCAGGATTTTGTGGGGAGGAGCTCAAACTCAAATTGGGTCTTGAAGGATGAACAGGGTTCGGAAAAGCGGGATGGATGGCTAATTTGAAAAATGAGGAGAGCGAGCGAGCATCGGCATTTCCCAGAAGGCTGGCCTGCTTGCTGACACTGCGCTAGGAGCTGTTATTTATGACATCTCATAATTCCTTTTTCAACGGGGAAGCACAGTGGCAGTCAGCCACAGCATTTGGGATAGAAGCAAAAAAGCAGGGAAGACGGGTGGGTGTGAGTGTACGGTGCCTCCAAGGCTGAGCCCAAAAAGTCTGTGTTTTACCAGCTATGAGAGGCCACCAGCTATGCTTCTGAATGGGGAAAACGGGAAATAAGGGGAACAAGGGATGGGAAAGGAAAAAAGAAAGACAGGTAAGGTCAAGGTCACAGGTGGGTAGAGGTAACCAGTATGGGTCACTGTCAAGCATATTTCTTATTTTTTGATTGCTGGGTGGTGCCCTTCACATTTATATTTTATTTTTCAATGGTAAGATTTGGAGGGGTGCTAAAAGGTCATTTATTTCATCTTCTACCCAAGTGAGTAAGTTGCTTTACATCACCCAGAAAGGCCCTCGGGCTGGTTTCAACAACGCTTACCAGACAGGGGACATCACACTGAGCCCTGCTGTGTCTCAAGCCCTCGGACACAGGAGGCTACATTGCTCAGCAGCTGGAAGGGCCTGGAAAGCATCCCCTGCAGCTAAAAAATCCTCCTACAAATTAGTCCTTTTGGTCCCAGAGCAGGGGGAACACAGAACAGCATTCTAAGACATGCTTTCTATTCTAAGACAAGCTTTCTTCACATTTTAACGACAATAAAATCAGGAGGAGCCTTACAATTAATTGTGTGCCATAATATTAATTGACAGCAGTTTTTCTTAGTGGTGAATAAAGGAACGATGCATCTTACAATCAGTGTAGCTCGGATGCCACAAAACACTGTCAGATAATCAGATAACGGTGTCTTACACAAGTTTGGCCTAATTCCTCTTCAGTGCTACTCTCTCTTCCACGTTTGACCAATGTCCTCAGAAGCAGAGGTAACAAGCCTAGGCCCGGGAGTCAGACACTCCTGGGTCCCACACCAGCCCCCCACTTACTAGCCGGTTGACCTTGACCTTGGGGCACATTTCTTTGTACTTCATTTCCCTCATCTGTAAATGGGGATTAATACCATACCAGCCTCACAGGCTCTCTGTGTGTGCATTACATGGAATAACACATGTAAGAACCCTTTGCACATGGCTTAGCACACAAACCACATTTAATAAAACATTAGCCATTATCATCATCTCCCTCTAGACTAACCCCCTCCTTACAATCATGCTGCATATGACATGGTTTCTAGAACACTTGCCCACTCCAAGTTGTCAGCATCCTCCTAAAAACACGTTTTGTCCAGAAAAGAACACCATGAGTTGTCAGGGATCCAGCGTAAAGAACAATTACTGCTCTTATTACTGAAACTGAGTACACAGCATGAGCTACTGTCCCAGGGAGGATGGAAGTAGATGACCAAGAAGTGTTTGCAGAGGCATTTTGCGATTTATCCATTCAGGTAACAGAGAATGGCAGAGCAACCCACAGGAAGGGGACCAAAGTGCACCCTGACTCCAGGTAGATGAGAAAACCTCACTTCACATCCAGAACCTGAGAGGAGCCATGCAGCACCGCTGCCCAACCCCAACCCCGCAACCAACTTTCCAGACCAGGGCCTCTGGGACCCAGGGCACAACTGCTAATGGCAGGGAGTCTGCCCATCTCTACACTAAGAAGAAACCGCCTCCTGCCTGTTAAGTAGCAAGCACAATATATGCCCCCAAGATGGGGCGCCTCCTTTGAACAAAAACATTATGAGTCCCCAAAGCAAGGCAGCGTGCCAGAAGGAAAAAGGGCTTCTAGATCCAGCAGCTATCAACCCCAACAGCAGGCCCACCCTTTGCTCTTGCACCAGCCCTTTTGGAAAAAGTATCATTTCTGAAACATAATAAGCAACGCGTGGACCAGGCTCAGCTTAGGAAGGAGGCGACACCTAAGTCTGAGCTCAGAAAATATGAGAGTGGAATTTCATTTTCTCTACCCTGAGATGAGAGGGAATGGGAAAATGATCAAACTAACAAAGTGACAAAAAAGTGCTTTATCCATTAATGGTGATAATTAAAAGTTTCCCTGAAAGAAAAAGAAAAAAAGTCAAGGCCACACTCTTAAGGGGACCCATCCAGATGGGCTGAAAGCACAGGCCAGTACAGGACTCACTGACAAGGAGCCAGGCGTCTGAGGTCTTGCAAGAGAACCCCTGGTGTGACAGGCAACCATCATCCTTTAATAAAGAGAGGATGTTCGCTGAGGGTAAAGCAGAGAAAGCAAGGGACTGCAAGAGGCTCCAACCAAGCTACGAGTTTTTGCCAAGGCACAGCTCAGAGAGCAAGTAAAATCCAGCATCTCCAGAATGTTAGTTACCATCCCTCTCAACCGCCCTGCGGTTAAGATGAGGGGAAGCAGGCCCAAGTGCCTACAGCCGTGCTGCTAGGCCAAGTTCAACCCAGCCAAGATTAGACACCCAAGTCCAGAGTCACTCTCTTCCCTCCCAAAAGCCTGTGACCTCGCCCAAGAAGAAAAGCTGGCACCGCTGGACCCCTCCCAAGAAAAATCAAGGCTAAAGTTCATGATTCTAAGAAGGATAAAAGTAGAAGGTCGGTTAGAATAACAAACCAATACCAGGCTCCATGCCCCCCCTAGAACAGGAAACCGAAACACACCCCTCCACCTGGCAGGGAGCTGTCTTCACGCTGATGCTGTGTCCGGACCGCACCCGAGCCCAGGAACTCAGCTCTGTGTTTGTTCTTCGGTGTCTCAGGATGTTCCCCACAGGCCATGAGATTAAAACTCTGAGGCCAAACTGCTGAGATTTGTATGTCATTCCTTGAAATTAATCTTGGATCTTCTAACCTGTCTAAATTTTTTTTTTCATGGAAAAAACAAATGTTCAGCATTTTAAGTTGTGAATTCTCAAAACACATATAGAAGTGGAGTTTTGAGGCTTTATTCAAACTCCCTACCTACTCTCCAGCCCGCAAAATGAAAAACTAAGCTCCAAATCACCTTACCTGATGCCTTAAAAAACCGTAATGCAGAGACAAAGCGGCATGGAAGACTGCCTCGGTCTTGCCTCTCCCTCTCCATCACAGCCTACACAGATCTTTGAGAAACAAAGACAGCTTGGGGAGAATACCTTTTAAGCCTTGTTGGCCACCTGCCAGCGCATACCACCACCTGCGGCGAGAGTGGAGATGTGTGTTCAGAACCTGCATTAATACCTGACCTTGGGCGGACCAGCTGGCTGGCAGGCGGCTCTGCAGCTGGTGGAGAAATCTCGTTCTTTCTAAATACCGTGTCTTCCTGCCCAGCTCCCCGGAGAGTCTACACGTGACTATTCCCAGCCCTAAGTGGCCAGAACCACCGACATCCCTGTCACCGGCCCAGCCACGGAAGCCACCTGCACCCTCAGCTCCCAGCCCAGACACAGCAATTTTATTTGTAAAGCTCAACGCCTTCAACAACTCCTAAATGCCACCACAATCCTCTACCATAGGGGACAGAAAAAAGTCTATAGGTGTCACATATATGCCACCGCTCCAAAAGATGTCATGTGAGGGCTGGTTTCCTGTGTCGGCCTGGCCAAGCCACAGGACCCAGTTCTCCCCCCAAACGCTGACCTCGGCGTTGCTGTGAAAGTGTTTCGTAGATGGGGTTCAACACCTACACTCGGGGACTGTATGTTCAGGCAATTATCCTTGAGACTGTGGGTTGGGCCTTCACTGAGGTTTCTCTGAGGAAGAAAAAACTCGGCCTCACAACAGCAGCAGCATCTGCTGCCCGAGGGTTCCGTGCATACATACGGACAGAACATGAACGTACACATAAGCCCTCCTCCCAGCTGTGTTCCCGGGGCAGCCCTGATCACCAAAACAGAACCCAGCTCCCCGTCTGCATCGCTCCACACCTTTGATCCTCGGAGCTGCAACCTCGAATGCCAGTGGGGGCCAGGCAGGTAACGTCACCAGGGAGAGCCGCTGTCAGACTCCAGATGGCTATGAACAGGCTGCCCCGGTGTCCTGGGGACACGAGACAGTGCTGGGAACGACACTGACCTGTGGGCACTTGTCCTGACAGGGACAGCGGTGCCACCAGGCTACAGGGGACCAGCACAGGACGCGGCCCGTTCGCTCAGGAGACGCCAGGCATCCATGCTTACATGTGACGCCGCCGCAGCCCGCCGTGCGTAGGCACAGACAACTCTTCCAACGAAAAGCATCTAGTAATCAGATCCTACGGAGGTGACATAAAACAAGTGTGTGCGCCCGAGGCGAGAGGAGAGCAGCAGCTGTTTCGTCCTGAAAACCTCCCTGTGGTCAGGGGCTGTTATTATGCCCCCTTGGCAGACAAGGAAACGGCGGCACGGAAGGTGCGATAACTCGGTGGCACGGCCGGTCTGTGGGGCTGCCGGGACGTCAGCTCGGGCCACACGCGCGCCTTTGTCCAGTGTCCGCACGGTGCAGGCCCTGAAGCCCTAGTTTTCATTTCCGTGTGTCCCAGCTGCCTTGTAAAGGCGGCCATGGAAACCGTGCAGGTGGAGAAGGTGTGGCACCCCTGCTGAAGGTCCCAGTCCCACAGAGGAGCCAGTCATGCCACAGCCGCCTCCCTCCCTCGCCCGCCAGCTCAGAAGGGGCACGACTGTCAGGACAGCTAATCACTGAGGCGATCCCAAAACACCTGGCTGGGCTTCTGGAGGATTTACTAAGTTTTAAGTTAAACATGTTAGTCATTGGAAAAGTTCAGACAATCATCCAGTGAACCCCAGAGCGCCTGCCATTCCGTCCAAAACCGTCAACGTCACAAAGGGCAGCCCCCACGTATCCTTCGCCACTTACAGAAGTCACCAGGGTGCTGAGTGTGCCAGTGTTTACACTGCTTTTTCACACGCACGTACGCTCCAGCACGGCTCCGCGTGCTGTTAAGCCTGAAGTACATGGTGCCATACGGTGGCTACGCCCTTCTGCAACTTGTTTCTATTTCCTCAACATGATGCATTTGATATTTAGCTCTTACTATGATTGCATAAGAGTCCACTGTGTGAAAATAGCACAGGGTATTCATCCATTTGTTTGGTATTAGATATTGAATTTGCATTATGCACAGTGCGGCAAAGCGCATCCTTACATGTGTCTTCTCGTGGACGAGCGTGAGGCTTTCTCTGCGGGTGGACAAATCGGGGTGACAATTATACCACAGTTACATAAGACCAACACATAACATTAGGGGAAGCAGGGTGAGCGAGAGATGTAAGAGAATTCTGTACAACCCTGGGAATTTTTCTGTAATTCTAAAATCAGTGCAAAATTAAAAGGGTTTTTTGTTTGTTTGTTTGTTTGTTTGTTTGTTTTTTGAAGAAAAAGAACACTTTTAGGACCATTCAAAGCGATTCCCCACAGGACTGCAAGGCTCTGGGCTAAATACCGACACAGATGAGGCCTCTAGGTCAGTGGTGACAGAACGAGGCTCCTGAGCACGGATCCCAAATGTCACAGCGCTGTCCTGCGGACGGGGCTGTGTAGAGCGCTTCCCATAGCTGAGCTGACACGTGGTCCAGTATGGTTAGGTAAAATCAGAGCCAATCTTTGCATATTTATCAACCAAGGCAGGGAGAGGTCCTTTACATTGAAAAGGTAGCAACGCTCCATCCCTTAGAGACAAAAAGTCTCTCCAGCGGTAACACCTCTCCATCCCTATGAAATGATTTGTCTTTTTCAGAGGTTTAAACGGAATCTGACATATTTAATTCTATGCATTTGAGGGCATATCACAAAGTCTGAGAGCCCCGATAGTGTGTGTGTGGCAGAGCAGGACGGGAGGGGAACCCTCTTTTGAGTTCAGACATCTCTTCTTTTTTTTTTTTCTCCTCCTGTTCTTTCCAAACAGTCAGATACTCCGTGCTCTGAGAAAATCACACTTATATCAGGGCACAGAGAGTCGGACTGAGACAAGCTACGTAGGCCAAACCCAAGCGCAGCCACCTCCTCTCGGAAGCCTGCCAGGACTAGCCACACAGTCATGCCCTCCTCTCTCCCTCTGGCCTCACTTAGCACTTATAGATGTTTGGGTCAGGATCATCTGCAAGTCACTGTTACATTTTCTCTTCTTTACACAGAGTGTAAACTTCTCAGGGTATTATGTCAATCCACCAACAAGAGAAAGTGCCAGAACACAGCAGAAAGGAGCCGAGCTGGAAGCCAGGCGAAGGCTTCGTTTCTAGTGGGACCTCCGCAGGCACAGCCTAAGGCGGTTACACTCCGGGTGACTTAGTTTCATCTTTCTTCAGTGTCATCTTCCTGTCTGTGACTCAGCCATTCGTTTCACCTTCCTCTGCTGCATGTTTATTCCATCCGAGATACAGGAACCCCGGGAGGTATAATCCATGCCAATCAGGAACATCTGATAATGCTATTGTATTTCTGGTCCTTCCCACACTCTAAGCAGCCCACCAGCAACCACACAGTACTTAAGGAACATTGGTTACAGTCACAGAGGGATAAAGCCAGTGGCTGGAGAGGGGCCGCCTCGGGAGATCCGTTATCTGAAGCCTGTTTTTCTCTCCAGCCCCTCAGCCGTGGCCCACGCTCGGGAACAGACTGACATTTCAGCCCATATGGCTCAGCGAGGATCCAAAGGCCACACAGAGACCTGCCAGGCGGCTTGGAGTTTCCCGCATTTGCGTACGCAGATGGCATCGGGCACCAGGTCACAGCTGCAGCCTGACTCAGATCTAGGAAGGCCGGGCTCTGGCCAGGATGCCAGGTCAGCAAGTAGCCAGGGCAGCGGCCTCCGAGCTCTGCGGTTCAGCGCCACGGTGCCAAAACTAATAATCTGATGGTCATTTACCCAGATTTCTGGCACAGCTGAGAAAATACACTGCTGGTTTTGCAACCAACTGTCTTTCCATCAGAGGTCCCGCAGAACCATGCCCTACCCTGGGCCCCACTCCCCAACCCAGGGAGCTTGGGGCCATCACAGGGCCCCTCGGGACTAGCCAGACAGAGAAAGCAGGGGAGCATGGAAAGGGGGGCCGTACCCTGAACAGGCCTGCATGGTATCATTAGCGATGGCTTTTTCTACTGGGTTCTGAAACACCTCTTGCTTGCTGAAATGTTTACGAGTACTACACCTTATAAGCTATAAACTGAGAATTTTTCTTGTGACTCGGTCAGGGCAGCTCCCTATATTTATGTTGTGAAAAGAAGGAACATTGAAGGTGCCAACGCAGGGACTGCGGACATCCTGGGGAGGGATAAAGGTAGCAGGTGCCGGAGAGAAGAGGGGACCAGCAGGAGGGGAACGCTGCAGAATGGAATGGAAAGGCGAGTGTGAGTCAAAGACAATTTACCTGATACGCAAGGTCTGGGATGCACGTATGTGTAAACACACACACACGCGCACACATGTGCACTAATAAACCCTCACACTAAACCTAAGATAGGGTTGGTCGCCTTAAACTGAGTCTCGAGCAAGCAGACGTAATTCAGGAAAAGGGCCTCAGGGCTTGCACTACTGTAACGGCGTCTGTTCCAAGTTCCAGCGGAGCTCCTCTTGACTTCCGGAGCCAGGACGGGCTACGTGGAGGGCGAGCGGTTCCAGACAGGCTTCCCGTTGCTCACTTAACCACAGTTAATCTGTATGAAACCTAGCAAGGTCAGTAAACGAAATTTTTATACTTCCTGCAGGCCCGCTGAGTTTCCTCCTTTCTCTAGTAAGCTTGGCATCTCACTAGACATGCACGCACTGTCAGGATGGTTTCCGAAACATGGTTTGCATGAAAATGCTCATGTGCATCTGACTTCTCCTCTAAAGTCACAGCATCCAAGTCAGAGAACTCAGTTAACTGGGAGAAAAACTAAAGCTGTGGCAGGGGCGGGTTCAAGAGCAAACATAAAAATGTATGCATGACAACCTACTATTCAATGTCATCTAGCTTCTCTTAGCTGCACACTGTATTAGAATGTGCTCAAATGTTTATTTCTGGTACAGAAAATGAAAGAAATAGATGAGAAGATCTAATATTCTCTCAGGATAAAATGGGCTGCCCACAGCTGGAAGCCCATGCAACAAAATCTAAAGATCCGACATCCAGGGGCCGGCCGAGTGGCGCGGTGGTTAAGCACGGGCTTGGGAAGCCAGCAGCCCCAGTTCAGGTCCCACATATGAGGGCCCGTGACGCTGCCCTCAAAAATAAATAAAGAAATAAAGATCCGACATCTGAAATCTCAGCGTGGCCGTAGTTACCCAACGCTTACAACACAGACCTGTTTTTGTAGCAGGAACCCTAGGTGACTTGACCGAGGGACTAAGCTTTGGGAAGAGGCTGGATATTAAATACTCTACCAGGAAGTTTTGTTCAATCAACCTTTTCTAAGGCAGGCAAGGGACGAGTTTCAAAATCTACAGTCGGAGGCTACAGAGGTCTCAAGAACTCGGCCATCCTGCAAGGACTAACCAGGACTCTCTACCTAGTACGCTGGCGAAGCCTGACCCCCCCCCGCCCCGGGTCACCCTGATTTCAGGAGTGCTAGAGAAAAGGTGGGGTTTTCAGAGACCCATAACTGTTTCGTTGTCAGTGGAACTCAAAGAACGTTCGATGTGGAAAGAATGTTTGACCAACCAACATTCTGGGCAGGCTTGGGTATGCCACCATCCCATCTATTTTTCCATTAATTGTGGCTAAGAATTTGTGATACTTTAGGTAAGTTTAACATTATCCAAAATTAATATTTTCTCTAAAGAAAGAATATGATAGGGAAACCAGTAATGCAAATAAAAAAAAGGGCTTTTAAGTATTTAAGACTCTCCTAGAAGCCTCAAAGTGTTTTATAAGTGGTATGTGACTAAGATACTGTATTTACTTATTAAAGCAGGACCCTTAGTAACATATACCACAGTTTGTTATATTAGATCCAGGTATTAAAAGTACTTGAAGACAACATCATTCCCGTCCAATAACATTTACATAAACTGTCCTGTCTCTAATTTAGATTGTCTGCAATCTGAATTCAGTGTTGTCATTCAAAATATACACACATAAGCAGTAAGTTACATTTTTGGAGACTATAATCCACATTAATCGAGGTATTCATTAAAACTGTTTTTCCCAAATGGTAAGTAAACCATGTTTTGGGGATTTCAAGGAGATCCAAACCTAGGCTCTACAGTTACCAAAACAAACCATTTTTATAATTCACTAGAAAGACTTTTTAGACACAGCCATTTACAGATATATCAGTACGTGCTTGTCCCTTTCAACCCTGCCCCATATCCACTTTACCTGAAAGCTTTTGGTTTAAAAGAGGCTCAGCATTCTTACAGTTATTGGATATTTAGCCTAAAGATGTTTTCTTTTGAAATGGTTTTTACCCTCTGCTCAATACCTGGAAATCCCCAAAGGGAGACAGTATCTCCTACAAGTCAACAGCTTGCCTTCTTCCATCTGTTCAGCATAAAATCTTGGAAGACCACATGAGAAGATTCTGGCAAAAACCTGACGACAATAAGGGAGTTATCTGGGATCCAGGGCGCCTCCACAGAAAGCCTGGAGTTACAGGAGGTCCACACGGAATTCAGGTAATTCAGACATGGCTCAAGAATCTGCCCTTCCCTCCACAGGGGCAGCTCCCAGGAGCAAAGGCCGATTTTCATAAGGAGACGCCTCCAGCAGGAAGGCAGGAAAGTCTTAGTGTATTTGCGTCTCCATCTCCTTATTCCCCGGCTTGCTCTTTCCCTGCCCCATTTCACGGCTTTGCAGCTCGCCCCAGCGCATGTTCCTGCTGTGTCCCCCCCACTCCATGGCCCAACGGTCCCTGCTCTCCGGGTCTCACTTCCACAGCCTCCCGCTTGCCAGTACCGTCACTCAGATCAACGCCTTTCACTGAAGGTCACGCAGACAGGGTTGTACCCGAGAGACACAGAAGCTAAGGGAAGTCTCCCCTTTTGAGACATGTAAACCACAGACAGAACAGACCAAGAACTGTCATGGCCAGGGTCAGAAGAAAGGAAAGGACCCGGTGACACAGCTGATGCTGGACCTTTCAAAGTCCACATCGTGGCTCTGCAGCGTGCAGGCAGGGGGACGCAGTGGACAAGGAAACAGCAGAGCCTGAGAGTCAGGACTAACTGAGGCCAGACGCCAGAGAACATGCTACTTTGCGGCCTTAGCCCAGGGCCCTGCGGCAACCGGGTGGCGCCTCTGAACCTCCTCTCAGAACAATGTTGTTAAAAGCAAAACAAAACCAACCCACCCCCGCCCCCGCCCCTGCACGCGCGCAGACCCACACATAACATAGGATTACAAAGGGACACAATTATATTGAAATATTGTTGTCCAAATACTAGAAAACAGATTCTTTATGAACACACCAAATAACAGGGTCTGGTGACATCAAGATTCCACATGCTAAACACTGCCACCATCGGTCACCTACATTCAAAATGGAAGGAAACGCGAAATTCGGTCAGGGTTAGTGAAAAGGAGGATTTCTTTCCATCTAAGTTCAGAGACTCTGGAATTCCAACCGTGGGCCAGTTATTCTTCCCAGATCCCAAAATGATTCTGGCTTCTTAAGGCAACTGCCCCTAACTTCATGTCAATATAAATCCAAATCCAGGGGCTACTGGGCCACAGGGGAACATTAACCCAGGGTTTCGTGGGTCTGAGGACGCCCTCAGCCCTCGAGTCTCATTGTCTTGACCTAAGGAGAGGCTCTGGCCACTGGGCCCACGCCCCTCCCAGACGTTGATTTTGTATTTGTCAAACCAAAGACATATAAGTGCACTAGCATGGACCCATGAATCACCATGCTTCCTTCTACAGAAACAACATCGATTTCCTAAAAATTGCGACATGAATTAAGTAAAAGCTTTATGGGGAGAGACACGTTAACTATATCCATTGATTCTAAGGCGTGTACAGGTTTCAGACATTCAAGTGTGTGGAGAGGTAGAATACCTCAGACTGAAAACTGAATAGAAGTATAAGGGATTTCATGTTACTGTGAGTATGCGAAATACTGTGCTTAAAGATATTTGAGAAGCGAAATGTAATATAAAATTTGAAAATATTAGCCCCTAAATTTTATACATTCATGAACTCTATTAAACCAATGCCTAACTGTATTTCAGTCTTATGCAGAAGCATGCCAACCAGTCAGCTCAGTAAATACCCATTATTACCCATTTTCAGTACTTAATTATTTAACGAACACTTAAATAGAGCCAGGTTTCATTTTAAACACTTTATAAACATTAACTCACTTCATTTTCAAGACCAGCCTGTGAGATAGTAGTTAGTACCTCCTTTTGGCAGATTAGGAAACTGAGGCACACGAAGGTCAAATGGCTAGCTCAAGGTCACACAACTACTGACACTCAGAGCTCAGTCCAGTGCAGGCAGCCTGGTGGCAGGCCCACACTCTCAGCCACGCTCTACTGCTCTGTTGTTTTGTCTTGCTCCAGTCCTGATTCTTTGAACAACACTCCCCCCGACCCCAGTTTTAAGATGTGCTATTTGCTAACACATCCCTTTCTGGCATGTGGATCTAGAGACTCTCCATGAAAATTGTTCACGCTCATTAACAGTGACAGGATTCACTGATGTCTGTGGAGTAAAGGACGGTGCAGCCACAAGACCACGGCAGGCTCTGCAGGCGTGCCACCGCCATCTCTGTCATCGTGCAGCCTGTGTCCCACTTGAATATGTCACGATTTCTCTGCTCAAGCGCTGAGCCCGTAGGTTGATATAAGCCAACCCTAAGAGGGGGAAATGCAAGACAATCATGTTTTCAGCACTTGGGGCTTTCAGAGTACAGATCCAGAGCGCACGTGATAACTTCTCCATCACCATGCCAACACAGATCTGATAACCCCTCTGTGTAGGAGAATACAGGGTCTTCTTAATGTCGCTGTAGAAAAAAAATATCTTATAAAGAATTTTTTTTAAAGGAGGAGAGAACAGCATTATTAGAAGTGTACAATGTATCCCTTATTTTGCAGAAAATAAGGCTATCAAAGAAGAGGTTGACCGTCCTATCACCGGCATGAGACAGAAGTTCACATAAGCTGTGAAAAGGTTCATCCAGCATTAGAAGACACTGTTTCTCAGGTACCTATTTCTTGGACTCTGTATGTCTGGAGAAAGGATGAAAAACATTGGTAGAGAAAATAGGAGTGAGCTGGCGCCAAGCCACCTGATCTGCATGCGCAGGCTTCTCTGAATATGCCCTCAGACCAGCCCCCAGAGAAGGCCTCTGGATCAAGTGCAAGTGCTCCATGCACCCAGGATGCAGAGGACAGGTAAGAGGCCACAGCTGCTGACACTTACTGACCTTTGACTAAGGGCCAAGCAAGGTACCAAGAGCTTGGCACGCACAGTCTATCATCTATCGAGTACTCACAAATGCACCTTGTGTATTATTATTGTTCACCATTTTAGAAAAGAAAGCGCTGACTTAAAGTTATGCAACTTGCCTAAAATATCAAAACTAGTAAGAGCCTAAGCCTGGATGCGAACCTAGGTCAGACTCAGAGCTTGGAAATACTTGCTTGCCCGAGGAATTTCTCCTCCGACGCCACCACCACCTTTTTCACCAAGCACCTCCCACAATTGCCACTGCACACTGTAGCTGCAGTGGTAAATGCCTATTGTTCTATTACAGCTGGCAGAAATATCAGGGCCCAAATCGCCCGATGAGTAGGTAACTTATGGGTGCATCGTCTCAATGCACTCAATTATCTTTACTTCAAGGGTGAGTCCCTCTCTGCCGACACCCACTTCCATGCTTTTGAGTCAGGGGGCTCTCAGCCTTAGAGATAACCTTCTTATCGTTCTTGCCCCCCACCCCCCATAGTCTTGTGCTGAATTATCTCCTTCAAAAACTGAAACAAAGCCCACCACTTCAACAGCAGTCACTCCTCGTCTCCTTAGCAAGCCTCCCGACTGGGACGGGTCAGCACCCTAGTCCCACCCACCCTCATCCCCCAGGCGGCTGCTCCAACCCTATCTGCTCAGCTCACTCACTGCTCGCGTCTCACACAGCTCCGAGTCCCTCTCTGCTCCGCACAGCCCTCCGCTCTAAGCACCGGGGTGACGCTCCCTGGGTTTCCCACGTCCCAGTGCGGCCCTTCTCAGGGCTTCCACACATTCACACACCATTTCCTAGCCACTTTCTTCTAAAACATGGGCAGCACCCAGAGCATCTCCACAACTTAATTACAAGGCACCGCTTGGCCCCAGCCAGACTGCGGACACTGAAAACATGAGAAGGTTTGCTCAAGCTGATTGGTCGTCCCAAGTTATTAAGTGGCGGGTGGGAACACTTATCTCCACTACGCTGAACACATATAAAGTAAGTGGCATTCAGCTGTGGGAGAGTAACTTAATTCTGTGTGCTTTTATTACACCCCGGAGCCAGTTCCTAGGAGACATAATGCAATACCTGGCTCCAAAACACCTGTCCAACAGGACAGATTTGTACCTACAGCGAGGACAGTTTAGTGGCTAAAGCCTGGGGCTGTGGCATCAGACCTGAGCTGCTAGCCCACACTCAGAGCTACATTAAAATCCTGTAGCCTGAGTCCCCCTCACCTGTGTCATGGCGATAATAATGACACCTGCCTTATAGGACTGCAGGGAGCGAATCAAATCATGCACGTTATGTACTTAGTACTCAAATATAGTAGCTATGCCTTATTAGAAGCAGTAAAAAGGGAGTGATGCAATAGCCTACACACTGCACCACAGCTGTCACATGGCCAGTTGGGGAAGGCCTAGTTCAATGGGAGGACAGGCACATTGGAAATCCAGATGGACACCCAGGCGTCTAGAGCTCAGCTCCAACATGCATCTGAGTCATACAATGTGATGGAACGGCCTTTTCCAAACCTTATTTCATGCCGAGATCCACTCTGGCCACCATGAAACTCTGTGATTGTGGGTTCTGGATGCTTTTCTTACAGAGAGCTCTGCTGTTCCGGTTTTTATCAAACCAATGTCTTTTTTCAATAATGTGGAAAGTCCCGCAAGAAACCAGGGTATGACTTAACAAAAGCTTTCTGTGATCCAACCACCTCCCCGAACTGGACCATCGAAAAAGAGCCTATGGGCCGGCCGAGTGGCGCAGAGGTTAAGCGCTGGCTTGGGAAGCCAGTGGCCCCGGTTCAGGTCCCACATATGAGGGCCAGTGACACTGCCCTCAAAAAAAAAAAAAAGAAAAAGAGCCTAGGTTTAGCACGATGGGAAGGCACAGCGGTCCCACACGAATGGGAATGGAGAACAAGTGTCTTTAACTAGAGCACCAAATGGCTGCAGAACTCCAGCTGATTTGAGCTAACAGGCAACAACTTGATGCTTAGTTACATTGGACCCAGAGGGGAAAAAAAAACACAAAAACAAAACTAAAATCCATTAAAAGACAGACAAATGAATAATGAACGCTATTTTCTCAAGTGCTCTATTTCCATAAAGCACATGCTCAACTATAATTTTAGAAAAAACTGAAGAAAAAATAACTCTTCCATTTATATGTCAGTAACAAGCTCAGAAAAAAATGGACAATAAGGCCATTCCATGACAGAGAGTTATTTGCATTTAACCAACTCTTCTGTAAATATAAGCAATAAGCAGTGTCAGCACAGCTGGCGTCTGAGGACTTCAATATTAACAAACAGACTCAATATTCTCAGTTTACGACCGATTTGTCCATCAAATGCTATCGTCATGGTGATGATAATTGGGCCCACATGCCACACAGCATGCCTCCTAAAAACACAGCCCCCTGGTGTGATGGAGGACAAGCCACAGAGTCCGCCAGGAAGAAATGCGTAGGGCAGTTCTTAGCTTACAGTATTGACAAGGTTCTGATTCCTGGATTCAACTAAAAGTAAATACATGGGGTAGATGCAGTCCTAAGAGCCTAGCCACAAAAAAACAAATTCATGCACCACTCCAAACCTCCCAAAGATTGACTATAAGCATAAATGGACAGTTTACACCCAGTAAGCTAACGGATATGTCTTAAGGAGTAAAACACGAGAACATCAGCATTGATGGAAACCAAATTGCTGTGAGAGTAAATGTAGAAAGAGCCCATGATATAACAAGAATTTAAACATATTTTCATGTTTAACCATTTCAAATACATGTCGCATGAAACCTGTAATCACACAGAACACCAATGTCAGTTGCAACAGGAAAGACTCCTGAGTTTAGAACAGCAGGTAGGAAGTATTATATTGCAGTCGTTACACTTCAAAATTATTTTACAATAAATTGTGCTGACCTTTGCAGGATGTAGCACAATAAATTCTTAGATTTATGCCTTTATTACCACGACTATGTACTGACTTGCTGAGTTTTTAAGGAATTCTCTTTACAACAACAACAAAGTGCAAATCAAAATGAAGCCATTAACAAATTGCTTTTAATCAAAATAAAGAAAAAACTCTAAAAGCCACAGTGGTGATTTTTCAGTAAAACTTTGGCAAATAAGTAGACATTAGATTCAGCTCTGCTTTCACCAGTTGCTAAATTTTGATTTGTTCTCAATTTAAGGTTAACGCTTCTATGAAGGGAGAAGGCTCATACACTGAGAAGTTCGAAATAACTTAAAATTCAACAGATACGAGAGTTCTTTGGAATTTGTACTATAAACAGGCAACTCCTAACTTCTCAACTTAAGCTATCAGCTGTATACAGTGTCACTCTGAGTCAGTGTTTGTGGGCTCCGATTCTAGCACTTACCAGCATGTGTCTCCATCAACTAAGCCACATTATGGGCTAATTTCGTTGGGTGGGCCGCTCTGGGAACCACCATGATTTAGAATGCGATTCCAACTGGAAAATGAATCGCCAGTTCCAATACAGAATGTGGGACGCGTGTCCTAGCAAAATAAAGTGATCACCCTCCAGTTACTGATGAGCAGGCAACGTGTGCAAGACATCACTCCAGGTTCCTTGGAGAACCAAAAGCAGCGATGTCTCGGCAGCCTGGAAGCTAGCGATAATAAAAAATGAACCGTTGTGAAAGAGATGACAAACTTCCTATCAAAATAATCTAACAATGTAGCTGATTTTTTTTTTTTTTTTAGGTGAAAAGAATACGTAACCTTTAAGTGATGCCCTACCTGGAGAAAGCATGGGTTTGAGAATTACAACCCTAATCACTAATGAAGAGACTGCTGCTTTCCCAGCTAAAAGGAACTAACGCCTCCATGCCGCTTAGACGCTGCTTGAAAGGCTCCCTTTCCTTTGCACTTGCTTTCTGGTACGCAGATTAATGTGAAATTCTACAACGATGTTCTGCATTTGTCACGATGTCCTTCTAGGCTTAACCAGTAAATGTGTTCAATGACTTTCCCTTTGGCGAATAAAGATGGCAGCTGATACTCAGCATTGCTTTACTACGGGTCAAGACAGCTGCTCTCTGCTATAGATGTGCTAAGACGGAGCCTGGCATTTCATCCTCAGTGAGATCCAGAACCCCTCATCTCCCAGGATCACTGGCTCAGGGTGAACCCGTGCAAAAGGGAAGACAGCTCATGGCATCAGGACTCCTCCTGCCCAGACAAAGTGGTTTTCATCGTGTCAATCACACCACTGCTGACTCTCTAGTAAGAAGACCCATCACTGCTAAGTGCATAGCAGGGACATGCATCGGCAGACGCGTGCTGAAGCAGGCCTGACGCAGTGCCTGCTGACCCCTGAAACAATGCCATCTTGACATCTCAGCGTCCGTAGTCACTTTCCCAAGCACGACCATATACACACCATTACATGTGAGTCGCCGGCGACTCTGACCAGCAAGGAAGATGTGACTATTCCAGGGTAGTGAAAAACAGATCCGGACACTGAAAAACCTCAGAGGTCAAATGACTTCTTACAGGTCCGCAGCAAAGTGCTTTTCTTTTAAAATATGTGACACGATCTCACTTGTCAAATGACCTCTTTTACCCACCTACTTCTAAATAGCATAATAAAAATAGACCGTAGGTTAAAATTCCTTTTATGTACCTCCCCAAAATAAATCTTTTAAAAAGTATATTCCCTATATTATAAAAGTGTCCTTTGGAGAATACAAAGGATTTTAATATGTTCAAAATTGACCGGAGTACACTCTGCATTTTAATTCTCACTAATTTCTCCTCACTTTGATTTATCCTTCTCAACTGGATTAAGACACTGTCTGGAGTAAACATTACACAAAGGTGAAAGAATAATTGGTACCTGGAAGATCCACAGCTTGGCCTTTTTCATGCAAAGAAAGAGAAACCACCACTCTTCCTGCAGTCCGACCCGCTCAAAAAAAGAGAAAATGTTCTCCGACCCGCTCAAAAAAAGAGAAAATGTTATATCCCACATCACCCAGTGTTATGGTTACGCTGTGGCCACCAAACGCGGTGATACAAGCCACCTCCCGCCCTTCAGTAGGACGCCTGCACTGGACAGTCCAGAGCCCAGAGTTCAAAAACATGTGTGGGTGCCTGAGTGGCTAAGCTCACGTGTAAGTCCAAGTCCCAGGCTGCCCAGTGATTCTGTGAGTGAAGATAATGGACAGTAGCCTCGAAGGACTTTTTGGACCCACCTCCAGACCAGCAGTGCCCTGTGGAACTTTCCCTGATAAAGAAAACGCTCTGTATCTGCACTGTCCAGCATGGTAACCCTTGGCGACCTGTGACTGCTGAGCTCTTGAAAGGACGAGTGTGGCAGGGGAAGTGAATTTTCCACGTTGTTTAAATTTACTTCAATTTAAATGTGAAGAGCCACACGGGGACTGCCCGCCCTAGAGCAGGCCTCACTCCACAGCAATCACAGCCCCGCTGGTTTTCACAGGCCCCAAGGACCTGGGCGTGACAGAAAGAGCAATGGGCTCTGGAGGCTGACAGACCAGAGTCACGTACAAGCTGCACAACCTTGAAAAGTTACTTCTCTGAGCCTCAGTGTCTTCATCTCTATAACGGGGAGGCCAGTGCCAACTTCTCAGGGTGGACGGGAGGGGCGAGCTGCCCTCCCACTCCGTCTAAGCACATCAGACATTCCGTGAAACGCCCTTTTTCTCTCCCCTTCCCCCCCCACCCCCCCCCCCCGTCCCTCTCAATCGCAAGGAACTGTATGCTTGGACCTTACCAGGCAATTATGAGACAATTTCATGAACAATCTATAAACATGTCTGAGTTTCTTAGGAGGTATTGAAGAAAAATAAATTACATCTGGGCTTGCATAACTTAGTGAAAAAATAAATAATGGCATCAAAGAATTAGAAACTGTATTCATTTTTAGAATTTTGGTTAATTAAAACTGCACTTTATTAGTGAGTCATAAAGCTAAAGCATGGTGCTCTCTTACCTTACAAAGTATGGCATTTTATAATAGAGACCATAAAAACCACATAAAATTGTTTAAATGTTACTTAATATGATATAGTCTTCCCAAGTAGCAGATTTGGAGACTATATTCCTGTCAAAGGGAAGAATTACCCAGCAGCATTCTAGTGCTCAATAAATGTTTGATTGATTGTAAAACAGATGAAGACACCCTTAATTTTATAACCTGGCTATAGAGATCATTAAAAAAACTATACACACACACACACACACACACACACACACACACACACACACACTTTAAGATACTCAATGTAGTTTTATTTACAAAGAAAGTAAACGGACAACAACCTGAACATTCCCTGATAGTGGAATTATGTGAGTAAGCACAGACATATTCATTCAATGGAATTTCATGTAGCCATTAAATCATGTATTAAGAGTTTATAATGAGTAGTTTATAGCATAAAAGGAAAGAAGACTATAAAATCATACACAGTACAATTTTAATTTAAAATACACATAGAAAAAAGCTTTAAAAAAATAACAGCTATTTCATTAGGTGGCAGAGCGACCTGATTTTCCACACACACAGTTTTCTCCTGGCTCCCTAGATTTTGATAATGATTATATATGCCTTTCATATTGGGAGGGTGGGGCAGAAACGTTTTTAAAGTTACTCCCTGGGGCTGAGCCCCAGCCATCTTTGTTTCCCATCATTTGAGAGCAGCTCACAGGATTGTGGGGAAGAGCTCAAACCACAATACATCCAATGCACTTTGGCCCCAGCAGCCTGGCAGGCAGGCTCTGGAGTAATTACAGAGTGCTCACCCCACACCCTCCTGTGGGCGCCACTGGAGCCCTCACCCTCTTCTGCCTGCTGAGATGAAGACACATCGCCTCTGGACCAGCAGCTGCCTTGCACCCCAGGACTAGGAACACTTTAGTGGTGAAGAAACACCCTCCTGTGGCAGCTACACACCTAAGCCATCTGCTTGAAAAGTCTTTCTTTGGGCACCAAAGATTTTTAAAATACGACGTCTGTGGTCAAATCCTTTTAGGAATAAGAATTTGGAGGAGCCACACTACAACGGTCCCGAGAAAGGCAGCCGTAGCCCGGCTGCTGAAGCAGCGGCCTGAGTGGGAAGGGAGGGGCACCCCAGGTGCAGGGCCACTCCATCCGAAGGGGATGCAGGCAGACAATGTGGGGAAGCTCCCCCGCGGCTGAAAGACAAGCTGTGTGCTGCAGAGCAGGTGAGGGGTCCCGGGAACGCCGCCCAGGTCTAGGCCACAAAGACCCCTCACAAGCCACTCTCGAGGACCTGGACTTCACCCCACGGGACAATGACAAGGACTGGAAGGACAGTGATCCACACGGCACGTGATCCCTTGGGCTGAGAGGGAGGACGGGTTGGGCAAGCGGTGAGCCTGCTGTGACGCAGGACACTCCAGGTGTGATTACAATCATTTCAGAAGGAAATGACTGAGCTAAAGGAATAACATCGGGGACAGAAATGAAAGGGCAGATTTGAGAAAAGGCTCGACAGTAGAAGCCACAGGATCTGGTTTGAGAGAAAAGGAGGAAGGAAGGCATGGAGTCAACAGGATCCCTTACTACCCTCTTACGTGCCGTGGACCGTTTTGTAGGCTGGTGAGGCGTAGCAATGTTTCGCAAAATGTTTTTAAGTGCATAAAACACACAGAATTACAAGGACTCAAATACCACTGAAATAGAGTTCTGAGAATGGACTAAGCGTGGCTCCCAACCTTTAGCCCATATCAGAATCTCAGGAGGGCTTGTTAACACACAGAGCTGGGTCCCCTGCCAAGCTCCCAGGATGCTGCCGCGGCTGGAGGGGTGGGGGGGAGACGGCGAGGGTGGGACACGCCTCACAGCCATCCTGTGGGGCGATGCCCAAGCTTGTGGCTGGAAACCTGGGGGAACCCGGTACTGCCCACATGCTTGCTTACCTCTGCAGCCCCTATAGCTTGGTACATGGTATGAAATCAATATTTTGTGGACAAGTGAAGTAGGAATACAGACACGAGAGTGAATTTAGTACTTCTGTGTTTGGAGAAGTCATACCTTACTTTGGTTTCTGTTGTGCTTTTTTCATAAGCTGTGGGACTCCTAGAGACAATGGGTTACACTGTTAGGATCTAATTCACAAGTCTTTGTAAGAGTCAGAAAACGGTCTTCAAGTTACCAGTTATATTTCTCTATATGGATCAATACTTATAGAGCATGCATTTACATTTCAAAAGAATACTTGGACAATCTGTTAAAATGCCGAATCCCTGATTCACATATAAGACATCTCTCTCCTTATATGAAGGCTGTCAAGCACTGAAAATTTCAAAGAAAGCATCACTTTTAATAAGCTCAGCAAAGTTCAAACAGTTGCCCAATGACAGTCCTCAGGGCATGTTCTGTAACAAATGGCTGAAAAGTACTTTCATTAGCATGCCAATTGTTTAGTTAAAAATGAATGTTGCTGGAGCTACTGACAGCACTTTAAAAATCATTTGTTTCCATAAATACTTCAAATATTCCTGCTCCATTCTCATTTCCTTTAACCAGGGTGTAAGGTTTACACTTAAGACTGAGCTTCATCTAACTTACTACAAGCCGACTACAAGAATCCCATTACTAAAAACAATACGTGCTTGTCAAGTGGCCTGCTCTGTGCTGCCTGCTATGCAGGGTGTCACAAAGCCAGAGGAAGGCTGGGATACGTACACTGAACTCATATTTGCAGGGGGGTTACAGCTAAAAGAATTAATAACTAAAGTGAGTCCTGTGATTTTAACCATTACAAATTAGCCTTGAAAGCAGACACGCACAGAAAAGGCAGCTGGGTGGCCAATTTCCTATTGTCCTTGTTCCTGTGATAATATCTAGGTGATGGACGCTAGTCTTCAAGGATACACCAGACACAACTATTTCTAGAATACCGAACATATTCAGTACTACCTATAGAAGAAGAGGTAGGAAAACACTTCTGCGGACTAGTCACCTTGCTGTCCTGGTTTAGAAAACTGAATAGCACATAGGCCTGTTGCAGAATCCAAGAGACAATGTCTCCCACTTTATCACCTGACCGACCGGGTAGGTAGGTAACAGCACACAACTTTGGTAGGCACACAGTGCTAGGAAGGAAAGCTAACACATTGTTGATCCCTGGCATGGAAAACTTAATAGCAGGCTACATCTCCTATAAATTCTAATTACACTAAAAGGGTAACCAGAGGATTTTGCTTTGATCCTGGGCTCTGCCTTTATCACAGTACCAACCTATGAAATACAAGAGCAGCTTATTAGCTCTGCATTCCAATTTCATGCAGCAAAGCCTTTTAGGGTGGAGCAAAATGCAGTCGGTGCTGACTGTCTCAGAGAGACTGGGCTAATTTCCGTGACGTCAGGGAGGCTTTATTTATGGTAGGAAGGTAGGCTGAGCTCTCCTCGGGACAACTCGGCTGTGGGGCAGTCTCTCTGGGCTACTTAGGCCGTACCCACCGTCCACTTACGACACCAACACACCTCGGTTAATGTGGCAGAGCCAAGCTGGGGGACGGTTATGCCAAGGTCATTCTTTCCACAGTGACTGTCCGTGAAGGATGACAAAAAGCCTTCATCCTGAGCATCCTAACTGAACACTGTTCTGAACTCACTGCTGTTATTCCCTGTCCGCAGTGACTTCAACTTTCCAAGATCTTAAGATTTGGAGGGGAGAAATGGGATGCATCATTGCTATTCAAAAGCTAGTGGAAAAAAAGGTTCTCTTTCCATTTTCGCATCACTATAAAAATGCTTATTAACAAATGACAGTGTGATTTTTTTTTTTTAATTTTTTTTTTTTGCATGTTCCCAGAGGAGTCAGTAACTCCAAAGAGTGTGAAACCTCATTTATCTGGCATCCCGGGAGGACAGGCCAGAGGAGCGGTTTCCTGAATAACAAACACTCAGCCATTCATCTCCCAGGAGAGGAAGTGCCGACACCACTGCCAGCTCTCCTCCCGGAGCGGCCACCCCTCCTCCACTCTGGTGGCCTCGCTGGGCAGTCTCTGCCGGTGTCCCAGCCCCCTGGCCACAGCGGAGCATGTGATGCAGGCCGGACCAATCACAGCTGACATCCCCCTGGAGACAGCGGTGCAAGGAGCAGTAGGCACCTGACCCCAACAGAAGCTGTGGCCTTCACTTAATTAACTGTGTATGGACATCGGGAAGAAGAAGGTCTCTTTGCTTTTTTATCCAAAAGCCTCAATCATGCAGAGTTCGAGCAAAAGCAACAGAGCCCTCAGAAATGCCATTTAGTCTCCTGGGTACTGCTTTGCCCCAAGCCAGCCAAGTCTTTGAACTATACCGGTCACATGAGTCAACATTTTCAAGGTAGGCTTCATCAGTTGCAATGAAAAGAATCCTGATTCATACAATGTCCAAACTTCATCTGCTAAGTTTACCTTATGTTAAAGGAAATCTGCCCAAAATGAACTGCAGACTTCTCTTTTTTTAGTTAGGGGGGGAAAAAAAAGCCAGACTAGACACAATTCACAATTTAGCCTTTTCTTATTGATCTAGTCACTTGCATCATAACATGAGGTTCTCTAGCACCACTGAACTATCAGGGATATTTGACTCTTCACTGAAGAGGCCACCACTGCTTTGTGACAGATTTCCGTTTTATTATATTGAAGCAACAAAGCCCTGCCTGAGTGTGTGGGCCAGGTAACAAGCTCTCCTGCTGTGTGTCCCTGCCACCACTCTCTACGCCAACAGGTGGGTTTTCTCTAATCAAAAATCCATGTACTAAAGGGGAATAAATTAAGGCATGCCAAGATAGTTGTTCAAGACTAATCAAACAGGGTCCTTCGTTTCACAAGGAAAAGAGCTTCACTTAAGTTACAAGACCAACAAACAAACAAAAAGATTGCATTTACACAGACACACACAGCCACCCTACCGTGGTCTGGCCCCCTGCCCGCCTTCGGCCCTCCCCCCAGCCCTCCCCACTTCCTGTTCCTCGCCCCCCTGCCCGCCTTCGGCCCTCCCCCAGCCCTCCCCACTTCCTGTTCCTCGCCCCCCTGCCCGCCTTCGGCCCTCCCCCAGCCCTCCCCACTTCCTGTTCCTCTCTGCACATGCCCCACTCTTGCTGCTGCCCTGGCCAACCACCTCTTACTGCATACATGCACTGATGGCCTCCCTCTTTCCTGGGTCGTGAGTCGCCTTTCTCACAGCTAATTGGCTCAATTTCTCAACTACCCAAGCGCAACTTCCAGGAGCAGGCATCTGGCCTAGCTCTTCCTTTCGAGCGAGATCAGCATCATGGCAGTTCCAGCTCAGGTCAGCTGATGAATGCCGTCTCTGTGCTGTGTCCACTCTGGGCGCAGTTAAGTGGTAGCCAAAGAGAAGACCCTCGCATTTACTTCTTCATCATCTATTTAATCATTTACTTAGCAAACATTCACATAGAGCTTAGTAGAGGCAAGGCAGCCACTCCTTTAAGTGTTTTACCAATACTCATTGATTTACTACTTGTAAGAAACCAGTGAGCTAGGTACAATTATTACCCCCATTCTACAGATGAGGAAGCTGAGGCATAGACAAGAAGATAATTGCCCAAGGTCCACAGCCACTAAATAAACAGGAGCTACAGTTGTCTGGGGCCAGATTTATACTCTGAACCAGCATGCTCTGGAAAACCTAATCAGTGAGGACTGCCAGGGGCTGGCTAGCACACATTCTGAGATGAGTTTAGTACACAATCATCCACTCACTCAAATTTTTTGAGCATCCATTATGTGCCAGACACTTTTTAGTCTCAAAGAAGACAGCAGTGAACAAAAGACACACAGACACCGCGTTAAAGGAGTTTATATTCTGATCATAGTAAGACTGCCCTGCAAATCACTACCGGTTATATACAGTAGCATTCTAGTGTTCTCTAAATCTAAACTTTTACTATTGCTTAAAGTCTATATAGAGCCACATTAATAAGGTATGCATTTGGCAGTCTTTTTGAAAGCTGCATAAATAACAGTAACCGTTGTTCTCCAACCTGTGGGGATTACTTATTCCCCCCGCGCCGGGGACTGCACCAAGTGTGCACTGGTGCATTTGCACACATACAGTGCAAGCAGATACGCTCTAGCTGAAATGCCACACGCAGGCATCCATCTCACCTCGCCAGTCAGAGCTGTCCAGAATGCCCACCCCATGCTGAATATTTACAATTAACTGAAGAGCCTCCCCAGAGCACTAAGTGTGCCGGCGTTGTGCTAAACACAACACGTGCTTTACTATAGGTGGGTACTATTATTCCTCCATGCAGAGGCAGACGCCAAGGCTGGAACACGGGGTAGGAGGCAAAGCCAGGATACCACCTAGGTCTACCTGAGCTCCCCCGTGGACTGCCGGGAAAATGCCACTTATTGGTAATGGACATGCTATCACCTCGTAGCACAGAACTATCCGTTAAGGAGTAAAATCTCTTTATCTTTCTAAGTACTGACATCAGCATTAACTGTCTAATTAATATTACAATTAAGCAGACAATCAGCTTAGGCTTCCATCTATGACTGAAAATGAAAACCGTCCACTACCTGCCTATAAAGTGAATTTCATTCCCTAGGACATAGATTCATACATGGGAATTTCGACTCCGGTCTCCGAGCTGGGTATTTAAACATCAAGTGATGTGAGGGAGGGAAAAATCAAGAGGTTTGTGTCTTCCTCTAGGAAACTGAAGTAAGCATGAGGGTAAATTCTGTTAGCAGGAGACCAAGGTAAATGCAAGCACCTAGAAACCATTTAATGACACACAGTGGATCAAAGAAGTCAGCTGCTTAAGCGTCTTCGTCACATTCCTCATCCAGCTCCCAGCACTGGGATGCCTTCCAACCCCCCAGCCTTGAAGTAACTGCCACTTTCTGGTATCTACCGCATTGCCACAAGCACTAGTATCACCGCCATTACAAACGAGCAAGTAAACAGGCCACCCTTCCTGGACACCTCTGTCACCTCTTCTCTCTTTCCCAGACGAAAATGACATGCTCGGCTCCCCTTTTCATATCCTATCTAGATGAGGTACCGAAGTTTACGAGCCTTGAAACACTACTGTCCACCAATCTGAACCAGGTGTCTTGGGAAACTAAAAGGGTGTTTCATGTAGAAGATAATCCAGTGAAACAAACTATGCCATTCAAGAAAACAAAACAAAACACTGCCAGGAACACATGGAACACATGTCTGCTCCTCTAAGCAACCATTCTGGAAGACTTACGCGTATACAATTACTTTAGCCGGTTCTCATCTCTGGAGATGCCTTCAGATCCCACAGTACGCTTCAAATCAAATTCTGGATTGGGTGTATTTTACTTTAAACTCAAATCTCAATTCTTTCAAGAGAATGGGATGTAGGCCCATCAAACTGTTTTTAAAAAAGGAAGTGTGGCCTTATTCTGCTATAATAAATTCCTATGTCTTCAATAATGGCAGTATCACTGAAAAATAGATTCAGTGTTTAAAGTAACTTCATAATAGTTGCTTGGAAGAATAAATTCTGATAATTATAGCTGTTTTAAAATCTCATTACAAGCCTGGCCGAATGGCTCAGTTGGTTAAGAGCTCGCTCAAGAGTGCAAGCTGAGCTCTGAGCAGCAGCGGTTCGAGGCCAGCCCGAGCTGAGTTGCCGTTGAGCTGCCAACAGGTGGCAGGATGGCTCAGCTAAAAAAATAAAAAATAAAAAAAAAATAAAATCTCATTACATTAATGAAACCCACTGCATAGTTGTTGGGGGCGGGGTAGAGGGAAAATAGACAAAATGGTTTATAATGTCCAAGGTTCCCATCAGCCAAACCTCCAGTGGTTCTCAGCTACCAAAGAATTCATTACTGGACCAAATTCTATTCAGCCAAATGGCCTTCAGTTGGACCCAAGTCCCAGGGTCTCAAGTAGGAGTTGTGGTTCTTCGGGCAACAAAACCAGGAACCCCGATCATCCTTTTGCCTCCCCCTTCCAAGTCCTTCCAAGGAATTTTTGGAAACCGATGCTGATGTCAGAAGAAGAACAAACACCCTCCATTTGTAAGGGGAACAGAAAAAGAGAAGCAGGTGGTCAAGTAGCTAAACTGGCAACATGTCGGCCATAGCCGGATGGCCTGGATTCTGTCTTGGCCGAGGTCACCAGTGGCAGCCAATGCACAGCTGTATAGTGGCCAGTCCCACCTTTACAAGAAAATGCCTGGGAAAGACAGGAAAAGCTACGGCCAAGAAGAGGCACACCTGACACAGAACCTGCTAAGGCAACAATGAACTTGAGAAAATCCGCCCATTAATTTCAAATGCCCAAGACACAAGGAAGAACAGCAAAGACACACAGAAATGTTTGGTGGAAGTGGGTCACGTATGATCAAGGAATGTATTTTAGGATAGCAAGCATCAAAGCTGTCCACCCCTCAGCTTCATGACCCTCCTTTATGGTTCATTTGAAATGCCTTTGGGTCTCTGTACTGTTTACTCAATCTGTGGCTCAGGTACCACCTAAGTAAGAAGTTCTATTAACCATTCCGGGCGGCTAACTGATTGTTTCTTCAGAAACAAACAATGGGATACTATACTAAATAACCTCTAAGATTTTCTTAAGCCTTTTAATTTTACAGGGGTCCAGAATGAGCACCCCAAGATGTGCCTCTGTGATGTGTGGATTATTCTGAGCCAAAGGCTACTGAGAACTTTCATAGACCCTGTGGACTCAACTACTGCCTCTCCCCCTCAACTATCTAGTAGAATTTAAATTAGGGGCCGAGGCCATAATAAGAGATTCTCAGAGGTAACCTTTTTGACTCATCTGCAAGGCAGAGCAAACTACTAATTACTGAATACCTGCTTTTCTTAGCACCCTGCAGTGACCCTCCTCCCCTGAAGCCCCAGGAGCCTCACCCCATCTCTAGCTCGGGATGTCACATACACCTCATCTGCCCTTTCTGTCCCCAAACCTCTCCTGGATGTGGGGGTCTCTGACTCTTACGTATGTGGGGTTCCCATACATGCACACGTGATTAAATCCGGTTATTTTCACCTGTTAATCTGTCTCCTGTCGATTTAATTAAACCAGCTGAAAGAGCCTTGAAGGGGAGAGGAAATTCCTCCCTCACAATTTCATTGTTATAAAATTAAAACTGGACTTTCTTCCCTGCCGGCAGGTTTCTCACCAGCCCCTCCTCACCTTCCGTCACAAATGTCTTACCCTTTAAAACCTACAACTTGGGTACATGATACAGACACGACTGTGATTCAGCTGCATAAAAAAGGGAAAACTGTCCCTTTTATAAATCACTGAATTCACCCTACATCGCACTTTCTGGCAGAAAAATACTAGTTCATGAGTATTTGAAAATCTTCTCTCAGTTTGGAAAAGCTGTCTGGTGCTTACTAGTAGAAAGTCAAGTCTTAACCAAGTTTTAAAATGTCTTTCCATCTCCGATCCACCATATCCATTCTGGTAGCCATGCTTCAGACGAATGTATTATATACAGCTTTATAAGTCAAAGTCTCGGGAGAAAGCGACTCTTCATTTTGGGAAAATGCCAACACACACACCAAAAGTTCCTTTATAAACATGGTGAAGCCATCAATACACAGAATGAGGCAGGGTCAGTGCTGACCATGGCTGAGGGGTGAATAATTCTGAACTCTATTTACAGCTCTATTTGTAAATCACAAAGGGGAAAATCAGGCACATCTGTTGTCCCAGTTTGGGTCAGAAGTCCATGAAAAATTGTAAGTTAAGCATGGCAATCTTAAAAAAAAAAAAAAAAAAAATCAGCACCATGGGTGGCCCTTTTTAGGAAAACAGAAGCACACTTGTTTTATCACTATTGCTCCAAACTATGGTTCTTCAAGCAAAACCAGTAGTAACACAGCTTTCAGGATGAAATTTCATACACCAAAATTAAAATGCCACTTAGAACCAGCTCATTTAAGTCTTTGAAAGATTGAGAATTTTAGAACCCAAATATTTTAAAAGAAGTGCTTTCTATGGGAGAGGCTGTTTACAGATTATTCTGTGGTTGAATCCATGAAGAAGTTTTTGAAAAATATTATGTTGATAGCTAAGGGGTGGGCGCATGAGTGTCATCGTGCATTTATGGGCCATCCGGGCCTTTCTCTTATAGCCTTTGGTGAGACTTTTAGCGTCTAGTCCAAAGTCGAAACCAGGACTGGGAGAGGCAGAAAACTTTTATTTCTCAATGGCAAAAACGGTTATCACTGAAAAGACAGGAGGCAGACAAATCACCTCGCTGCTTCACTAGCCCAGACTCCAGGAGCTGACAGATGCCAGCACTGGGCGGGGCTCACCTACCACAGGTAGGCAGCAGAAGTCATGCTAATCTGAAGGGCCAGGTATCACAAATGCCATTCACACTTATTCCTGAAGCAGAGTTTCTCAGACTGCTGATTTATACACAACCACTGTAAATTCAATTACTACAACCTTCATTCCCACAAGCAAAGCAGACGCAACAAATTACGAGCGAAGGGGGCTACAAAAGTCAGCAAAACAAAATTTCAAGTAATGGTCTGATAAAAAAATAGAGAAATGAGTATAAAAAAGCTAGGAAAACATTCAAAAATCATATATGTGATTATTTATTGTAGGAACCAACTGTATTTCTCTCAATAGCTCTAAAGCCATCATTATGTTGCAGAACAAGAAATACATTCATAGTGATGACCTTATTTATACTCAAGGTCAAGCTATATTCAGCATATTCTAAAAGGAATAAGGTATTTAACAGGCTTTACAAAAATTTCCTTTAAAAAATCATCTGAATTAGGGTGTTAAAAGGGGAATCTTAGTTACCCATACAACCTGATAAAGTATTTACAAATCAAAGAAATTTTTTAAGCCAGAATTTTAAAACCAAATGCCCCGATTAATAATTATTAAGATCCTGAGATGCACAAGTATTGTCAGTGACCACCCCAGAGTACTGTATACTCAGAAGCAGTACCATACATGCAGAAAACAGTGCTTTTCTAGCACTATGACCCAGTCAGACATTCTACCTTGCAACCACAGCCATGCATTAAAAAAAAAAAAAAAAAGGTTAAATTGACATGAACACACATTGGACCCACTTCTACTCAACACCCACAACTTTCTCTCCAGGGCACAGTCAATATTCTCAATTCTCAATGTTAGAGAAACTTTCACCAGCAGTCCGGACCCTTCTTCGCAGCACAGATATTTTGAGATCACGCTTCAATGACATAAGCTTCTGTATTTTCATATTGCATTGGCAAGGCTGAATGGCTCACTTCTGATATTAATTCTCCCAATACACGGAAACATAATTAACCTATTTCCCATAAAGAAATGACTAATGAATACAATTACGATGTGCCTTGCAGAATAAACTAGCTGTCGGAAAGAAAAGCTATGTAATGACAGGACTGAGAAAGAATCCTGACTCTCATTTTATTTCTCTAAATACAATCCATGTAAACAAGTGTATTTCTTCCCTTCTTTATATTCAACGCTTTTTTCTTTATCTTTAATACAATAGCTGACCCATGAAAAATCGCATAATGTTAAATAGGTGTAAGCTATAGAGCCTAGTAACGGAATGGAACAAAATGACCCGACCACACAGGCCAAGGGCTGCAGCTTCGCCAAAAGCCTGCACCATCGAGGTGCTCCCCTCTGCTAGTCCACCCCTCCTCCCTCTGCGGTCAGTTCTTCACATCCACACGGACATGCTCTCCATAGAGTTGAAAAATAGGTTCCCAAATATTTCAAGTGATTTTTCTGCTACCTTACTTGGCTAGGGCCGCCCTAACAGAACACCACAGAATGAGCGGTTTAAACAACAGAGATTTGTTTCTCGCAGTTCTGGAGGCTGGGAGTCCAAGATCAAGGTGTTAGCAGGGCTGGCTTCCTCTGAGGGCTCTTCTCCTTGGCTTGCAGGCGGCCGCCTTCCTGCTGTGTCTTCAGGGGCCCTCTATGGGCACACACCACTGGCGTTTCTTGGTGTCCAATTGCCTCTTTTTATACGGACACAAGAAGGATCAGATTAGGACCCATCCTAAGGGCCTCATTTGAACATAATCCCCTCTTTAAAGGCCCAAAATGCAGTCAGTCACATTCTCAGGTACTGGGGTTAGAACCTCAACAGATGAATTTCAGGGGTCCACAGTTGAGCCCATCACACTGCCTACAGGAAATTTACAGCAAATACTCCAGTAAGTTTCCAGGGCCGTGCACTGTGGAATTCCTCAGCAATGGAAGGAAATGCCCTCCATCTAGGAAGCTGAGATCCACTTGTCCAAACAGAGGAAATGCCCACAGAAATGAGAGAAGACTCCTAGGAACAGAAAAGCCAGGCGCTTTCTCTCTTCCCCGTGGGCTCACTGCAGTTTCCCTTTCGGGCATCTGTAGTATTTCCTTACGAGAAGAGAGTTTTGAGAAGTCTCTGAGAGGGCGTGCCCTCCGCCTGTGGTGGGAAATGCCCCCTGAGGAGCATGTGACCTCAGCTCAGGGCCAGGTAGTCCCCACTTGCACTATATGAAGAAAACAAGTAAACGATTTTGAGATACTCACTGCTTGTGTTAGAAACAGAGGGAAAATCACGGCAATTGCTCCCTCCAAAGCCAGACTATACTAATTACCTAAAATTACAGTAATTCACATTTTCAAGTGTTTATCTTCTCCAATAGAAAGAAATTCATTAGCTTGCAATCTGTCATTAAGGGGAAAATACCATAATACCAAATGGTAAATATTATATCATCCTGTTATTCAAGAAGATACATCAAATACCTAAACTAAAAAATGCAAAGACACAAAGGAAATACCTTAAAGAATAACAGGAAGGTTATTTTTGGTAGTGGGATTACAAGTAGGTTCGGATCCTTTTTAAGCACATTGATATTTCCACTTTTTAAAGCACGAGGTATTAAATCTTATTTTCTGCACTATAGAGACACAGGTAAAAGACGGTCCTTAGGTAAAGGACTGGGGCAGAGGTAAAACTGACAGCCCTTAGGGAGCCCCTGGATAGCACTCAGCTCATGGATAGAAAGTCTCATATGTGAACAACACCTGGGAACTGGAAAGACGCTTAATCACTTCCTATGATCCTCTCATGACAACACGACAACCAGTCCAATGGCATGGACATTTATCATTTCACTGATACCAAATACAGCCGGCATGTCAACAGCTCAGGGGCCACCTCATGACTACCCAGAATCCGATGTAATCCCTCTGACATTCTATGTACTTGCCTGATTAATCTAGTGTCAGGTTTCACAGGCATTCTGTCCAAAAATCAGGGAGGAAACGGTTCAATAGCATCATCTCCCTGGTGCGTTGTGTGAGGAAAAACACCAACAACAGGGACAACGCCCTCCTCTACCCCGATGTATAATTACTTTTCCATGTTTCAATACAACTGTTTCAGCTCAAAGGAAGGAGGGAAATGCCACTTCCGGACAATAGCCCTCGCTCTACGAGATGAGTTTCCATTGTCTCTTTCTACAGACTTAGTGGCGAGGCAGCTGCTTTGTGGGCAGCAGGTCTCCCTATCCTTGCTCCCCGGGGAGTCAACTCCTAACGAGATTAATAACAGGGCCAAACAGAAGTGGCTCTGAAGCCTGCACTGCTCTGTATCTATGGGCAGCGGCACTCAGTGCGAAAGGGTTCCACTGGGATCCAGTCTGGCTTTCCCAAGAGGTACTAGTTAGGCAGTATTTAGGAATCACTTGCTCCCAAGGCCGGTGCACACTCTGAACACACCAAAAAACCAGCTGGAGACACCGGTTATGGGGAGCCACCGGAGGAAAAGCTGGGATAACCCAAGGACAGGCACTGGCCCAGCAAAACCCCACAGCAAGACATTTTCATTGGCAATCCCAAGTGGACAATGGCCCCAGGAATTGCTACCTAAGCAGTATGATGTCCAACCGTGTAGTGACGGGAATGTAGAGAGCGGCGCCCTGTGCAGCCTGGTACCAAGGGGGCTGGGTCCCGCAGCGCTGCCTCAGAGAGGACTGCTCCGGCCCTCCCAAGGCAAGCTTCTGCTTCCCTCATCTCCTCTCCTCTGCACCAGCTCCCGCTTCATTCTCCCCTGCCTCTGCTCTGCCCTGGTCTCCCAGGTTTGGCATGACCATGCCAGGACCATGCTGTCTGCCTGCTCCCACCCCTGACCAGCACGTCACCTTCGCCTATTCAGTTGGCTGTGCGAGTCTGTGACAGCCCACCAGACATTAGCACACAACCTGAGACCACACTTCTCATCTGAAAATAGAAGTTGTTCACACATGCACGCAGAATCTGGAAAAGACTGCCATGATCCCTGAAACACACTGTCATTTCCCGCTTGATCTTTTCTGTCCCAATGCCATTAAGCACTCGGAGGCTCATCTGTATCCCTGCTCAACGGAAGGCCAGCTGCTGACGTTCCATCCTGGAAAGGTATGTGAGTGCCACCGGCTCAAAATTACAAGATCACTGATTTTCATCTGTGTCTAGAGCCTAGACAAAGGGCCCAAAAACCTTCTCTCTGCCATCACACCAGAACAATTACACACACACACAAAAAAAAACAAAAAAAAATAGAACAAAGGCAGTCTTTTAAATAACAGTAACCATAACTATTTTAATTAAAAGTTCTCACCAGCACCTTAAGATAGCATAAGATGCTTCTGCCAGCCCTTTCCTCAAGTGACCCCCAAAAAATGCGGGGACCTTCTGTTTGGCGGGCCCTCTGTCACTTCCACATCGCATTCTCCGGTGACGGGGACCTGATGCTCACTGGATCATGCTTTGTCTCAATATTTTCCAAAGTGTTTTTCTCTGCAAGAAGTATGGCAACCGTGTTTCCCTTTGCACATGTTTAAGTTGACATCTAAATTTTTTCATCTCAAATTTAAATAGTTAAAAATAATCTAATTCCCAAAGTATCGTACAATGACATTTGAATATTAAGCTGTAACAGGATTCTCTAAAATGTACGCAAATGAATTGAAACACCTGAGCTATTTGCTGTCTACCATTATCCATTAAAAAATAAAAACTGATAAGAGAGAAATTTTACAGTATTTATTCTTTCTGAATTTCATTGCATTATTCACATAGAATTTTATCTTATTGAAAAATATTTTTATGTTTGAAAGTATTCTTGGGCCGGCCAAGTGGCGCGGTGGTTAAGCGCTGGCTTGGGAAGCCAGCGGCCCCAGTTCGGTCCCACATGTGAGGGCCAGTGACACTGCCCTCAAAAAAAAAAAAAAAAAGTATTCTTACTCATCCTATTATATATCTCTGCAAGTATAAATAATATATACGAATGATTTATAGAAAAATGTTATATATGTAAATATCTTATGGACATAGGAAACTAAAAATTTATATGTAAATGAAATTTCATGATCACAGGATCTTTTAAATTTATATACATAAAACATAAATGTAAATTTTTAAGTTTCCTGTGACTATACGACTCTCATTGTTTTTTAATCTGGATTTACATTAGTTATTAGTTGTATATAATTGATAAACACATAAATATTACATGATTTATAAGTGATTATTAACAATAAAAATCAGTTGCTTTAGAAATACATCACTTAAGGAGATGAATGCACCACTTTTTTCCAAGTAAATTCATAGAGGAATATTGCTAAAATGAGATAAAATTCAGGGGCCAGCCGAGTGGCACGGTGGTTAAGCGCTGGCCTTGGGAAGCCAGCGGCCCTGGTTCGGTCCCCACATGTGAGGGCCAGTGACACTGCCCTCAAAAAAAAAAAAAAAAAATTAAAATGAGACAAAATTCAACATCAATTTTATTCCTATCTGCCCCTCCCCCTGTATTAATCTAAAGGCTGAGGAAATTTGTTCACACAAATAACTACATGGAAATTTAAATTTATTGTAATAATTTTCCTCATTCGTTTAAATTCCTTCTGGGACATATGCCAAAAACAACCTTAGGGTGATCTATCATCAAAATTATTTTTAATGATCAACTGACAACTCAATTAAATCCTCTTTCAATCTGGGGAAAACAAAGAATTGGGCGCCACCTGAATTGCAAAAGTAGTTGTTATCCTGTCATTAGAGTCATTAATTTCCATCAACACCAACACCTCTATTTCAATCATGCCTTTGGGCCGGCCGAGTGGCGCAGTGGTTAAGCGCTGGCTTGGGAAGTCAGCGGCCCTGGTTCAGGTCCCATATATGAGGGCCAGTGACACTGCCCTCAAAAAAAAAAAAAAAAAAGGAGTAATGAATTGTTGGCGAAAAGTTCATGTCGTCTAACTTTGGACCGGCCGAGTGGCGCAGAGGTTAAGCGCTGGCTTGGGAAGCCAGCGGCCCCGGTTCGGTCCCACATAAGAGGGCCAGTGACACTGCCCTCAAAAAAAAAAAAAAAAACTGTTCTTCAATCATGCCTTTGTTTGGAGACCAGGACTTTTTCTGCCTCGGGGTGGACAGAGCGCCCTCCTTAGGTGAGAGCTATGTGGGAGACGGGCCTTCCTCCTGGCCAGTGGGAAACAATCTGTTGGGAAAAGGAGAAACCACAGAAAGAATACATGTGAAAGCTGAGATCTGGAAATAGATTTCCTGAAACCCTCCCTCCTCCCTCACCACCATGCTCATCACCACCTGGTGCCTATCAGGAGCCCATGGATCTGTGAACCCCGCCCCGTCTGAATAGCTATCTCCACTTGACCCTGAAAGGTTCCATTTGGTCCTGAGACCACACAGGAGCTTTGTTCTTCCCTCCTACAGTAAAGCAGCCCTGTCTGCATGGCCTCTACACAACATGTTTAACGGCTTCATTTGTTGGCACCAAAGAAACGTTCTGGGGAACAAAAAAAATTTCATGCATACAATGCCCTTATTTGGCTCCTTCAGCATCAAAATAGAAAAACCTCTATTCTGCCCAGACCTGCTAATTACTGTATTTTAATTATAGCAATTTTTACCCCCCAGAGTCTTGTAACCACCCAGTCCTACTCAGTCACAGTGTGGGAACTGACTCATGATAGTAAGCTGTCTCCAGAGTACCTACTTTTAACCAAGTACCTTTATTCTGAGAGCACTGTATTCTGTGTTGAGGTCGCACATAAGATAAAAGCCGGTTTGGTGGCGGTGGTTTGTGTTCATTATTTAATGAGCTCACTCCACAGTCGTTGATCATCTGGGCGTGAGCAGCCTTACAAGCCACCTTCCATCAAGGTCTCGGGTCAGGTCATCGTCTTGTGACCTAGGCTGTCTGAGGTCCCAGGGAGAGAGGTAGGGCGAGGGTAGCAAAGAAGATAATTCTCCTGCCAGCCAGGTCCCAATTCTAGTCATCAGTGTCCCCAGTTCAGCTGCAGGGCACACGATCATAGCCAGACCACACAGTTAGGCGAGACACTGGGAATCTACGCTGTCCCTGCAAAGTGGTGCTGGGCGAGGCTACACACATCAGACTGCAGTCAGTGCTGGCTGAGGTTTTTGTTAAGAGTATATTCTCAGCAATCAGACAGCTCTGGGCGTAAAGTCTGGTATCAGCCCTTACTATACCTGTGTAACCTTAGGCAAGTGACCTTTCCAAACCTTAGATAGATCTTCGGAAATACAGGGAGAATAATAGCGCCTACCTCAACGGTTATTGTGAGAAGTAGACAAGCTAATAACGAATGTAAAAGCCCTTAAGCAGATGCCTGACACATACAACCATTCCTTTAATAGTAGCGATTGTTCAACAAAATATCCTCTTACACATTTGTAAACCAATATCTTTGGGAATCAATTCACGGCAGTATGTCAAATGCAATAAGGGAATATTGATTCTCCCTCCCCACTCCCCAGATATTTGAAATAAGCCCTTTTACAAGGTTAAAACAAGAGTCACCTGGTGGGGAAATCGAGCCCTTTAGCCACACGGCGTTAAGTTTGCTTAAAGGAAAGGACACCTGCTTTGCAAAAATGCTGATCTTCGCCACGAAGACACCATGGGCGGTGGCCTGGGCAGGACTGGCCACCAGCTGGCAACCGCTCAGCACAGGCTGCGGGGGGCTGTGCGTGAACACATGCACACAACACACCCTACGGCTCCCGTCCCCTGGGACTTCCACGGTGACAGCCGAACGGCTGTGGGGCCATATGGTCAATCCAATTAATATCGTAAATTGTCTTAAGTGCCCAGCACCAGGATTCAGGGAATGCCAACATGCTTCCTGGCACCACATGCATTCTCATCCCTAAGGCCTTTCCTGGGCCCACTGTCCTTCGTCGCAGTTGTGGAGGAAAAGCGGTGTGTGTCACCGCCGTGCCCACACCAACCGGGGTAGTAGTGTTCGGGCTGCAGGCTGCAGGAGTTTGACCTTAGCCCTCGCCTCTGCACGCAGGAAGCGAGGCCCATGGTATGCCTTCCTTCTCACTTAAATTGTAATGGTCTGAAGTCATTCCACAATTGAAATGAATGAAGAGCTTTCCCAGAGGAGAGTCAAGGAGAGAAGACACGGGCCAGCAGCTGTGAGGGCTGACACCAGCAGGAATGGCACCTCTGCCTCCCAGGACTTCATACTCAAGGCTCACCTTGTGAAACTCCCCAGCTTCTCTGCTTCCAGCCTCTACGGCTCAGCCAGGAACAGAAAACCCCGCCAGGAAAAGCTGACCTGAGAACAAGCAGTCTCCTCCTATCGCAGCTCAAGCACCGCTCAGGTAACATACACTGAGTCGCCCCAGCCTTACAAAAACACTGCCTGAACCACAATGACAAGGACATCACTTGGTTGCTGGTGGCACCTAGTCACATGGAAATGGCTGGTTTGGGGTGCTTTAAAAAAAAAAAAAAGTGATCCAAAAAATAATTTTTCTATCCATCATCCATCACACTTCCCCTTCAATTGGCTCTTCCATCCTCAGTTCGGGACCACAGGGGAAGCGCTGACATACAGAACATACGTGCACACGCCCCAGGCTGCCTCACTGGACCTTTTAAAAAGATCTCTTGCTGTGCTAACCAATCAAGAAATCAGGCCAGGGCTGGCCTTGTGGCGCATTGGTTAAGAGCTGGATTGGGACGCCAGCGGCCCTGGTTCGGATCCCACATGAGGGCCAGTGACACTGCCCTCTACAGCTAACAACAGCTCCACCTGGAGCTGGGCTGTGCGAGCCCCGGCGACGGTGTAGGCTGAAGACCCTGCTGCAGTGGGCTTCCATAGGCTACAGTGAGTGGCCCGCAGCCAGCGTGAGCTGCCAATAGCCGTGGTGAGCGACCATCCAGAGGCCGGCGACCCATCTGCCTCATCCGGGAAGAGCGCAATGATGATACCAACATGGGCCAGTGAAGCAACGTCCTCTGCAACTAGACTGAGGAACAAAGGACAGCAACTTGTCTATTCCCCTTCCCCGATTCTCCAATGCTGTTCCCCTCCCCCAATTCCCCAATAAAATCATTTGGAAAAAAAAGGCATATTGAGACACCCATTAGAAATAGGATTTAAAAAAAAAAATAAAGAAAAGAAAGAAATCTGGCCAATATCCATTGCAAAGGTTACCCAAAAGGTGCAGTGACTTCTGATGTAAAACAAATCTATGATGACAAAAAGTATGGAAAAAAAATTCTAATCGTGTTTTGAGTTTAGCCAATTCCTCAAAAGTTATCATAGGAAGCACTCAAAAAGTTACAATGCTTGCTTAGGGACAGAAATAGAAATAGAGATGGAAGTGACCACTGGAGAAAAACTTCTAAGGGAACTAAGCGGATGCCTTAGGATACAGTGTCCACGTGTCATTATTTGTTAGGGCATTTCAGCAAAACACCCAACACAAAGATTTTTCAAACCTAGATACACAGGCACAAAGAGCCACTCGGCACTCAAAGAACATCTTCTAGGAGATAACTGCTTCGAAAGGAGGGTTTTCTATATAAACTACAGGATTTACAACCGACACCTCAAGTCCCCTCACAACTCTTTCTTCCCAACCCTACAAAAGCCTATTTTAATTAGAAATACTGAAATAAAACTGGCAGTTCAAGATTTAGTAGATTAGAGTAGCTTTATTGAAAATCCTCAAAATCTGGACTATGCCAGTGAAACTGGCACCTGAAACGCTTGATGAATATTAACTTATGCTCGTCTCACGTTAGAATAAGCATAAACGCTATTCCACATAGGCGCTTCCGGCAGTGTTCGTCTACGGACAGGCTGTCAATCCATTTTACGGGTGGGGCTGTGGGCACCACATCAGCTCCCTGTTCTGCAATAACAGTAGGTCCAAAAGTCTACACTAGAACATGACCAGAAAACAAAGCTCCCAAGCAAACGCTAAAACTTGATAGCTTCAGAGTCACCCACAGAGCAGGTGTCAGTGCCATGTCCCAGGGTTCATGAGACAGAAAGGTGACATACAAGGGAAATGGCGGCCACCAAGCCCAGCACACCTCAAGCCAGAACCCACAGTGGCTGCAAAATCTTCGGGAGAACTTCACCCCACACTGCAAACCTCCCAACAAGCACTTGGAGGACGAGAAGAATTCCGGGAAATGGAGGGACAGCATCCCGGATACACGAAAACCCCCGATTCCGTCAGCCAGCAGCCTTTCACCAGGCGGGCCCACACAACCCGATCTGCAACCTGCCCGCACATGGGCAGGAGGCCTGCTCTTCCGGCTGCAAGTCCATGTGAACCTGCAGCTATGAAGGTCTGTGGGCATGTTGCCAGGGGCACCAGCCGTCCTTAGAACGTTCGAGAACAGAGGCTGCAGGACCACGTTCAGAGCCCTCTCAACTCGGTGATGCCAGCATGAGCCTTGTCAGGTTGGGCGGGGCAGCTCCCAGCGATGACATCTTGTTTTGGAGTAGCTGGGGTGCCCACAGGGCAGCGTGGGACTCTGTGGCTAGGCCCCACTGCCTCGCCGCCTTGGGGGAGGGGCTGGCAGCGTGCGCTGGTGTGCACACAGGGCCACGTCCCCATGCACCATCCCAAGTGCCAAGGAGCGTAAGTGTAAATGCATGTAATACGCCTGACCCACCGCACGCGCCAGCTCAGCCGGCCCACCCTACACGTGCTCGGATCGCTTCCATTAGCCCACAGCTGGGCCGTTAATTGAGTTCCAGCTTGAGAGTAACTGCCTGCCTCCTCCTCTTCTCACCAGAAGCGGAGACACAGCTGGGCGTCTTGCAGACAGGACGGGATGTGAAAACACAAAACACAATGTCGGGAAAATATCGACAACACAGGCCGCTGTCAGGCAGCAATGGTGTATCCTCGTGGTCCCTGGGCTGGCTGGGAGGGAGTATTGTACCGCCGACAGCCCAAGGAAAGACCAAAATTCAAATTTCGAAGTACACTTTCTACTTTCACACCATCATAAAGTCAAAAAATCCTAAGTCAAACCATCGTAAGTCAAGGACCATCTATATTAGAGGGTAGTAAGTACCAACACCCCATCAGTAACTGCTGACCCCTCTAGGAAGCATCCCCATGCTGGTGACGTGGCCAAGGTTACTTTCCTGGAGTAGATGAAACTGGTACATAATAGCTGCATTTTCAAGGAACACGAACGGAAGCGACTTCTTAAGCAGGAAGTGGCCGCATACCTCGCACATCACTTTTCTTCTTGAGTAATGGATCCTAGCAAGACGGGGCAAGCTCAAAGATAACCAACTTTAAATGGATTTGCTCATAAAGCACTGACATCCCTTTCTACATTAGTACAATATCAGAGATAAAATCCAACGTTGGCCAGAGGCGGAGGAAACAAGCACCTTGGTGGAGTGCACAATGGGACCGACTTCCGGCGAGATGACTGGTCATGACCTGTGAAAGGTTTGAATGCGCATTCCTTCTGACTCAGCACTCGTACTTCCAAGAAGTTTTTTTCCACAAAGACATTCACACGTGCGCAATTACATGACTGCACATAGTTGCACATAATCATAAATGCAGACATCTCTGAGGCAGCACAATACTGAAAACCACAAAGGCAAGTACTAAGCGAAATCACAACACACTCCTACTGTGGAGTAGTAACTATTAGAAAGTAACTATTCACACTAGCCAAGACATGGAGACCCCCTAGAGACACACTGAGGGGCGAGTGAATACATCATATGCAGTATATACATACAATGGAATGTCATTCAGCCCTAAAGAGAAGAAAATCCTGCCATTTGTAACAATAGGGATGGACCCGGGAGATATTATGCTGAGTGACATAAGCCAGACACAGAAAGACCGATACCAAATGAGTCCCTTAGACGTGACATGTAACACACTCACACACCTGGAGCAAAGAGGAGAATGGTGGTTTCCAGGGACTAAAAAAAATAAATCAGTTAAACAAAGGGCAGCAGGAAGCCGATGCGCAGCGCTGAAATGGCTGGGCCAATAGCCGCACCTCACTGGAGGGAAACAAAGGTTTTATGCACATGTGCAGCGTCCCGGGCAGCCTGTGCTAACAGGTGTGCAGCAGCGCCCAGCACCGGCGCCGAAAGGGCTCAAATGAAGTGGCAGAGAGCTGCTCTGGGGAGACAGTTTGAGGACCAGGGGCGGGAATGCCAACTGCGACCATATCACTTTTTGCTCCTTTTTTTTTTATACCACGTGCTGTCGGGCGTATTTATGAGTGTACGTTCTGTGGCCATGCCATCTGGCTTCAAATACCAATTTTACGACCTTGCCCTGCATGACCTTAGACAAGTTACCTGATCTCTGTCCCTGCATTTCTTGAGCTGAAAAAAGGTAGCTGCAGGACATGCAGCCTAGGGTTGATGCAATAGATTAAAGCGCTTACAACAGTGCAGGAACACAAGGAGTCTCAAATGTAAGTACTATGGTTATGGTTATTATTAATAATTTTTCAAATAAAAAATAAATTGTACGACTTTAGTTTTTAAAAGACAGTTGGCTTCACAATATACTTATAAGGAAAGGTGTATTTTTCAAAAAGTCATAGAATGTAAATAATATGATCACTTAAAAATATACACACAGAGAACAGAGAAGCATCTGAGAGGCTCCACCCAAAGCCTCAGCAGTGATCATTTAAAAAAGGACCTTGGGGGCCGGAGAGGAGGGAGACATCTTCATACCCAACATTCTTCTGTACTGTTTAAACTTTTAATCACGAGCATGTATAAACCCTATGTGTGAGAGGCATCTTTAGAGTTCACAGAACACTAAACCCTCGCTTCACAAAGGAAACCAAAGGACCAGATAAAGTCATAAACAGCACTCTTCTCATCCCCTGGAGAGAGGGGAAGCAGGTCACACCTACGTATGGGGAACACAACGTCAGCTTTACTACCCATCAACTCCCCAGGGAAGGAGAGAGCTGGGTGGGCAGACCTGTGGCTCAGAACCCAGGCAGAGCACCCAAGATCTAGAACAGCGGACACAGGACACAACGGTGCCCTCTGGAGTGGTGCGGCAGGGCGGCCACTGGGCTACACAGTGTCCTTGTTCGGATGAGCAAAAGGGACTGCCTGGGTCCCAGCACAGCTGGCTGGGCCCAGTGGAGCTCTCGCTGGCTTCCAACCACCACTCGCTTCCTTTGTGCAGAACACAAACCACATCTCTGTACACAGGGCCCAGGGAACACTCCCCTACATTGAGTTTGGGTCACAAACATGCAGGCCTCCGGCACAGCCACTATCCTCACAGATCAGAAGGCAGCCTCTCGGCAGAGAGCAGATCCCCATGGAGAGGAGGGGCTGAGCCTGCCAGCTGCCAATCAAGAAGGGGCAAAGGGCGGGGAAGAAAGGCGGGGAGGAGGGGCAGGGAAGGCGCAGACCATTGCTTTAATGGCATTCCTCTATTTGGGAACAGGACGAGAATTAAACTGTTTCCTCTTCAAGATACTATCAACATAGGTATTATCTAGATTATAATATAAGGCAGAATAATAGCACTAACACAGAGAAACCAGAGAGAGCAAGGGAAATTGTGAACCAAGATATTAATGGAAAAAGCATTCCAGGCCTTACTGATGGCCTGCAACTGTGTGACCTTGCCTCTCGTGTCTGAGCCGGGTCAGGTCACGCGATTCCATCTATCAGGATCTGGCAGAGAGGATGGCGTCGCAGGAGTCTGGGATGGGGACTCGTTCCTGCTGCAGGCGTGCAGCCTTCCCCGCCCTGTCCAGGGATGCCACTCGGGACTTCCGAATCGCTCTAGTCACCCCAGCACCCACTGAAATAGGGGTGAAGGGTGGGTGGTTAGCCAGGCTGAGGGCCACTGATCTAAAGGAGAACAAGGGGACGTGTCTGCCATGTGGAGCCGTGTTAAGTAAGGACAAGTCTCAGGGGAGGAATCCATGTGCAGCCGTTCCGCACAGACCTTCAGGCGGACGCGCCTTCCCTTACACTGTGTCCGTTCCGCACAGACCTTCAGCTGACCCGCCTTCCCTTACACTGTGTCTACCCAGGACAATGCTCCCCCTTACTCCCCCGTTTCTTTCCTCTTCTCCACTCTGCTCAGACACCACCTTCTCCAGGGTGCCTGCCCATACAGAAGGCATCTTTCCTCTGCGCATGTTTACCTCCCCCAGGGCCACGATCAGGAATCCCTTCCACCGTCTCCACGCAGGTCTGAGCTCCTGGGAACTCGCTGTTCCTCTCAGTACCCACAGCATGCCGCATGTACCTCACACACCTTTAAACTGAGGAGTGAATTTCTAAGCTTCCTGGGGCCCAAAGCCCTCCCCTCCCCAGTGTTAACCCAGCACCTGGCACACAGCCTGGCACACAGGAGGGACTCACACACCCGCGGATATGGCAAGGCTGGCGCTGCAGGAGTGACCGTCACCTGCTAATACATCTGGGCAGTGACGGGTTTACCCAAACCCTTCCCCCCTCCCTCACTCCCCCTGATCTGCAGCACTTCCTGTGGGTGCTGACAGGAGCATTATATGGGAAACATGACTGTTTGGGTAACTCTAGCTAATTTGAGGTTTAATAAAGCATATGCCCCAACTTGTCTTTCATTTTTCTTCTTTTCTCGTTTTTGAGCTAAGGGTACAAGCTACCAACTTTCTTTTGGATGGTTCCAGGCAGCATGGCACTGACCCCTCTCATCCACACCCAGGTCCCTGGACATCAGCTGGTGACTCCGTCCTGAGAGCGGGTCTCTGTTCGGATGGTTCTGAGCCTCGGACAGTGGCCCCCAGAAACGGGTCCCGGGTCTTCCCCAAGGAGCTTTAGGGGTCTTCCTGCTCCCTCACAAACCCCGGTGTGGCCCCCATATTCCCTATGGGGCTTGCGGAGGGTCTGGAGAGAAGGAGTTACAGATGGCATCATGACCAGCTAGTCTAACCAGTGCAAATTTGCTTCTTGAACTCAAGGTCATCCATAATAATTCCTTATGCTTGTAAAGCCCTCTGTAATTTACGTGGCTTCGCAAGAATGATCTCACCTGATCATGGTAATTACAATGTGGCTATGCAAGGCAGGTGTGCTAATCTCTGTTTAAAGAGCAGGAAACTAAAGCTTAGGACCCTTCCCACTTTTAAATAAAAACTGACATGTGTTGGCCAGCCAAGTGGCTCAGTTGGTTAAGAGCTCGCTCAGGAGTGTGAGCTCTGAGCAACAGGGGTCACTGGTTCGATTCCCGGCCCGAGCTGAGCTGCTGCTGAGCTGCCAACAGGTGGCAGGATGGCTCAGCTAAAAAAAAGATAAAAAAAATAAAAATTAAAAAAAACCTGACATGGGCTATAAACACAATAAAGGGGTCATAGGACACAGGCCAGGACACACAGCACCAGCAGCGTGGGGCTCCAGTAGACCAGGCTGGGGGCGCAGGAACAAAGTTGGAGCTGCACGCCAGTGTTCTTGTCTCAAGCCAGTGGCCGCTGGTCGGTGCGGTCCACTGCTGGGACACATATGCGGACAAAGCATATGGTGGATGGTCCAAATTCTCCAGATGCAGAAAAATCAGTGTACAGAGAAACACTGAGACAGTTCTTCAAAGGAACAGCAGGGTTGGGCTGTCTGGTCCTGTCACATTTGAGTCATGTTCCACTGGTGGCGGCTCCATTTGTGGGACCTTAGGCATCACATCTTTCAAACAGGAACAGCGCTCTCCCACCTACCTCCTAAGAGGCTAAAAGGCTCAAACAGGACATGTGCGAAAGCCCTGCGAAGAGTTAAAAGCCCCCTATCGATGGAACGGGGCATTACTATCCCACAGCCAGGAAAGTTATGATTTCAGCATTCGAGTCATATTCTATCAGACCCGAAGGCTGCACAAGGGAGTCAGAACAGGGGTCACCCTCCATGCGTCATGCGGGGCAAACTCCCCTGAAGCGAAAGACACGGTCTCCCCACAACACCTGCCTTACAGGATGTGCTACTGTCAGCTGGTCCTGGTGTCGGCACCGATCCCACCCCCAAGGCCAGTCTCCATTGTCTTGTATTCTATCTTCATGATCTGCCTTTCTGCCACGGTGAGTACACCATCCTAAACTGCCTTTCCTAAGTGAAATCCAGTCTTTCACACATCAGCTGACAAACAACAATGACCACAAGGTGGAAGGGTACCTGCCCGCTGGCTGCAGCCGAGGGAGGGATCACTTTGGTGGAAGGGCTGTCACAGCTGCACACTTAGCGGGGCTCACACCCCAGGCTGCGCAGAGTCTCGGCCCACACCCGCTTCTGATGAGCCCTGTAGCAGTGATGGCCGGAAAACCCTTCTGGGGCATCAGGAGGACTATACGCAGGTGGAAAAGTCCGAGCACTGTGCAAAGGTTTCAAAATCCCAGGATAAGTGCCGTTAGGCTTGGCTCTGTGTCTGCAGCCACTTTATGCCTCTTCTTCCTAGAACGCTGGCCTCGTTTCAAAAGAAGTAACAGACACTGCAATAAGAACCAAGGATTTGGCCAACAGTGTGGCTTTAGGGTACACCACCACCAACGCCAAACAAACAAAGGAGCAACAAAACACCATGGCGGAGACGCTGTAACAGAGTGAAGGCGCTGGCTTTGGAACGACACAGCCAGTCACAGCCGCACACTCATTAGCCGCAGATCTTGGGCAGACTCTAACACTTCTGTGCCTCAGTTTCCCATGCGTACAATTACAAACAAGAAGGGCACCCCAGCCTGCAGCTGATGTGAGCATTTAATGAAACGATGCATGCTCAGCCTTGGCACACTGCCAGACATACCATAAAAGTGCAGGGTTTCCTATGATTATAAAAGGAAGGTACTCACTTTAATCGTCTAGATCATCACTAAATATGGTGGTGTTAACAATGTGACATCAAATTAACACTAGGACTGAGGCAGAAATGTAAACACAGTCATCTCCCATTGTGTGCATTGAGACACCCACAGAAAAACTGCAAGGTTTGGACCTAATGTTCACCAAACATGTCATAACAGTGTTCCTATTTGAAAATATTTAAAACACAAAAAATGTCAGTACACCTGTTTAGAGTGCTGTAAGAACTCTGCCTGGAGGGCAACCGAGTTTGGGGGATATATTAAAGAAGTTGCTTATTTATTAGAGAAATGAAAGTCACCCAGAAAAAAGTACCATGGCTATCAAAAAGAAAGACATGGTGCACACACACTTATATTTGTTTCACCTTTTCTAAAAAAAGCAGTTAATACTGATGCCTAGAGGGGAAAAAATATATACATATATTTTAAAGCCAACCATAAGATACACTAGCATTTGTCAGTTCCCTTTTTCTTTAAATCCTACTTAAAATGTGCGATTGCCCAAATAAATTTTAAGTATGCCAAAGCACTAAGAAATTACAAAACTCAAATACAAAATAATTCATGTGTTACAACCATAATTACTTCTATCATCAGAAAATTATTATCCTCATAAGAAAATCCTGGCAAACTGCTTAAAACATGTCTCTTCTGAGTGAATCTACTAGGAACACAACGAAAATTCCGGGTTCGAGCGTCGTGCTGTCCCCATGAGACTTTATCTCCATCAATTACCTACATGCAAATAAAGTTAAGCGTATCCGCAATGGCCACATTTCCTCAGTGTGTGAAGTCTCCCCTCTCCCCTGCTCCGCCCCATTTTCATTTTCACAGCTGCTTCTGCGGAATAATAACAAAGGGCAGCTGTCTTCCTCTGTCTCTGGGCCCTCCGCTTTTTGAGAGCGTCTGTGAGATCCACTCCAGAGAACTCCACCCAAGGCAGAGAGGACACGGGAAGGGAGAGTGGGAAAGGAGGGTTTGTGTTTGCTCGTGGCAGCCACCATTTCTCAGGTGGAAAATAAGAACATCATGCTATCGTGACACTTTGCCTTGTGTCACAATGATTAATAGTCCTAATTTATTCCAATTAGGGAAGTGATCGCAACCAGTCGGTGGGATGCGGCCAGCCTTGCCCAGTGTGCTCTGGGAAGGCGATAATTTGGCTGTGAAATGAGATCTGTGACAGCAAAGTGTGACACCGTGTTTCCATACCTGAGCTCTTCTGTCCCAACCGCAAATGAAAAGAAGTCTTTCCGGAATCATGCATTATTTCCAAAATGGATCCCTTTCACCAACGTGTTTTCTTTGAATTGGCACAACGTGACTCAAAAATAGAGCATGGGGTTTAGTCTGTTCCTTGCAATACGTTAATTATTCCAATGCCTTATTTGGGATAGAAAGACTTAAGGGGGATAGAATGGACTTATATGATATTCATCAAACACCAAAATTCACAGAACCAAATTCGAGGAAATCGCCCCAGAGCTTCAAGGTAACACAGAGCTGCAACTGCAGTAATTGTCTGGCAGAAGACGCCACCACCAAAAGTCACTATCCTCAGACTCTTCACCTTCAGTTACCTGAAGACAAAGCAAATCATTTCATATACAGAATATTCCAGAAGCTCCACTGACATGTAATCAGAGCACCCAAAGAAATCTCTAACTTACAACAAATTTCAGGGAAACTTGAAAACTCACCTCATCTGACTCTATTTTACCGAGGAACCCTAAGAGATAAATACTCTTGTACAGTTCGTACAGTGATTACAGAAGAACCAAAATTAGAACCCTAGGCTCTTACTGCCATGAGATAAAGTCATGTTAACCCTTTCAGGTAGGTGCTTTCTAGTACGATGCTGTCAAACAAACGGTTTTTTCAGAGTTTCATTGCATCAGTAGAAATGGTGCAAACTGGCCCCGTGGCATATGCTTTCTGGAAATTGCAATGGTTCTATGACAGCACCTACCCGCCAGGCCAGAAGGTCCCCCCGCTGCCACTGGGAGCAGAGAGAGATGGCATCTCATCAGGAGAATTCCAACAGCCACTTCAAAGCCAGTAGTAACACAAATTTACCTGCACTGCTCCAGTCTCATGTCAAGGTGCCCTGCCATGTCAGTGATTTTCACAGTAACATTTTCTTGTTTTTTTCTTTATGAACTCTTAGAAGAATCTCATCACATAAAACTAAAAACACAGTATTTTATCCAAATAAGTGTATTTTCTATTTTCAAATGTTTATCTGCTCAGTATCAGGTCAGCCAGTGAGAGCCAGGATGAGGGATGCTGACAGCCCACTTCACACGGCTGTGCCAATGGGAAAGGGGACATCCTCTCTTCCCAGGGGAGACGGTCCCAAACAAACCACTTCGTGCCGAGCACCGCCTGTAACACGTGAAGCGTGACAGATGGCTTCTAAGAAGATGTTCTAAGGATGAAGGCTGCTCTCATGAAAACAGGATAAAAAACGGGAAGCTACACATGACAGTGGCAGTCTCTCTCTCCAGCATGCCACATAGTCTCACATTCTGTTTTGGTCGCCTATGAAAAGGCTGTTTCTCGCCAATGGCTACTGGCGTACTTGGTGGCAGTGTGTTTCCGTCTTTGGAGCACAGCTTGCCTTGACATCTCAGGATACTCTTATTCTGAAATAGCAGTGATAGGAAATGTTTGTTGCAAACTGGAATCGTTTGTTGCAAAGTGGAATCACTAAAAAGTTGGAAAAGCACAACAAACTTACAGGAAGCACTAAGACTGTCCAAGAGACAGCGTTAAGCCAGAAGATTTTCTACAATTGACCATGGCGTGGTGGCCAGAGCATGTGACACACAGATGTGCTTGAGAATTTTCTGGCATTTAGACGGATCCAATAGCCACAAGCTGGCGCGGAGACGTCGCTGGTAAACACTCTATTAGAAATTTCGACCCATTCACACTGACTCGAAAATTTGTTTTTTTTATATTATAAATTCATTTATCATAAACTATAATTTATTATGTACCAAATATTATGCTAGGAGCGGAGAATACAACAGAAAAAATACATACCCAGTCCTGTCTTCACAGAGTTTAGTGGTTAGCAGTAGGTTTCTTCATGAAATGGCACTCACAACTTTGTTTTTTTTCCCCTATCTAGATTTTTTCACGCCAATCTTACATGGTCATAAAACAAACAGAACCATATAGTATGTTTCAGAATTTACGTGGGTAATGCCATGTACTTTTGACAAATTCTGTCACTTTGCTGACAAGAATTTGTCCTCCTCTGGGTCCACACATTGGGGTGGGGGGACTGTGCCCCCACCAGTCCGATGGCTTCATCTCCTGGGAGTCTGGTGTGTGCAATCTGGACAACCTGCTCTATAACAACAAGTGACTACAACGCACCGAGCTTAGCACTCTCTCCCTCAGCCAAGGAGCCAGCTGGCTGTGGCCTGCATGTTTGCGTCCCCCATGACATCCGAGAGCCACTGCGATGGCAGCATTAGGAGGTGGGCGCCTGGTTAGATCAGGAAGGCACAGCCCTCGTGCATGGGATCAGTGCTCTTATAAGAGACCCTGCAGTGCTCCCTAACCTCTTCCTTCAGGTGAGACCACAGCGAGAACTCTGCCACCTGGCAGAGCGCTTTCACCAGAGCCCGACCGCCCTGGCACCATCGTCTGGGACTCCCAGCCTCCAGAAGTGTGAGACACAAATCCCAGTGGCTCAGAAACTACCCAGTCTGTGGTGGTCTGTTAGAGCAGCCCAGACACACTCAGACACCACTCACTCACTGATGCACCTCTTACTGAGCTACCAAGTGCTAGCTCCGTGTTACCCTCCAGGGAAATCGGAGTTGAAGGGCACAGCATCTCCAGCCAAGGGCTGCCCGAGCCTGCAGACCCTTTCAAGGGGCAGGGGCCCTGAGAGAGACGGCTGCCGTGCACACGGTGAAAGGAGGGCAGGTTTTGCTTCTGCCAGGAGTCAGAATTGGAGGCTCTTAGAGAAGAGACACGCAGTTACCTGTCCAGATGAAGCAGGGCAGTGAGGATGGCCAAGCAGGCAGAGCTCCAGCGCGAGCAGAGGCCTAGCATCTGGAAGCAGCCAGGTGCCTCGGAAAAGCTGTACGTGGCTCCCGGGGACGGAGCTCAGGAGAAAGGAGCACAGGGCTGGGGGCCCTGAGTGCCGTGAAATGACTCTGGATCTTACCCTGGCTGCACGGGAATGGTTTTTGTTTTTCAAGATGAACCACATCAACAGATGAGCTTTATAAAAAAGATCACTTGTTGGGCCGGCCGAGGGGCGCGGTGGTTAAGCGCTGGCCTGGGAAGCCAGCCACCCCAGTTCGGGTCCCGCATATGAGGGCCAGTGACACTGCCCTGAAAATAAATAAATAAATAAAAAGGTCACTTGCGGTCCAAATGCATAGCATGTACCAGAGCGGGAAGGCTACAGGTCGGGGACAAGCGGCGCCCAGCCAGCACACCACGGCTGCTCCCGAACGCGGGCCCTCCGCCTTGCAGAACGAGGCTTCCGGGGGGAGCACGGATGGGGCAGCGTGAGCCGCCCAGGGACACGCAAGCCAACGCCAACATCAGACCACAAGCCTCAGAGAGCAGGGTTTCCACGGCTTCTTCAACCCCTGCTGCCCCTCCCTCCTTTCTCGCTCTGCTTCTAGTGCGCCAGTCACTAGACCTGACTCCCAGGTCCCTCCTCGTTCCTGGCCAGACTGGGCTAAGGTCCATCCTCACTCATAGAAGCATACTTCCTTGGGTCACACAGTAAGTACCATTCGGTCCTGGGCCCCTGTTACCCGATTCCCCCAACTCTCTGGCACTCCTCCATCTCCTGACACACCTCGTGGCCCCCCCAGCACCCCTGCTCCGTATTCCCCACGCACAAGCAGGCAGCACACGAGGGGGCTGACCGTGGCCAGCAGAGACTAACGCTGGATTAAAAAACACCGTGGGTACTTAATTTCACGTATTACTGGTATGAACACCAGCCTCGTGTTTAAAAAGCAAAGTAGGGGGAGCAAGTTCTCCACCACTGTCCATGGAACCCCGAAGCCTGGGGCTAAGCCTCAGGTTCCGGCTGCAGGCCTGTGTGCACGTAGCAGTGTGACACCATCACAGGGCCCCGGGCTCCAGGGTCCAGCAGTGCGTCCCAATCTCAGCTCTGCCACCTCCCAGCCAGGTGACCTTGAACGAGCCAGTCACCCTTCGCAGGTTTGTGGTCAGAGGGCCGATTACACAGGCCCAGCCCAGAAGCATTCATCTTCAAGTTAAATTCCCTCTGCCTACCCACTCTGTTTTCTGTAATTAAATACCTACTGTGGTTTTTATTTATCACTCCAAAAATCCCCTGAAGGATAATAATAAATAATGAAGGATAATAATAAATAATGAATCCATCTTTCTTCCTCTGCCCAATATTACAAGGAAACCACAAAAAAAAAAAAAAAAAAAAAAAGGACAAACCATTGTCTAAGATACTTCACATTGGTCCAGAGACAGAACTGGGGGGTGGGGTGGAAACAGGCCAGTAGGAAGAGGATGAAGATTTTCCAGCTATTTAAAGTACAGCCCCACTTAGGTTTATATTGGACAATCTCAGCAGCTGGTGACTCACTGAATGGGGAGTATCTTAAAATGAAACTTCTATTCTTTTGTACGGGTCCTGAGTTTTCCAGGATATGAGACACACCCTCCTAGGGGCTGTTTCCTCAGGCTCAGAAGTGAATAATGCCCCATCCCAGGTCCTTATCTTCATTTGAAAGCTTGAGGGGAAATATCTGTCTCAACTTTCACACTGATTTCTCTGTGATATGTTTCCTAAGAGAATATTTTTTTTTAACAAAACAGATTAACACCTACCTTGAAAAAATATGTAAAATGGGATAAAACTATGAAACATGTCTAGCTCCTCCATTTGTCCAGCTTTACATCTCTTTGTATGACCCATCATGCTAGCACAATGCTTTATATGCAGTAGGCATACTCAGTAAATAATCATCCAACTGAAGCATCTCTCTCACTTCTGTCATAGGCTAGGCCTTTATAATCACCACTAAGGAAATCAAAAATATGCAGCAAGTAAACTCTTAGAGGAATGTGCTACCTGCTACCAGGAGGCATATACTTAAGGATAGAAAATGGAAAAAAAAAATTGCCCCAAATATTGCTTTATTCTCCTCAGGGAGGTGACATTCCAACATCCAAGCCAAAGAAAACCAAAATGATGTCTCTGCCCAAATTTCCATATACTATAACTTCATCTACCTGTTTGAAATGCTAACCTAGATGGTTAACCTGTCCCTTCCAAGTTTTTCATAAATAATTGTAGCAGGGAGAAATGAAGCATTTTGAGATCCTACTTCTCTTGGTTGCTTTGAAGGCACCCAAAGTGATTTGATGACCTGAGACAATGTGAGCAATTTTGCAAAAATGCAATTATTCAAATAAACACACGCCTGGAGTTATTAGTAGATAACCATCATCAAACAGTCTGCCTCAATTAAGACAATCCTCCTGAGGGTGGGCCCGGCAGTGGGTCTCAAACCGTGGAAAGGGCCCACGCAGACACATGGATCACACTGAGCTCCAGGGCCCTGCTTCGGCTCTCTCTGTGCCTCTCCCTCCGCTCCTGAAACGATTCTAATCCATTGTATTAGCTGAGGCTGCCATAACAAAATAGCACAGACGGAGTGGCTTCACACAACAGCAATTTCTTTCCTCGCCGTTCTGGAGACGGGGAGGCCAAGGTCCGATGGGCTCCTGTGAGCCCCTCTCCCGGGCTGGGAGATGGCCACATCTCACCGTGTCCGCTCACGGCCTTCGCAGGGGCATGGGCGTGGCGAGAGCAGGCGAGCTCTCTAGGCTCTCCTCTTAAAAGGACTCATCCTATCCTGTCAGAGCTCCACACGTATGGCCTCAGGTAGCCTTAATTACCTCCTTGGCCCAACCCAGCCATCCTGGGGTTAGAGTTTCAACGTAGGATTTTGGTGGGGAGGACACAAACATTCTGTCCGAAACACCCACGAATAAGCAATTATTCCCCATAACTGCGAAAGAAAACCTCTTCAACACTCTGTGTTGATAAATTTCTCCTGCATAAATTATCCCAAGGACATACAATCTCACAGCAGAGAGTTTATAGAGCAATGGGAAGTGAGCAGTGACAAGATCCCTCTCCTGAGTGCACACTTTATGGAGAGTTAAACGGCTAAATTCAGGCCTTCAGACTGGGCTCACCCCAGACCAGTGTAACCTCTAATCCCGAGGGCAAACTCTGTATAGGAAATAATGCTCAGCTTATAAAAGAGTTTATATAATGATTTCTGATTATAAAAGAAATTCATGTTAATTTTGGAAATTAAAAGGTAGAACGGCAAAAAAAAAAAAAAAAAAAATAGTAACGCCGCCTCTCAATTGTAACAACCGGTTGTGACAACTCTGCAACATGTAATTTTGTATCCCAATTCTTCACTTCTGGGGAATAGTTTCCCGTTTTTAAACTCATTACCATAATATTTCCTCTTCTAACTTGGGGCCCAAGAACGTAAATATTTGGTCTTTTGAATCAACTTCTGTGTGATACGGATGGATGGACGCATTCAGGGAAATGTGCAATTAACATAAACATAACTCCCCTGAAAAACACAAACGGAAGAAGAGGCAAACTTTTACTGAGTATTTAACCCTCTTATTGTTAGGGCTTGTCATTCACACTTCTGGAAAAAACTCAGAGATTTCTCCTCTCTTCATTCTTTCTAGCACTGCCAAAGCATGGTTTGGATTTCCGTTGTTTTCAGAGCCCAGCTAAACCCTGAGCCTGCTCTCAAGGAAGCCCCACAGACTCTTGGAGCAGCGTGGGACCCTCAGAAGAAGGACCAGCAGGCCCCCTCCTCTCAGCAGGGCAATGACGAGTGTTTCGTCCACAATCCAGGCTGAGCCAGTTCTAGTGGCCTCGCATACACGCATGTTCCCCTGTGGTCACCCACGACAGGCAGGAGTCTCTCATTTTGGAGGAGGAAAAAAAAAAAAAAAAGACATAGAGCCAAATCTCCACATTTCTACTTAGAGATTTCAGGGAGACATGTTTAGGTTAAGGCCCAATTAATACTCTCATAAAACGGAACAATAAATGGGTTGGTTTATGAAAATGCTTCCCAACTTGGGGGAGGGGTGGTTATCAAATTCAAGGAAGACTTGCAAACTTCATATCCAAACTTCTCCTTTTGGGACGCTCACAGGGGACATAAATGGGAGTGGAGGACAAATATACTTCTGACACTGGTAGCTCCCCAAAGCCTCCCATGTGAATGCCATGCTCGCCCCTCATCCCCCACCGAGCTAAGACACAGCCATGATTAGCTCAGTAGGGAGTGCCAACTGTCTGTCTCCAGACGCAGCAGCCTTCCCTCTTCAGCAAGGATGGAAATGCGGACACAGGGATACAGCCTGGGCCCTGAAGCTCCCTGCAGTGCTGGGATGGGGCGAAACAGCGGTGTGGGCTCAGCGCCGTTTACAGGTCCTCCTTCACAGGCTGGGTGACGTGCACAGCTCCCAGCCTCGCGCCCAGTTATGTACCATGGTTTTCGGCAATTCAGAGGATATCATCTCTTCTCCCAACCCTTCTTTCTCTGTCACCAGCAGACTGAAAGCAAAACCACGACATCTAGCATGCTTTGCTACCCTGGCACTTCAAGGGTGGCCAGAAAATAACTTTGAAGAATACAGAGCACACTTCTCAAAGACAAAGTGGCGTCCTCTGTGGACTCCGTTCCACCCACAAAACCACCCACCTTCCTGTCCCACTTGTTTCTGGAAGTGGTCAACTCGCAACAGAAATACAAAGATGGTGGGGAAAGAAAGCGACCATAGAGGCCTCAGGCAGCAAAGGGGAGTTGAATGCATTGAGCTGGCCTCTAAACTGGTGACCGTGGGGAGGGAAATGGGTCGCCCCTCCCAGCTCCCTGAGCTCCCTGAAGCTGCTCTGCCTACTGAAGGGGGAACTGGTTTTCTTCATCCAGGTCCACCCACTGTGGGGAAATTCCTCAGGATTTTGTCAGCAGGCTTTCTATCAGGCTTAATTTTTAACATTATCAATGCTTGCCTCTTTCTGTGAATTTATTGGTATTTCAATGGGAAGTGATGACAGGCTACATTAGGCTTCCCCTAATGCCATCTTAAGCTGAAATCCCTGACTTCAAAGAGCATATTTTTTAGGAGTGCAATCGTATAACTGTAAGAATTCTAAAACTGACGGTTCCTAAGAGATATTACGTATTTACCACACACATACACTCACACAATGTCTGTATGTACAGATATACTGCTTTGGGTATCTGAGCCTTCTCCCATTTGTGGATGTGAGTATATATTTATATGCTGTTTGAGGGACATATAAATCTTGTTTATTGAAATGTTACTCGTGCGTTGTGTTTTTCAACATCCAGTTGGGGAAATCTCGCCAACATGTACAGTCTGGCATGAGATATTTGCCTGGGAGAGAGCTGCCACAGAAATAGAGATAACTATTGCCTGAGCCAGGCGATGCCCTAAGGCGAAGCCAGACAAGATCATAAAGTGTAGCTAGCTCACTACCCACTCCAAATGGGCAGCTCGTATTTCTTACTTAGAGCCCCCTGTACCATATTGATGACTGACTGCTCTTTGGGGATATAGGGCCTGTCACTTTAAAACTCAGAATGGACAAGCAGCCTACATAATCAAAGTCAATACAATGAATAAAGTCTTATCTAGATTGGTCACTTTAGTCATCACACATTAACTGAGTGACTCTCTGATCATCCTCATTAATCCAGAACCTCTCTTCTTAGCTCCAGACTGACTTCCCATTAGATATTGCCACCTGAATGTTTGACAGGTCTCACAAAAGCTGGGTGATCAAATAAAACTCTTCATCTTAAACTATAAGCCCGCCCTGCCTAAAGAAAGGCCTCTCTTGTTGAGCTGCACCTGCAGTCACCTGGTTGTTCAAGCTGGAAACCAGGAAGCCATCATGAACACCTTCTTTTGCCTATTTCCTCACATCCAATTACCAAGCCCTGTGACGATTACAGCATTTTGGTTGAGTGTCCTTCAAGTTCAATGTTTTTCTGCCACATATGCTCACAGCATAAAGTCATTCTGCTAGCAACTTGGACATAACTGTATCAAAGACCAGTCTGAAACTGGGGTCTCCCAAAGAGAGCTAGGTAGAGGAAAAGCTCAAGTCCCTTGGCCTTTTTACAATCTCCTTTGCAGGACCTCCCCTACAGCCTCTGGGGAAAACCCAAGGCTAGAGAGCAAAGGCAGCATTTCTGGGTTACTGTGGGGACCCGGTGCAAGACTCAGCACTCAGAAGAATCACCAAAAGATGGAAGCCTGTTTATAAGCCATTCCCAAGAGAGGCCAGGCCCAGCCATTGGCTGCCATTGGGCCATCTGCACAGCCCATCAGTGGCACTTTCCTTGGAGATATAAATCACTCCTTTCCTTCCCACTTAAAGTTTAGAGTCCTGTGTCGGGCTCTAAATGCCACGGACAGTTCCAGGCAGCACATCATGATTTAGCTACACATGTTATATGGGCAATCACGGTACCACCAATAGGAAACACTGGAAGTCACTGCTAGCTAAGAAAAGAAAAGCAGCTAAAAGGAAAGATCCACTTCCTCCCAAGTCTCCCACACAGGCTGCCATTGAAGCACTCTTCTGAAGGAAAAGGCATCTAAAGATCCTGTGTAAACACCTCTTCCCCTAAAACAGATGGGGCTTTTTAAAAAAAGAGAGAAAATGAGATTCCTACTGGGCAGACAGGAATATTTCCGAGGCCTCTGTGATCCTCGGACTATAGTACTTCATTTTAAAAATGACACCGTGACCTTCAGCTCAGCCTGCTGTGAGTTTTGTTTCTTGAAAGGCTCATGGGTTTTTTTTTTGGCATGGCTCAATCCACCCCATACTCTCCTCCCTCTAAGCTTAATCAGGTTCATCCATGACAAACACCTGGCCGAGGTTGACAGGTGCAGTTTGCAGCTCAGGTAAGACTCACCTGGGAACGCTGAGCATACATGCTTGCTGAACAAATGAATGCAGAACTATATCTGCCACGGTCTTAACTTTCTCTGTGACTAATTCCCACCACTTTAAGTGGTGGGGGGGGAGAGGGGTACAACAGATGCAGGCGTGCAGGAGGCACATAGTGATCGTGCGGAAATTGGTGAGGGGGCGATCGAGAACGCTTTAGTCACTGCCCATGGAGTTCCTTCCAACTGGAAAGAGAGAACCCAACAGATTGAAAAAGTGAGCAACCAGCACCTCAGTTTTGGCATCTTGCCAGGCAGCTTTTGCTTACCTTGGATCTTAGTTAAAAACTAGGTGCGACATGTCACAACAAAAGTGTCTTTCTCATAACAATCTCTACACCATGAGGGTGTTCTTCTACCCAAAAGATGCATTTGTTTGGAAGAGCTCTATGGAATTAGGACTGGGAAGGACCGTAGCTATCATCTGACCCGGTGCTAGGACCCAGAGGGTTAAGTGATTTACCTCAGGTCACACAGGTGGCAGCAGTGTCTGGACTGGGGCCAAGAGCTAACCAGAATCTTCAAAGACAAAATATGCCTATTGTTGTGTCTGCTAACAGGTCTTTACAGATAAGGTTCCCTGCCTCTCACAACTATAGGTTTATCACTGTACCTTTCTAATCCCCAAGAATCAGAAAATTTAGGCATATGACTAAGTTTACATTGTTTTAAGACCATCTGGCAGTAAAATAGAGGAGATAGTGCCCACACATCAGGTTTGAAATGAAATTACCATTTCTGATAGAACGTAAGTCATTTTATCCATGTTTCTAGTATGTTGCTTGAAATTGAAACATAAAATACATAAAGATACATAATTATCTCAGACATAAGCGATGGTAGACAAGAAGTATCATTGTAGAAATATACAATCTGCACTGAAACTTCAGGTATTCCAAGTTACAAAGGCTGATTTCTTTCAAACAATGAGGAAACCAAATTACTACTACACCTGATATTAGCCACACGTTTGTGCCCATAAAACATCTTTCCTTTAGTATGTACAAAAACTAGATGAGAAAAGCACAAACACTAACCAAGGTTAAAAACAAAAAAAAAAGTTGCAGCATAGGTAGCTCCAAATAGTTCTCTCCATGGTGAGAAATAACGTCCACGCATAAGTATCCTAGGAAAATTTTCACCACACACACACACACACGCTGAACAGATAGATTCTAAAAAACAGCTAAACATTCCAATGCTCAAAAATTCAGTTTCTGTAGTGGTATTGTATAAAGGAGCAGACCACTTCACCCCTCATCTCACTCAGGCTCCTTCTCCCCAAACATGTGCTCACCCTTCCACCTCCCCCTACTCTGCAACCAACCCCAAAAAACCGAGGCGTCTGCTGCAGCCGAAAACACTTAACTGATAACATCCAGTTTGCCATTCCGGGAAATCCCAGAGTGAGTTCTAAGCCTCTGCCCACAGCTTGTAAAGACAGGCCAGAGAAGAGCTAATCAATACCAGCTCCCCAGCTGTGACCTGGCACGTAAGGAAATCAAGAAATTAAGCGGCGTCCATAATCTGTATAATTTAACACTCGGAAGAAAACAATATCTGGGATCTGTTCCAAGCAGGACAGTGTCGCTGGATGGGTGGGTGCTTGCTACACTGAGCGTTTAAGCCCGGTGACACGGGGATGCTCCTGATCCCCACCAGTTCAGCAAAGGCACTGTCTTCTCCCGGCAAGGGTTAATCTACCCCAAAAAATGTGCGAGTGGGGGGGGGGGACAACAGGCAACACCTACTGCCTGCCACTAGGGAGCCTGGCAAAGCTTCCCCTGATACTTTGAACACAGGAAAAGCTGGAGCCCCTTTCCAAAGGTGGGTCCACGACACACTATTGTCACGCTAACCGGTCACAATCCAGTGTGGAATCCAATGTACAATATGGGAATGACTGTTTAATCAGACAGTCCTTGGTGGGCTCTAAATCCTACACCCAGGGGAAGGTGAACAAAAAAAAAAAACAAATCCCGTGACTACGACGCCTGAGAAAGGCTTTCCGGATTTTTTTTAATGACAGGTACATGAATGTAGCACATACGCAAATATCTCCATATCGTCTCCATCACTATATCTGCACCCCATTTTTATGAGGAGGAGGAGGATTTAAAAAGTGCACCCATCGGCAGGACGGGGCATTTGAACAAATAAAGAGTGTTGGTAAAATGCGTAACGCTGTTCTGAGAGGTTCCGATGGCCTTGGGCGGCCGCAGGCTTGTCAGCGAAGCCCGGCTTCTTAATCGGCACAACCCTACAGGGGGGTAACGGTCCGGGGGCGACCCAGCGGAACGCGAACAACAAAAACCCAGAGCTGTCACGGGCCTGGGCGGGCGGGCTGCGCGTGGCTCCGTCCGCAGGGGCGCCCTTTGTTGTGCGCCTCTCCCCGCACGGCGGGCGCTGCCTCCCTACCCCGGGGCGCCCCGGCCGGCGGGACCCCGGCTGCCCGCGTCCCTCCCCGCGGCCGCTGCGCAGCTGTCGCCCCGGCCGGAGGGCGGCCCCAGCAAAGCAACGCAAAGCAAACCCCGGCGCTGAAATCCCCGCTCCCCTCCAAAGAGCACCGAGCGGAGCCGCGCAGGTGCCGCCACCGGCCGAGGCCCGCGCCCCGCGCCCCGCGCCCCCCTGCAGCCCCGGCCCCGCCGAGCGCGCCCTGCGGGGAGGCTCCGCGCCGCGCTCCCGCTTTGGGGGTGTCGCCTCCCTGTGCGCCCGGGGACCGCGTTGCAGGGGAAGCGGGGCGACGAGGGCGAGGGGCGCCGCGCGCCCTGCGCTGCCCCTGGGCACCCGCCCCCCGCGCGCTCCGGGCCCCGGGCCGGCTCTGCGAAGCCCGACCCCGCCGCGCGCGGGCCGGGGGCGGCGGCGCGGACACTCACCCACGCCGTACTTCTCGCGCTCCGTGGGCATCCACATGGCGAGCGAGGGCGCCCGGTCCGCCGGCGCTGCGCCCCGCGCCCGCACCACTCCAGGCGCCGCTGCAGCGCTGCGCGCGGGGCAGGTCGGCCGCCCGACGCCGACACGGCGCGGCCCGGCTGCGCGGCTCACGGGGCTCCGCGGCGCTCGCAGGCGGCCGGCGGCGCAGGCATTGTTCTGATTCCCCGAACTCGGCGAGCGCGCCGGGGCATCTCGGGCGCACCCCCGCCCGCCGGCCTCCGCAGCCCGCCCCGCCCACAGCGCCCCGCAGCACCCTGGGATTTGTAGTGCGCGGCCACGCCGTCCCGGCGGGGGGGCGTGGCCGCCACGGTTAGGGGCGGGGTGCGTGCCTGCTCGCCTCGTCCTATTGGTGCCGGGCGTGACAGCACGACGTGGGCGGGGAGGAAACGCCCCGTGAGAGGGGGCGTGATCCCGCCGTCGCGTTCCCATTGGTGCAGCTCCGGGTCCGCCCCGCCCCGCCCTCGGCCCTCCCTCTTCCTCTCCGCGGCGTCATGGCTGCTCCCTGGACCCAGGAGGCTGCAGCCCGAGGGGAGGAGGGCGGCGATGGCCATCGTCGCGGAGCCGGGGTCGGGGACGAGGGTGAGTGGGGTGCCCCCGAGACGCCGATGACTTGCTGCCTTTCTCTCGGGCCCGCAGCGCAGCCGGCCGCCGGGCGGGCCCCGAAGCCTGCGAGCTCCGAGGCCACGTGGGCGCGGGGGGCCCCGGGCTGGGCGGGAGCGCTGCCGGCCGAGGGCAGGGGCCGCGGGGCGCAGGGCCTTCGCGGCGGCCGGGGGAGGTCGCGGGGCGCCTGCCTCCCGCCTGGAGCTCCCCGCTTGGGTCCCGCTGCTCCGTGCATGCGGCCCTGGCTGGGGCGTGAGCCGCGCTCCCCTCGCCTGCCCTGCCACGCCTCGGCTCGGCCTGCGGGGTGCAGGGGCGAGTCAGGGGGGCCTGCGGGGTGCAGGGGCGCGTCGGGGAGCTCGCGGGGTGCAGGGGTGCGTCGGGGAGCTCGCGGGGTGCAGGGGCGCGTCGGGGGGCTCGCGGGGTGCCGGGGCGCGTCGGGGGGCTCGCGGGGTGCAGGGGCGCGTCGAGGGGCGCGTCAGGGGGTCTCGCGGGGTGCAGGGGCGCGTCGGGGGCTCGCGGGGTGCAGGGGCGCGTCGGGGGGCTCGCGGGGTGCAGGGGCGCGTCGAGGGGCGCGTCAGGGGGGTTCGCGGGGTGCAGGGGCGCGTCGGGGACTCGCGGGGTGCAGGGGCGCGTCGGGGGCTCGCGGGGTGCAGGGGCGTGTCGGGGGGCTCGGGCGCATTTCCCTCACAGCCTGGCCACGGCGGGTGCGCCCCGCTGCTGGCTGCAGTGGCCCCCGCAGGCGCTCATGGACCCCCGCCCCGAGTGCGCACGGCTGGATATGCAGCCTGGGCGCTCCTCCCAGGCTGTCCTTAGAGAAACAAGTAAGAAAGTGCTCACTGCACTCGTGACTTTAGATGGCATTTGAAAGTGGTGATGAAAAATCTCAGCTACACCGGCTCTACTCGTACGTGGCTTTCAATATGCGCCCTGATCCTCTGTAAAGATCAAAAACCCAGACTTGGAAAGCTGCAGGACGACTGTCTAGCATTCCTAGCTGCATTCTTTTACCTTCAGTCTATCCACCCCCACCCCCACCCCCTTTTTTTTGGGGGGGGGGAACCTGATAGGGAATTTAGCGAAGCAAGTTGTCTTTTTCTGATGGACATAGTTTGGGGCTTAAATTTGATGCTCAGTCCTTGTTGAGATTTCTTTTTTTGGGGGGGGGCATTTCTTTCCTCTTTCTGCTTTTAGGGTGAAATTGACATTTAGTCTTAAGTTTTTATCTGAGCAGCATAGAGATAAAGTGTGATTTCTTCCCACATCACATCCGTGAAACAACCTAGCCCTGAAATGGTTTCAGCACGTCTTCCAAAGAAACCTTTGGTAGGCTCCTGCGTGAAATGTTGTTATACCCACACCCTACACCGTTCAGTATTGCGTTGGCCGTACGGTTGTCTATTAATCTGATAATGACAGACTGTTCAAGTTTTCCAGCTTCTCCACAAGTTCCAGAGGGCTACCAGTTTAAAAATCTGAAGATGGAATTTTGGTGAGAGTATCTCACAGATTAACTCATAAAAAAGAACATGGGATCTGCCTTTCAAAAACATGGAAGAACAAGTGAAAAATCATTAGTTATTCTAAAACAATAAAAATGTTCATTATCGACACTTCACGTGTTGTAAGCATGTAAGGTAAAAAGGGAAGTTTGTCCACCGTGTACCCCACTCCCACAGCCACACGCTTTAAGGGTTTGGTGTGTGCTCCTTGTGACAGTCCTGTGACAAACATCTGTACACGTCTGAGTTTTTAAAATTACAAAGGGATTATGCCATGTAAGATCAAAGATCTATATTCTTCTTTCCCAGTGACCTATTATAGACACTCTCCCATATCAGCACATTTGTTGCTCCCTCTGTTTTTTAAGGACTGCACCCATCGTATCCCGTATTATGGATGTGCCATACTTTATTCCCCTATTAGTGACCATACAGTGTCGCTTTAGTTTTTCAGTAATGAGGCAGTAACTTCATGTACATATCCTTGGCAACTGGGAGTTTATTTCCTGAGAAATTGCTGGGTCAGAGGTTACACATGTTAGAAATTTTGGTAGATGTCCTCAGATCTCCCCCCTTGAAAGGTATCAGTGTACCGTCCCACCAGTAATATGTGAGTGTCCTTTTCCCGTATTCTCACCTACTGTGAGGAAGTCATGAATTGGGGACCAGTGTTTAATGAAGTGGATAGAATTGAGCACTGATAGAAATCTTAATTTTAGGTTCCAGTTTGTTTTCAGCAGAGGTATTAAGCAGCAGTGAATTTGCAGTATCTGTAACATAAATTCCTCACCCTGGCTCAGAACAGCCCAGTGTTCTCATTGATTTGTAGCAGTCGATGGATGGGAGAGCTTGATGGTTGATGTTTGTCATTCTTATCAGGTAAACTTATTAAAAATCCTCTTAATAATTGATGTATCATTCTGAGCCTTTATCCAGTTCTTTTCAAAGCCTCCCCGCAAAGTGATACAAATTTTGAGTGGAAATAATGATTTTAAAAGCATTCATATTTTTTCAAGCAGCCACTTAGGTTATCAAGCATGTCTTTCCCCGTATGATCATTAATTCTTTGAAAACTGCCTCTTTTGAGAGGTTTTTCCTCTAGCTTTAATTACAATGTCAATCTGTATGTTTAATATCCTGGGACAGGAAGAACTCGGGAGTCTTTTTCTAGAAACCTTGTGGTTCTACAAGATCTCACTAGAGTTAGTCACTGGGTGGTGTGCGGGGAGGTACGCACCTTCCCTGTGTTACCGGACTCCCTGACGCCCACCCCCACTCCAGGAAAGCCCCTCATCCTGCAGACACTGCTTCCCATGCACCTGAACAGTAAGTAAGATTTCTCATTGTCCCCAAAAACAAAGGACAGATGTAGTAAATGCACTCTTGGGGTGTGTCATGGGTATTTTTTTCTTTTGCTATTTTTGATTAGAAGGCAGTAAGATAACACATCTATCGTTTATTAATTGATCATACTTTTAGGACATTTTTGTGACTTGGAATGATTTCTACTGACAGTGTTAACCTGTGCCTCCGTTGGTAACTTTCTGACAGTCAACCTTTCCCCTGCAGATGCACACCCTATAGGTGATGATCATGGTAATGCTGCTTCGGATTTATAATGCTTTTCCTCTGGACACCTGATTCACTCATTTGTGATGTGTCTCTAGAAGAAATGGGGACAACGAGTGGTGTCAGTTCCTCACTCTTGTATTTCCCATTTCAATAGATGGCATCAAGCCTTAGCTAGAAACCTGGGAAGCGTCCTTGATTCCTATCTTGCCCTCAGGTCCTGACTCAGATCAGTTTCCCCGTCTTCTTTTTCTGTGCTTGAAGTAATCTTTTGAATCTCTTCTTTCTGTCCATCTCTTTAGCCTCTTCTCCATTTCTGACCATCACTGCTGAATTACCTCTGTCCCCCAGCCTCCGAAACTGTGTCTTTCTTAACTGTTTTGACCAAATCTGAATTCTAGACTGGACAATTGGCAGAGCTTCCTATGGATCTCACTGACTTGATTTTCCCTCCTTTGATCCACACTCTAAAACACAACTGTATTCATGGCTCTCCACTCCAAATTTTCAGCGTAGCTCTAATGCAGGTATAATTAGGTCCAAATTCTTGGTGTGGCATTTGAGAGTCTCACTTTCTTTTCCAGCCTCATCTTCAGTCACCCTGCTTCCCTTCCCAGCTCTCCGTTGTCAGACTATAGCTGTTTGGTGGCAGCTCTGTCTCCCCTAGTAGACTATGGACTCCTTGAGGGCAAGGGTTGTATTATTTTACTTCTGTATGCCCAGTCCTTCTCACAGCTGCCGGTCGGAAACACTAACAGATCAGTGGTTAGAATCTGCTTGAAACCTATTCCAAGTACTTAGAATGGCAGCTATTTTAAGCAGAGAAATGGAAATAGAATGAAAACCTGAGTAGGTAATTTATTCTTGTGAAAGTTATGCATGCCAACTGATACAGAATATCCTCATGAAGATGGTATTTTGTCAGAGGTAATCGTAGTTAGCATTCTCGCATAATTTTCAGTCTTTCTAAGTGAAGTTTTAGTGCTGTTTAGATAATGATTAAAAGAATACTTCAAATCCGTCCTTTATAACTTTGAACCCGTAACTGAATGAACTGTTACATAGACCTTAAAATCTGTCTCCTGTCATCTGTAGCTGTTATCTAGTTTTCCACAATATCATATTTCCAGCATTAATGCTTAGGTCAAGTCTCATATATTTGACAGGACAGTAGAAAGAGGAGTAGACCCTATCTTGGAAAAACTGTATTTACATTTCAACTCTGACATTTAGTAGCTGTGTAACAGGTTGATTGCACATGCTGCTACATTTATGAAAGTACAGATGTAATACCTACTTTGCAGAGTTACTGTGATTATTTTATTGCATTATATATTTATGAAAATCCAGTGTATTCCCTTTTATAAAGTTGGACCTCAGTAAATACTGGTTGCTTTCAGTATAAAGATATGCCTAACTGAACTCGAAAACTGCCTGTTCTCTGATTCTGTATTCACTTAGGAAGCAATTGAAATGGTGACGTAGCCCAGGGGAAGCTGTGCTGTGATCTGCTTAGGTTGCCCCTGCTTTCATGGAATCCGGGGGGTGTCAGAGTATCTACTGGGGCTCCACACTCGAATTGCAACTATGTGCACTGAAAGCTTTTTGTATTCTATACCCTTCCTCACGCCTACCCAGTGCTGCCCCCTCACTCCCAGCTCCCCACACAGACACCCGCACTCACAGTCAGCAAGAAACTCCAAAGGTCTTGCATTTGGGGCTTTGCAAGATATTAGCCAGAGGATGTCAGGGAAGAAAAGGGATTATGAAAACCTGGTCTGGGAGGGCGTGGAGTAAGGTTTTGAAGGGACCTTCTCAAGAACATCCTTTTATTTTCCTATGAAAATAAACAGGACTCAGCTTATAGGATATTAAGAAGAGATATTATAAGGAGATATTCTAATGATGATGCTGGTGGTAGCTAACGTTTGTTGAGCCTGTACTGGTGCCAAGTACTGTTTCAGATATTTTCACAAGTCTTAGTTCATTTTGTCCTCACAACTGCCCTGAGGTAGATACTCATATTATCGTCCCCTTTTTATTTACAAACGAGGAAACTGATACAAAGAGTAGCTTGGATAAGGTTACTGAGTAACTCAAGGAGAACTTTTATCCTATTCCTGTGATAAGGATGTCTCATAGTAAGCAAATTCCGTTGTATGAATTCTAAAACAGACTTTCCTTAAACATAAATATGTTCTGAAGCTAATGTTGCTATAGAAAGGTAGTATGGTGTAGAAAAAAGAGTTGCTCTCTACATTTTGAGGTCAGACAGTTAGGATGAAATCTTGGCTACTTAGCAGCCACAGGCAAGTTAATCAATCTCTGGACCTCAGCTTCTCTTCTGTACAGTGAGTAACGATCGTAATTGTCTTGCTGGAATGTTGAAACGATGAGTGGGATGGTGGACACACTCGCCTGGGCTTCAGTAAATGATGAGTGCCGTCTCAGTGATAGTTACAGGGCTGCCCCTGGCATCTGTGCCAGAGGGGACAGCTGTGACGATTTTGTGCGACAATCTTAACCTGTCTGCCCCACTTCGGGACAGGTTTCTTGTGAGGAATTTGGTAAGTACTTGCATCCTTAGACACTGAACTTAGCGTCCGCTTCTCGTTGTGTTGCCATACACCTCCCGTCATGCATCGAATAGCACTGCCCTCCACAGCGGGAACCCTTACCCTCCCCATCCTTAGCCACCGAAGGTGATTTGATCACATTGATAGCTGACGATGATGTTGATCAGATTCATATAATAAAAAGTGTACTTTCTTCTAAACATAAACCCATGAGTATGTAAAAATGAGCAGCGCCATCTCCAACAATTGACTCTTTAAATGCTTCTAGTAGCTGTCCTTGAAGAAGTTTGCGCCAGAGTTAGGGATCAGTTTGGCTCTGATTTGTTTAATAAACGCATCAGACTGAATGGGCTGGCATTTCACTGACAGTACCTTAAAGAACCATCAGCTCTCGCTGAAACTAGTGTCTTCCACCGACCTCATTGGCCCCAAGGTGAGCAGGGCAGCTTTTCCCAGAAATGGTGATGCTTTTGGCAGATCATTCGTACGCCTCTCTGTACATACATGTCAGCCAGCATTCTCTGTGGCCAGGGGTGTTTATTTGCAAGACAGCTACCTGAGGTCGGGTGCTATCTTTACCTCTAGGAAACAAGCGAAGTCTTCTAGACGTAAATCTTTGCTTTTTTCTTGTCGGGGTCAGCAACTGAGAGAGAAGTGGCAGAGTATTTTGGGCAATACAAGCTGACTGGATTCTACTAGGCTTTCTCCATGTGTAGTCATTTAAATTAATCACTACATTGAGTAAGGATGAATGAAAGGAAAACCTGGATTAGGGGTCAGGAACCCTGCTTCTGGTCCTGAATTCGCCGCTTTGTGGGAACCTGGGAAAAATTAAACCTCTCTGAGCCTCAATTTCATCATGAAAATGCCTATCTTATTGGGAGGCGGAAGATGTGAAAGCACTCTAAACCTTGACACACTGTGAAAACAGCGGGATGGGTGTTAAAAACCTGTGTGACCTTGAACAAGTCATACAACCTCATTATCGACAGCTGCTACTACAAAAGCCTGTGTGTGACTTTGGGTTGATCACAGGCTAATCAACATTAGAGTCTGAATCAAGATTTTACAATATGTAAACCTTGTAAGCACAGGTGCTGTCACATACACCTTTGCATCACCTCACCTGGTACGCTGCCAGGCTGTGATGGCATTCGGTGTGGGTTCAGTGGTGACTGAATTGGCTCCATGCTGGGTGCTGTACGGGGCACAAACGAAGCACCTCTGGCCTTGTCTATGGGGACTTGTAGTGATGGAGCTCCCTACTCATCTTTCACCAGAGCTCAGTAGAGGGTCCTTTCTGGTTCCATATCGCCCTGTGGGAAGCAGTGTATGCATTTGAATCTGTAACTTGTATGCACTGACTGAGAAGCCGAGCGTGTAAAGCTTTTCAGTGCGTGTGCGTGTGTGTGTGTGTTTTGTAGTGTTTTTATCCAAAAACTTAGATTTGTTTTTTTGTGTGTTTTTTTTTGAGAAAGCCCTCAGCATTGTAACTGTGGTTATTTATTTAACACAGTTGTCTGTTATGTAACAAGCTGCTATTCATCAGTGATAGCCAATTAGGAAGGGAAATATCTCATAACCACTAAGCGTAATTACCACCATCAAGCAGTTAATCCCAGGAAGGCAGCATCACATCAGTCAAGCCAACTTTGCTGAAGCGCCATACAACCATTTTCCACCAAGGCAGGAGGGAGGGGGAAGGAAAGGCAGGTCTGAAAGCTTATTGGGATTTCCAAACCAGCTTACCACTGACTTTGGAAAGCTTTATACATAAGCACCCACGTGAAGGAAAGTGATACTAATGATCTATGGGACTCGGCGTCATCTTTCCGGCGGCAGCACCCGTGGACAGTATTGCTCAGGGTAAAGCTCCCTGGACTGGGGGTCCGACGACCGGCGTTTGAGTCTCACTCCTGTTTCTGACTGTGTGATTTTAGAGAAGTTATTTGCACTTGTGGTAAGATTTCCTGGATCTCCCAACTATCAAAAGAAGGCGAGGGGAGATTTACAGCCAGAGAATCCGCAGTATACATATCCCAGGTCTGTGTGAAAAGGACACATGTATCTGGAAAAGGAAAACATGCCTTTAGAATGAGCTGCACACATGGGCATCATGAAGCAGGCGTACCCACTGAGAAACCTGGTGGAGAGCCCCCGAGACAGGTGACTTAGAGGGCCTCCAAATCCAGGAGAGCGTGGCTGGGCCTTTGTGATGCATCCATCTCACCCACCCTCTCCTTGCCATTTTTCACTAAACCGTGCAAACCTGAGAGAGGGGTTGATAGAAGTGAGACTTACTTCATTGAAAAATTTTTATTAAACTGCCGCTATGTGCAAGCCTCTGTATTCTAAACGCCATAGATCACAGTGTTGAAAGTAAGACAGGTCTTACCAGCAAGGATCACATAGCCTAATAGGAAAGATCTAAGAAATACATAAATAACTACGTTAAAGGCAGAAAGTATTAAGGACCATCAGAGCAGTCAAGATAGAGTTCAGCAAGAGCTTATGTGTACACTGAACCTAATATAGCGCTCTGTGTTGATTATATGATACATACATCCATGCATACATATCACGTAGTTAAGAGAGAGATTGGTGTGGCGAGCGAGTTGCGTTTTAACAATAACCATAGTAAAAGGGAAATAAATCAGAGCCGTAAAGTTAAATAAAAAGCCAATAAAACTGGAAGGGAGGGAGGGATGGAGGTGAAATATGCCCAGGAAGTGGTGCTGGGCCTTGAGGTGGACCAGGGGTGACGAGAAGCCATACAGGCCTAGGCAAAAGGAGGATGCGGTAGGAAAACTGAGGGCGTAGGCAGCAAGTAGCGAGGCAGCTCGTTTGCCTGGAGAGGACGTAGGTCATGGGAGCAGTGGGAGAAAAGCTAGATCACATCGCCCCAAGGGTTAGGCCCTAACCCTGCAGACTGTGCGGAGCTGGAAGGTTTGAAGGACAAGTCAAGGTCAGAGCTTCCTCAGGTAACAGTGCCTGAAGCGGAAACGTTGAGAGACAATGCAGACCCCACTAGACTTAAAGAACAGGCCCGCATGCCCGCGTTGGTGAAGTCAGCCATAGCTCAGGCCTGTAAGGGAATGCCCGCGATCAGGCAAACATGCTGGCACGGAGCAGGTCGCACAGTAGGATTCCGTCGCCGGTGGGGTAGGGTCTGCGTGGGCTGTCATGGGAAGCCCAGCCAACTGCAGGCAGAAAACGCCAGCAAGTGATAGGACGGGCCTGAGTTACAGTACAGTGGGAGAGATCTGGTAAGGAGGTAGGGTTAGGGAAAAGCCAGCTCGGCAGGACTAAAAGCGGCGAAAACAGATTTTACTCAGGAACTATTGCAATAGCGGGAAAGAGGCCTCAGTGTAGAACTGGGCGCGATTCCAAATACAACAAGAAAAAGGGGGGATTTTTAGCCAAGCGGGGCCTGGGGAGGGCTGGCGCGTTGGACAATGGGAAATTCCTAAGGGGAAATGTCAGGGGGGCTCTGACTCAACAGACTTGGTAAGAGCCTTGCTGGAGTTGGGCCAGCGTGGTAAGCTGTCACCTGGAGAGGATGAGGAGCCCGTCAGACGTGGAAGGTGGGGCTCTCCTCTGACCTGACTTCGCAGGATTCCTGCAGAAACGGGCTCTGCGGGTCTGGCCAGGCCCGGCGGAGAGAAGGGCTCCAGGGAGCCTGACTGCCGTTTGGTCAAGAAGAGAGTCTGTCAGTAGCAGGAACGCAACCGCGAGTGACCGGGGCTGGGAGGGGAGGCCCGCGGTCATCGAAAGGCTAAGAGGAACATGTTTAGAGGAACCTGCTGCTGAGTGAGGCCCCGAATCACAGCATCCAGAATTAGGCAACAGGGCAAGGGCTCAATTACTAGAAAAGGAGTACAAATCGAGGCTTTGTTCCAAGAAATTGGTCACATGCCCAGGGACTGGCCCCTGGACCCAGGTGGAGGCGAAGCCCAGAGACTGGATTGATGGTGAGCCTCTGGCTTGCGGTCGCCCCGCTGGAGCGGAGCCAAAGCACTGGTGGGCTAGGGCCCCCCGCCATGCTGGCCGTCTGAACTGGCAGGGGCTCAGCTCCAAGCCACTCATTACGGATCCCCATATGGCCGCTGAACTCCTAACCCTGGGCTCATTAATCCTGAATAATCAGCCAGTTGTAATACAATTCTCAGTATACAGTGATAACACCCTTTCTTTTTCATGACCCCTCGAGCACGTGGAATTTGATGCCTCAGAGAGGGACTCCTGTTCTTGATCTTTCCTTGTGAAACATCTCAGAGTTTATTGACAGAGCAGGTTAGATCATAATTTCCCCATTGATATGATGTTCTCAGGTATCAGTAGTCACAGTTGTTTCTGTAAATACAGCGCAGTCCTGTTTTCCTTTCATTACATAAAACCCAGAGTTCCTCCCAACCATAGAGTTTGCATGGTCTTAGATTAGCCTAAGTGAATTAAAAATGAACTGAGCCTTTAAGTAATGGACGGAAAAGAAACTCATTCTTTGCTGTCAGGCTTTGCGATATTTTCATAGGAATTTGTTTCACTGCTTTGCTCACCTCTGTGATGGACGTAGGTAGTGCTGATGGAAACCGAGTGGCCCCTTTCTGCTTTCTAAGGACAGTGTTCCAGGGCTCCACGGAGCATCAGACAGAAAAGTATTATAATGGCTTTTTGCACCACGAGGATTTCGTGATCAGTCATTTGCAAACACTGAGTTAAATGAAGTGGCAGTGCTTCTTCCTTCAGGACTGCAGTGTGCCACTTTTTGTGAGTGTCCGAGAGATACGTATGCAATTGCAATCTCCCAAATACTTGACTGCACTGCCTTTTTCTCAAATCGTACCTAGTAATGTTGCCAGGGACGCTACTGTTCCACGCAATTTGATTTGGGGAAGGCTAATCATGGCGATCTTGCCTAAACAGATCATGTTTGTTAAGAGCGGAGATCCTCCCAAGCAGTTCCATCTGTAAATACCTCCGAGAAGAGGTGTTCATTCACCCTTGTGTGTTTGTAGTAATCACCATTGCCTTTCACTTTTATAGCTTCCCTGTTTTACCTGATGCCCAGAATGGAGAGAAAAAGCAGTGCAGAGAATGAAGCACAAGGTAAAAACAACAGCCTTAAGTGTTTGTTCTGCCTCAGGGAGATGCGACATCCTCTGAGGAGCACTTTCCCCCCATTATCTCGGGAAAGCCAGAGTTCCTTTGAAAATGTCCATCGAAATAAATATCTATAAACAAAACCTACCATGTTAGCGCAACGTGAGAAATTTTAGTCTTCAAGTTGCGGTCTTTTGTTTCTTTATCCTGCGTCCCTTCCTTTAATATACTGGAATTAAGGTTTCAAAATTGGGCAATAAAAAAGGGAAGTGTTCCTGAGTAACCAATTTCTGACCCACTGTTCCAGAGCCTCCAGGCCTGTGCTCAGGTAACCAGAGCTATTTAATGCATTATTTAAGGTTATAAAAATTTGATTCGCATTCTTCTCTCAGCTTTCATTGGCTTCAAGAATGTAGGCTATTTGCTGTTTTTTTTTTAATTGCCTATGTATCGCATCATTGGCAGAAATGTCAGAGTTTCTGAATTATTCTTTATTAATGAAACAGTGGATCCAGGCATCTCTTTGCTGTAAAATCCACAACTAGTGTGATGTAGAGGGATTTTGTAGTGAAAGATTTTTCAAACAGCTTAGAAATGATTCATGGCCCACTGTTACTCACTTGTAGTTAGCAGTATTCAGAGCCAACGGGCTAATCTCCATTTCTTCAGGGTTCTCATATTTAATGTGGTTTCACTGTTAAGATGATTATTATCAAAAAGACAAAAAATAATAAGTGTTAGAGAGGATGTGGAGAAAAGGGAACCCTCCTGCATTGTTGGTGGGACTGCAGATTGGTGCAGCCGCTACAGAAAATAGTATGGAGGTTCCTCAAAAAACTAACAATTAAAACTGCTGTGTGATCCGGCTATCTCACTTCTGGGTATTTTTCTGAAGAATATGAAAACATTCAAAAAGGGTATATCTACTCCTATGTTCAACTCAGCATTATTTACAATAGGCAAGATATGGAAGCAACCTAAGGACCCATTGGCTGGTGAATAGATAAAGAAGATGTGGTTAAAATTACAATGGAATACTACTTGGCCATGAAAAAAAAATGAAATATTGCCATTTGTGACACCATGGATGGACCTTGAGAGTGTTATGCTAAGTGAAGTAAGTCAGGTAGAAAAGGACAAAAGTTGTATGATCTCACTGATATATGGAATATAAAACAAACAAAAACAATCTCAGAGATGTTATAAACTAGTATTAGCTCAATTAAAAATGTGGTTTCAAAGTAGACTGATTTAGGCAAGTAGTATGCAAGTGAGGCAACTGGGTTATTGCCTTTATCTTGTTAACTTTTCCTGAAACTGCGTGTTTGCAGATCTCCCTTATGACAATACATTCATGAATTAGATTAGGTTCTGAATTTGGCGTATTTATGCACAGTTATCAAAAATAATTATAATATTGTTAATATTAGCTCGTCCTTAGACTGCTGTGAAATTCATACTTGTGGAAACTCAAATATATTTTCATATTCTTATGGGCAACATATCATTTTTTGTTATATCCTTTTTGTAAGTTACACTTTGTAAAGTATTGTAACCCTCATTATAAATATATATGTCCCCCCTTTCTGTTTCTGGTTAAGTCATATTTACAGTTCAAATCTTAGCTTAAATGTTACTTTCATTGTGAAATCATTCCTGAACCATAGAATGAATAGCTACACACTTCCTTGTATACCTTAATCATATACTACATTGTTACCTAGGAAAATCCCATTACCTGCTTGTGGGAAGTTTAATTCTAGTAGTTCAACCAATATATACTACATCACTCCCAAAGGCTGCCCCTAACAAATGACCACAAACTGGATGGCTTAAAACAACAGAAATTTATTCTCACAGTTCTGAAGGCCAGAGGTCCAGAATCGAGATGTCAGCAGGGCACACTCTCACACTCTGCCCGAAGGTTCTGGGAGAGAATCCTTCCTTGCCCCTTGCGGCTTCCGGTGGCATTCCCCGGCTTGTGGTCACCATTCAGTCCACGACATAAATTCCCCTTATTTCCAGCTAATCTTTTTTCGGGTCTGGCCAAGGGGTGTGTGCGTAGGTGCACGCATGCTTTTATGTGAGTTGGGGAGGGGCGGGGTCCTGTCTTGTTTTGCTTTTGCTTTGTTTGCTTTTGTGAGCTCTCTGTAGCAGATGCTGCCTGCTTCTTGACTTGATGGCGTTGGGACTTACACCCTGACCTTATTGTTCTCATGAACATTAAACTCTTTCTAGAAAGTCACCACTGAGAATTTGGGGTAGGGCCTATTAAAAATGTGTAGGCTTTTTATACTGGGGCTTTTCCGTCACTGCGATTTTCTATGTTTCTTATCTTTTATGGCTTAGGTACTCAGATTATACATAGCACATGTCCTTTTTTGCCGCACGAGTGATAGTTGTAAGTTTGTCCTTCGTGCCTACAGCCCCTGATTGGGTCTTACCCTGAGATTGAGAGCACAGCGTAGTGCAAAGGACACTGAGCGTGTAGACAGAAGAAGCTGCTTTGCATGTTAGTTGTGTGACCTTAAATCACATTCCCTGAACTTCTGTGTTCTCATAACTAAGACAGAAATAATCACCTTCCTTACCTGGCAGGGTAATAAATAGCGAGATATTTAGAAGATGGTTTTCTCAAGTGTAGAGGGTTATATGACTTAAGCTGTGGTATATTAATATCCTGCATGAAGTGACCATCTTTAGATTTATTTATCTGTGGCTTTCTGTCCTGACCACGTGGCATGACTAGCCTCTCCACCTTATCAGTAGCTTATCATGTAATCTAAATACTTATAGAATATTTGATCTGTGATTAAAACTTAAGGATAAGTCACTTTGTTTGTTTGGGGAAATGTTTTAAAGGGACAAGACATAGCTTCCATCTTTGAGCTTGTAGTCTAATTGGAGAAGAGATACACATGCCAGTAACTAGGTTAAGCTCTGAGTAAATGAATAGAGAAAATATTTGCTTGCAAGGGTGATTATAGTTGTCGTCATGGAAGAAGTGAGACAGACCAGAGGACCTAGGCAAGACTCCTGCAGGCTCAGTACCTGAGCCCAGAGTAACAGCTTGCCTAAAAACAGCATTCCAAAAAGAAAAAAGAAAAGAACCAGGTGCCATCCAGGGACATTTCAAAAATTCTGCTTAAAGCTTCAAGCTCCAGAGAAGTAATGAGAGATAAAAATCAAATCAAAGACAGCATCTTGATAGCCATCTTTTAAGAGCCACGGAACTGTCCAGTGCTGACGCCCTTATCTCTGCGGATGTGGTTGTTTCACAGGTTTGGCTCTTTGTTCTCCGTCAAGCCAGATGGTCTCCAAAGGCAGCTGGCAGGACTGAATAGACCCTCCCCAAGTAAAAATGAGAGCACGCAGGTAACTCTCCATGGAGATCAGAAAGGACACTTCGGCTCTGCTCAGTCCCTTGAGTTTCAGCAAGCATGTATTGTGTGCTAGGTCCCAAGGCACCAAAAGAGCAAGACAAAGTTCCCACCCTGAAGGAGCCACTGGTCTGATAGGAAAAAATACCGCACACACTTGAAGGAATGGCAGTGAAGAAGCAAGGGAACTCTGTCTTCTGTGCTGCTAACCTGCCTGGGAGGCGAGGGGAGGCTTCACGAGGAGGTGATACCGAGGCAGAGGTCTTTGCCAGGCAGTCACGGGCGGCTGGGTCTTCTGGGGAGGAGCGCTGCATGAGGAAAGGCTTGAAGGTGCCCTACTCCCACATATTATCAAAGCTTCTAATGATGTGGGGGAGTAGGCGACACAGTTAGAGGGGGGCAAGGGCTGTATGGAGACAGCTTGTGGGCCATGCGAAAGAACGTGGATTATCTCCTAGATGGCGGGCCATGCTTGAGGTGAGTGAATGATATGTATCAGGGTAGCTGGAAAGAAAGCCTGGGGCCGTCCTCACTTGAAGATGCGTGTGCAGGCAGGGGGCGGTTCGGAGACTAGTTAATAGAGCATGTTTCTTATGCAGTGCAACCTGGATGCAGGCGAAACGAGGCTCTCTCAGTGTGTAAACCATCAGGGAACCTTCCAGCTCGAACACCAGCTGTGATCTCTCTCTACCTGTAGGAAAAGCCCAAACCTAAAGCATGTCTTGTTCAGGATTCCTCATTGCCTGGCCCCACTCACGTGACCTGCTGCTTCGCAACCACCCAGAGAGCAGAGGGCTGGCTTTTTCTCCCTGGCAACCCCCTCCTCAGGTGTGACTTCCACAACTGAAGGATGATGATGTAAGAGGTGGAGGAATTACACCCGTTCATCAGATCCTCATGGACTTGGTCATGTGGAAAGCAGCATTTCTAAATTTTGTTTCCTGGATGAAAGTAAATTTTTAAACTTATTTGTTTTATATTTTTCTTAATTATTTCTCAGAAATTTTGCAGCTGATATCTTTTCCATAATTAAAAATGGGTATATATCCTATAATTCTGTATATTTGATCCATGGCAAGTTTTACCAGATACTCCTACCTAAACTCCAGATTTTGTACAAATCTACGAATTTTCAAACAAGGCCTGACATCATTTGAGAGGGAGCATGATTGTGTGTCTTTAAAATTATACGGATGTGTATGTGTATGATAAAAAACTATTTTAAAATGTTGATGTGTTAATTGGAGTGAAGTTTACTCTGATAAACCAGAAAGGGGAAATGCTAGATTATTGCTGTAATTTTTCTCTTATTGAAAACTTACATTCATATCTACTGCAAGTGCTTTATTCTAGTTTAGCAGCACAACTGATAAGACCAAGGTCATCCTTATCAGCACAACTGATAAATCCAAGGTCATCTTTAATTTTCAGAGAGACTTAATCTTCCACTGTAGTGCTGCTTTTTACTGATAAACTGCATTTTTTTGTGAATAGCGCAGTTACCTTTGAACTCTCCGATGAATGCCATCTGGGCCTAATGATTGATTGCAATATTCCAGATTATTTTTGGCTCCTTCCCATCTCCCCATTATCCTATTTTTTCTTCCATTTTGATGATTCATTATAATACATTACTTCATTGCCTGTGAATGTTTTTACTGTTTTTCTTTAAATGTTCTTTAATATGTATGACATCTTTCATTTCTGAAAGTAAGCAAACAGCAGGGTACTATTTCACGTAGTGTATGTATTGGGATAAAGACGTGACAGAGCTTTCCTAATCAAAGAATTTTTCAATTGATCAGCATTCCTAATATCAAGTGTATTTGCTTGAAACAGGTAATGTGAGAGGGTCAGGGAATCGAGTCTATTATTTCAAAAAACAGACAAGACAGTAGTTTCCACCTCATTAGGAAAGAAGATTGGTATCAATTTACAGTATTCTGCTGTGTTCTTCAGTGATCCCCCTTGGTGAAAAGGGCAGCAGCATCCAGGGACTGTCACCAAAAAAAAAAAAAAAAAAATGTACCCCTCTTAACTAAAGTGATTTCAAAGCCTGGGTCCCATAAGTGTCATGTACTAAAGACTGGACAAATGATTTTAGAAGTGAGTAATGAGATCTGGGATTAAGACAGGGATTAGGAGTCAGTGTAATTGGCATTCAAGTCTCAGGGGAAGACAGACAACATGAACTGCAAAAAGAAAAAGGAATAAGGTATCAACTAGACAATAGAAGAAACCTTGTGAAATCAAATAAGATGTGCTCACTGGGAAAATTAGAACAAAGCAGTCTGTCTGAAATAGTTCGTGGCTTAATGCCTACCTCCATGTAGGATAGTAGGATAGTGCTCTGAATCTAAGTGCCCTTCGATAGATGAATGGATAAAGAAGATGTATGATCAAAAAATACGGTGAATGTTCAAATTTTTAAAAATTTATTACAGTAAAAGACACATTGCCATTAATCCCCCTCAAAATACTCCCCCCGCTTCGAACACACTTATCCCATTGTTCTTGCCACTTCCTGAAGCAGTTCTGGAAGTCCTCTTTTGTGAGTATCTTTAGTTATGCTATCGTGGCTGCCTCCATGTCCTAAATCGATTCAAAACGTTTACCTTTCATGGTCATTTTGACTTTGGGGAAGAGCCAGAAGTCACATGGCTCCATATCCAGTGAGTAAGGTGGATGAGGACACACCGTAGTGTTTTTTTTGCTTTGTTTTGTTTTTATTTTTTTAAATTTTATTATTATTATTTTTTTTTGAGGGCAGTGTCACTGGCCCTCATATGTGGGACCCGAACCGGGGCCGCTGGCTTCCCAAGCCAGCGCTTAAGCACTGCACCACTCGGCCGGTCCCCGTAGTGTTTTTATTTGACAGACATCGCCATACCAGAAGTGATGTGTGACATGGAGCCTTTCCATTGTGATCACAAACTACAGTGAATGGTGCTGCCAAGTGCCATCCAACGGAAAGGCAGGGATCTTCAATACGGGAAATGGTGCGTCGAACCTTAGTAACTGTGTGACAAGTTTCAACTTGTTCGGTGCAGTCAGTCGGGTGTGAGCTACGGTTGAGAGAAGGTGTGTTTCGAAGTGTGCTGTGAATCATCCTCCATCATGACAGTGCTCCGTGTCACACATCGCTTCTGATACAGAAATAGTACCACAAACTAGGTGGTATAAACATAAATTTATTGTCTCAAAGGTTTGGATGCTAGTAGTCCAAGGTCAAGGTGTTGGCAGAGCTGATTCTTTCTGAGGGCTGCTGGGAGAACCTGTTCCTGCCCTCCTGGTGGTTTGCTGCCTCGTTTGCGTTCCTTGGCTTGTGGTGCATCAGCCGGACCCCTGCTGTCACTCCATGTAGTGCTCTCCCTGTGTGTATCTAGCTCTGTGTCCAAATTTTCCCCTTTTCATAAGGATAACAGTTGTGTTGGATTATGATCTCTACCGACCTCATTTTAAAGACTCTGTTTCCAAATAGTGTCACATTCAGAGGCACTGGGTGTTGGGACTACAGTGTCTTTTTGGGAGTTCACAATTCAACCCCTAACATTGGACATCTTAGAAGCGCCAGTGTCCAGAACGTCCAAACCCGAGACACCCACCTCTCTGTAGTAAGCATGTCCCCACACCTGAAGGGGGTTAGGAACAAGTACAACAGAAGTTGCTTTTAGTGGCACTTGCCTGGATGCTTCATAGTTTGCTTATAGTTTAGAAGGATGCCTAGATTGTTTTAGACTGTACCGAATTTTAGCAAACAAAAGTGCCAGTCTCCATGAAAGTTCTCTACATTTTCTATTTCATTTTAGGAGAAAATCTAACCCCAAAATTCTTAATTATATCTATACAACGAAGGACCAAGATCTATGAGACCTGAAATTTGATGTGGATCACCTGGCAACATAGCCTCAAATTCACCTCCTCTTGCAGCCTTCTGCTATAACCCCCCTCTGTGAGGACATGACATCATGTCACCTCCTCTATGGTTGTTCCTCATCAAAGATACCTGCCTATCAACTCCAGTCACAAGACACCACTTATTAAACCATGCTGGGATTTGCCTGTTTACAGGCCTGCTTTCCTCTCTGCCTCCCCAAGAACAAAAACGATGTTTTGTTCATTGTTCTCTTCTCAGTAGCCAGCTAGCCCAGTTCCGGAGACTCTCTATTTAGGTGCTTAGGAAATTCTCTTTTGTTCATTTGCATCTCTGGGCACTCGCTCACTGACCTCACAAAGCCTGAGATGCTGAATATCTGCAGTGTCTCACTGGGTCTCGTGGTCAAGCCTTGGATCCCGAGACCCCACCACACTTGAATACAAAGGCCTAACCACTCTTGCATTCGAGGCGTGCACTTCCCTACTTCTCAGGTAAGGAGACAGACGCAGGGAAGTGGCAGGTGCGTCGTCGAAGGTCCAAGGGAGTCCCTGTCACTGGCAGAGGACCCTGCAGGTGCCCGATCCTCCCCCACGCCTCAGGAGGCAGCCAAGTTGTTTTTCCTACAAACACTATGGGCAGATATGGATAATGCGACACTTTTTGCCAGAAGAGTTTTGTTTTGTTTTTCTGTTTGACTCAAGAAAACTGCAGCCCCTGTCCTGGGCTGGACTCAGGAACAATGTGAGCATGCTGGCCTGCTTTGCCCGCTGACCCTTCTAAGGAAACGCTTGCAGAGCAGCAGGGCTCTGTGGGGACAGAGGCACGCTCCGCTCAGTATTCCGCTCAGTGGCCTCGCCTTTCTTCTCCTTAATTGCAATAAGCTAACCTCTTGCATCTGAAATGTAATTGTGAATCCAAAGGAAACAGCCACAGCTCATTAGCTGTGTATTCTGAAATAATGAGATAAGAACACAAGTTAACGGGTCTTTGCAATGCGTGCAGTTCAGCCATCGCACCGCTCGTATGTTTGTGCATCAGTGTACAGAAAGTTAGGTAAACCCAAGGGGCGTCAATGGGATGGAGAGGTTAACTCTGTGTCCCCAAACTGGGCCAGGCTCACAGATCGACTGCTAGTGTAGGCGGCCTGTTTTGAGGGGCATTGGAAAGGCGTCCGTTCCTCAAAAACCTATCCTCGGGGCTGCTGCTGGTGCAGAGGCTCACATCTTTACCCATCTCTCCCTTTGTGTTACACGCCACCCTCTGTTAAGAGCTGTGTTTTAAAATGTGAGAAAATACTCGCAGAGATGCAGTACATTGTGACACTCACCTCAGCATGTGTCACCTCAGTATGAATTTTGCCAGATCATTTGCAAAATGAATTAAAAAAATGAATCAGTCAGCAGAGTGCACTGCTTTTGCTCAGCACGAAGCTGAGAACAATGGGGAAGAGATAAGCTGATTTTAAGGAACTTCCAGTGTAATTTATGAGACAGAATATATACACATAAAGCAAAATTGCCAGTCACAATATTTTACTGAGTGACAAATAGTTTGGTATATGTGAAGAGCAGCAGTATTTCTGAAACTTTGTTGTTATATGATAGAACTATTTTCCAAATTATCTTACACAAAATCCCAATATATAAAACCTATAAAAGCTAGGCCTCCTTGGTTAGAGATGATGGAGGGAGGCCAGGGACCACCTGCTCTGGTTGTCCCTTCAGTGGGACTCCTTGGGGTCTGAGGCATCTGCGATTACAGTTAAAACTCATTAAACTTAGCACATAAACAAACATGGAGTAAATTGAGAAAAGGGAAAATCCACCATGTATCTGAGGAGAAGGGGAAAGTGCCAAGAGGAATGCCTTCAGAAATCGGTGCGTGAGGCTGGGCAGGATTTAGAGGGACGCAAAGGAAACGGAACACAGACAGTATGAAGCGTCGCGAGAAATCAAGTTGGGTAGACATTAAGTATAAGCTAAAAAGCAGGCAGAGAAGTTGAGGTTTTTGAAAAAGAAAACAGGGAGGCATTTGGGTTATAACCTGAGGAAGTGCTTTGAGGAAGGCTGAATGGAAGAAGGGAGGTTGGTAGCTGACGCAAGGTGGTTTAGATAGAGATGGATGTTTATTCTCAAGTTATTCCCTCTTCTTTGGCTCCTCTGCTTCGTTATGTAAGAAACTGAAAGCAAGCCGTCCACCTAGCCGTCTCCCTCAGTCCCAGAGCCATGTGTCATACATGCCGGAGACGTCTGTGTCCCCTACTGTTCAAAACCGGATCTAGTTGGCCAAAACGCTCTCCCTGTCCACGTAGCCCCTCGCCTCGGGGATGTCAAGCCTAACTGTACTCAATAAAACCCCATAATGCCGCTTGCTCTTCTCCTTTTTAAAAGATGTTGGTTTTGTTTCCCTCCCTGAATTGCAAAGGGATTGTTCACCCTCTGAAGACCGGGAGATCTGTATGTGGCTGTATCTCATTGTTAGAGGGCAATTTATACCTTCATTTATAAATGACGGAAAATCGGCAGTATGACTTGGCTTCGTACTCTCAGAAATGTTAAGTTCTTTTTTTCTTAATTCATCAGTTCCCCTCTTCTCATTTTCTTGTGTACTGATGATTCCTCGCTAGTCGGTCCCCATAGCAACACTGGATAATGCTAATGAAACTACAACATCTTAAGCTCTCCCACAGAGCATCTCTGCTAAAACAGCCGTGAAACCACAGTTGCATTGATTATTTTCTTTCCTTAAGAGAAATCGATGCTTTGGAATCTTTCCCATGATCGGACCTAGCTTCCTAAACTGTCTGACTAGAACTGGAGTCTGGAATGCAGAGAAGCTGTTTCGAGGGTGACTGGCCACCGCTGGCCCCACAGTCACACCCAGTGAAGGTGGAGACACTGTTCTCCAAATAGGGCTCCCGAGCAGCGGCGGCAGCACCTGGAACTTGCTAGCCGGGAGGTGCACGCCCCACGCCCAGGCCTGCTGAGTCAGCGACTCGGTGCAGCCCAGCGCTCTGAGCTTCAGCTGGCCCTGCAGGTGGCCCGGGTGCACGCAGCCGAGGGGTGCCGTGCAGCATGCTGCCCTGGGCGATGCCACGCCCAGCTTGGGACAGAGGCTGCCAACGTGATGAGAAATTATTTCATTGTTCGTTTTTCATATCACCTAAATTGAGTTAGACTGTGAAATAGCACCTGAGTACCAATTTGTGTTACGTACGACAATAATGTGGTAGTAGAGGATCTGGTTGAATTTAGCTGCTGAAAATAAATATTTTCTAAACCTTATTTATCTATAATTAAGAAGTATAAAAAGCCACGTAATTAGCATTAAGCCTATAATAGGTAATGATTCAGACTATAGAGGTTTTTTTCCTGGGCGTTTTTATTTTTACTGTTTCTTATGTTTTGCTGTGTGGATGCTGACAAGTTTGCAGCCTGTTAAAAGGCGTTTTAAAGGGTGCATTTTCTTGTAGGAATTCATCCTTATGTCTGGAAATGGACCAAATGCATGCAGGAAAGGCAAGGGTCTTTTGGAGGCCATGACTTAAGAGAACAAAAATCGGAAGCAGCTGTAACAGAGCATTATAAAAAGGATGAGTGTCCCATGTTATGTCAAGTTTTAAGAGGCTGGTGGGCCCCGGGGAACTTGGAGATCTAGGAAGAAACGTGAGCAGAGAGAGGCAGTCTGAATGTTAAGGTGCTTAACATTGCTGCTGCCACAAAACTGAACCATCTGTATTCCAGGATTTGGGAAGAGAACCTCAGGAAATTGAACTTGACAGTGGTCAGGTCTGACCTGAAAGTCAAGCTTTCAGACATTATAAAAATGAGTCAAACAGGGTTCAGAAATCAAGATGAGATTCACCTGGTCAGGAATCCTGGGTTAGTCCAAAGAAACAGCAGCAGAGATTCTGGCCGCCCCTAAGCCTGAGAGGCACCCAGCACTTGCCCGCCCTCATCGGCACTGGCCTGTGTCAGACCCCCTCTGCACCTGACCAGGACTGTGGTGGTGTGTCTTCGTCAAGGTCAGGCTCCTGCATGGTGGTGAGGGGCAGCCCCGGGATATGCTCTCAGCCTGGCTGCCCTCTTTCAAGTGCCCGTGGCTGCCTGCTGTCCTCACCTAGGTCTGCGCCACGCAGAGACTCACGTTTGCCCTGAAGGTCTAGTTCAGATAATGAACTCCTTAGACTTTGATTGTCCAACTTAGGTGTTCCCCTTACACCTTGCACGTACCATCCTTTATAACAAATGCCATCTGGTGTCTCTGCCTGTGCGGTGGGAGCGCCATCCAGTTCTTCACCTCTCTAATCCTTTCTCCTCTCTTGGTGCCTGGCACACTAGATTTTCAATACATATTTTTGGAATGAAGAGATAAGAGATTCTTATAGGGCCGGCCGAGTGGCGCGGTGGTTAAGCGCTGGCTTGGGAAGCCAGCGGCCCTGGTTCGGGTCCCACATATGAGGGTCAGTGACACTGCCTTAAAAAAAAAAAAAAAAGAGATGCTTATATATTACAGGCATGGCAACCCCATTATGGTTTTTCTGAAGTAATTCTGATGTGAAATGTTTTGTCTTTTTCTCGCAGCTGTCAGTAGCTTCAGCTATTTCCATGCCCCAAACTTATCTCCTAAACGTCTTATATATGCAGAAATGTTTAAACCCTATAAATAATAAAGTTACCATATACCAGGGATCTAGAAAGAGGAAGCATACTTTCCCCTTAGGGAAGGATGTATCAGCCATTTAAGGAAGTCTCCGGGGAAGTCCATTAGTGAAGTCTGAACCTGGGGCATGAGAAAGTGTTTCTGTGCTTAGAATATGCAGTTACCATAATTCTTGGACCGAATTGGTTAGACCTTCTAGAAACCCTCTTCTGTTCTCTCCTCTCTTTACATTTCCACGCTCATCCAAAATTCAGAGGACTAGGGGAATGTGGTTAGAATTGGAGAATTTAAAAAAATTCTAGATTCTTTCCATGGGGTAATAGATTATAATGCTCTTGAATTTATCTGATAAGACCTAAGAAAACAAGCTGTTTTCTATAAGGAGCTTACCAGGTTTCTGAAGATTATTATGTTGCGTAGTTATTTTTCAAAGGGATGACATACATTTTTACTTATTGCTTCCACGTCAAATATTCCTAAATTGCTTTACTTTTGGGGGGTTTTGTTTCCATAGTAATTCTGGCTTCTCCATGATGATGGCCATTCTTTTATTAATCAAACAAACACTCACCCAGCATTTACTATGTGCTGGGCACTGGGTTGGGTGCTAGAAGAATGTACAAAATAGATAAGCTTCCTACATTCATCAAACTTAAAAACTAGTAAGAAAGATGGGCTTTAGCAGCATTTCATCTTCTCTCCATATCACAATTTGTGGCTTCCAATCTGTGGTGGAGAGAACTGGCGTCGCTTCACCAGCCCATGTTGGTATTGTCCTTGCGTTCTTCCCGGGTGAGGCAGTCGCTCGGCAGCCATTGGACACCCGCTTACGCCACCTGCCTGCCACTCACGCTGGCTGCCGGCCACTCACTGTAACCTATGGCAGCCCACTGCAGCAGGGGCTGCAGCCTACTCCATCGCCAGGGCTCACACAGCCCAGCTCCAGGACAAGCTGTTGTTCACCATCTTAGCTATAGAGGGCGCAGCATCACTGGCCCTCATGTGGGATCCGAACCCTGGCCCCGCTGCTCAGAGCTGGCATCCCAAGCCAACTCTTAACCAATGCGCCACTCGGCTGGTCCTGTTTTTGTACTTTTTGAGATTCTTGTATTCTTCCCTTCCTGATATTAACCATCTGTATTAATGATATAACAAACCAGGTTTGTTGCTAATGAATTGATTCGTTCAACTGCTAGGTAATTAGAAAGACATTTAACATGCCAGCAGATGGTCTGGTTTTGTTTCATTATCCCCAAACATAACAAAATAAGATACAATGAATTTTTATATTTTTGCATAAATTATACTAAGTCAAGGTGTGTTATTCTATCATGTATTATAAAAGGTTAACTGATGGAGTTTTGTTACCATTGTAATCCATATATTGGAAGGAAAATCAGTTTTCTTCTTAAAACACTCACCTAACTCCCACTGGCACAAAAATAAAGTCTAAGTGTAAAGAGTAGCATGACCCTCACATTTATAGAAAGGAAACTAAGTCACAGATCCATCCGAAAGATTTGTTTTTGTAGTACTTTGACAGGGGATGCATTTTCTAAATTAACCACTAAAAAAGTTACTTTAAGAATTATAATTCCAGAAACATTATCCATTGAGTTTTGGGGTGTTTTTTTTTTTTAACTATTTGGTTGTCATGGTTTTGCTTGCAGTATCCACAGGGACTTTTATTTAAAAGACGGAAGGAAGGGAGGAAAAAAGGAGGGAGGTGGAAGGAGAGGAGGCATAGTTTTAGGAGAGATTTTAATGTTCAGGGTTTTTATTAGAGAAATTGGAGGGAAAGTTTAAAATGTATTGTGCGTGCGCAAAAGCAACAGCTCAGGGCCGGCCGAGTGGCACGGTGGTTGGGCGCTGGCTTGGGAAGCCAGCGGCCCCGGTTCGGGTCCCCTAAAGAAAAAAAAAAAAAAAAAAAGCAACAGCTCAAACTGAGCAATCCTCATTTGGCATCTTCAGCTTCTAGCATGCCCTTCCTCCGAAAGGAATAAAACGATTTTATACAGTGTCCCAGGTACCAAGTCAATAGATGATAAGTCAGTTTAGCAACACAGAGATGCAAACCAAATTACAGGTGCATTAGGGAAAACTAGCTTTAAACATTACCAAATGGGTAAGTTTATCTGCCTTGGGCAAACTTCCTGAGATCTGGGCACAAAGGCTCCTGCAGGGGCTAACGATGAAGAGGAGACAAAAGTGATTCCTTTCCCTGTCTGCTTAGCTTTTTTTGTTTTCTTTAATTAGTAGTTTCTTTTGTTTAAAAATGTTACATATTTTTTAAAAATACAGAGTATGGTATAAATATGATTTTGTTTATTTTTTCCTATTTTCCTATGCCACTAAATCTCTCAAAACACATTTGTAATGATTTGCTTAATTTCTATGATTCATTTAATAATTCTCTTCTTGTACAATATTAGGTCATTTCTGGTCTTTTCTATCATTGAATTAACACCAATAAATAGTCTTGAATAAATCCCTCAGTCTTCCTTTTATAGGGCAGTTATTCCTGGGAAAGGGTTAGAGTTAGTTACCAGTTAAACTAATTTTCCAGTTACATTTCAGAGTGCAAGCAATGTACCCATTTTCTCAAACTAAGGCAAGAAGAGAGTGCCATCATCAGGGAGGCGAGGCAGAGAGCAGAGGTGATGGAGACGGGGCTGTGCCCATGCTGGCCGCTGCGCCATCTTTCCCGGTGCCTGCCATAATCGTTACCAAAGAGCGCGATTGTGTTTTCTCCTCTGAGGTTCACTTCTTACATTATTTGCAGTATTTTTCTTTTCATCTTAAGAATTCCTCCAGGACTTGGTGGAATCGTTAGTGTCATTGGATGGTATTTTGTATGCCCAGCTATGGTTTTCTGGTTGTTCTTTTGATTTCCAGGTGAAGAAAAGTGCTTACCTCATTTTGGGCCCTTATCAATAACTATTTCTTGGGAGAAAAAAATGATAACTCTCATATTGAAGATGGAAACAAAAATCTCATTTTTTAGTGTTAACGTCTCCCCTAATTTATTTTCACACTCCTTGTCTGAATATTACCACATGTAACATTTTGCCCCAACTCCTTATATTCTTTAACCATCATGGTCCCTTTAGCATTTTCTGTTTTTATGAGTTTCTTTGTAATCATTTCTCCATGAAAAGACACCAGTGCTTATTTGTTTCTTCCTCTTGGATTTCAAAGCCTCTGATCAGAGCTCTGTGTTCTGCTTGCTTTTGCTGGAGTATTTTGTAACAGAAAACTTCTTTAAAGCCGATGACCAGAACTTCCCTTTGTTCCAAAGGAAGTTAGTTATTTCATTTTTAAATAACTTCCTTTGACTTGTACCAAGGCAATAACCATCTTAGAATTCTATTTCGTTTTTTAAGCACCGTGCTAAAAGTTGGGAGTGTTAGCCCCTCCTCAACATTTGTTCTTCTGTTCTGCGTCTTGCAGCATATGAACCCAGGGTGTACTCGTTGTCTGTAGAATTTGGTGTTCCCTGACTCATTTCTTTAGATTTCTCTGCAATGAGTTCTGTACACTGCCACCAGCCTGCCTGCATCTAATAGCTCTCCTTCCTACAATCTGCCCTTCTAGTTTTGCAGCCTCAATAGATTTCATCTCCCTTCATGTCTGTCTTCCAAACTACCGAGACCCTTTAAAAAGCAGTAAAGGGAGAAAAAAAAAAAACAGAAAAGATTATTATTGAACCCTGTGTATAGACTGCTTGCCCGGATTTATGGGTCTTAAAATAGCCAAGTTGCTGGCCAAGAATTTTCAGCTTTATATTAAAGCTCAGAAAGATTTTGTTAAGTATTCCTTGTTTTCTGAAATATCCCTTGGATCTTTATACCTCTGGGTCTTTTACGGAGTTCTTGGTGTCATACGTATGTTAGATTTTAAAGAACTCATTGTTGAAGTTTCTTAATAATCTCTTAATGCACCCAAAAAGTATAATTACCTTTTATTAAATGTAGGAATCCTCTCTTTGATATTTATAAGCTTTCTGCTCTAATATTATTCGTATTGTACATTCTAAGTGCTTGGAGAAATATATAACAAGTCCATCATTATAATATCATACAGAATATTTTCACTGCCCTAAAATTCCTGTGTTCCCTCAATCATCTATTCTCCTGCCACCACCCGTTGCCACGACTGATCTTTTCATTGTCTCCATAGTTTTGCCTTTTTCAGAATGTCATAGAGCTGGAATGATATAATATGTAGCCTTTTCAGATTGGCTTCTTTCACTCAGCAACATGCAGTTAAGGTTCCTCTATGCCTTTCTGGCTCATTTCTTAGCACTGACTAACATTCCATCATCTGGGTGGACCACAGTGTGTTTATCTGTCACCTACTGAAGGACATCTTGGTGGCTTCCTAGTTTGGACAAGTATGACTAAAGCTGCTATAAACGTCTGAGTGCAGGTTTTTGTGTGAACGTAAGTTTTCAGCTCCTTTGAATAAATACCAAGGAACATGATTCCTGGATTGGATGTTAAGAATATGTTTGGTTTTGTAAGAAACCACCAAACTGCCTTCCACAGTGGCTACATCATGGTGCATTCCCATCAGCACCAAACAAGAGTTCCTGTGGCTCCACCTCCCCACCAGCAGTTGATAGTGTCAGCGCTCTGGGTTGTGGCCATTCTAATAACTGCGTAGTGGCATCTCGTTATTTTAGTTTGCGTTTGCCTGATTATATATGATGTGAAACATCTTTTTATATGCTTATTTGCCATCTCTATGTCTTCTTTGATGAGATGTCTGTTAAGATTTTGGATCCATTTTTTAATCAGGTTGTTTTTTTTCTTATTGAATTTTAAGAGTTCTTTGTATGTTTTGGATAACGGTCCTTTATTAGGTGTGTCTTTTGCAAATCTTTTCTCCTAGCCTGTGGCTTGTCTTGTAATTCTTTTGATGTTGTCTTTTGCAGAGCAAAAGAGTTTGATGTAATTAAGTTTGACGTGTCATCTGTTTCTTTCATGAATCATAGACCTGAAAACTACACCGAGTGATGTGATGAAGGTTTTCTCCAGTGTTATCGTCTCCTTTTATAGTTTTGTGTTTTATGTCTGTGATCCATTTTGAGTTCATTTTTGTGAAGGATGTAAGGTCCAGGTCTAGACTCATTTCTTTTGCATGTGGATGTCCAGTTTTTCAGCACCCTGTGTTGAAGAGACTGCCCTTCTCAGTGAGGTGCTCTTTAAATGCAGGAAAAAATGCCATTGCAGCTTCTTCAGTTGCATTCCCAGCTCGCTCAGTGGGCTTAACACAGTGAGAGGCCAGCAGTTCCTGAAGCCCTTCCTCCCTGTAGGGACGAACTTACTAGAATTTTCAGGGATTTGTTAAAGATCTTTATATATTTGCTCCCCATTTTTTTAAATAACAGGAAAGTTTGCCCTGATTGCTTTAAATCATTATGTTGCTGGGAAAAAAATACATATGAACCAATACAACTTGTATGTTATACTGACATTGTTCAGTTTGTTGAATGTGTATTAGCAAACTCACACAAAGAAACATTTTATCACTAAAGACTAATTTGATTACATTTCATAAATAAAGTCATTTCTGGTTTTAGTCTGTTTATTATCTACAAAATATAAACAAAACTGTTATACTACAAAATTATTCATATTGATGAATTAAGACATCAAACATTAAAATAAAAGCATGGCATAGCTATTTCATTTTGTAGAGAAATATCAGTCCCACAACTCAGAAATGTATGATTCTATCGAAAACACTAATTATACTTAATAGGGAATCTCAGATAGGTAATTGACAACTTGCTAGTTGCCAACCCATTTCATTAAAATAATGATGAGAATACCAATTTCAAAGTAACTACCTGTCAACTCAAATCAGTTAAATTAGGTTAAACCCAACCTCTGCCGATGCACTGTGGAATTTCCACTGGACACCACTTACTGAGAAAGCGTAAGGCCAGCCAATAACCAGTGAGATCTTTCTGGGTCCGAATTTACCCTTCCTCCCTTTCCACCTTTCCCCCCATAGATTTCAGTAAATAAGAGCATTCACCAATTCACTTGGTTTCTCCCTTCCCAAATCTCATTCTACCCTCTGACCTCTACTGTCTTCCACTGTTGGGAGGGAGATAAAGATGAGGACTTAGTTCCCATTACTTCTTAGAATGAAATAAAAATAACCCACCTTGAATTCTGCTTCTAGCCCCAGCATCCCTAGTCCTAGCCGTGTCAAAATAAGAGCTTGTACAGTTTTACACTTAAATGTTAGGGTAGAGCAGGGGCGGTGGAGGAAATGTAGTATCACTTGACATGAACGAGCATTTAAAGTAATCCTAGAACACAGAATATCGTCTTTTCTCCTCCATTCCAACTCTCTGTGTATTCCAAATCTCATTGGCAGTGAGCATTAGAGTAGAGGAAGTATTTCTGGAAAACTAAACATACTTAACCGTGTGCGTTTTAAAGCATGTTTCTCACAGTAGAAAACTTGTCTGGTTTAAGTTCACTAATAAATCGATCAGTTATCTGTGTTAGGGCCATGGAATGTGTATTTTGAAATTAATCCACGGAAATTTCTAATACACATCAGTGCAGGTGATGCCCACCTCTTTCCATCCTGACTTAAACCATACTCATTAGTATCTGGAGTAATAATAGGAACTAACCTTGACTGAGCTTCTGTGGCCGTTAACCATGTGCTTTCTGCTAATTTCCTCGTTTAACCCCCCTAACAACTCGTGTCAGGTGAGTATTGAGATTAATCACTGTGTTGTAGAAACAGGCCAGGAGAGGTTAGGTGACTTGCCCAGAATTAGAGAGTAGGAGTTCATGGGCCAAGTGTCTAGGTTAGTATTTTTAAGTATATGCATGTTGTTATACAGCAGATCTCGAGAACTTACTCATCTTGAGTGACTGAAACTCCATCCATGAAGCAGATACTCCCCTCTGCCGCCTCCCCCATATCCTGACAACCACCACCCTGCTTTCTTTCTGCTTTTATGATTTTGACTGCTTTAGATACCTCATGTAAGTGGAATTCTTCTGCAACTGGCTTATTTTACATAGTATAATGTCGTCCAGGCTCGTCCATGTTGTAGCATGTGACAGAATTTCTTCTATAAGGCTGAATAATATCCCACTGTATATCTATCTATACCACAGTGTCTTTGTCCATTCATCTCTCAGTAGACATGCAGGCTGTTTCCATGTCTTGGCTATGGCAATTAATGCTTCATTGAACACGGGAGCACAGGTATCTCTTTCAATGTCCTGTTTTTCAATTCTCTTGGATTAATACCCAGAAGTGGTACTGCTGGATTATATTTTCAATTTTTTATATTTTCAATTTTTTCAGGAGCCTCCATTCTGTTTTCTATTTGGCTCTACCAGATTCCATTCCCACCAACAGGGTACAAGGGTTCCCTTTTCTCCACACTCACCAACACTTATCTCTTATCTTTTTGGTAATAGCCACTCTAACAGGTGTGAGGTGAGGTAGCATTGTGGTTTTCATTTGCATTTTCCTGGGGATCAGTGATGTTGAGCACGGGTTCAGGTACCTGTTGGCTGTTTGTATGTCTTCTTTGGGAAAATGTCTATTCAGGTCTTTTGCCCATTTTTTTTATCTGGCTATTTGTTTTGTTTGTTTGTTGTTGAGTTATTTGAGTTCCTTATATATAACACTTTGGATATTAACCCCTTTTCATTACCTCCCGTTCCATAGGTCATTTTGTTAATGGTTTCTTTTGCTGTGCAGAAGATTTTTAGTTTGATATAGTCCTACTTGTCTCGTGTTTCTTTTGTTGCCTATACTTTTGGTGTCATATCCATTTTGAAGGCCAGTATTACGAAGATTTATTTCCTAGATTCTTCTAGGAGTTTCTGGTCTTACATTTAAGTCTGGAATCCCTTTTGAGTTGACTCTTGTGTGTGGTGTAATGTAAGGGTCCGATTTCATTCTTTGGCATGTGAATAACCAGTTTACCCAAATGGCTGCTGAAAAAACTACCTTTCCCCTCTGTTTCATTTATTTCCTTCCTGATCTTTATTATTTCCTTCCTTCTGCTAACGTTGGGTTTAGTTTGTTCTCCTTTTTCTGGTTCCCAGAGTTACAAAATTAGTTTATGTGGGGTCTTCTTTCTTTTTAATGTAGACATATACCGCTATAAACGTTCCTCTTGGTACTGTTTTTCCTACGTCCCGTAAGTTTTGGGATGTTGTTTGCATTTTGTTAAGACTTGTTTTGTGACCTAAAAGATGGTCTTACTTCCCTGATTAAAGACCTTCAGGATATACTCACGACTTCCAAAAGAAGTATAAATCTTTGGCTCGGCATCATGGCCTACCACCATGTCATCCATTTACCTTTGCAGCGTTTTCTTGCTTATTCTCTGGCACTAACTGGACTCCTGATTTATTACTCCCATATCTGCGTGCTGAAATTCTTTACCGTTTCAAAGACTTCATCCCGTATACAGACTTTCCTTCATTTCTCCTGACTTGAGTTATTTTTTCCTCCCTGTCCTTCAGCCCTTGACTTATATGGCCAACGTCGCATATGTTGACCTGTTTTATAATTATTTGGACAGTTGTCTTATATTTTCCTCTAGACTTCTTTAAGATAGGGATATTATGTTATCAATCTTTGTATTTTGTAGAGTCCATAGTATACTTGTACATCTTCTGTAGAGTAGGCATTCAATATCAAAATGGTAAAAATTTTTCGTCTTAAATGTCACAATTTAGCAAGTGACCAAATAAAATCGCTGGCTTTACTTCTTAATTTTATCTGTCGCAGTCACATTGAGGAACTCATCATGCTTTTTATTTAAAAATTTTCATTGTTAAAGAAAATTTTGGATAAATAAATCCATTCAGAATCTTCCATTGTTTTTCTGTTTGTACATTTTCTTTTAACTCTTGTGCTTGTATATGTGTGTGTATGCGTGTATGTGAAGTCCTATGTGCAGTTCATTGTGAATTAGGCTCTTTTCAGTTAATATCAAACATGGTTTTCAGTATTTCTCCATGGTCTTCATAATTGTTATTTAGCAAATGCATAATATTATACGGCACAAATATGCCATAATTTATAGAACTGATTTTCATTTGCATGACCTTTAGGTTATGTTTATTACTTTGCTTTATAGGCAATTTTTTGTAACAAAGTTTTCATAGCTTTTTGCTGGTGTTCAATTAGCTCCTTGAATTTTCAAGCACAGGTTTATTAGGTTTAAGGGTTGAATGTGTTCGTTGCCCTGTTTTCATACCAAAAGGAAGTGGCAAACCTGCCCGCTGTGTGGGAGGGTACTAACTAACACAGCCTCGTTCCAGTCTCCAAGTGGCACTGAGGACGTGTGACCACACTGATGTGCCTAAGTCCCTCCACCTTCCCCCACGCTTAGTAAGAGTGGAGTAAATTAAACTTTTATATATTGGGCATCAGTAATTTAAAAAATGAATTCTTAGCCCCGGGGGAAATAAATAAGGGTCTTACAGTCTCACCCTGAGTGTTGGAGATTGATTGTGGTTAAAAGGACTCCACCCAGTCTTTCCATTTTCCACATGGGGATGTGAGGGCCATACTCAGGAATCAAAGCACTGACTCGTTTAGGAAGTTGAAGGCCATTTTTTAGTGTAAGATAGAAGTACCCTTAAAAATTTAGAAATAAAGTAACCTTCTTGGAATAACACATTATAAATGAGATTGACTAGGAGTCGTGGATAGATACAGTGTGTGTCAAATCAAAAGCTGAGAGACAGGCCTGAAAATATTATCCACGCTGGATAAAGTACTTAAGAAAGCTATAATCAAATAAATTGCACTCATATAAATAAAGAATAAATGTAAAGGTAATGTTTACTTTGGAAAAACGGAATTTGTTTATAGCATTTTCCAAATTAAAACAGAAAAACAAACAAAAACACCCCGCCAATCTTAATATTCCAATATTGATGATGGTTATCAACTAATTAGATTATCAGAATGTGGTGAGAGTAGCAACTAAACCAATATGATCTGAGTTGAGTAAAGCACACATCACTGCTTTCTTTTGTATTCAGGGTTTCGGTAGTGTGGTGGCGGCAATGTGCAAAGCAAATTGTGGGGACACCCTTCAGGGGGGTGAGGGGGAGGCGTTCTGCAGGTCCCTCTGACGGACTGCCAACAGAATGCACCTCTGTTCCTTGTTGATGGGGGCTTTTCTTCTCTCCTTTGACTTAGGGGGACAGAAACCTCAACACCAGCAGCCTTTATCTACTTGGCAGTAATGATATAGTGCACTCTAGTGTAGCACATAGATGTATTGTGAATTCATGATAGGTTTATTCCCTAGATAGAACCTTACTACTCAACGTACGGTTGGGGGATGGGGAGGGTTGACTGGCCTCAGCTGGGAACTCAGATCTGCAGAACTTCAGGGGGCTCTATCTCCATGACCTAGACCCACTTGGTTAGTTCATGGCCTCCAAGAAGCACACAGCAAGGCAGGATGTGGTCTGTAGCGTTTGTTGGGGAAGACCCCAGCAGGGAAGGAGAGGGCGCTGGAGGAGGTTGCATGTAGATGTGACCCCAGGGAGGGAAAGAGGGCAGCACAGTGCTAAGCGTGTTTCTGGCACCGCCACGTGGAGTCCTCCAGCCAATGTCACATGGAACTGACGTTCCGTCTCTCGCAGGAATGAGTCTGTCTCATGTTTCAGCTGCTTCCAGTCATTTCTGAGAGCAGCCTGTGGGGAGCGGGGCTTCTGTGCCCGGGGGACTCCCGGGCACAGCCCCTGAGCCACCTTTCAGCCCCTCTTGGGGCCGCAGGGATTTGACTGGCATTTGTCCCCAGCCACCACTCCTAGTGAATCAGGATCTGCAGTCTAACAGAATCTCCAGGTGGTGACATGCACATTAAACTTTAAGAAGCACTATCCTAAAATAATAATGTGACTCTTTGGGGGTCCTACCCAGAGCCAGTAACATTGTTTATCGTCACCATAGAATCTTCTCAAAAAGGCTTCCCGTCTCAAAAACTCCCTTGGGATGGTATTTTTTGTAGTTCATTTTTGAACAGAGTTGCTGTTCAAAGTGAGAACTAGAGCAGATAATTTGTTGTTAATTTGTAACAAATGTGTGAAGCGAGTTTTGGGCTAAAGATTTCCAAGATGCTTTGCCTCTTTTCTAGAAGAAGCTAGATATTATTTACTTTCTTTTGCCTTTTTGAGTTGAAGGTTCCTATAGAAAGAATTGTGTATTTCTGCATCTTTTGTCTTTTTACTGTGTGGTATGGTAGAGATTATGATTCTTGTGACAGCTGGAAGTATACAATCTGTTAGACAAATCTTACTGCCTTACACCTCCCGACCCAGTGCTTAGTATTTGGGGGTTCTCTTTAAGGACAGAATAGACTACCAAGTAAGCTTTGCCACCAGCCTTGTCACCTTATTTATGGGCTTCCCAGGAGATCAAGATACCTGCAGTCTTTTCGTGATCAGGACCCCCCTCACCCCCTGTGATCATCCTCTGAACCGTGGGTGACCGCTTGGTAAAAATTGCATTTCCTCAGTCTACATACAATAAGGCCATGAAGTTAGTGCCTTTCAAAGCCCTCCAGGTGATGAAACAGGCAGACTTGGGGACCACTGCTGTAAGGTCACATGCATGTTTAGGACTCAGGCCTGCCTCATAAAAGCATTCGCTGATGGAGTGGTGTAACGTCCTCTGCATTCCAGATGCCACTTTCTCTTGTTTTTGGAGAGTCACATAAAAACAAAACTAAATCCCTATTAAATTAACATACTGTTATCACCCTAAATGCTATTTACAGTCCATTCTCCCCACGTCAGTTTAAGACACAGGAGTACCTCTGCTTCCTGTAGGAAAAGCAAGCCCTTGGTGGTGTGCATAGTGTGAGGGCGCTGACCCCTAAGCCAGGCAGCTGGGGTCCAGTCCTGTCCCTCACCAGCCACCCAGGGCAAGTCACTTAGCCCCTCGGCGCCTCTGTTTCCTCAGCTGTGAAATAGGGACAGCAATGGAACCTCTGTCATGGGTATTGGGGGTGAGTTGGATTTGTTCAGTGCATAGAAAGTGCCTTAACAGTGCCTGGCACAAAATAAACACACAGTGGGGGCGGCACTCCCGGCAGATTCACATGCTGTGTAGGTGCCAGGTAAACAGACTGGGACTCACCTTGCCTTCCAGGGACGGACAATCTGAAGGGGGCAACAACAGACAAATGAGTAAAGGAATTACTTCATATGATCAATGCTGTTACACATTTGAGCACAATGGTAAATGGTTAGGGAGTCAGAGAGAAAACTAAATCCAGAAAACGGGATTACATGGTAACTCAAGTTCCCAGGTACAACTTGGCACCTCCCAAACCACAAGTTGCTCTTACATAAAATTTGCATAGTCATAATTTTGTTCTTATATACCTTTCTAGTGACCACAAGGTATTTAGTTCTAGCATGTCTGAACAGTAAGGTCCACTCTCTTAGGAGTAATATGAAAAAGAGAAACTGGGTATTGAATATACAAAAGGGAAAAGAAGTGAACCACAGAAGAAAAGTAGAGAATTTTCAGTAAAGCCTTTAAGAAAGAGTAAAGCCAATGATAGATAAACCATACCCCGTGGTGTGGGGCGGATGTGGGCTGCTGACATTTAAGAGTTGCTGGCGGAGGCATCAGAGACTGCAGGACCCTGGCAGAATGTATATGCATGCAGTGGGGCTTGTAATACATGTGAAGTTCAAACAGCATTGAACCTACATGTCACAGAAGAAACAGAGAGATGGGGAAATGCTTTGTGGTACGAATGTAGGCTCAGCTTCCTATGTTTATGTGACTTGGGAAAATTATTTAACTTCCCTAAATCTCAGTTGTTTCATCTGGAAGATGGGGATTAGGTTAGTACTAACCAAAAAGGTAGTTAAGATTGACTGAGAAAGTTCCCTAAAGCATTTCACTGGTAATTTACAAATGGCAAACAGTAATGTTTGTTTTTGCTATTCGTGATGGCTGTTAACACATTGTTTATTTTCTGCAGTCAAGCAAAATTAATTTATAGATATCGCAATCATTTTTTTTTTTTAAGAGGGCAGTGTCACTGGCCCTCATATGTGGGATCCGAACCGGGGCTGCTGGCGTCCCAAGCCAGCTCTTAATCACCGTGCCACTCAGCCGGCCCCGCAGTCATATTTGAGGGGAAGGCTAGGTAATACAATACTCATTATTTCCCAGATGGCAGGTGATGTTTACTCTTGTTGCCTGTATTTAGAATATACAGCCTTTGGTTGTCCTATTCCAGTGAATGTGAAATATTATTATAGTTTCATAAGCACATTACTTAGCTCTCTTTTCCCCAATCCTGTCTTTTCACATGCGGGTTTAAGTTCCTGTAGAATTTCACCTGCACCTGAAGAACTGTAGAATCCCAGAACTCCTTGATTTCATTTAGTAAATCATTGGCAACACACTAGTTTTGTTAATGGTGCTTCTAAAGTGCTTGTGTATTTGAAACACTCTCCCTCTTGTCATGGACAGCCTGTTTCCACAGTTTCTGGCAATGGGTAATGTTATGGAACTCAGATCAACAGTTTGATTACGCAAACTTTAACATGAGCCGAGTATTCTGAGTGACGTATTCGAGTACCCCTCCTAAGGGTCACCTTGCCTCTGGCTGAGTTAGGGGACCCCTGCTCCCAGAGAGCCTGCACATGCTCTGTCTTCTGTGTCCTTTTCACTGATTTGAGCCTTCAGACAAGTGGTGAGCACGTGAGCCTTAATGGCAGGGGTCCTGTCATCCGCGCCGAGCAGGGAAGCCCCACGCTCAGCGCCTGCTCAGCTGATGTCCGTTAGGTGTGCCCTCCTGCATATGTCACTCAGTCGGCTCTCAGGCCATGGTCAGCACTGGGAGCCGAGGCAATGAATCATTCCATTCAAAGGCCTTCAGAAATACGGTAAAGGGAGATAAAAAAAAGAAACCTGGGCCGGCCAAGTGGCGCGGTGGTTAAGCACTGGCTTGGGAAGCCAGCGGCCCCGGTTTGGGTCCCACATATGAGGGCCAGTGACACTGCCCTCAAAAAAAATAAGAAACCTGAGCCAGAATAAATGCTACCCTAATTCCAAGACTGTTACCTGTGGAACAGCTGTCTTTGTCTCTGAAGCAGTCTCCCTGCCCTTGCTCAGATCCCAAACATCTTGCCCTCGTTGCCGGGTTACTGACGACTCCATAGCCTTCCTAAGGGTGACAGGTCCAGCCAGCCACCCCGGAAGGCCGAAGAGGGTTCCCCACACAGCCGGCTGTAGGCTGAAGCCTTGAATTCAGAGCTATCGACCTTACACACCTCAACTCTTAAAGATAATAAGTGATGTTAGGAAAAGGAATAGTATACAGAACAAATGTTTACCATGTATGTCGAGGAATTGAGCAGTCATCTCTTTGTTCACAGGAACTTGAATTATGAGACATAATTATGTAATAAGGATATGGTAGGCATAAATCAACATCGAAAACTGCCATCTGAGCCACGCAGCACATGCTGTGTCGACCCAGTGTGAAAGCTGGCTTCTTCCTTGCACGTGACAAGTATCAGCAAGAGGAAAGACATTGCAGGTGTGACAGGAAACAGCTTAAAGGACTGGCCTGGCACCGTCTGTCGCCTCAGCCTGTGCCATTCACCACCCATCGTGTGATGGCTCTCAGCCTAAGTCATAGTTGGGCCTGAGAAGCCTAACCCAGCGTGTCGCAGCTTTCTCCCTCCACGTGCCCCAGAATTGCTGTCATTGGCCAGGGTCCAAGAAGAAGACATCAACAGCTGCCCCGACACATGGGCTTCCCCGATTCAGGCAGCAGTTAGGGCTTTTGAGCTGCTTTGCAAAGCTCCCTGCCTCCGAGTTACAGACGCTGTTTCAAATGGTTGTACCGTACCCTGCTCTCTGGCGCTAAGTAGGTTTCTTCTGGGAGATAATAGCTTTAGGATCATTGTCATGCAGGAGGTGAGGACTCATCCCTTCTTCTTCTTCGTGTGTCTCCCCCAGACAGTCCGGACTGCATCCTGCAGCCGCTGTCCCTGCCAGAGGGCCCGGGCGGCAGCAGCAGCATCTCAGAAGCGCCTCCGTCCGTGCCGTGCATCTTCTGTGAAGAGCGCGTCCCTGCCGCTGAACAGGACAAGCTTCTGAAGCACATGATCATCGAGCATAAGACCGTCATAGCCGATGTCAGGCTGGTTGCTGACTTCCCAAGGTAAATGCCGGCGCCATTAATCGAAGGATTGAACGTGTTGTGCCTTAGAGGAGAAGCATAGCGTACACATAAAATTATCCCTATACAGCTATGAACACGTGCATTCTTTTCCAGGTGTCTCCTCAGACTTTTTGTAAATATCCTTGCACTCACTTGCCTCCTGAGTGGTAAGTTGTTTTGAGATGTCACATCCTGTTGCGTGTCCTACGGGTTCTGGAAACAGACCAGCTATCCCAAGAGGAGATGATATTCCCTTGGCTGCACCCCGCCAGCGTGCTGACGCCGCTGGCCTCTATCAGGCTGATTTTATACTTCAGGCCACAGGCGTTCTCCAGCTCAGTAAGGCCTTCCGGATAGTCCAGAACAGACTCGGCCACCAAAGGGCAGGGCTTGGGAACAGGGCCCCTCATCTAAAGGCGTATCGTCCGCAGCTGAAGTGCTGTGATGAGGCTGGAAACGGGAAAGAGCTGTGCAAGCGCCAAGAGACTTGAAGAGCAGATGGCAGTTGAGGTCAGTGACTCAGGTTCTGAGAAGAAGAGGCTGAGGAGGATGGGCAGGTAGAGGTGAGTGGTTAGGGACTGCCAGCGTTGGGCGTGGGGGACGCGTCAGAACCTGCCCTGGACAGCCGAGGTCCAGAGTGGCTGGACTCCCATGTACGAGCACCGGACTTGGAATGGTCCATGCCACCGGACGAGTAATATAGACAGTTATCCCTTTTCCCAGTTCATCACTTTTAGAAGTGATTGTCCAAGAGAACGCCTTCTCAGAAGCCGTGTTAGTGGAGTAGGGATGCTTATGTCCTTAGTTGAAACTTGGTATGTATTTTCTGCAGAAACAGCGTCAGGGTCATGGCCGTTACTGACTGTAGAGTCACTGAAAGCATGCGTTTTGGTACGTAATGAGGGCTGCCCTGGTTTCCCTACAGAGCATTCAAGCAGCCCAGATGTCAGAAGGCCCCTGCACCTGGCCTGTTCCCCTCCCAGACCACATGTTCCCAGCAGGTACCTTCTTTCGCATGGTGGGTCCTGCTGAGCAGTGAGCTGTGTTAGAGAGTGGCCTATGGAACCTGCAGACTCGGCGACTGCCTGCCCGTGTGACTTCCGGCTGCTTACTTAGCCACCGTTAGCTTCACTTTCCTCATCTATGAAATGGGGTAACACCAGCCCTCATAGATTGTCACGTGCTACAGAAAACAGTGTGTGTACAGCACCTGCTACATCATTGGTACGAATCTCATCTATATGTGGGCAGGAAAATCAAGTTATTTACTAGGTCTCAGGGCTTAGGAAGCAACAATTCCATATTAGACTCAATCATCCTCAAAAGGCAGTTAGGTAGTAAAATGGATACTTTAATCAAAAAGAAAAAGATACATATCTGATATAAGTGCTTTATAAATAAAGTATGTAGGTGATATGTACTTTAAATTTGAAAACCTAGAGTCTCCTTGTCAACTGTTCTTCTAATTAAGTAATATTTTCATTCTCAGGAAGTAAAAATGTGACTAATTAAAATTGACCAGGAATGTAAATGAGTGAACTCTGTTGTTTTTTAAATACCTATGTATCCAGTCTCCTGTAGGTCAAACCCTCCTAGTGTTTAGGGACATGGAAAATTCCTCTCCATAACAGCACAAGCATTGGCTGTTGGTGATCAGAGTTAAATCAGAATCTTCTCAACATTATGTGATGTTTTCCTAACTTCAGAAAAGCAGTTATAAAGGGATTTGTGGGGTGGGGGTGGAGAGAACAGTAAGAGGTTTAATTGGCATGAATTAGTTCACGCAGAACTTCTTTGCAGGTTGTATAATTCTCACACACACACACACACACACACACACTCACACACCTTCTCAGCAGTTTTGAGTACAATAAGGAAAAACATCATAAATAATAAGAGACAGACTTACCTTGTGCTTTATAAGAAAGCTATAAGTTTTCATGTTAAATATATTTGACGTTTTCTTTATTGGAACAAAGTAACAGTAAGACTTTCTCAGGCAGAGGGAATAAGACAAAAACAAAAATAAAAGTCTTTCCTTTGAGCCATTTAATGTAGTTATTTATACTGAGCTATATGCTTGCTTTATTCAGCAGATAGAATTTTTCCAGAAGATGAATATTAACTCCTTAATTCTTGCCCCTTTCTATATTAAATTCCACTCATTCAGTGCTACTTAATTAACAACCATATCTCAAATCTGTATATGCCTCTGTCAGTAAACGCACCGGTTACAGTGTAGGCTGGGCAGGCAAGATATTATTACAAGGATTTTTTTGTGAGATTATTTTGTGAAACATGATTGAAGTTCTTTCCAAAGCTAAAAGTATCTGCTGGTGACCTAATAATTACTTTTATGGCTTTTTAATAAACTATGAAGTGCTTTGATAACTCATCCAAGTAAAGAGTTCATACGATATATTATTTCCTGGCTGCCTTTATATATTGAGTGGCTATAATTGTAGTTTTAAATAAACTAGAGAAATAGGGAGGAAAATTAAGAAGAGATGTACTAAATGATCCCTTAACATTGAAAATTATGTTTTAGTGGATGGGAAAAAAATGCCACAAAAAGCATGAACTAAAGATCTGCTATCTTTAAGCCATCCCTCAAGTGAATAAAATTTATCTGAATGCTTCTACCAAACACAGGGAAATGTATATATTGATACCTCTTCATTCTAAGTATTAACTAAAAAAGTACTATTAGGTGTTTAACTGATTTGCATATATTATCCTATGTAAGTATCAGCAGTTTATTTCATAAATGAGTAAACTGAGTTTTCAAAGGGTTAAACAGCTTTGAATCTGGGCTTTTGTCTCTGAACATAAAGTCCCGGTTCCTCTATTGTCCACAGGCCTGGTGGGGTCAGTTACCAAAACATCAGCTGTGAGGGTTTGACCATAGTCTTGATTTAAAACGCCAGACATTTTCTAGCACAGGATCTGCGCAGATAACAGCCTCTGACTCTTCGTTACAGACTAACTCAATGCCAATTCCAAGGCCAGTCTGGTCGCTGGTGTCCCCTCGTCCTGCTCACCTCCTTTATGTCGTTTCACACAGATATTTTGCTAAGTCTATGAGCGTTTTGCACAGGGAAGCGGCCTGTGTATTCAAGGACTCCTCACTGCCTTACACTAGACCCAGAGTGGAACTGTAACAGGCTGACCACGAGTCTCAGCCCTGTCCAGAGGCTGTCACCCAGATGGCCCTCTGTGGAGTGGTGACCAGGAGTGACGGACTGCAAGGAGGGGTTCATGAGGGGACTCCGTGGAGAGCTTGGAGCTGCTGGTTCCCTAAGTCGGTTATCTCGGCCCTGGTTCTGCTCTGTAAATGTGATTAGTCATGAAATGCGATTCGTCTGTGGTCTTCGGTTTGGCAGACCAGTCCATCTTCTGTCCCTGACATCGCGCGTATTGCTGCTCCTGGGTTTCTCGGTCCCTGGGACAAATTTGCAATAGAAAACATGCTGCGGGGAGAATAAGAAGAGAGGCAGGGAATGGCATGTTTATTCTCTTAGGTCTTCTCTTGCCTCTTCTTTCTCCCTTTTTCTCTCTTCCTTGGGGAGAAAAGAAAAGCCACTAGTGGGCAGTGGAAAGGAGGAGACTAAGAGAAGCCGTAGGGTGCTGAGGAGTGGAGGGTGCAGAAGCTGGCCCTGGGCGGCCAAGGAACTGAGGCTGTCGCCTTTTGTAGAGACTTTTCCCCTTTGTTTATGTGGGTGGATCGGACATGCCCATGCCCTTATGATACTTCTAATGGAGGCCAGTGAGCAGCCATCGAGTCACAGTGCTTCATCTATAATATCTGTGGCTGGAGGCCGCCGAGGGCGCCTAAGATGGGTCATTTTCAGGTCTCCTTAGGAGAGGTCCTGCACTGTTCTATTATCTATTATATAAGCAAAGAGCTCTCTCATACTTACCTGACCAGGTCAAAGTGTGGTTGTTTTTTTTTTTTGTTTGTTTTGTTTTTTTTTTGTTTTTTTTTTGAGGGCAGATGTCACTGGCCCTCACATGTGGGACCGAACCGGTCAAAGTGTGGTTGGACACGAGAAGAAAGAACTTCAGCATGTGGTTCTATTTTTGTACATTATTCTTTTCCTTTTCCTTATATATTCTATACTCATTGTTATCATCCATTGGTATTCTATATTAGCTCATGTCACAGTTCTTTCTTTCTCTCAGAACTCTGCCCCAGCCATAACTTTTTTCTAATAAATGAATACCCTGTCTATAGAACACTATGGGATGTGGAAATGAATGTTAAGAAAAGGGGAGATCAAAACAAAATATTGGGAGTTGGAGGCTACTTAGAGAATCTTCCCAGGAATCTTCAGGTGCTCTTCTGCCTCTTTAAAACATATATTGTGGGGGTGACTGGTTAGCTCAGTTGGTTAGAGCATGGTGCTGATAACACCAAGGTTTCTGGTTTGATCCCCGCATGGACCACTGTGAGCTGTGCCCTCCCTAAAAGAGTCAACTGTGCCATTGTAACATGAAAGCAATGTGTAGCCAACGACCGTGGCTGTTCCCCAATTAAAAAAAAAAAGAAAAGAAAGAAAGAAAACATATATTATGAACCTACTATGTACGAAACACTGCTAGGTACTATATCAGGCCATTTAAAATGTCCAAATTCCTACTCTCTCCATATGCTTCATCTGTTTCTGTAAGTCTCATCTCTATCACAGGTGTTGGTTCTTTGTTGTAAGTTTCTTTAATCCGTTCATTGTATAGCCTGATAAACTGTTGTTGGCCCCTAGAATGAATGTACCTCTTAAAGTCTCCTGGTGGCTGACTGCGCTCAAATTTAAAAGCAGCCTAGCAGCCACTGTAAGCAGGGGCCTGTCACACAAACCACACTCCAGGGAGAAGCCTGCACTGTGTTCCTGCCCGCTGAGGCAGCCCTTACAAAGGAGATCTTGGGATCCTGTTTCAACCAATAGCACTGAGACTTTCCCCATCCAATCAGAGCTGTGCAGCTATATCCTCATTTGCATCTTCACCGACCAATCAGTTCAGTGCTATTTGGACCAATCAAACGGAAGATTTGGGAGTCTTCATCACTAGAAATGGCCCAATCAGGGACTGAGGGTGGGCAGTCTAAGTCAGCCCGAGCTCTGTCTCTCTGGAGCACACTTTGAGTTTTAATCAAAGACTGCATTTCCCCAGCTGGAGCTGCAATATTGGCTGAGCTGTCTCACCAGTCTTAACACTGGGGCCACCTCAAAAGGGCCGCCCCATAGCCCAGCTGTTTCACAGTTCAGCTGTTTGCACTGAATAAAGCCTCCCCCTTTTCTGCACCCTGAATTGTGGATTCCTGTTGGTGTGGAATTGGCACCAACCACCATCGGTTGACACTGTCAACTAGAGTCAACCTTTCCATCTCCTTTCTCCCCATGAAGGAGACCACATTCTCCTGGCACCATTAGATAAATGAGATTGCAGATGCTAATATAAATCTTGTTAGATAAATGGGAAGATGAGCAGTGTGTCGAACCCTCTTCCCTTTCTCCCCCTTCCATCAGATCTGCAGGTCTAAGTGATACGCTCTGATAAATTTTAAAATGTGGCCAGTGTGCCGCTTCTAACTGCTCATCAGATAGAAGAATTAAAAACCTGACTATTTTTCCAAAGGCGAACTTTGCCTCACGTCAGACACAGTGTGGACATAAGGAACTTCACTCTTTTGTTATGTAGACACTGAATTCACGCTGACTTCTCATTGCATTATTGTCATGGCTGTTGTTATTTATGATTCATTTTAACTTTGCAGTATATCTGTTTATTGAACTTAGGGATAGTAAAGGTTAATCATTTTCTTGCCTTTACAAAGTCATTTCATTTCATTAAATATTTAGTTCCTATTTCTACAGTGCCATTTAAAATGCCCTTTCTAAGGAATGCCTTTCTATTTACAAATTTTCCAGCAGTTTTCGGTTATCATTTGATTTGTTGCTTTGGGATAATTAAATGTTATGAAATGTTCTCAGAAAATTCTGTCGTTCTAAAGAAAGTACTGTAGTGAGTCTTCTCACCATCTTTTCTGTTTGATCGTCCTAAGGTACATTTTATATTGGAGGAAAAGGTTCGCTGAGCAGCCCATTACCGATTTTTGCAGTGTGATAAGAATCAATTCCACAGCTCCGCTTGGTAAGTGTACATCTTGGCTACCATCTTTTCTGCACAATCCAAAAATTCAAAAGGAATAACCTGACTTTCTTAGGTTAGAATTCTTCCACTTTCACGATAACTAAAATTAAGTTGCTGTTGATGTTGCCTAACTTCAATAAAGTTAATATATCTATATACCAGAAAAGAGATCCTAATAGACATAAATATATAAAATATTTTATTTTATTTTATTTTATTTTATTTTTTAAAGGAATAAGTCCTTGTGGAAAAATTGATAAATATTGTTTCTCATTTTTCTAATCTCTCAACAGAAGAACAGGACAATTATTTTTTGTTGTGCGATGTTCTACCAGAAGATCGAGTACTTAGAGAAGAGTTACAGAAACAGAGGCTGGTAAGAACTATTTTAAAGGATGAACAGTTTATTGGACATACATATAGAATCATTTTTCTTATTGTTCTTTGCTTGTGGTTTTTACTTTTTATTCTGGACACTTTCAAACATACACAAAATAGAAGACAATATATCGAGATCTTCAGACAGAAAAAAGGTACACACTTGATTAAAGATGAAAGCATTTCATGTTAAAAATGCAGAGAGAATTTTTGGCTTTGTTTTGCTTCCTGGATTATCTCTAAAATAACAACAAAGCTTACACATTTTAAGTGTAATTTTAGCTGCCTGACACATGCTAGTGTTCAGCAGTTGTGGAAAAATGCCCTCAGCTAAAATTGAATTAAATTAACTTTTTTTTCTCCTCTTCACTGAAATGTGCTATGTACGTACTAGCACTTTTATTCCCCTTTATGAATTAAGCATATGGCTTGATTAACGTAGTAGCCTTTCTCCTTTTTAGTCTGAACCATAAGCAATCTAATTTTAAAATCTCAGCATCTTTAGTCTTTCAGAAAGGTAGCAGCGTATACAAATGTTCAAATTTTTATTTTCATAAATTTGAATAGGCATTAATTTTTTAAGTTATTAATTTTGTATAAAAGTCTATAGCTTTCCATTACCGTTTGTGGTTTAATCTCAACTATGACTTGAAATTGACTTGCTCTTCCTTTAGGGGTTACTTGTAAGTGTTCCCCATATCTTTGGAGTTGGCTAGATATATTAGAAGACAGAGCTACAATTGGAATGTTTCTGCCAAATCCTCAAGAGATCTATGAGGACAATAAAACTCCATCTACCATAATCATGTGATCTGAGAAAGTCCCCTGAAGCACATTATATTTTGTAAACATCCCAAATGATTATTTCTCCCGTAAGGAGAGAGGATATTGTTGGATGTTAATTTATATGTAAGAAAAATTGTGCTTTTTCTAGAGCAACAAACCCAATGAAGAAACGGGGCTCCCTGGATTTCTTTTCTTTTCCTATTGTAATGTCTTAAGAAATCTGCAAGGCGAGGATGGAATCAGTTATATATGATGGATTTTGTTTGCTTGTGCTATTCCTAGGTGTTAATTTCTATGAGTTTTTTTCACTCTTGTTCGGTGGCCTTAACTGAGAATAATCAAACTGTCATAACCTAGTACCCCCAGGGCTTTCTTTATGAGAACGCCAAGCCCGCTGCTGCAGCCATCGCTGCCACTCAGCACACAGCATCTTTGCTGTGTCCGCTGATAGACTCGAGTCCCTAGAAAGGCCCACATCTATAGAAGTTAGATGTCCGGTTAAGACTTTGACACCCGTTCCAGCCTGTGACCTTCTTCCTCCCGCACCATCAAGCATTTCTCCGACATCAACCAGGTGTCCCACGATTCAGCTCAATTCTGACACCTGTCTACCCAGAAAGAGTGTTTCTGACAAACCCACAGGTTAAGTGAGGCTCAGTCAGCCCCACAGCACTGCCCTCCGCTTCAGATGCCAATCACAGTCCAGGTCAGCTGTGCTTCGGGCCAATTGCCTGCGAATCTGTGGTTCCTGTGACCCCCTCCTTGGGTTCTATTAATTGGCTAGAGGGGCTCATTTTCCGGAACTCAGGAAACCGTTTCCTCATTAGATTACCAGTGTGCGACAAAGGATATTAAAGACTAGGAATCAACACCAGGCAGATGAAGACATACGGAGGGGGAGGTCCCAAGCAAAGGAGCTCTGTCCCTGTGCATTTGGGGCCCATAAGGCAGCACAGGGGTGCCTTCTCGTTCATCAACATGGAGGCTCTCTAAACCCTGTCCTTTTGGGGTTTTATGGCAGTTTAGGTGTGATTGATTAAATCATTGGACATTGGTAATTGAGCTCAATCTCCAACCCCTCTCCCCTCCAAGGAGGTGGGGGTGGAGGTGGCACTGAAAGCTTCAGCCCTCTGATCATGTGGTTGAATCCACTGGCAATCGGCCCCCATCTTTTGGTTCCCGGGGCGCTCTCCAAAGCCACTTCAGGCCCATAACAAAAGACACCTTTGTAGCTCTCAACACTTAGGAAATTCCAATGAATTTAGGAGCTATGCACCAGGAACAGAGACCAAATATGTATTTCTTATTATAAATCACAATATCACACCTTTTGACCAGCTTTATAGTCTGACAAAGTGATAGATTTGATGAAAGTGAGCATTATGGCAGCTTAAGAGAAACAAAATATGATGAAATTATAATTAATTCGAATATATTCATCGAATTGCTCCTTATCTAGATTAGATGATCGTACAAGGAAGTATGAGGCATTCGCCTCATGTCCTGAGAGCACAGTCCAGAGAGCGAAGGCGGATGTTGTGTGTTCATTCTTAGCCTGGTGGTGGGCTTGGTGGAGACTCGTGGAGTGCTGGTGCATGTGGGTCACTTAGAGCGGCATCTGCCACGTGGAAAGCACGTAAATGCTGCCAATGATACAAGGAATCATAATAGTGTACCTTAACAGTGAGAAGGATTTAGGTGGTTGGGCAGTTGTAGAAAAGGGAGGAAGATGCACATGGATCTAAACTAACAAGAGCGGAATTCTGAGATGCCCTAAAGGGAAGGACAGAGGCTGGAGCATGAGAGAACGAGCCAGGAACAGTTAGCAGTGAGTAGCTGTGGGCCAACAACAGAGGCTGCTGGCATGCCGGGATGTGGCGGGGAGCCTTGACTCAGCCTCCAGGCGGCTGCTGGCGGACCACCAGAAGCCCCGCACCCCGCACATGTATGAACTTTCGAGGCTGATGCCTGTAACCCATCGAGGTGGCAATGCTTCCTTACGGGCTGCACACCTATCCTACCACTTGCCCCGCCTAACTCCCGCCCCCGATCTGTAGCCAATGTAAATCCTTCCAAAACAACTTATATCTTTCTTCCCCAGAACATAATGTATGAAAGTGCCCGTCAGCTCCTGGTGGTGGACACGCCGCCTCCTCCCTCCAGCCCTAGGTGGGTGCCTTAGGCCGCACGCCCCGGGACCTGGTGCTTTTCTGGCCCGCGTAGCGCTCAGTAAACCTTTTTCTTCAGACAAGCTTTCAGCCATGGCCAGTGTTCATTTAACAAAATGTCCAGTGCGCCTTCAGAAACATTGAGTAAGTCTAGTCTGGCTGAAGTAGGAATTGTTTTGGAGGAGGAATAGGAGAGGTTAGAAGAGGCAAGATGGAGACAAATTGTGGAAATCCATCAGTGCGAGGAGCACTGACTGATGTCTCCTCATTGATCATGAGTGAAGCGAAGGTGGTAAATGTGGCTGCACAACCACTAGAAGCTGGCCAGTCCTGCAGATGGTGAAGAAACTAACAGCTCGGGCCAGCCCGGTGCCCTGGCTTCACAGCAACCTGAGAGGTGGCTGTTAGCTGCGCTTCTGTTGATGAGGACGCTGTGCCGTAGAAAGGTTAATTGGCCCAGGGCCGCATCCTGAGTGAGGCCAGCCGTGCCCTGCGGGTCTAGCTTCCCACATGCCTTGAGCTCTCCTGACTGGTCTGTGCAGGGGGGATTGAGACCAGGACTGGAGTTTAGGGAAAGCACAGGAACCAGGGCTAGGAAATCAACAAAAAGAAAAGATTTTTGCCAAATAGCAAGAAGACAGGTTGACTCTGCAGCCCGCCATTTCATCCCAGTTTCGTACCGTGTCGTGTGGAGGCATGAGTTGGTGTGGGCGACCCCCTTTGAGAAGTGGCAGTGATGACAGAATATCTGTTTTGTACGTAACCACCTCTGGCAATCCGCAACAGGCATTTCCAGAAAGAAGTCCAAATGACACAACTTTCAACACAAGTCATAATACACCTTTTTTCTTCTGTCAGGTTAACAAGATTTGAAAATAAGAATACTAAATAGTGGCAAGAATGCTAAAAGACAAGTATTTTTCAGCTGCTTTTAAGAGAGTGGATTGGTTTCTGGTTCCACAAAGGCAGTTGGCCGTCCTGTGTTGGGACCCCCAGGACTGGCCCGCCCTCAGGGCAAGAATCACAGTCCCGGAGGATTATGACGTCCCTCGCTCTGTAACAGCTGGGCTGGCTTTTCCTTATGTTGCAACTAACTGTATTTTATCAAACAATTCCTCTTCACTAATCAGTTTCAGCCTGGCTTCTGGAAAGTGTGGTTTAAACCAACTGAATTGCCGTATGGCGATGGGTCTCTATCATCTCGGCTGTTCGTGTGACTCAGCTCAGCATCGGGCGGCTCCCCAGGGAAAGCCACGAGGGAGGAGCCCCCGGAGCCCGGCGCGGCGTCTGCTCCCCTGGCCCGCATCCATGTTGACTCGCACACGTGTCATCTTTAATATTTATCTCTCATTCGGAACTCTAAGGAAAGTGTGTAGCTTAAATACCTCTATGGTTTGCTCTGAGTTCAAAATGACTTTGTAACTTCTTTGAGGGCAGGATTATATTTAAATATCCTTCAGTAGCATTCACTATACTGCTAAGTTCATGTTGGTATTTTTCCCCAACCCCTCACCTCTTTTTAAATTCCTATTTCTGTGAGTGGCTGGAGGCACATGGAGTCCAAGCAATCCATTTAAGGTTACCATACCATATTTAAGGCAGAACTACGTTTCTTTTTCTAGTTTTCTTCTAGACCACATTGGTTCTTGACGTGTGTGTGTGTGTTCCCAGTTTTCTTTCTGAAATGCTTGATACGTCTTTGAACTTTTTCATCTGTGCTCTGAAGGGGACCACAGAGCCGGAAATGATTCCTGCGGGGTTTAGTGGCTTTTACACCTCCTCCCGTTAGCTTCCTTCTTCCAAAGTGTTCCCTTGGTCTCACCATTCCACCTAATCTCCTCCCTCCCTTCTCCTCACTGGGTTTGGAAGTTTCTCAAGGTCTGGTCCCCTAGGCAGGGTGTGCCGTCTCTTACCGCCGCTGTACCCACGGCACACGTTTAGGTGCTGGCAGAGGGCGGCAGTCCGAGTACCTGTGGACTGAGTTCGTCTGCAGCTTTCACCCCAGTTCACCTCTGAACCCCAACTCTAACTTTCCCCGCGGTAAACTTTTCCATGGGGATTTTCAGTCAACCCCTTAAGTTTAATGTTCCGAAACCTGAGCTTACATTTTTCTTTACCCGAACCGGCAATTTGCCTGTTCCCCTTTGCCGACCTAATGGTGCCACCATTCTCCCCGCCACGCACTCAGTTTGGGGGTTTCTAGAATCATCCTAAGCCCATTCCTTTTCCTCACCCCACACCCAAGTCATTTGTCACACCCTGTCAGTTCCTCTTCTGAGTCCCATATCTATCCCCTTCTTTGCAATCCTAGTACCTTTTGTCTTACCTTGTCTGTGGCTTTACCTCTCTAATGAATTGACATTGCCTCCGAAGTCTTATTATTAAAATATATAGCGGATCATTTTAGCCTCTTCTTCTAAAACCTGCAATGGTCTTTCTATATCTTAAGCTTTGCTGGGCTCAACCTGCATCTCCAGTGCCTTTCTCCCTTTCTCTCAGTGGCCCGGTGTCCAATTCATTCGCTAATTCAGTAACTATTTCTCTCACACCAGACAGTGTTCTGAATGCTCTTGATAGAGCGGCGGGTGAAATAGCCCACGGTCCCTGCCCTTGCAGAGACTGCACTTCAGCGAAAACACTTCGTTTATTCAAGCACGTTAGTCATTTCGGGATCCTGCTTGTCAACCAGGGGTGCCAGCCCACCAGCCCGCCTGTGGAAATAACACACCCCTCAAGACCTCTCTCAAATGCCACAAAGTCCCCTGATGTCACCTGTCAGAATCAATGACCCTCTTCTAAGCTCTCTTTTAATTGGCTTCTCAATTGTAGTTAGTCGTTTAAAAATCTGTCTTCATTGCTGGATTAGATGTCTCATAAAGGTTGGGACTTGCATGTTCGTTTTTGTGTCTTCTCTGAGCCTTGTTCATAAAGTACTAAATTTAATCCTGACATATTGGGTTGGTATTTCTATAAAGTCTTATAGCCAGATCTCCCCGATTTAAAAAAAGAGATATAAAATAGTCAAGGCAGACTCTTTAATCATTGAGTTACACTTTTCACTTAAACAATAAGTGCTAGTTTTTCCATTTGCCTACCAGAGAAGGTATGTGGCATTCATAAGCTCTCAGTAGCAAGATGTAACTTTGAATTAAATTGGGACAAAGGGAAACATCCATTTAGCTGCATGGAATTTTTTTTAATCACTATTATAAATGTCAACTTGAGAGGTCATTTATGTTAACTATAAATATTTTATGAAAAATTTAACCCACATAGCAATTTGATCCTCTAGAGAGAAAGTGTTTCTTTGTTTTTAATGCTACTTCATATATCCCACCTCCCCAGCGATAAAACAAGAACAAAATTAAATTATATATCTCCCACTAAGATTTTTCATCCTTGTGCCACTTTCTGTATAGATTTCAGTGACTTTTAGTAAAGGAACAGATTATTTTATATCAGTGACTTCAAAGTAAAAAGTCACTTTACATTTACAACTTTCTTGCATAATTCCTCCTTTTCTAGGAACTCCATGTAGATTACATGGAGTAACTTTACCGAACAGAAGATGATATATTTCCCAATGATTCTAACATTGTTAACAATGCAACAAAAATCAAGTTAGTTAGACTGAGTAATTTTAACCTTCAGATTAATTAATGTTTTCATTTAGGAGACAAATGTAAACCCAGTCTGAACCAATACTAACCTGATCCTAAAGTTTGCCATTTTGACCTCCTTCAACAGAATTTACATTTTACCTGGCATTTTTATGTACACTGGCTCTGTGAGATCAGCAAGGCAATGTCAGTATCTCTGTTTAGATCAAAGAACAAGGTCAAAGATAGTCGGAGACATGCTTAAGGCCACATTATACACTATACTAAGTAGGAAGGGAAGCAACTCAAAACTGTTTTCCAACCCCAGGCACCATCTCTTTCCAGTTGTACCAGGAACCTTTATCAAATTTCACCTTCCTTCTGGAAGCAAATGTGACATTTCCTAAATTGACATTTGTTAGCGTGAATAAAAATGGATGCACAGGACATAAATACATATATGAATAAAAAACAATGTTTTGTTTCCATTGCTAAGAATTTTTTTAAAGAAAATCTAATTTCCTTTTATTTTAGGTTAGTGGTAGATAGGACTTTCTTATTCCTTTGGGCCTAAGCTTCTTATGGTTTTTTTTCTAACCCTGAAGATAATGTGTTTCTAGAGTCCCCTCTATCTTGAGAGAAACATAGGATTATACCTGACCTTGAGTTTACCCAGGAAAATACTTCCTCAGGCGGTAATACCGATGCATGCCATGTTGATAGCATCTCTTCTTTCCATAAAAGATGGGTGTTTTGCAATCTGCGATGCCACCTTTCAGTTTTTAAAAAGTCTTCTCCTCTTGCCTAGACTAGAATCCCTTTTATCTTTAATACAAATCGAAATTAGGCTTTTTTCATTCTTGTGCGTTTTAACTCCTCCATGTTTTTTTGTTCTGCACTTCCAGTTTTTTGTTTTTTTTTCATTATGGTGATCTAGTCTATGTAAATAGTTACATTTATGGAATTTGTTTTCTCTAGTAGTTAATTTTTTTCGATGTTCTGTCTATCCTGTCTCTGCCTTACTCTTCAAAAGCCACCTCAGTGAGACTCAAACAGAAGGAAAATGCTGTCTTTCTACCCTGAGTCGCGAGCAGATGGTGGTTGGCTTTGTCATCACAGTTTCAGAAAGGGTGGGAGGACTGATGTCTTTCAAGAAGGTGAAATATTAGTCAGATCAAATCTCATGGATTTGGGGGAGTATATCATGCGTTAAGAAATCTCTCTGGGTTTTTCTGTTTCACTCCCTTCCTTTAGTTTACATGTCTTTTCTCTTTTATTTATTAAGATCCTTGATACTGTCAAAGTTGACTTTCCTTAATCTCATAAAATGCTGAGAATGGTGGGTTTCATTGATTTGGTTTTAAAAGCTGTATAGTGTCATTGATAATACCTGTTTTAGTAGTTATTCCTGCCTCTACATGAAGAGATGTGTTTTTGTTTAAGTATATTGTATGAATATAACATAAATTCAAATGCTCAAGTCATCAGGTTCTGGCAAACAGGTTAGTCTTTCCCAGGGCTACCTGATGGAAGCGATTTGGGAAAAATTACCTTCTGCGGAGGATAAATTCAGTTCTCAGCGCCAGTGTAGACACTCAAACTTATATTGACTGGTTAATTTACTGAGAGTCTTTTTCTCAGTGGGTAGGAAAGATTTAAACCTGTTCTGAATTTGAGAGTATGACCAAAAAGAAATCATTGCAGTGCCCAGTGTAATACCAAACCTTTATTTAACCTTTGGGAAATTTTTGCTGAATAAAAGGCATTTGTTTTAGCCAGTTAGAATGTCCAGGTCACCTGTTTTCACCAGGAAACCAGCAAAATAAAACCCTCTGGTAGTTGTTTTCAGGTCATTTACTCCTTTGGGTGGGGTGGGGGTGGGGTGGGGGTGGAGGCTTCCTTTCCTGTCACCCCTGATGCTGATGTACCCTTGTCCACGCCTTGACGTCAGCTCCTCATAGGATTGCCAGTCCGGAATCCCCAGTGCTTGTCCTTACAGCTGTCTTTGTCCCTGATGTGTTAGGTCTCTGCTGTTTGCTATGCAGCCTGGGTCTCGTATAGTAAACAAGTCACTTCAAAAGACAGCTTGCTCTCTGACTCACTTGTATCAACAGTACGGACCTTTTTCTACATCGAATTAAAATTTTACTTTTCATAACTTTTTTTAAGCCTCTATTTTGTTGACCATGCACTGTTTCATTTCTTACCCTGAATTTCTAGTGATGACTGAAAACTTATGAAAATCATAAATTCTAAACGCTTCCCCGATTGATTCTTCTTCAGGGTTTTTCCTCCTCTAAGATTGCTGAATGCTCCTGTTTTCATCCCTTTTTGGAGAGGCTGTTTCCTAACCCAGCGTGTAAGCTGAAGGTAATTGCACTCTGGACCTTGACTGGTCTCTGGACGGAACGGGGCCAGGGTGCAGGCGGCAGGCACCTCTCCTCTGTCTGCCTTCATTCCTCCCCTCCCCCACCACTCCATCCTGCTGTGGCCACACCTACCCAGTCTTTTAAAAAGACATCTTCATTTCCATAGGTTTTCAATATCTTTAATATGTAATGTATTTCTTTAAGCCCTTTAACACCCAGGTGCAGGCCTCTGACTTCCTCGGTATCCTACGAAAAACGCTTTACAGAATGAGCTGGACCAGTTGCTCAGGCCTTCCAGGCCTGTGTTAGCAGCTCACACCCCAGCTCTTACGTTGTCGCACACTCAGAAAGAACCCGGAGTAATAGTAACTGTCCGAATTCCTGCCCCGCCCCGGCAGGAGCAGGGTTTGGGTGCCTCCCCCAGCAGCTCCTGGCTTCTGCTTTTCGTGCTAATGAAGGGTCCCGGGAAGCTGTGGGGGTGGGGGGGCCTGTTCACAGTCGAAAGGCGCTTGTCCCTATTTCTTTGCCCTACGCCTGAGAATTCGGAGGAAACATACGTGGAAAAGAGCCAGGCCCTTTTGTGTGGAGGGCTCCCGGCGACTTAGTCTTCAAATTTCCTGTGAAATCGTAGCTATTCATTACCCCTGACGTGGCTTTTCCTCCCAGGCTCTGCCCAAGGTGAGGACGCCCTGTCCCAGCCTCTTCCAGAGGCTTACCACCTGCTGGCATTCATTTTGGTTGCCTTGTGACATCGGCTTTTTGGATTCAAAATAAGTTTTTTTGTTTGTTTGTTTCGGGGGTTTTTTTGGATTACCCACTGTTTTCTCATTTTAACATATTCTCTTGTGGCTTTCTTCATCTTAAACAGTGGAACTCCTCCCCCTCTGCTTTATTCCCATTAATATCTTAGTGATTAAATGCCACTCTTGGTTAACGTATAGATGCTTTTCCTCCTTACAGAGAGTTTAAAAAGACACACCCACATATTTGTACTAAATAAGGTATACTTGAAGAGACCAGTGATCTTACTAACTAGTTGTCATAACTAAATTCTAAAAGCTATTGTTGTCTGGTATCTAATCTTGGCTTTTCAACTGAGTTAGTGATAATTATATCAGTAAATTGCTACATTTCGTCACATTGGTATACATTTTGTCTCAAGCTTGTCTTTGGGGGAATAATCCAGCAAATTATGTCACTCATTTAGGGGTGTTCTTTGGATAATCCTCTGACAACCTGCCACCCAGCCATGCAATCAGGGCTAGGTATCTGGTGACACCTGACTTAAAATTGAATCCACGTTAAAAATCATGACCATGAGAAATGAAATACAACTTCGAAGGCCAGCAATTGGTGTTGGGAGGGTGGGGTGGGAATTAAGAATGATTTTTTGAGGGGACTCTTGTCTGGTATGTGGCTATTCTCTTGAGTAATTTTTGACAAAGAATTAAATGACTTTCCATGCAAACTCCGATCCGGTGTGAGGACTTCGTGGTTTTTATAAGACAGTGTCAGCCCAAATGTCTCCTGGATTGCTTTCTAAGGCCTGTGGCGCTACATCCAAGTGACAGCTTAGGAAAGCAGCATTCCAGGTTCTTGACTGGAAGAACAAAGGCAAGATTATTAACAACCAATGTTTATGAAAACCCAGGTTCGGGGGAAAGTATTCGAGGAAGTCGGTCATTTTTCTGGATAGCCTTAAACGCTCCCCTCCGAGCAGGAGGAAGCAGGTGGGTGTGGCCTGTCTCCCGCCCAGCTGCGCGCTCGTCCTGCGTTTCGGGACTCAGCTTGCTCTGAGGGTCAATATGAGAAGCAGTCAGTGTTGGGCTATTTCTTCTGAGTGGATTGTCCTTTGCATCACATAGTATGCGTAGCATCAGTCACTTCTACTTGCCCCGAGGTAGGCCAGACTCCGCACGACAGCCCTCCACAAGACGGCTCCCTGTCAGGGGACACCAAGGCCGCCTTCATTCCTGACCCCACCGCCTACCAAATCAGGGGTCCCCATGACCCCCTCTGGTTCACCAATTTGGTATAACAACTCTCAGAACTCAGGTGGGCACTATACTTAAGATTACAGTATTTTTGATAGAAATAAGTACAAGTCGGAACCAGCCAAGCCGAGGGCTGCCTAGGGCGAGGTCTGGGAGAGTCCTAAGCAGGCTTTTATCGTCCGCGGAGACGCCCTGTCCCCCTGGCTCGTCAGTGTGTGACCCTATGCAGAGTATCGCCAGCCAGGAAGGCGGACCTGAGCTTTGGCGTCCAGGGTCCCCCCTGAGCCTTCATGGAGTGTGACTGATTGGACCACTGGCCACCCGGTCTCCAGGTCTCCCCTTCCTGAGGTCAGGCTTGCTGGCATGGCAGTCCCCATCCTGAGTTACCTCATTACCATAAGCTATCAGGTGGGGTCAAGAGACCCTGTGAGTAACAAGGACACTCTAAGCACTCAGAAATTCCAAGGGTTTGGCGGTTACCTCCCAGGAACAAGGGACAAAGCCAGCCAAATTCTGTGTTACACAAGCCCCTGGCTGATCTGTTTCCCTTTTCTAAGAAAGCTGATAGCCAAACTTGAGGTCCTCCGTTTGGGTTAGAGGGTGTGTGTGTGCGTGTGTGTATGCGTACACACATATTTTTATTTTTTTATCATCGCGGGCCCACCCTACCCTAATTTTTCTTTCTTTCCTCTCCTTTGTATGCTATGTAGTCTTATAGCAGCCAGAACACTTTTTAGAACAAGATGGGGGTGTAAATGAAATAATCTCTGATACCCCAGAGATACTCCGTGGTTCTGGACACAGCAGGCGGCGAGGGGGCTGCCTCTGGTTCCCTGGGTGCCTTCAGGCCCTGCTCGGATGCAGTAAGGCTTGCTGTGTGCGCTGCGGGCAAGGCAGCTGTGCTGGGACGGAAAGCTGGGAGTGTGCTGCTTCCCTCCTGGCCACTCACTCACTCGCCACTCAGCCAGGGCACTACTGTGACTCTAGCATGTCTCTGATATCTGTAATTAACCCCTCAGCCTTAGTTTCCCTTCCTTGTGTTAGAGCAAGCTGTTTCCATTGGATTTCTCATTCCACATATCTGTCTTTGCTTTCCTGTGTACAAATACCTACCTTGACATTTTCTAAATTGCTTTTTCCTAAATTGGCTGATTTTTATAATGTTCAACCGAACTCACATTTTCATTTTCTGCTTATATGTCAATCCCCTATGACTGTGTGGAGCGCCATCTGCCATATCTGCTGTTTCATTGATGTTCCCCTGCTTTCGGCCTATGCATAAAGATGAAAACCAATGTGCTGACCCCACTGCTGCCACACTCGACCTTTTCAACCAATTAGCCAAACATACAGCTTGTTATTATGATTCTTCACCTAATACATAAGCTGATCTTATATTCTTGCAACTGTGGTTTTTATCCAGGCCTATTTTCAATGAAAATGTATGTGATTTCATCAGCGGCTTTGAGAAGTTCAAACCTCCAGCATCTGTGACCTTCTCTTCATCCTTCTCTCCCGTAAACCCACGAATAAGACTTTTTAGGAAAAAGAAACCACAAAGCCAATAGGCTTCCATTTGCAGATCTTTATATAGATCATCTCCTAATATTATGTTTTTTGTTCATAAGTGACTTTCAGACATATGCTACGACTGGTATCCTATCAGATACCAGGCTTTACAAAGGAAGAAAGGAAAGCAGGGGGACAGAGGGAAGAGAGAAGGAGGAAGGAGAGAAGAAAAGGAAAGAATTGTCCTGATGGCCTGCGTGGCTTCCTTTGGCTTTGTCCTCGCTGAGCCTGATGAGTGCTCCTGAGTGAAGCACAGGCTCGCTAAGGCTCAGCTTCGCTTTCTCACATCATAGCAGGTCAGCAGCCATGGGAACGGGTTTGGGGCACAGTGATGACGTGGCTGTCTTCTCCCTGGGGCCCTAAACGTTCGAGGATGTGAGGAGGTGGAGACCGTAGGAAGAGCCCCTCCACTCAGCAGTGCTGTGGGCACCTGTCTGGGAGGCACACTGGGTGCCCCCTCGGGAGCGCCTTGTCTGGGGCCACCTCCTGAGTTGGTTACATGAAAAGAGCCACCTTAACAAGGCTTTCCCAGCACTAATCTGTCTACTTCGGAAGACCATTGTTGAGTTTGGAAAAATCCCCCTTCTCCACCCTTCTCCACACATCAGAGCCTAAGTCCCAGGCTGAGGGTTGTTCTGTGGTTTGGTTGAGAGGCAGGGCACCTAAACACATGTGTGAATGTAGGATGGTCTGCGTGGGAGTGGGGGGGGGAGGACCATTAAGGACATTCTGGGAACAGTTACCAAAATTCAATTTTGCCTGAATGTTACATGCTATTTTGGAATTATTGTTGATTTTCTGAGATGTGGTGATAATGCTATTGTGATTGTATGTAGGAGAATGTCTTTATTCTTAGGGGAGGCACGCTGAAGTGTTTAGGAATGAAGTGTCTTGATGCCTGCCACTTACTTTCCAGTGGTTCAGCTACCTGATTTGAATAGCTTCCTGGTTGACTAATTCGTTTAGCACATCATGACATAACTATGAATCACTTTATTCACCTAAATCAAATTTCAGCAGGTTAGTGAGATCTTTCTTCTTAACTTACTGAATGATTATAATTGGATAATGAAAGCTATTACAAATATAACAGTCACAAAATTAAAATAATTTTTTCCCATCATATGATTTCAGTAAACTAAAATTTGATCAAAAGTATATGTAATATATTTGGTATTCATATGTTAAGAAAAGATGAAACTCTCCTATTTGTTTTATAAGGCGTAGACATTTATAAAAAATAATAAGTAGTAGAGCATTTATTAAAAATGAGTAGAAAAAAGGTAAAAATTAAAAAAGAAACAATAGTAAATAAAATTAAAACAAAAAAATAATGAGTACATTTTGTTAAGTGGATAAGTGGGAAAGCAGTTTGCCATGTTATTTTTTAATGTTTTTAAGTAATGTTCTACTTTAATGTGCCTGTTTTTCTTAATTATTGGAATCAGTAATTATCACTCTATTCCTTTCCTTCCTTTGACTTGCATCTCCTGTATTTCTCAAAAATTCATCTTAGTAACAAACATGCAGTTATGCTTTTAAGGTATAGTCTTACTAAAAGTACATATACAGTATTAAAAGTAAAAGTGATTAATTGAAAAAAGTTAAAACATATGCCCCAAATAGCAACATCAAATTCTCTTATGTATCTCTGTGTATTTATAAAAATTATCAGTTGTGAATTAAAAAAATACTGGGATTTTCAAAATCATAACCAATAATAAAGTCCTTTTCTTAGGCTAGCTTACATACACAGTAGGGTATTTGTTTAAATGGATATCCTAACCCTTACTGTTGCTGTGGAAAGCTCTCGATTTTGTGTGGGACGTAAGTGACTCCATCTTAAAGCTGACGCGCCACCCTGACATCTGGGTGCCCCTGGCCTGGACCCTGGCTGTCCCCAAAGCCTGCGCTGCTCACAGAACTCGTCTCTCTGAGCCCAGGTGCCATCCATGTCCCTTTGCCCGTCTGTCCACGCGCCCTCACTGCTTTTAGCTATAAAACAGAGTGGGGGAGGGGGTGTCCCTTGGTCTTGCTGTCGTCACCCTGATTGCCTGGTGCACTGAGTCCCTGTTAAACCCTTTACACCGACAAGCTGGACCTGTCTGCCCCATGCTCTGGCCTGTCAGCTCCTCCCGCATTTGGGGGCTGCTTTGAATACCAGCCCTCATCTGAAACAGGTTTACATTACATAGGAAATGTAAACCGTGTCAGTAAGCGCTAATCCAGAGTTTCCCGGACTCCTGTCCTCTGGGAAGTCCATGTTGATTTTCAGGAGAGCATTCCGCTTTGTAACGTGTGCTGTTGCACCTGGGGTGTAAATTTAGTTGCCACGCGTTTCTGGGGCACCTACTGTAAGAAACTGCGCCTGTGATCTACCGGAGCTCAAGTCTGTTAGCACAGGTGGGCGGGGACACTGGCAAAACAGGTGCCGACGGAATGCCAGGAACTGTGGCAAAGCAACAGGGACAGTCACCGTCCTGATTTGCAGAATGTTTCCAAAGCAGCGTAGAGACAAGCAGAAGCTACATCCTAGGGAAGTGGCATCCCCAAAGCCACGTGAAGAACCCATCAGCCCCCAAAACAGGACAAGCACACAGATCCCCTGAGTCCCAAGGAATTCCCACTCAGCACAGAGATGTAGCGTTTGAACTGAGCTCTGAAGGATTAGGGTGGAAAACTCCAACGGGCTAAGACTGATAGAGGAAACAGATAGCCGGTACTCCAGGTGCTTGAGTTGCCTGAGAAATCCTAATAGGAAAGTGAGGATTGCTATCACAAATAAAATGCACAAATGATTGTAGTCATGCTCTGGTTCCTCCCTGCAGCAGGGTTTACGTGGGGCAGCAGTGCAGGAGAAGGCCCTTAGAGACCCGGGGTAGAGTCAGGTGGGAGGCATTGTGGATGCCACGCTAAAGGCCGGATTTTACTCAGAAAACGGTCCTGTCTGGTGCTGCTTAAGTCCTCATGAAGTCCTTCTAGTTCCAGTCACAGATAGAGTCATTACATATTTACAGACTCATTTTTTAACGCCCATTTGCAGTCAAATTTTGACGTCCATCCTTCTGAACATGCATCAGATAAACATACTTTTTAAATGTATGCACAGGGAAAGGCTTTCCTATACATCTGTCCATCTGGTCACTTCAGTAGATCCAAATAGCAGATGACACAGAAGTAAGAGACAAAGCATTCCTGCCAGATTAAATTAACCGCCACAAAGCCCGTCCAGACAAGCTAGTGGGGGCTACTCATCTCAACCAACCATCTGACTTGAGTTTATCCATAGAATTTTATTTTCCGGGCTTTATTTAGTGGATTTTGAGAATTCTTATGGTTCTAGGCTAAGGAGAGACCCAGAGGTCCAAACAGCGCATAGCAAATACCAAATGGGAAGGAGGGGTAGGCAGGGGACCCAGTCGGAGGGCACAGAAGTAGACTCACCAGCAGTGGTGAGAAGCTTTGGCAAGTAAAAGGAGAGACACAGATGACCCTAAAAGAGAGGGAAGAAAATCAAACACGAGTTAGAGTCGTTTGTTAGGGACAAATGATCCCTAACAAAAAAGAAGGTATCTGTTACAGTCCAATAATAATTGTTCACGGCAGGGATCATGCCTCATACACAACAGGTGAATTGCATCTTGCGTTTGGAAAGTAGAGAAAACATGTCAGGTGTCTTGGAAACCATCTTATGCAAAGCTATTAACTCTTTGAACACCAAATTAAAATGTCCACAGTCTAGAAAATCTGCTTGTCCAGAATTCCTCCTTTTCTAATTCAGTCAGGAAGAGGCATAATTGTGTTTGTATATACTACCTGTCCTGTTTTTTCGGTGTGTCCTGACGCCTGTCTTTCCATCGGTGACATCAAAGTGCGAAAATTAGGCCGCTGACATGAGCAGAAAGCAGAGGTGGGGGTAGCACCGGGCGTCCGCGGCTCCCTTGGAAGAAGGCCTGGGAAAGAGTCTAAAAGGAGCACGTGCAGTGGACAAAAGGCAGATCTTGACAGAGCCAAGTCGGATGAAAACTAAGATGAGAGGAGCTGTGCGCAGCCTGCCAGACCAGGGGCGGCGCGGGTGCCACACAGCTGTCAGCTCTCACTGTGCTCGGAACGTGCAGATCAAGTCGCTGGTGCCGTGTCGTCACCCTGCGAGAGGGGCTCCAGACCAGAGCACAGAGCAGCGGGCTTTTAGCTGCTGGCCCTGAAAGCAGCCTCTGGCCTCTTGGCCGGGCTGCCCCACGCCGCCTCTGGAAGTCAGAAGGACCAAGTTTCCGCACAACTCCCAGTGTCTGCCCTCGGGCTCTGCGATTCAGGGCAGCTGATAACCCTGAAATTTGGCTAAAGACATGGCTTAGCCAACTGCAATCGACTCACAAATCTTGTATGTTTGTGAGACAAAAACGAAGACAGTATTGAGTCAGGTTTTTCTCTGGGCTCTCACGCGTGTGAGACATGTGGGCCAGGGTGATGACTGTTAACGAGCATTCCCGGTCCCTGTGGGCTGAAAGCAGGCGCAGGCGAAGGAGGCACTGCTCAGCCTCACTGCGCGGCGGTACCAGCGGTCATGCTCAAGACGCTTGATAAACTCCATCTGGCCTTTCTGGACGTGCACCACCACGCATCTGGAAACATTAGCCCACTGAAGAAAAAGAATTAAGAAATCACCAAGAGAAAAATCAATTCAATGAACTTCCGGTTTCAACCATAATGGAATAATGGATAGCCCACTTCCCCCATAAGCTATAAAACAAACTGTTCATGTAGTTTATCCACCTGCTGGGTTTTTGTTTTCGCTGCAAACAAAGTTGTTGATATAGGGCCCTGAAACGTGTTTTGTGCTTTTTAGTCAAACCATGCGTGTTTGTAAAAGTTCAGCTTTCTTTTCCAGTACCTCTCTTCTTTGACTTTCACTGTCAATTTCACTTTTTATGTAAAGCTCACTTAAGGAGCAGTAATTAAAGTTCTCTGGCACACCAACCTTACACTTTATTTCTTTTGCTTTTGTCTGTCCATTTGCCACCAGCATAAAGCCCTAACCTTCACGATCTGAAATGTGTTCTTTTGTATTTCCCGTATTCCTGAATGCCCAGCTAGGCCCTTCCGTTCTGCATGTTGGAGCCGGCATGTCCCGTAACTCTGTGACTTCTGGAATCTTCCCCCGGAACGCCTCTGTACATGTTTGGCTCAGCACTTGCACAAAGATCCAAAGACCCCCAGGGCAGATCTCCTGAGCCCTTCCTCGGCAGCTCTGTCGGCTCCAGGGCCTTGTCCCACCAGCTCCACTCGCTTTAGTCTCCTCAACTCCAGCCGTTTTCTCTCTACCCAGTATCTTAGCTGTAGCTCTTTGGGGTGTCATCTCCCTATGTTGCAGTTTGGAAGATACCACCCCGCAGAAAACTGACAAGGGCTGTCTATAATCGGTGTCCGAAAACAGAAACTGTCTGAAGCAGATTGTTTTGTTGTTTACAGGGGAGTGGGATATCCACTATTCCGTCATGGCCAAAACCAGTTCACTGAATTCATTTTGGTCAGGATGGCTTCTTAATTTTTTTTTTCTTCAGTGGATTAATATTTCTAGATGTTTGCTGATACATTTCCAGAAAGGCCATATGGAATTTATTAAGCGTCTAGATACCAGCTCATTTTTATGCTGTTCTGTAAATACTTATAGAATCGGCAATAAACGTCATGAGGTTCCTGGTTTGAGCTCCATGTTATAAGAGAAGCTGGCGGGTAGCAGCAGATACCATAGAAGAGCAGCATAAACGCTTTCTTTTAAATTCAGAGTTTTTATCCTTTCAGAAGACAAAGGCAACAGCTACCAAAGAGAAGACGGGTAATAAGCAGAGGAAATTCACATTGGATGGATAACAGTGTTGTCCACAATTTAATAACCCACGCACAATTTGAACTCTTTCAATAAATTACCTGATTTAATCCTGTAAACGGTGCTGTGAAATAATGTTTTTATTTTCATCTTAAAAATGAGAAAACTGAAGATTACAGAAGTTAAATCGAACACAAGTGAGAGCCAGATTTCAAACCTAGGTCTGTTCAGTGTTTCAAAGCCTCAGCTCTTAATTGTACCATCGTGTAGAAATGGCTGCATGATAGAAATGGGAATCAAGTTAAATCAAGTTAAAGAACAGGCAAGATTTGCAAGAGTAAAAAAGAAGAGAAGTAAAATGACCTCGAGGAAAGATAATGTGTAGAACCACGCTAATTAGAGCAGGGTCTTACCAAAGCATATTTAACATTATTAAGTTCGAGAAAGCAAGGTACTTATGCATGTAAAAATGTTTAAGAAAGGTTTTTCTAGCAGAAAAGAGAGGGTGGATTTGATGGAAAGAGGACTGGAGTCAGGGAGACCCCTGGAGACGTACTGATAGTAATCCCACAATGACTGATTAAAAAGCAGACTCAAGGTGATGACATTGGGACTGGTGGAGAGAAGTAATAGGACAGAGAGCTCGAGTGAAAAATTGACCAGAGCTTGATTACAAACTAAACTGAGAATTACAGAAAAGAACAAGTCAAAGATCCCACCACAACTTTGTTTTTTAAAAAGGGTGAGGATGGGAGACGACTAATAGAGACAGGAGGAAGGACAGGTCGGGGAATCGGAGTGTCCTGCAGCACTACCCACATGGAGCGTGTGCAGGCGTTTAACAGTGCGGACCTGGAGTGTTCATGCGAGGGGGGACACGGACAGATCCGAAATATCGCCAGCATTCCCATACGCCCTCTGTGCTTCCGCCCAGTTTCTTCCCATCCAGACTATGACATGTCCTCTTGGTAACGATGCATTTATTAAAGATAATGTCCCATATCTGTTGCTACTTTACAGAAAGAAATTCTGGAACAACAGCACCAAGAGCGAAACGATAACAGTTTTCGTGGCATGTGTATGTTTTGCAACGAGGAATTCCTGGGAAACAGGTTTGCCATTCATTGTACATGCCTTTAAATGTTACTGTTTTTCATCTGAAAACTCATCCACACATCTCTAATGGTTATATAAATTCAGTTCGGTGGGTTAGTGCAGGACCCTTTTATATCATCAGCAGTAATCTCTTTTAATATGCCTAACTTGAAAGACAGACTGTGTTGCTCCAAGCAGAGCAGGGAATACATTTTTTAATGCCAAAAATAGATTTGTGTTTAATGTTGTAAGACTTTTTTAATTGGCTGACGGACAAGACCATATGCAACAGACACACCATCCTATATTAACTTGTTAACTTTTAGCAATTTTTGGTGTGTCACTTTTGAAAATTAAAGATGATGAAGCTCTAAGGACAAAAACTGGGGGTTGGTAGTTCTGTCATTAACCCTAAACCAACTGGTGTACTGTAACTCACTTCTAACTTCTAACACTGGGCCTCCCCCACCCCCCGAATTAGCCTCCGACCCTGCAGGTTTAAGAGCATTGTCCTCAACAAGACTGCCCCCCCGCAGACACCAGCCACAAGTTCAGGGGTTCCCGCCAATAACCTGCGTAAGTTCAGCAGTTCCCTGGGATGACTCACAAAACTCCAAGAATACAGATCGGGGACAGTCAAATGAAGAGACGCCAAGGGCAGGTCTGGGAGGGTTCCAGAGCTTCTGTGTCCTCCCCCCAAAAATCAGGCCCCAACGCAGTCATTCACCACCTCACTGAGCCTTGGCGTTCAGAACGGTCACCAATTAATCATTGACCTTCATCTCCAGCCCTCTGCCCTCCCTGCAGGTGAGGCTGGATCAGAGTTTTCGCATGTCTTGTAATTTTTGGTTGAAAACTCAACAGCTTAAATAATGTAATTTGGTAACTCTAGAAATCAGATCCACCCCACCCAACCTGGGTTTTGTTGTTGCTATTTGTGTATTTGATGATTTCCTGGACTAATTCTCGAAGTGCGTATTCTTGGTCATGTGTGGCGACTGTCTGCTCAGTTAAGCTTAGGGTTGGACTCATGATCAGACAGAAGTTTCCTTAAATGCCTTGAACCGATGTATCTCCTGCCCTTTGCCAGGGGCTGTGGGGGTGGGGGGGCCCCTTTCAGCACGCCATCAGTGCACACCGCTTCCTGTGTGTAGAGTCTCCGAGTCAGCCAGAGCTCAGGGTGTCCTCAGGTAGCCCTGGGCACACACAGCGCCGTGCACGGGTCCGGGAGTGTGTGAGACTCAGAGTCCCCTGTACACATCTCAGTCTCCATATTTTCCTTTTATGTTTTTTGACCAGCCTGTTCTTTACCCCAGCTGGTATTACCTGAGGCAACTGCAGTGTTCAACTATGTCGGGAAATCTACAGTGTGAAAAGGGAAAAAATACACTCATTGGCTTAGCTCCTGCCTCCTAACCTATGGACCCGAGATGCCAGGCCTTAGGCCCCAGAAAGGCTGACAGCAGAACTAGTTTCCCATGAGTACATTCAGTGGGACTCTAAAAAGAGGAGGTGCTGGTGCCGCATAGACTGGGGATGAGGGGAGCCTCCCAACCCACTCTTGCCCATAGAACCAGGTGCTATTTCTCCCCCTCCCCAGGCACAGTCGAAGCTCTGAACCTCTGTACAGGGACTACGGCTTGGCTACTCCACAGTGAACGTCCCTGGATCCATGGCACTGTCCCCGCCCCAGCCCAGCCTTGGCGGTCCGGGAAGCTGCCGGCTCCCTGCCTCCCACCCCCCACCCCCCGGTCCCTGCAGGAAGCCTGGGTCATCATGGAACCCCTGGGAAAGCCCAGCTCTGTGTGGGGGCCCGGAAGGCACTGCAAAGTATTCCACCAAAGATTGGTTTTATTCAAGGTTATCGGTAATAGCTACATAGTTAGACAAATGGACATATTAACTATGAGATTAGTAAATGGATCTCCTACATAGTAAAAAATATCAACAAACATTTTGATAGAGGTGCTTGCTTTAGTTCACTTTCTAAAGGAAAAAAAAAAACATTAAGAGCAATTCTTTGGGGGCCAGCTAACATCAAGTAAATTACATAATATGCAACTGTGTGTAGTCTACCAATGGTGTGTGGATTAATGAGTTCCCAAAACTGTCACCTTTATTTATGAATTAAAGTTGTCATAAAGGCCCAATAGAGTATATCTTACACATGGGCCTTTTCATTATTTGTAAAAGTTACATAAATTAAAATTTTCCTTTTCTGTATAAACTAATCGACAGGCTGGTCACTGTGTACCCAGGTCATCATAACCCTTGCATGTGATCAGATGTGTTAATCATGGGTCCCAGGTCTCTGTCTAATGGTAAACTGACTAAATGTTTATGATCCCAGGTCACAGCCGGTCATATTTCTCTTGGCCACGAGGAATTGCAAAAGCAGTCAAAGCACTGCTTATTTACTAGTTTAAAGGTCAGAAACCTAATTCACCTGAGAGTGTACCAGTTCAGCAGCAGAGGGTGAAACACACCTGGGACCCCTCTAAAGAACTGACGTAATTATATGTGTCCTTACAAACTGTATCATATCACCCTTCACAGCCCACATGTGTGTTTCAGTGGTTAACACTTGCTGGAACTTCTGATTATGTTGTTTATCTTATACAAATGCTGTTGCTAACGTGATTTGTTCCTGGATGATGTATAAATAATAGATTGCTGAAATTTCTTCTTAGATCTGTTCTTTTGAACCACATGGCCAGAGAACATGCTTTCAACATTGGGCTGCCAGACAACATTGTAAACTGCAGTGAATTTCTGTGTACATTACAGAAGAAGCTTGACAAGTAAGTACTTTTATAGGAGACACAACCTGATGCTGTTGGGTTGTCGGAAAAGTCACGATGCATTTTTGCAACAGAATACATAGAAAAGGGCCGGCCGAGTGGCGCGTTGGTTAAGAGCTGGCTTGGAATGCCACCAGCCCCGGTTCGGATCCCACATATGAGGGCCAGTGACACTGCCCTCTACAGCTAACAAGAGCTCCACCTGGAGCTGGGCTGTGCGAGCCCCGGCGACGGTGTAGGCTGCAGCCCCTGCTGCAGTGGGCTGCCATAGGCTACAGTGAGGGGCCGGCAGCAACCATGAGCTGCCAATAGCTGCGGTGAGCGACCATCCAGAGGCCAGCAACTGATCTGCCTCATCCAGGAAGAGCGCAATGATGATACCAACATGGGCCAGTGAAGAACAAAAAGACAGCAACTTGTCTGTTCCCCTTCCCCGATTCCCCAATGCTGTTCCCCTCCCCCAACTCCCCAATAAAATCTTTAAAAAAAAAAAAATTAGAAAATATACATCATGACTTTTCCGACAACCCAATATTAATCTTGGACTTGGTTGTAAATTTTCATAAATTAATAGTCAGAAGTAATTAAAGAAATGGACTTTTCTCACTTCTCATGTTGGCAGACAGTCCTCATTTTGGTAGCTCACGTTGCCTTTTAGTGATGTAAATACAAATGTCAGCTGTCCCCAGCAATGCACACACCACAGACGGTATGTGGTGTGAGGTCTGAACAATATGCCCCCACTCCACCTACGAAACACCAGTAACTCCCCTGAACCTCCCTCGTTAGCGTTTCCTCCAGAAACCACCGTTCATTTTCTATTTACAATTCCTTTGCTTGTCACTGGAACCTACCTACATATCTAGGAAATAGATTGTCAGCCTGTGCTGCTCTTCGGCTCTCTGTGAGACACGTGATGCTGGACGCGTTGTCCTGCCTTTCAGGACCTGTCCACATTCATGCGTCACAACACCCCAGTCTGCCCAGGTCCGGAGCTGGCCACCTTGGCCCTCGAGAGGAGGGAAATTCTCCAGGTGACAAAATGACCTTCAAACATCCTTCCACTTTCCTTTCTAGGAAAGGTCCAAGATTTTTTTCTCTCAAAACCTAGCTTTCCTTATTTAAATATATTCCTAAGGAGTGTGAAGCAGTCACATTAGAAAAGAAGCATCAAGTGATACGGACCAATTATGAAAAGTTCTGAATTCAAATTCTGTTATCAACACTACCTTAAAACAAATCCCTTCACCCTTTTATTGATTGACACTTCATTTATAAAATAATACCAGAATATCCCTAATCAGCTTATCGCTCGTAAATTGTTTATTGTAAAAAATTATTTCTAAGACTATGGGAAATAGTTGAAAGGTGTTCAATAGGGATGAAAACATAATTCATTTTCAATCTGATTTCAATCATTTGAGAGTTTTCGTGTAGAAGGGAGATTAGATTTATTCTGTGTGCCTCCAGGAAGTTAAAGGGTATCAACTGTCAATCTCAGTATGAGAAAGATTTTGTTAGTAATCTGTTCAAAACTAGTGATCACTGCCTCATTAGGTAATGAACTCTATGTCAGTGGAAATAATTCAGGCAGAAATCATGAGAATGATAGGATAATAACTGCCATTTATTGAGCACTTACTGTATGCTAGATATATATATATATATATATAACATGTACTAGATATATATATAAGTTATGCATATACACATATGTATTTTTGTCATATATATGTGTAAATTATTCACATATGTAAATTATATATGTATAAATATGTGTAAGTTATCATACAAATTCTCTATAACGTAGGTGTTATTTCAGTGTAGAGGTCGGAAGATGAGTGGCTACAGAGAGGAGGTACCCAGCAGGAGCTGGAGTGGAAACCACACCCTGCACCTCAGCCCCCAGACGTACCAAATCATGGGCCAGTCATTCTACTCGGGGGAGGCAGCCTGTGCTAGTTTCCTTCTAATGATTTGAAGCACATGCCTACATTTTCATTTTTAGAATAGGTGATTCAAATAGTAAGCCACGAAAATAATTTTTGGATATTAGCTCTCTTTGTCACAGTTTTAACTGAATAGCCAGCTCAGCCAACCTGAAAGTCAACCACAGCGTGCATCCTGCAAAGCCAAGTAAATACAGTGAGAGGGGTTCTGACAAGCTTGCCATGTCCCATTTGAAGATTCTGTGTGACCTAAAATGGGTGACTACATCCTGATAATAATAAAGCGTCTGCAGCAGCTACCCCAGAGACTGGCTGTGTCTGTCAACGTCTGTCTGTTTCTGTTAGCTTGCAGTGCCTGTACTGTGAGAAGACCTTCAGGGACAAAAATACACTTAAAGATCACATGAGGAAAAAGCAGCATCGAAGGATCAACCCTAAGAACAGAGAGTATGACCGGTTTTATGTCATCAATTATTTGGTAAGTCTTTCTCTTCATAGTTTAAAATTTGATTGCATTTCCATAAACAAAAATCTCTCTAAGGGCCTTCTAATATTTAAACAAACAATTAGCACAAAGGTCAAAATGTAATTGAGGGACACTTCAAGCAGTGATTAGCTTTAAAATGGTTTGTTTCCAAAGCATGACTTGATTTGTCTGAGTTGTTTATATAGTAAAAATGTCATGTCTCTTGGAACTCACAGTGATCTTAGCCAAAAAAATTAACAAACTTAAAGCACTTGGATATCCACATGCTCTCCCCCATTTATTGTATCATCTGTTACCATGAGGCCAGAGACTGCTGTACGAGTATTCTATTCAAAAAATACCTGTTGGGGGCCGGCCGAGTGGTGCGGTGGTTAAGCGCTGGCTTAGGACGCCAGCGGCCCCAGTTCGGGTCCCACATATGAGGACCAGTGACACTGCCCTCAAAAAAAAAACAATCTGTTGTAGGTGCTATGCTAAATAATTCTATTTAAAAAAAAAAAAATCTCTTCACTCTTCCTCTGTCTCCATTAAAAAACCCTCTTCTCCACAAAAATAAATAAATAAATAATCTTTATCATTCTCTTGGGCCAGTTTACTTTTAATGTACATACAGACATTTTAGAGAAACCAAGTCATGTCACTAGGCAGTGGACTCTTACGTGTTTGGCTTTTAGAACGGACTAGGCGGTTACCTGGTAAGAATTTTCAATACATTGAAAGACCCCCTTGCTCAGAAACCTCAATTCCACTTTCTGGCCTTGGTAGATTATAGTTCCTTTTGGGTAAGAAAAGGTATTCTATTGGAGGCAAATGTTGCTGGGGTGTGGGGGGCATTTGGAAATTTAAGAGGGGGTTTATGATTGACGCAGTGACTACTGGCCCCGCCCCATCAGCTGATTTTTTTTTTTTTAGGGGTACATAACAATGTTATGTACCCCTAAAAAAAACCACCCATGTAAAGAGGGGGGTTAAGTAACTCTGCAGTGGGATTGGAAGAAAGATCAGGAGTTCTGTGCCTGACACTTTCTGTAGCAAATGGAGATTGGTTTTTTGCTCTCACCATAAAACAATTGGAATTCAAACCCATTGGCCACAGGAGGCATGCTTGATTATAATCAGCCTTTTTATCTATTGGACGGAAACTAGCATATCCCGAATTATATTGGAAATCTCTGCTCTAGGGTGGAATTTTTACCTCTTCTAACTAATCCTTATAGTGTTAAAATAAAACTCCCCTTGAAGCAAGTTTAGCGTGTGTTTGAAGATTGACTGAGGGGTAGCTGTGGTTTGTGGCAAATGTTTTACACCCCGCTAGAAGCAAAGGGCCCTCTGATTCCTTCAGTCTTCTCTTTAAATCTCTCAGCCGTTAATTCGCAGAGCGAATGCTGCTTCAGGGCCCGGGCCAGGCAGGTGTGGAGTGGGCTTCAGTGTCAATGCTAAGTCTTTAGCTACCGCAGAAAGCTATGGCAGCTTAGTGGTCCTTCCTCCTGGAACTGTTTAATGTGATATTCAGGAGCGTGGGACCAGCGTGACATTGTGTAGCTGGAGCTGTTTATCTTTCCCAGGAGACTTCAAAGGGCTGCCCGCTCCATTCTGCTGGCACCTAGAAAAGCATGGTGCTTCTGCTTCAGGACGGACATGGCCTGCCAGGGCCAGCTGTCTGGGGGTGCGCGAGCTGGGTTCGGGGGCTGCGAGTCATGGTGGAGAGAAGTGCTTCGAGAATTGTGGAGGCCTGAGTAACCCTATGAAATGAAAACCAAGTCACCTTCGGATAATCCCGATGGAAGTCATGTGTTTAACTAGCGGCATCTGAGTAATTGCCATGTGCCAGTCACTGTCCAGTATTTACGTTGTCATTTAACCTTATGACATGAGTTTTATCATTAGCTCCACTTTATAGATTAGAAGACTGGGGCACAGAGAGATTGAGGAATTTCCCCAAGGTCACATTGCTGGAGCAGATGCGACTTAACCTCTCTGTGCATCATTCTTCTCCCATTTTTGTTTTCTTTTTAAAGATTTTATTGGGGTGTTGGGGGAGGGAACAGCATTGGGGAATCGGGGAAGGGGAAAGACAAGTTGCTGTCCTTTTGTTCTTCAGTCTAGTTGTGGGGGATCGCTTCACTGGCCCATGTTGGTATCATCATGGCGCTCTTTCCGGGTGAGGAAGTCACTCACCGGCCATTGGACAGCCACTCACGGTGGCTCACGCTGGCTGCCAGCCACTCACTATAGCTTATGGCAGCGCACTGCAGCCTACACCATCACTGGCTACTCACAGCAGCCCAGCTCCAGGTGGAACTGCTGTTCACCATCTTAGCTGTAGAGGGCGCAGCATCACTGGCCCATATGGGATCTGAACAGGGGCCCTGCTGCTCAGAGCTGGTGTCCCAAGCCAACTCGTAACTAACGCACCATTCAGCCTGCCCACTCTTCTCCCATTTTTCCTCAGCTTTTTACAGCTGAAATAATACTATGCCTGCCCCGTACTCTTTGGGTTGGGTTTCTGGTCAAGTAATGGTGATGAATTCGTAATGAGCTCTTCACCCTCCCTCACCTGTTCTCTTTTGTAACAAACTAGACTATGAGCCAAGTACAAAGTGAAGTGGACTGTCTCATGAGCTCTTCCAGGGCTCTGACCCACAGCTTTAACCTTCTGCTGAGGGAAAGAGCAACAGTCAGAATGATTCTTTTAAAACCTAAAACGTGTTATGATGCTTCAGCACTTTGGAAATGATGGAAGCTCACCTTTGAAAAGAATTGAAGAAGCTAGGCAAGCCTCTAAAGCTGTATAAATGTCCTAAATCAGAGTTATCCATCTTAGTAACATCCTAGGAATACTGTTGTACAATAAATAAACGATATAATAATACACGGAATGGGTGTATATAAGACCGTTTCATAGCCTAATCATGTGGAGTTAACAATGAAGCCAAGGGCTTCTCGGCACCTTTTCAGCTTTCTTTTATACCCTATTAATGAAAAATATTTATGAAGAATAAATTCTTCTAAACATTTATTTAAGCAATGAATAATGACATTCTTTATTTTTGAAAAGGGGAAAAACACGAGACACATTCACTGCTTATCCCTCTTTGGGAAAGGCTGACGGGGGAGCACGGTGTGGGCAGGCCAGGAGAGCCGGACTAGTGGTCAGTGTCTGCACATGCCTCACCTCCTCTTCCCTCCGGAAGCCAGGTCAGTGGCTTCCTACCTTCCCCAAACATTTGTGTGCCTTCCAGGCACCAGCTCCAGGTGGCACAGAAAGAACTGCGCTGCAGGCGAGACAGGTGGTTGATGCGAGTCACTACTCAGAGTTATAGGTCGGTGCGGAGACAGACATGTGAGCACACTGGTCTCAGCTCCTTGGTGGGGGTGTCCAGGGCCGGTGTTCTGGCCGCACCTGCAGCAGGTTGGCTCGTGCACCCACAGACTTCCCACCTCCACTCCCCACTGTCCCCGGACCGGCAGCGATGGCAGCACCCAGCGCGCTCTGGCAAGACGCACCGCATAGTCATGGAAAGGGACAGACAGGCTGCTTTGGGCTCTGCTCGGAGCTCAGCCAGTTGACTTTTTCCTTCTTAGGTGAGATCATTTCTGTAATGTTTAATAATTCATACCAGTTTTTGAATAATAACAGACTTGCATATGTATGAAAGGCCATTTGCATAACCGAGATCACCTCCTGCGAATTGTTGCTGTTTTCTCACAAGCACAAGGGTTCGGGGGAGAGTGGTGAAGACTAAGGGGACAGGGGCCCAGCAGCTGCACCCTGCGCCGTCAGCCGCCCCCACCTCGAGGGCAGTACCCCTTTCGCGAGGTGCTCTTGTTTCGAGGCCTGAGTTTTCATAAAGGGAACTATTTTTGCAGTGGTTTTATTATTTGATTTAATTTTTTAGTTTTTAAATATACAAAGCCATTTTAACAAAAGTAGGCTTTTAACCTATTTTTCATAGCTTTGTTCCAGTTCTCTCTAATGAGATCATTTGCATTTAAAACACTTTTCTCTGTTTCTCATGGTTTTTGTGTAAGCACATAAAGTGTGTGTGCTTGCGGGCAGAGGGACAGTGGACAAGCGGGGTCTTTTTCCCCGTGCTTGTCCCCACCCTCTCCTTGATCATAAACCATCCGACACAGGGCTTGGAGGGGGTGTTCTGAACATCTTCACTGACATGCCTTCCAAACTTCGTGTTTCTTGTAGTCTTTGCTTTCCCGACACGATTCATGAGCAGACAGTGTCTTAATGAGGGAGATGTGTGCGTTGTTTTTTCCTTTTCCTCTTTGGGTCTTATTCCTGTAATAAATCATATATTTGTACCAAAGCACAGCGTTCTGGGAAAGTCTGGGCCACTGTCACATGAAAATCACCTGTTTCCTAATATGTTAATGGCAGAGTTCCGTTTTCCTCCCAAGTGCTGAGTGGTCAGTGCTGTTGCCTAGATAAACCCCTACATGTGGTGCTGAATGCTGAGAAAGTTGCAAAATAATGCTTTAAGTTTGGAAGTTTGACGATGACAGATTTTTGGTCACATTTGGCTCACAACCTTTGTTGATAAGCATCATTTGCCCATATCACTGGAATGGGAAGCGTACAGAGGGCCCTCCAGAATAAGTCTTGACTCCAAGTCCAGAGACACCAAATAATGCATGAAATATCTAATTCGTCACCAGAAATTCCAACTAACAAGGACCCTGCCGGCAGCCCTGAGGCCAGGCGTGGTGTCTGTGGTGCGGCTCGGACACGTCGTGACGACTCTGGGGAGTACATTGGAGTCCAAGTTAACTTGAAGGATCTTACTGTGAATCTCTGCTTATCTGGATTTACGCAGGATTCACCTGATAGATAGTGATAGTTTCAAAACCTCTCCTTAAGTTGATGAATGATAGATTTTTTTTCTTCCCCTAAATCATAATGGCACTTGAAGCTCATTTTTAGTTAAATGAGTACCTTTTTTTAAGAAAACAGTGTTCACCACTGAAGGTGAATTTTGGTTGTTTTTCTAGAGAAAGGATGTCAAACAAGGATATCTGTATTTGTAACGGGTCACGGTGGGCTTCACAGTAGCCATAGTTTCGCTGCCTGAAGAAGGGCCCGTCAATGCCCCAGCGTCCCTCTTCAGGGCACTGCCCGCTTTTGCCAGGCATGATGGAGAGGCCACGGAGAGAGGACAAACGGCTTACGGGAGAAAGGAGCAATGGCTAGACCAAAAGCAGTCCTTGCTTAGGCCTCCACGAAGTGTCGCTGCATCTGTGACTGAGTTTGCCAGACAGCCCTAAGAGGGTGGACCTTCCCCACAAGAGGATGGTGGTGCTTTTTGTTGTTGTTGTTGTTGTTTTTAAAGATTTTATTGGGGAATTGGGGGAGAGGAACAGCGTTGGGGAATCGGGGAAGGGGAACAGACAAGTTGCTGTCTTTTTGTTCTTCAGTCTAGTTGCGGAGGATGTTGCTTCACTGTTGGTATCGTCATTGCGCTCTTCCCGGATGAGGCAGATCGGTCGCTGGCCTCTGGATGTCGCTCACCGCGGCTATTGGCAGCTCACGCTTGGCTGCCAGCCGCTCACGCTGGCTGCGGGCCACTCACTGTAGCCTATGGCAGCCCACTGCAGCAGGGGCTGCAGCCCACACCATCACCGGGGCTCGCACAGCCCAGCTCCAGGTGGAGCCGTTGTTAGCTGTAGAGGGCAGTGTCACTGGCCCTCATGTGGGATCCGAACCGGGGCCGCTGGCATCCCAAAACCAGCGCTTAACCAATGCGCCACTCGGCCGGCCCTGTTGTTGTTTTTGAAGATCCCCAAGAGATCCTGATGGGCATCCAGGGTTGAAAAACGCTGATTTACATTTAAGAGAAAATAACTTGATTAACAGGGTATTGCCGCTTCTCCAAAAAGAAAGACAAAGTGAAAGCATTTTAGGATGCATACGAGTATATCCTCCTCATCCCCAAAATAACCGTTTTACTATTATCTGCCCTGCGTACTGTCATAGTGTGTTAAGGCTGTTTGAATGTGGGTCTGGGTTTGTTGCGTAAGTTCTGTGTCTGTTTCCCCTCTCCGCCCCTCCCCCTCCCCCAATCTCTAACCCCTCTGTTCTTCCTACAAAGGAACTTGGAAAATCGTGGGAAGAAGTTCAGTCAGAAGATGACCGGGAATTGCCGGACCATCAGGAGGAGTAAGGCTTGTGATTGCTGCTGACTCACTGCAGTGTTTTCAGAGTAGGAAAACGGTTTTTTAATCCTCCTACCAAAACCTTCTGGCTTCCACACAGTTCGCTTTAAAATTGTCATTTTGGAAAGCTAGAAGAAAAGAAAGACAACCATTTCTCTAAACCGTGCATCCTTTCGCATAATATAGCAAAAATTTGAATTCAAAATAACTTTGACATACAAGTCACTAAAGCAACTAGTGTTTTGCCATGAAAGTTATTAAGTGAACACACAGGGAGCATGTCATTCAGAGAAAAGTGCGTTTCCAGAGGGCTTTGCAGGCTGGGCTGGTTCCCAGAGCTGGAAGTCATGTGACCTTTGAACGCGCCATGCTGCTTGTCACAGCAGTGGAGAAGACAGCTGCATTCACCTTAACCTTGTTCTGTGTTCATCCCACTGGCCACAAATTTAAAACACTCCAACAGCTCATTTGCTTGAAATCTTAAGCTTGAGAAGTGTTCTTTTCAACCTAGAAGGATTCCATTATTCATCCTCTTTTCATTCATTGCTGTTTGGTCTTTTTCTCTCCCAGGATTTTGATTTTCCTGATGTAGGAATGACAAGAAAGTGGCAGTATCTCAAAAAAAAAAAAAAAGCAAGGAGAGGAGAAAATGGTTTTAAAAGGGGGCGCTGGAGAGGTTCTCTCTGCTTTTTGCATTCCCTGTCTATACCAGTCTAACACCAGACTTAACAGTTGCCCCATTTAAAATGATCAGTATTTCCTACATGAGGGAGATAAGGGTTTCCTTTTTATTTTGTATTTTTTCAATTAGCGTTCACACTCAATTCGGTGTGCTTGTTAGAGCCCCCCCCGTGTCCTGCCGAAGCGCCCCCAGCTGCCTCCTCACAGCAGGCGCGCTGGTGGCTGTCTTAATGAGGAGCGTCCCTTCTGAGGTGTCACCTGGTTGGCTCCGGAAGGCGTCGCACCCTTCTGTAGTGACAGGGCTGCCCGCAGGAGAGGCAGATGGATCAGGAAACGGAGCAGTGCCTGTCTGCTGTTAGATGAATTTCATGCTGCCGCTTCAAATTTCCAGAGCCGTGTGAAAAAGTCCTAACATGATGTGACAGTCTTGCCAGACACGTCCGAGTTGGCGGAGACGGGCGGGTTTCCCAGGGAGGAGGAGGTGCGGGTCGCTGCATCACCCTTGGAACGAAGCGAGCCTCACTGTCGCTGTCTCCTTCCCAACGCAGCGACTGGTCTGACTGGGAGGGGCGCCCGGTCTCTGCCGTCTGCCTGTTTTGTGAAAAGCGAGCGGAAACGATGGAGACATTATGTGTCCACATGGAGGTGAGACACTTTCATTCCTTTGGATTTTGGTTTGTGCTGACCCCTCCTCAGACTATACCCGTAGTCTCTCAATCATGATCCTGTTCTCAAAAGCACAGAAACGAGGCAGAAGTCAGGCCAAAGCCGTGCGGAAAAGCCGGGCAGCCTGGTGCCATCCCTCGGGCCTGGGTGAGCCGATCCTGTGGGATGTCACAGACCGCCGCCGCCACCCCACCCAGAGACGCTTACAGACCTCACTGGCTTAGAATGCGGGCCTGCAGCCGTGATCAGCAAGCCCAGGCCATGCCCAGGCTCTGGGTCTTTGCCCGGTGCTTCCTGTGCCGGTGAACAGGCAGGAAGGGAGAAAGCTGCCGTTCACAGAGCCCCGGGGAAATTGGGGGGTGGGGGGCACAGGGTGTGGTCTTGCAGTTCCTTCAGATACAAGGATTTGGAGAGAAGAAATTTGGGAGAATTCCCTGTGTGTGCATTCCCTCCTGGATGCCATTTTTATGTTGCAGTGAAGCTTGAAGCTAGTAGAGCTACACCCATCTCCATGCCAGTGTGTCTGAGAGGTGACACGCTGCCTGCATCTCAGCCTCAGCGGGGCGCTGAGGGTGGGAAAGGGGCGATGCTGATTCCCAACGTAGTGCAGCTTGGGGGTGGAGGGCTGATGGTAGCAGAAAAATATTACCCGATGATTCTGGTGTGCTCTCCCTGCCCACCCCCCCACCCCCACCCCCCTCTGCGAGCGTGGCACCACCTGCTTCGCCACCGTCACTCCACTGGCAGGAACGCTGTTCTTCCAGTACAGGAAGGACACAGAAGGTGTCAGATAGGCCACGGGCATTCCCTCCTGAAAGCAGACGAGTTCCTCTGAGACAGGCTGCCTCTAGCATGTGTGTTGATGTTTCATTGCCAGTATCGTCACATCTTTGAATTGAAGGGAGCCTCAGTGTTGCTGCCCTGCTCAGCGACTCCCTCCGAGCGCTTCTAGGTGACCGTGATGGTTGTCCCACCTGTGGCTGCGCTAAATGCCTCCCGGGGAATTAGATGGCCTTCATTCTCTCCATTCGCTCTGAGCTTGGAAGTTAGAGCATGTACCCAGACAGACAGTAGTGGGGGTGGAACAGAATAAAATAGGCCTCTGCACTGTAAACTTCTTTTTAATTTATGGGAAGGTGTGAGTGAAAAGAAACTTGCAGGCTTCAACAGTATGTTTGACATCATCAAATGAAAAACAGCAATTGTACAATTACTCTCAGCTTGTGGAGCAAAGAGCTTATGTCCATAATCGTAACATTGTGGAGCAAAGAGCTTATGTCCACAATCGAAAGGATGGTCCTATCTTACCTAGAGGCTGGGACACTTGTCTGACTGCAGGATTCAGGCACAGTACATCAGACACAGTACACTGTAAAAACTGTACAGAAGAGCCTGGAATAATTAAAATGTCCTGTCTTGTTCACTTGACTCATTTGGTTATGCGGGAAGTAGTTAGATTTCAGACTTCAGAAGCACGTGGTGAACTGAGTTCCCAGCGTCCAAATCCTGTGAAGAAGCTGTTTATAATGTCATCCTGGAAGGTTAAATAACTTATATGCTCACAAATATATTCATTCCCCTCCTTAGGATGCACACGGATTTGATCTCCCCAAAATAAAGTTGGAGCTTGGTAAGTGGGGCAGGGACAGCGTTTCTCTCTGCCGCCCCAGAGGTGAACAGCGCCGTGTGTTCTGCAGCCCTGATTGGTCAGCGCCCATACAAAGTGTGTCTCCACAGACGGTCTTCAAACTCCTGAAGCAGCCATTTCGAACTGTGATGTTCAAGTGTGGTTTTTTATTTCAGATAGTCTTTCTTCCTCTTTCCTACATATATGAATACTTCAAAAAAAAAAACAAAAAAACAAGTTAATGGTTAATATCTGTCGGCAAGTGGCAGGGGCTAGTGGAAAGCATGGATTTTCAAGTTCGGAGTCCAGCGCCCGCGCTTACTGGCTGCGTGCCATTGGGTCTCAGGTGAACAGGATGCTTAGGGAGTGGCTCATGGTTGCAGACCCCGCTGCACTGCCTGCAGTCAGCGAGGTGATTGGTTATGGATGCACCAGTTGCACTCTTCTCCGTATCACTATGGTAGAATGATCAGGGGCATGAAAACTGAATTACTGACCTGCTCATGGATCCAAGGCAATAAAAAGCTCAGTGCCCTCACCTCAGTTCAGTGGCTACTTCCCCAAACTCTGGGATATGTTACTCCACATTGCTGCTCTTACAGAGTGGCCTATCTGTCGGGTATATAATTAGCTCATGAGTCCACGGCCTGGGCTGCAGACCCAGCCCCTGGTGCCCTAGCCTGGCCCTACCGCTATGTAGCGGTGCGACCTTGGACAGTTCCCTAATAAGGAATGTGGAGGCGAAATGGCTACCTCTGTTCCAGGGTTTTGGAAGGATAAAATGTATTCATACGTGGAAAGTAATTAGAACAGGGCTAACACAAGCCCTACGTAACTGCTGGCTGTTGTTTTTGGTACCTTTCATTATGCTTTATAACTGCATTGCCTCTTCAGGCCAGTTAATGAAGAGAAGGGCTCTGTCAACAAATTATAACTGTGCAGAAACGGGTCTCGCCAGTTGTCAGATGAGTCTGTGTATTTTCATTTTCAGGATTAAATTTCTATCAGCAAGTGAAACTGGTCAATTTCATTCGGAGGCAAGTTCACCAGTGTAGATGTTACGGCTGCCATGTGAAGTTCAACTCCAGAGCAGACTTAAGGACTCACATGGAAGAAGCTAAACACACATCACTGCTCCCAGAAGTAAAGACGTGGGATCAGCCGGAGTGAGTACCGTGCACCAAACATGTACTCTAAGAAAGAAATGCACGTTTAGTGTGAAAAGCGATAATCGTCAGGAACCTTATTTTTAAAGCAATCCCCCCTTTTACCAATGTAACCGTTTCAGATTTTATGGTGTGGCAATATACATCTAAATATATATTGAACTATAGATTTTTTTTACTTTTTTTGCTGTTGTTTTGTTTTTAAGCTGAGCCATCCTGCCACCTGTTGGCAGCTCAGTGGCAGCTCAGCTCGGGCTGGCATCGAACTGCTGTTGCTCAGAGCTCAGCTTGCACTCGTGAGCGAGCTCTTAACCAACTGAGCCACTCCGCCGGCCCTTGAACTATAGATTTTTAAATTATATTTTGTTAACGAAATATTGTAAGCATCTTTTCATATCTAATACACATCTACTGCATCATTTTAATGGGTGTCAAATACCAGCTATCCCACTATATGATTATATCCTAATTTGTTAGGTGTCTGGGTTGTTTCCTACTGTATGCTCCTATAAATAGATGAATACCCATTTGCCTGCATATGTTTGCACACCTATCGAATTATCTCATTTAGAGAAACTAGAAATCACTACGTTGGAGAGAAAGTAGTTACTAGTCTTTGGTGTGCATTTCGCATCTTGACACCCTGAAAACATTAAGCAGCTGTTTGCTGCCGTAATGTACCTGGTGAGGCGCTGTCAGACTCCGAGGAACCCTTTGCCCGTCCAGGCTTCAGGGCTGGTTCTCGCATCACCCTGGAGAACTTCAGTTGAAGTGAACTCTGAGAGGCTGTGGGGTTCCAGCTGCCTGGGGGTGCCTCTATTCTCAGGGAATGTTACATCAGGTCACCCCAAAACTCTAGCCCAAAAGCTCTATTTTCCCCTTTAAAGCAAAAGGCTTTAGTTTTTCCACTTGTGAGAGGCAGACTCAGCCCTGTATTGATCTGGGACCTTGTTCCTATAATTCTTATATAGGTTGAAGCCTAGCAGTACCCTAGAACTAACTGCAAAGTGTTCAGACAAGAAACCAGAATAACAGGCGCAAAACTCTGGAGACGTTTTATCTTTCGGGCACCTAGAACAAGGAACCGGTAATGATTTTGTTGGAAAAGAAAACGCAAGGGAAAACAGTTGTTTTCATCAGCTATTTAGAGGATTAGTGTATGAAAAAACAACTTTATTTGAAGTCTGTTACCCTCCGGGGAAGAACTGGGGCCTCTCAGTAGAAATGAAAGGATGTCATATTTAGCCCACGTGTCATTGTTGGCGCTGACCAGAGCTGCCGGCACGGCAGTCGGCTACCTTCCGAGACAACGAGGTTCTTCCTACGGTAGATATTATATCAAGCTAAGGCTGGCTGCCAACTAGCAAGGATACTAGTAAAGGTCAAAGTGAAAGTCATTCAGAAGTTGTTGACCTTACAACCTTTGCAAAATGCTGCCGAAATGGCTGGCAAGGAAACCTAGCAAAATTATAGGAATGTGTACTCTCAGCTGCCTAGAAATTCTCTGAATAATTTGTAATTTGGTTATTCACTATATCTGTGGTTGTTTTCAGGTATTATTTCCCAACCTATGAAAATGACAGCCTACTGTGCACACTGTCTGACAGTGAAAGTGACCTGACAGCACAGGGACACAACGGAAATGTCACCATCATCAGCGAAGACACATCTAAACTGCAGGCTTTGAAGCAGAGCAGTGTTTTGAACCAGTTGCTACTACACGAGTGCTTGAAAAACTAGAAGAAACTGCCATAGAAGCAGGTTTTCATGTTTTTCTCCTATGCAACAGACATGAAGGAATACTTTAAATGTGTGAACATCAGCAAATCATTGGTGATTGGTGAAATAAACATTTTTTTTTAATGTTTGTTTTTTCTTTTCTTTTCCAAAAAGTAAAATAGAATAATGAGGATTGTTTTATATTTTGGCTCAAAAGTTTTATTATGTAATCATCGCAAATGATCTCATTTCATTAGACTCATAAAAATCCGTAATAAGGACATGAAAATCAGAAAGAAATAAAGTGTTCAAATTATTTATAAACCAAATTTCAAACAGAAGTTTCAGTCTCTTCCCCACAGGCTTTCTTCATCCAGTAAGTCACAGAATTTGACAAATGTGTGCTTTGGGTACTTTGCTGGATACACTATAAATGTAGTGACCAAAAGAATAGCCACAGAGGGAAGAACTGGAAAATGATAAAAAAGATCCAGATAAAAATGGTAAAGATCTAGGCCGGCCGAGTGGCACAGCGGTTAAACGCTGGCTTGGGAAGCCAGCAGCCCCGGTTCGGGTCCCACATATGAGGGCCAGTGACACTGCCCTCTAAAAAGAAAAAAAAAGAATTTTTCCCAAGTCTTTTGTTTCTTAAAAATAATTCGTATTCCCAAAGATGCCTATTTTGGGGTGGCACACTCTGCTTCACCTCAAGTTCCACCAGAAACTGACCTTAGGAACTTGAGTGCAGGTAATTTATTTGAGAAGCAAACCTAAGAAATATCAATATACAGAGTACAAAAGTGAAAAATGAAATGGAACACAAAATTGGATTATTAATGAAGGGTCACTGCTACGGGAACTGGGGCTCAATCTTCCTGAACACTCTGGAAGAAGGCATAGATCACTTAGAGTTGCCCCCACCCACCGCCACCACCTGGCGGCAACCAACCAACAGTGGTCAAGGCTGAGGAGTGCTCCCAGGGGCAGGAATTCCCTTCACTTCCAGCTTGTCCTGCACCTTGGTCTAGCGCCCCTGGGGGACTGGGGGAGGCCTTCCCACTGAGGAAGGTGTAATGCAAATGGGCCCTGACAGTAACTGCTACAACTGTGGATGTCACCTGAGCACACACGAAAGCATTTTATGTCGAGTTGAACAAGCCTCTCAACTTTCCCATGTATCATCTCACTTGACCCTCAAAACAATGTTGTGAGGTATCTAGCCAGGAATTATTTTTCCTCAAGGGAAAAAAGGATGACAAAACAGGATCAGAGAGATGGGGATTGACTCACAAGAAAAAAAGGCACAACAAAGTAGTATATGGGAATTGAAAGTAAGGCAAAGCCAAGTCCTGAACTTCTTTAATGAATGGAGGAATAGCAATTCTTTTTGAGAGGAGACTCAACCTTTCAATCAGAACAAGAATGAATTCTTTAATGTAAGGACTTGGCTGAGTTTATGTGCAGAATTAGCACACTGATCCTCTTCCATCAAGAGCATCAAATTCCAGCTATTTGCTTAGTCTGCAAAAACAGCCACCTTACACCCCAGAAGTTTAATTCAACTTGGAGTAAGCTGTAGACAATGGACAGCTGGAGGATTAACCCACGCCTTATAAATTGAACTCATGCCTTATAAATTGATATTTTGAAAAGCTGAAGCCTATTCAATCCCAGCTGATAACAATTTGCAAGACTGAATAGCATCGTAAGCCTGTTAACTCAAACTGAAAACATGCAAATAAGTTAATACAGTATTAATTCACAGTGTTATAAGATTCAAGGGAAGCTGTTTCTTTTGGGGCTTGTAAAATTAGACTACAAAAACATTTTTGAAGATATTCTCAGTTGACTTGGGTTCAGGGTGAGCAGTAAACAAAAAAACGAATAACAGATTCTAATATTGTTTTCCTCATTTGGAAAACAAGATCAAAGGAATATGCTGTGGTAAATTGGAAAACCTAAAATATATTTTTTTAAAGCAGTAGGTAAAAGTAAAAGACAAAAAAAACAAAAATTACTGATCTCTTATTCTCCAAAGGAACCCCACTCCAACACCTCCATCACCACCTACAGCTGAAGTCCAAAGCTTGGCATTTGAGACCCCTCAGAGTCAGACCAAAGCTACCTGCACCCCCTCCATCACTGAGTCCAGTCAATTTCATCTCCTACATGCATCTCAGCCACCATCATCTCTGGGCTGAACTTCTGCAATAGTCTCCCAATTGGCCTCTTTCCTTGCTGGCTCCTCCAATCTGTCCTTACAGCAGCGGGAGTGAACTTTCCAGATCCTTCCATGGTAAAATGAACTGTCTTGGTTACTTACCCAGCATCCACTTCTCCTTTCTTCCTTCATTAATAGTTGCCAAATAATTTGGGGGTAGGAGCATTTCGCCCTCACTAAGTAGCAGCCATGCCATTTGGGAATGACCCCAGCCCTGGCTTCAAGGAGGGGGGTCCCAATTGGAGTAAGCCCTTCACCGCAGAGATGGGCCGGTGCAGAGATCTGCTAGCGGTTCCATGCCCACTGTGGCCCAGAAGGCTGGCCCAATCAGAGTGCAGGGGAGGAATTCTGTTAAATGGCTCAGGGAAGCCAGACTCGCCCTTTCCTTCTGAAAAAAAGAAACATGCACCCTGGTTGCTGCCGAAACCATCTTCAACCTTCAGAGGAACTAGCCTAAGGAAGAGCAAAGTCAAGAGAAGGTCTGGGAAATGAAGGCAGAGTCCTCACCTCTGGACTTTTTGGTCACTCAGGCCAGTTAATCCCCTTCATTGTTTAAAGCCTTTGGGTGGAGTTTTCTCCCACATACGGTGAAAGCTTCCCACCTAGTCCAAAGGGCTTATGCGACCCACAGGCCCCCATGAATGGAGCCCAGACACATCACCACACCTGTCCCATGCCGTTCTCCCACACGCCCACGTCTGTCCCGGCAACCCGGCCCCTCCGTTCCCTGAACACACCTGACGTCTTCTCACCTCTGTTTTCACACGTCCTCTTCTGTAATCCCTTGTCCCCGCTCTTTGCGTTAACGTCTCATCCCCCAGGCCTGGGTTTAACCATCCCCACTAATGATTCAGTCCACTTTGTACCCTACACCAACTCGTTTGCTGCCAGCGAGAAGGAGAACACACTAAGAAAACGTGAAAATATTTTACAGAGAAACATAGAATCAAACAAGTTCAGAGAACCTCTGGTGGAGACTAGAGCGCAACAATAGATCACGAAGCCACAGTTCTCAGACTTGGATGGACTTAACAAGCTTGTTCCAGAAGTGTATGCTACATCTACATCGTGGCGTTGTGATGTCCTAGGTCTGGGGCGGGAAGGAGAAACCCAACTTTTTAACAAGTGCTCTCAGTGATTTTGAATCGAACAGTCCACAGTCCAGAATTAAACACAGGCATATTGTTAGGAGTAGAGGCTTTTGAGTCAAAAGGTTCTGGGTTCAAATCTTGGCTCAACCATTTATCAGCTATGGAACTTAGAGTAAGTTAATTGCTCAAAGCTACGATTTTCTCATTTTCAAAATGGAAATAATCATGGCTACCTTATAAATTTGTAAAAATGTTCCTATTTGATCAACACCTATGAAAGTTATGACTATTAACTATTTTGTCATGATTGATTTATTCTCATGTCCTTGGGGTGGGTAATCTGCACTGTTCCCAGGGCGAGTTAGCTGTCACCCTTGTCATCCATCTTATAAAGGGCCTTTGAGCGCAGTCCTCCCTTTCATCATGCCCTCCTTTGTCTGTTCTTTCTCAAAGTCTTTTCCTCTTCAAAGCTGCCCTTGATGTTCTTTTTAACTTGATTTCATCTACATAAGAATATTCACAGACATGGGGGCTCATCATACTAATCTCTACTTACATGTTCAAATTTTTCCTTCATAAAAAGTTTTTGGAAGTCAGTTCACACTGCTCCGAACACACCCTCGGGTTAATGTCACATGAAATTTACACCTGGGCAATGAGTTCCAGGCACCAGTTCCTGAACTGCCACCATGTGGCTCCCTGGGACTGCTGCTGGAACACCTGAGCCTTATTCATGCCCTTTGCAGGACATTCCCTGCACATCCACCATCCCAGGAGAGACAGCGCCAGTTGGTCAGAGCTAGTGTTTCTGGGCTCACTGGGATCTCCCTGGGATTAGCCAGCTGGCCAAGCCCTGTCCTGATGGGTCCTGGGGCCAACTCTACGATCCCACTTACGGCTCCCCACAGACAAAAGCAGATGGTCATAGGAACAAGGTAGAAAGTGTACATACAGCTAGATGAATATTCAGAATTACTCCTGGAAAAGAAATTCAAAGCCCATGACCCAATTTCCACAGCTCGGGGCCAACACCTATGTAAAAAAGTGCTAGACTAGTGCCTCTGCTTCCTTATGTGTGTTTTGGAAATAATAGTCCCGATCTCATAGGGTGTCATAAGAAATAAATGAGATTATATATTTAAAGTGCATAACATAATTCCCAATAATGCAACCCTGTCAAAATATCAACAGTATTTTTGGGGGTTTTTTTGCAGAAATAATCTCTCCTAAAACTCACAGGGAATCTCAAGGGACCTAAATAGCTAAAACACTCTTGGAAAAGAACAAAATTGGAGACCTCACCCTTCCTGATCTCAAAACATGTCACAAAGCTACAGTAATCAAAGCATAAAGACAGGCACATAGACCAGAGGAATAGAGAGCCAACAGGACTTAGCTTCCAGAATGCAGGAGGACTTCATAAAAGTGCTATCACCACCCTCATCGTCGTCCTCACCATCATATCATCATTGCCGTCATCACTAAGCCTGAATGTAATCACCAGTTTTTCTCCCAGCCTCTGCCTTTCGACCCTGCGAACTGATGCCAGCCACTTGACTCAGGTTCATTTCTTCTTTGTAGACTTTGAGTTTGGCAACTTTAACTAGGTATAAGAAGTGATGTAGGCAGGTTCCAATCTTATTAGGCCCACGGTCTCAACCGGACAGAATCTTTTCTACCTTCCAGACCTTTGAGTAAAAATGAAGGGATTTACCTTTGTCCCACCATTGGGAGTCACTGGCTGGGCAGCGGTGGTCACAAAGCCATAGTTCACACAGTATATGGCCCCCGAGGGGCTGTTGTTAATAACTCATAGAGTCTTCAGAGCCTGGGAGGCCAGCTGGGGCCTGTGCCCTGGAATGCCACACTGCTGGGTACATTTTCAATATCTGACTGCTCGGAGAATGGAACTATCTAAAGAAGCACTTCATCTTGCAGGTAATTTCAGAGCAGACTTGAAGCCAAGGAAGAAAATGTTGGGCAGACAGCTTGGAGGTCAAGGCCTGGGTGTGTTTCACCGCATTTAACCACAACTTGTTCTGCAGCTTCTGAGGGGCTTACCAAGAGCCAAAGACATTTCCGAGTGTTTATCAGCAGCTACACCAGAAAGCTGGCTTCACGGTCTCTCAGAGCAACATTATTTGATGTCCCAAGTGGAAGCTGGTTAGTTTTTCTTCCCAGAAATAACACCTACAATTTCAATAGAATGGTAATGACCAAGTTTGAGTTTCATTTCAGATTGCATAAGCGTCAGCCCCTGCTGACTGCATTGTAAAAGCCTACAGCTGATTGTTATTTAAAGGAAGTGGTTCTCTTCAGTCCTATTTTTTATGGGAGATCATTATGACTTCAGCAACCGGCAAGAAGGTATCTCTTACAGACCCCGTAGAGGGTGTGCCCGCCCGCCCTTCTCCATGACACGCCCTCATTGCCATCGCACACGGATGCTTCTCTTGGCTCGGTCGTACCCAAGGCAGTGGGTGGCTGCTCCCAGGCCTACACGCTACAACACGACCTGCTGTGACAGCCCGGGTCCTTGATGTCTGCATTCTATTCTGCAGCCCCCGGGCAACTGAGCTTTCCAGGGAACTCACAATAGGGTGAGTCTTCTGTTTCCCCAGGAATTGGGCCATGATGAAAATCAAAAGGACACGTGTGCCCCACCCCCACCCTCCAAGGAGTCACAGGACAATAGCACTTAGGTACATAAATGGACTTGGGTGGACACCGGTTCTGGGCGTCTTAGAGAACAGCGTGACACCTCAGGGCTGGGGCTACGCCATGGTCTCACTTAGGGGGTCCCCAGGGGTCCATAGTTAGAATTCAGGGGTCTCTGAATGGGAAAAAAAAAAAATGAAAGGGAAAAAATGGCATCTTTATTGGCACTAACCTTAAACTGAAATTTAGCATTTCCTTCCACTTGAATGTAAGCAGCAAATCATGGTGGAATTCGCAGGGCTTCTGATGATAGAAACAACAGATACATTCATATCACGTTCAGCTGTTGCAGGCATCTTAAAATATACACTCATAACTGCTTCAAACTTCAGTAGTTACCGGGCCCACTGGATCTTGTTGAATATATTAATAAAGATGCACATGTCCTATGGTATCTTAATTGTTTTAATACTTTTATAATTATATTTAACATCTTTGCTTTCCTTGTATTTCATTTTATTTTTGAAAAATATTCTGAATAAAATGTCCACAGCCTTGACCAGGTAGCCAAGGGGCCCATGACACCTACAAAGGGGCCCATGACACCCACAAAGGGGCCCATGACACCCACAAAAAAAGCTTAAAAAAAAAAAAAAAAGCCTGGTCTAGAGTGATGTCGCCACCGCACTAATGGTGGGACTCCCTCTCTGACAATGGTTATAACCTCAGAATTCTGCCCCACACAGTACATCGGGCAGCCACCAGCGAGCCACTGGAGTGGACCTCTGAGATGACACATACATGCCGTCTCGGGTCAATAAGAAGGAACCGACACAATGACAACCTCTCTCCTGGTGTCACCAGGTTCAGGTCCACTTGGAGAGTAAGACAGCCTTGGATTATCACCTCTGCCCTGGGATTTTTCTGCCAAGAGGGAAGGCTTGGGAACTCTGGGTGCCCAGATATCCAGAAAGCCCCTGAGGAAGAGTGGCCCCTGGGAGAAGTGCTCAGCACTCAGGGGGTTTTCTGGTGACGGCGCTGTGCAAACACAGTCCAGTGATGTCCAGGAAGTCGGCATGTGTCAGCGTGTCACACGCAGGCCTGCTAGCAATACAGCAGTGACATGAGTGAACTATGAAAGGCTCCTCACCAGGTGGGAACTAGACACTGGCCCACGCTCTCGTGTCTAGTTCCCATTTATTTAGGGATAAATGCCTTTCCACCGCTTCCGGACACTCTGGCCCCAGGAAGCCCTGGTGGGCACTCACAGGGGCAGCCCTGAAACTGACCATGTCTCCTCCATGCCTAAAGCTGTCCGTGTCTCCGCCTCCTCCCTCCACCTCCTGCCCTTGCCACTGCTACCAGAGCAGTTCAGCCGCCAGCCCTCCTGGGAGAGGGACTGTCACTCGGCCGCCCACCGGACGGCCCCCAAGGCTGCAGCGTCTTGCTTCCTGTCTCTAGAAGCCACTTTCGCATGGCCTCTTTGGGTCCATAGTGTTGACATATTTTGATTATCCCATGGTCACAGCCACCCTACCCTGCCCCGAACTCTCAGCCACTCTCACAAGGGAGTACCAGGAGTTTGTATTTGCTCAGGTGGCTGGGTGAGGGACTCCAATATCGCTTCTCCATATTTTCCTAAAAATGCCACCATCAGATGAACTGGAATTCACAAAGATGGGCCATGTTGTATTGGAAAGGAGGTGGCTCCTCCTCCTTCCTGCTGAGCTCACCCCTATAAGTGACCTTCACAGAGGTCTACGCTTGAATTCCTGAGTGAACAGTGGCTGAATAGCAGCTCTCAATCACCACATATGACACCTCCCACCTCCAAACGGAGGGCCTTTATTCTAATCGCACACGTACATGTAAATGGCTTCATTATTGCTTTAAAGTAAGAACATTTACCAAAAAATTCTGGAAATGCCTCTATTGATCCCAGAATGTCTCACTCAAATATTGCCTTAGCAGCCTGGAATATTCTTTCAGACCCTAAATGGTGAACAATGCCTTTTGAACATTCTTAATAAAACGCCCGATGATTTCTGCGGAGTCCTGTTGAGCTGTTGCTAATGGCAGCCCCACTTGTGTACCAGCTGGGAGCGGCTTTCCTTCTCTTCCAGGGGCTGGACACTGGAAGTCAAAATAGCTGAGTGGGTTTTCACCCGCCACTTTCAAGCGGCATGCCCTGGGGAGCCACTTGGGCTTTCCAAGCCTCAGCTATTTATCTAAAGCAAAGTTGGTGTGGGATTTAGAGGAATGTAAAACGCCCAGCCCAAAGGCTAGCATGTAATAAGGACTCGGTCATTTGTTATTTTTGTTGTTTTAATACTCTGGTATTTGAGTGAGCCCAGGGCTGCACGCAGGCAAAGGAACCGGGCATTTGGAAGGGTATAGGGCACGCGCAATCTTGTTAGTGCGGAATTGTTGCCTGAAGTCTCCATTAGGGAGTCATTTTTTGGATTAATCACTTTTAAAAATACAAATAATCTTGGGGAGGATGTTATGAAACTATTATCACTAATTGACACTGATTGATAGGATATGTATGATTGGGATAAAAATGTAACAGGGAGATTGGCAGTCAATGTGAAAGGAGGGAGAGAGAGAGAGGGAGAAAGGGAGGGGCAGGGGAAGGGGAGGGAGAATGAGGTGAGGGCTCTGTTGTCATGGAGACTGGTGGTTCTCTGTCACCTGGGTGTGAAGTCCGGGGCCCACTTTCAACTGTGTGCCTGAGGAGAAAGAAAGAGTGCTTTGGGGAAGCACTAAAATGAGAACACTGGAACAGTGAAAGTTTAGGAAGAAAGTTGATGGGCGAGGAGCGAAAACAAGGATCTCCAAACGAATTATTGTGGTTGACATCACACTGGTTTCCAGAAGCAGACACTACATGGAATTTGAGTTGCAAAAGATGTAGAGTAGCCCCCTACCCATCCACGGGTTGGGGGGTACATTCCAGGACCCCCAGCATAAGCCTGAAATCTCCGATAGTGCTGAACCCTATATATATTATGTTTTCTTCCTGTACCCGCATACCTATAATAAAGTGTATCAATTTGGCACAGTAAGAGATCAACAATAGCTAATCATAAAATAGAATCATTACAACAGTACACTGTAATAAAAGTTATGTGGTCTCCCTCAAAATAATCGTATCGTACTCTACTCACCCTTCTTGTGATGATGTGAGATGACACCATGCCTACGTGATGAGATGACAGGAGCTGAAAGGTACAGGCTGTGACATAGCTTAGGCTACTATTGACCTTCCCAGGAGAAGCCAGAGGAGGATCGCCTGCTTGGATGGATGCTGGATCATGGAGCCATGATGAAGTGGATGGTCCAGGGATGATGCACACGTGGGAAGGGGGTGGGCGGAGGGCCTGCAAGCCTCAGCCAATGGGGTGTGGAGCTCCGGCAGTAGTCCCACCTCTCCCGTGGGAAGGGGCGGGGCCTTCACACACCTGCCTTGCTCAGCCTCCCCCTGGCTGCCTGCCAGGATCTGACAGCTGAAGCTTGCCTGCCCACTGTACTCCGAGCTAAAACAGGGCTCTTGACCTCCCCACTCTCCCAGCGTGGGGTGGGAGCCACATTTCAACCCCGTTTGCAGCACAGTTCCTCTGCTGCTCTGTGGGCCTCTCCTGAGGGAGGTGAACGGACAAACTCCTCTGCAGTATCTCCTTCTTTCACTGTCCATTGTGAGTTCCCGTGATCCTCAGCCACCACCTCCGCTGGTCTCAGTGGCCTACCTGGTGCCGTGACCCATCGAGACTTTATCCCCAAGAGGCCTAAGAGCCTGGTCACCAGGCCCTTCTTAGGCTGGGGCTGCCTCATGCTCCCTTAATAGTCACAGCTGGGCAAGGGGAGGCCACAGAGGGCCCAGGTGGGCTGCACACATCCCTCCCTGCCCCACTGTGTGACCATAGGCCTGCCTCTTCCTCAAGGTCAGAAACAATGACCCAGCTAAGGTGGTAACTCCTTTTTTTTTTTTTTAAGATTTTTATTGGGGAATTGGGGGAGGGGAACAGCATTGGGGAACCGGGGAAGGCGAACAGACAAGTTGCTGTCTTTTTGTTCTTCAGTCTAGTTGTGGAGGATGTTGCCTCACTGGCCCATGTTGGTATCGTCATTGCGCTCTTCCCGGATGAGGCAGATCGGTCGCCGGCCTCTGGATGGTCACTCACGGCGGCTATTGGCAGCTCACGCTGGCTGCCGGCCACTCACTGCAGCCTATGGCAGCCCACTGCAGCAGGGGCTGCAGCCTACACCATCACCGGGGCTCACAGCCCAGCTCCAGGTGGAGCTGTTGTTAGCTGTAGGGGGCAGTGTCACTGGCCCTCATATGTGGGATCCGAACCGGGGCCGCTCGCATCCCAAAACCAGCTCCCAACCAATGCGCCACTTGGTCGGCCCGGCGGTAACTTCTTCCGCTGGTCCCTGGTCACAGAAGCCCACACTGCCCAGATGAAAGCCATAACTTATACAGTTGACCCTTGAATAACACGGGGGTTGAAACTCCATTTATAACTTGTGACCCTGCAGCCGACCCTTTGCCTCTGTCCATTCAACTAACCTTGGATTGGAAACAGTATTTTCGATGGATGGCTGGGTATCCACAGTTGGGAATGTGAAAATATGGTTTTCAACCCGAGGCTGGTTGAATTCCCAGATGCAAAGCCCACAGGTACGAAGGGCTGACTCTACAAAAACTTGTACATAAATGCCTATAGCAGCATTATTAATAATAACCAAAAAAGGGAAACAACCCAAATGTCAATTAATTGATGAATGGTTGAAGAAAATGTGACATATTCATGCAATGGAATATTGTTCAGCACTAAAAGCAAATCAAGTACTGATACACAAGGTTCAATATGGCTGAACCTTGAATACATTACACTAATTGAAAGACGTCAATCACAAAACGCTGCATATGGTATGAATCCAGTGATGTGAAACATCCGGACAGGGAATGTATAGAAATAGAAAGTAGAATTGTGGTTTCCAGTTACTAGGGAAGTGGGGAAAATGGGAAGAGACTGCTAATGGGTTTGGAGTTTCTTTCTGGCTGATGAAAATATTCTAAAATCCACTGTGGTTGTTGCAAAATTCTGTGACTATACTAAAAACCATGGAGTTGTAAGCTTTAAATAAGTAAATCATATGGTATGTGAATTTTCTCAACAAAGCTCTTAAAATAATAAAAGGATTTCAACCAAAAAAAAAGTTTGCTTTGCATTGCCCCTGGCCAGGGCTATCTCTACAAGGTGTTGCCAGTAATGAAAAGCTGGTGCCTTCTATCACTTCTTAAATTTGGATTTCTAAGCTTCCTCTTAAGATACTTGGAATTTATTTTAGGGAAACACCAGGAATTTGAGTAAACCGTTGTGGAGAGGTATTGGTGTCTGACAGGTGTTTGTGGCTGTGGCACTGGCAGTCAAGATTCTCATGGAGAAGAGGACACTTTCTTATTTATTGTGGCCAAGGAATAAGCAGCTCCCTACCACCATCAGTGCATGAACTAATCCTGGGACCCACTCCTCCACCCATCCACCCTTCACATACCCATCCTCTCATTCACATATCCCTCCACCCATCCACCCTTCACATACCCATCCTCTCATTCACATATCCCTCCACCCATCTACCCTTCACATACCCATCCTCTCATTCACATATCCCTCCACCCATCCACCCTTCACTCCACCCTTCACATACCCATCCTCTCATTCACATATCCCTCCACCCATCCACCCTTCACTCCACCCTTCACATTCCCATCCTCTCATTCACATATCCCTCCACCCATCCACCCTTCACATACCCATCCTCTCATTCACATATCCCTCCACCCATCCACCCTTCACATACCCATCCTCTCATTCACATATCCCTGCACCCATCCACCCACCCACCCTTCCACCCTTTTACCCTTTCACCTATCCAGTTAACATTGAGCAGTGCCTACTGTATGTTAGACTCTGTGTAATTGCTTGAGATACAATGGAGAATGCAACAGTCACCACCTATATCCTTCAGTTTACAGTATAGTGATGAGGCAATCAAATAAAAAAGCCATTAAACATTGCATGCTATCAGACATGAGTGCAGGAGTTACGAGTGAATATAGGGCTACCCTGATAAGTCAGTCTACGCAGTGCTCACCCTCTCCAGTCCTCTTTCTGTACAGATCTCCTTCAGTTTTCTCTCTTCTTGCTCCCTAATAACCACTTTCCCTTATCCATTTAATTTTAAAATATATCCATTAGTGAGTAATCAGAATATCACATCCTGTGTGGGGATGGAGTCAATGGAATTGTAACAGACATGTATGATATCGGGGGTGGGGGCAGGGGAGGGGAGGGGGAGTCACTTTGTGAGGGCTGAAAAAGGTAACTATTGCATTGTTTTGTACATCTGTAACTAATAATAATAATAAAAAAGTTTTAAAAAAAGCATATCACATCCTTGGAACTGCTAAAAGAACAAACAAAATCTCTATAAAGAGTTTAATAAAGTACTCTGGGGATATTGTAATCTTCTATCAGATCCTGGTTGCTATATTATAAATATTGGGTTGTCGGAAAAGTCATGACATATTTTTTCTATGTTTTTCGTTGCAAAAATACGTCATGACTTTTCCGACAACGAAATAGATGACCATGCTGACAAGGTCACAAGGTGTTCTAGAAACATTGTAACAAGTAGATCAAGTTCATTGAAATAATTGGATTAGTTACCTTCTCTTCTGAGACTTGGGGTTTTTCTCCCCCTAGTAACTCTCTTTAGAGAGTTTTATTTCCTAGCTCTATGCATCTGTCTCCATTGGTCTTAGATGTCTGTTTCAGGTTTTCCTCTGTGCTTTTGGCAGTTCTAGGAAATTGTCTGCCATTACATCTTCAGGTTGGCTGTGATCTGAGATGCTTTGAAAGAAGAGTGGTTTGTTGCTGGCTGCTTTATGCTGACCACAACCTCACCTCTGTCCATCTACTTCCCAGGTCCTTTTTACCACATTATCAATCTCGGTAATAACCATTGAGGTTGTAAGTGTTACAGGTGCTTCTTTACATCATTCACTTTATGCTGACTTCTATAGTCTCCCAATTTGAAAGAAAATTTAAATTTTAAACTCAAACTTCAGGAAGACCTCAGCAAACTCTGAGATTTTGAGTCCTTTGACGTGGGGCATGGAAAGTATGCTATTTCTAGTTTTCTTTATAATTATAAACATTGAAGTTTTGAAATGAGAAGAATTTAAGAAATACTGGATATATCTTAGATGTTGCTTTGAGAGAAGAAGAAAAGGGCACTTGAGTGCTATTCATCTATAGGATAAAATTGAAATATTTTGCAATAATTTTTGCTAAAAGACCCCATTATAACGTTTCTACATGACATAATTTTGTGGCTTATTTCCAACCCATGTACTGCTTTTACGAGTTATTGACAATTCCAGTGTTTCTGCCTCAGCAGAGCAGTTTCCTCAAATTGAAACTAATTAAGGCAAAAAAAAACAACTAAAAACTTTAATTGCCCAAGAAAGATTATCTAATTTCATATTGCTGTCACCAGAACTCAAAGTATGTGAAAATCTTGATTATAATTATATAATTAATGTTTTTATTGAAATGAAGGCAGGAAAAAGAAATGTGTGGGAATAAATTTAAAATACATTGTGAATTATGCATATCTTTATTTTATAATATTACTCTTCCAAACATCACCAAACCATCAATAGGCCACACAGATATGCACAATAATTTAGTTCTATTATGTTTGATATTTTGCCGACTCTCAAATATTACACTTATTTATCTATTTTATCATGAAGGAAGTTTATCTGTCAAGGTAGGAGAAATGAACATATTTAACAACTTGTTAGCTTGATTGATAACTTGCACTTGTTTAGACTTATGGTAGCTGGGCCTTCGTTGCCCCAGGTTCCACAAATGCTTGAGGAAAGCCTACCTCATTCCTTAGTTTAAAAAAAAAAAAAAAGGCATGACATTCACATAATTTTAATTAATTTGTATAATTTTAATTAGAAAAAATATTGAAAGGTCTAATTGCCACCTTCTTTTCATCCACCACTTTCTCACCTCTGCCTGCAAATCCTTTTCCAGGTGACCACATTTGTTGATTTCCTGTATCTTGAACCTGAATAAAATTACATGTAAATATGGCTTCTCACCTACCACCCTCTTTTTTACAGAAATGTTGCATACAGTGTATATATCATTCTAAACCTTTCTTTTCCCACTTAATGCATTTTGGAAATCTTTTCATACTAGTATATGGGGACATTTCTCAAGCTTTTAAAAACAGCTACATAGCATCCCATTGCATGAATACACTCTAAATTATTATTCAGCTAGTCCCATGTCAAGAAAAACATTTGGGATATTTCCAGTCTGTTACCATTACAAACAAAACTTCATTGAATAAACTTCTACATTCATCATTTTGTTTGTGTGCAAGGAAATCTGTGGGAAAAAATGATAAGAAGTGGGAGTACAGCATTAAAAGGTGTGGCAGTGTTTCTCTTTAAAGTGGGGGCTTCTTCACTGCTCAGAGCTGTCCTGTTTCTTGTCGTATGTTTGTCCTCAGCTCCCCACTAACTGCCAACGACACCCCCTAGTCACAGGGACCAGCTAACGTGTGCTCTCTCAGCTTGCCAGCTGCTCTGAGGCGCTATCCACCCAATATGCTCACTGGCCATTTGTAGGAATTGGTTAGCTAAATTGTGATATAAACTTATAATTAAATATAATTTGTCCTACAGTGAACCCTTCCTGCAAGCTAGGTCCCATCTAAGGACTTTAAGTATTATTATACCTTTCATCATCACAACACTCCTATGAACTAAATGGTGTTATTACTCCCATTTTACAGATGGAGAAACTGTGGCATCCAGAGGTTAAATAACTGGTTGAGGCCTCAGAGCTAATAGATACGGGAGCTGGGAGTCCATCCCAGGACTCCGAAGCCCACATGTCCAAAACATGAGGCACAAAACAATGAATGCACTTAACACGGCTGAACAGCACACTTACAAATACTGAACATGCTAAACTGCATGTTTTGTCTATTTTACCACAAAATTTTTAAAAACCTACTAAAAAATAAAACAGAAAAAAGGAGTGAGGCAGATCCATACCTCCCAGTCTGGAGAGAAGACCACGGAGAAGTAAGTGGGAGAAAGAGGAAAATAATAAGTAAAGCATACCTACTATTTCATTGTTTAAATAATTTTGCGTTCATGCTCGTGTGTGTGTGTGTGTGTGTGTGTGTGTGTGTGTGAGATGTGAATCTATATTAAATATAGATTTATGTGTAAGGAATTATATATGCACAGAAAAATGTCTAGAAGATAAACATCAAAATGTTAACTGGTTATGGTTAGAGAGGAATGATTTTTTTGCTTCATACTCTAATATTTAGGAAAAAAAGTTGCAATGAAAGAGCATTGCTTTGGGGATCAAATAGGCAGAGTAGATGTAGGGGGCCCCTAAAAGACACTCTTCACAACATCCCACCTACCTGCCCCTCCCAGGGGCTTTACATCCTTGATCCTCTCCTTCACCCCAGGTCTGGGGCCCAAATGGTCAGTTTCTCTGGTACTGCCTATCAGAAATCCTCTCTTACTCTCTCTGTTTGCCCAGCCCCAGACCTCGGAATTTCTTTGCCTTCTTCCCTTATATATACTTACCTGTCTTGGGATATTCCAAGGGCTGATTATAAAATGGAAGTATAATATCTCATCAATAGTAACTGGTACGTATATGTTTGTATTTAGAGTGTCTCGTGTACCCAAACGCACGAGGTTACTGCTGTGGGTCAGAGGAAGACGGTTGGACGCTCTGTCCTTCCTAAACGCGGTCACCTGGCACAGCCTGTGCATGCATGTCTGTCAGGAATGGGCCGCTTCCCTGACACATAACATTCCAAGGCGTAGTTTGCTAACATGTCACTCGTCGTGCTCAACTTGTGCTTACAGCTAAGACAAAAAAAGTTCAAGTCCAATTAGTAATGGAAATGAATAAAAAGGGAGAAGTATGGGGCTATTGTACATGTACTTAGACATGAGCTGTGAGGCATAGCCAGAAAAGAGAACATTTTTTAAATCATTTCATTCCAGGACCTCATATGTGGAATTTTTTCATTGAGATTCTCTCTGTCCTCTCATTCTTTCTCTCTCTGGTTTTCTCTCTGATTCTCTGTCCCTCTCTGTTGCATAGCTTTTTGCCAATTGCCACTGCATTGTTGTTTCCATCAAGTAGGGGAATGTTCCGTTTGTGGCTAGTATTTATGTGCTTGTTGTTATGTGTCCATTCAAATATATCCTGATGTGATCTTTTCTAAAGTGTTCTTAGGCTATGGTATATGTACATTTTCTTTATGGACTCACGCTCAGGGCTCATTGCTTTGTAACCTTATTATGCCTGTTGGTTTAATTCAGTAGTTACATGTGATATTTTTCTTTCATTACTGTAGAAACAATAACCAAAATTATAATTAAAGCAGTTGATTGAACAGTGCATGAAGTATATAACATAATACTCTCATATTTAGATATACGTAATTACAATTCAATATTATGAACTCTTTTAAAATTGTTCATTATGATTATGATGTCTTTGGGCAAAAGTAAGCATTTTGACTGTCTGCCTAGGCATGTTAGTGTTGATGATAAGACAATGCCAAGTTCTACAGGAATATATGCATAGGTGCACACACACACACACACACACACACACACACACACACACTTTCCTCTCTCTATGAGGCAAATGTTCTCCCTTATCAATTAAACCTGCTAGTGAAACTGCTCATTTGCATAGGGAAATCATGAAGTAGATGTAGTACTCTGAGGTTTAATAAGCAGTTTCTGGAAAGTTACATGGCTGTTGTCCTATAACTATTACTACAAGGTTGTTATTATTTGATTAGGTCGTTACAGAAGCGCCTTCTACTGAGATTGGCTGCAGATCCCTCACTGTCTGTCTTGTTTGGTCCTTAGTTGCAGGAGTAACCCAGGCTCCCTCTGGAGGCTGGCCCAGGGACGGTGCGCCCATGGGAGGCATCTCAGATGGGTTAGCCCCTTTGAGGCTGATGAAAAGTGTATCTCCGCCTCCTAACTTAGGAAAAGAAAATTCCATACTTGATAATCTCAGAAATATTTCTTAACTATGCAGAACTATAATCATCTTCTTGAATAGAAACCTGGTTAAAAAGTCACTTTTGGTGACAGTTTTCTGCCATGACAGGCAGCCCCTCTCTTGTCTTTCGCCTTAGTCCCACTCCTAGATATCCCTGCAATACCAAGGAAGAAGGGGCCACTGGAAGACAGAGGAAGGCATCCAGAAAGATGCAACCTGCCACTGGGCCCTCAAAGCTACGTCGAGTTTGTAAGAAATGACATTTATTCTGAATTGCTTTAATTACATGGAAGAACCATAGATTTGGAAAATATCAACCAGAACAGAGATTTTAAGATTTAAGGATTTAAAGCCTCAGTAATTGTCTTTATCAATAACACTGTGATAAACATCTCTGCGCATAAGCTTTATGTGTATCTGATTATTTTCTCAACATAAAATTCTGAGAACTGAAATTGTCGCGTTTACATCTTCTGAGGCTTACTAGCAAAGTCGCCCTCCAAAGGGGCCGTGCTGATTTGTCTCACACCTGCAGGGCAGGAATGCCCAAAGCCCCTGCACCCCCAGACAGATGTGGGAGGCGTGGGTGAAAGCCACGTTCAGATAAACAAGGTTGTGGAGAAACTATCGGGAAATTGTTTGCAGGGAAATGAGGCACCAGTAAGAATTCCTTCTTTACTGTGTTACCAATCCCTGGAGTGTTTATTGTTGTCCTGTTGGTGGTAGTGGTTTTACATCATTTTACCAAAGCCTTGATTCAAACTTTATTCCACACTCAATAGGATGGCTATTTAAAAAAACATTCTGGGGCTGGCTGAGTGGCTCAGTTGGTTAAGAGCTCACTCAAGAGTGTAAGCTCTGAGCAACAGGGTCGCCAGTTCGATTCCTGGCCCGCGATGAGCTGCCTCTGAGTTGCCAACAGGTGGCAGGATGGCTCAGCTAGAAAAAAAAAATTCTGGACAATAGTAGGTTCAGAGTGCATCTGGAGAAACTTCCTCGAAGGGAACAACGCTCACGCAGGCACCTCAGTGCCGGTGCGCTCCTGTGGCGTCAGATCCACACACTGCAGTGTCCTGGGTGGGACGCTTCCCTGTCCTCACTGTGCAGACTCTGGAAAGCTTAGGAAGGAAGGGGAAGGGCAGGAATAGAGGAACCGCAAGGCAATTCCCACGTCACAGAAACAAAGCCAGCCCTCCCCTCCATGATACGGGAAGTGTCTTCTAATTAAACAAGATTCCACAAAACTAACACAGGCTTTCTATAGAGGCCACTTGGCCATCCTGATAGAGAGAGTGATGTGAAAAGCAGCGTCCCCACCTGGTTGCACCCCATATATACACCACACCTGCACAAATGCATCTCTTTCGGGCTCAGCGATGACTGACATTCTTCTAACCATCTGTTTATTGAGGTAGCAGAGATTGATATGCAGGATAATTCCTTTGTCGGGGAGCACAGTCAAGAAATGGAGAGTCCTTAGGGCTGAGTTGTAAGAAACTCTACTTTGCATCCCACTGAAACAAGGCAGTGAGAAGAAGGGCCTGAAAAAAGGAGGCTCTGGGGACACCGTTGAGTCCATTAAAGAAAGAATAAGCCTCCTGTTCTTGGCCATCCACCATGTCATCACACAGGGAGAAAAAGGCAATTCACTAAAAAGAAATCATTGATATTAAACTTACATTATATGATATTAAAATGGGAGAATGGATACTGGATGGGCAGACCCAACCTCTCCACACCCGCACCCACAAACGTGTGCATACACACTTACATAATTTTATTAAAATGAGATACAAATATTTCTGCTTTGTATCAAAGCAAGATTAATTCTGCTCAGAGTGGTGGAAAATCCAAAATGGTAGTGACATAAACAAGATAACAGTTTATTGTTCTGTCATGTAAATGAAGTTTGGAAATAGTTCTGGGCTGGCACGGGTGGCACTCATGGTATCAGGGATTAAGGCTCCTTTCTCTGATTGCTCCACCATCCCCAGCATACAAAGGTTCAACCTCATGGTTCAGGGTGGCTGCTTGTGCTCCAGTCTTCTTGTCTGCATCCCAGGCAGCGGGACACTTCCCAGATACAGCATATAACATGCTTAAATCTCACTGGCCAGAACTTAGACATATCATATGAACATATCTACAGGTGAGCTCCTGGGAAGTATCTTTGTTTCAAATAGCCATGTACCCAGCTTAAAATCAGGCCTAATGTAGAGGAAAACGGAAATTGGGACAACATGTTGGTTTTGCCAAACATGTTATTTTGTGACGTGTTTTCTTTTTCATTCAAAGACTTCCTTTTTCTCAACTAATTTTGACAGGTCCTAGTCAGCCACAGTCACATTGCAATATCCTCCCATGTAACCATGTCTCCTAACCCAAAGCACCATGAAAAATCTCAGACGACATCAAGGATGAGACCCATGCCTCACACAGCTTCGGAGGGTTCCACAATCAACTGGTTCACAGTCTTATATTAGAGTCCAAAGAACGTGCAGAGCACAGTCCTTTCAGGAAAGGGAGCAGCGACAGACCAAGGCACATATTTCAGCAAAGTGCAGACTGACTGCAAAAGCTGGCCTCTTACAGCTCGTTCTGACTTTCTGTGATTTGAAAATGCTAGAGTATCTTTGATTCATGGGAACATTTCACACCCTGCTTTAGGCAGATGTGAGTGTGCACATAGTATACCAGCTGCACATCAATTTCTAGACCGGAATAAACTACCCATTGCTTCTTTTTCTAGGAGGCATATGACGCTGTGCTGAATGGGGCCATAAATTTCTGCAGGAGATGAAAATTCCACAGTAGGCACGCATTACCATGTCATTGGACTGCCTTTCCCCATAACAAACACCGTCAATTTTGTTTACGAGGCTGGTAGGGAAGGTAGTCAGTTGGCTCAAAGATTTTGACTCACTAAGCCAGAGTAAAGCAACCAAAAAAAAAATCTTAAACAATATGAAGTAAAAACAATTTCTAAGTCCAGCCAAGGTAGGCTAGGAAGGCAGTAGGGTAGTATGATTTTTCTCATCTTGATGGATCTGTTTACTTTTTATGCAGGCATTTCATGGTTTAAGGGATCAACAGCTACTCTGTGGCAAATTATCCTTGAATTCTAGAGTTATCAAACCCTGTCCTAAATACCTGGCAAAGACGGTAGCATGGTAAAGGGGGCTTATAATAAAAACAACATCGAGGGTACACGATTTTTGGTGAGAAATGAAATTGTGAAGAACAAATAATATTACAAACTTTAAATCGTTCTACCAATGTTACTTTAATTGTTATCTTCTTTGTCTCATGGCTCCAGCCCAGATGTTATTATTTCCCCAGCAGTTCTATGTATTAGTCTGATATAATTATTAGGTGCCAGGGAGCCCTAGATTATTAGTCCCAAAGGTGTTGTCTTGGCCAGATGGCAAAGGGTTGCTGCAGTTCTAATCAGTGGGAGAATCAGTGAGTCATCAAGTCAACTCTACCCATTTGTGTGGGTAGAAAGTTGTTTAACTTGAACCCAGCATCAGCAATTAAAGCTGTCTTCTCTGGAATACTTTTCTCAAAAAAACCTAGTAAGTCTCTAAAATTATAAAACGAGAACCAGAGGTGGAGGATTTAGGAAGCGTTGCTTTGGTTTCTGGTAAACTCTATCCATGGTGCTCGTTGGTGTCAATAGCTGACTATATCATGGTGCCAGGTTATTACAGATTTGGAATCTCCGTGCAGTCAGTGGCCACATGTTGACTTGTGTGCTGATCCATGAACATACTGTGGTACACAAAGTAGCCCGCAGAATCATTTTCCCCTATATTACATAGAATTTCAGAATTTCTTCATGAATAAGATATTGAAACTGCTGAGTAATAGCTGTATGTGTTATCCACTGCTGTGTAACAAATTACTCCACTCTGTAGAGATTTAACAGAGTCTGAGCACTGCTCGGGCTCAAGGCTCTCAGGAGATTGTAACCAAGCCATGGGCTGTGGCTGTGGTCTTAGCTGATAGACCCACTGCTGGTAGTGCTGGGGTCGCTCCGGGCCCAGTCACACCGTCGGTGACAGGCCTCCATCCTTGCCAGTTGGGCTTTACCACAGAGTTGCCTCATGACATGGCAACTGCCTTTACATAGGGGCCAACGATGAGGGAGGGCAGGAAAGAGGGAGGGAATGAGAGAGAGAGAGGAAACCCAGACAGAAGCTGGTCTTTTTATAAATCAGTCTCAAAAGTAACATGGTATCACTTCTGCAATATTTCATTCATTTGAAGTGAGCCAATAGGCCCAGCCCACACTCCAGGGGAGGAGTGTCTAGGCATGACAAAGGCATGACTGTCGGGGCGTGGGACCATTAGAGGTCACTGTAGAGGCCCTCTATGACAATGGCATTGGAGTTTTGTAGTTTTGAAATAATTGTTTGGCAGATGGCCTTGAATAGTAATTAAAATAAATCAATATGTTTTTACATAGTGGCTAATATTGAATGGTTGTTCATGAAATGTGCTCTTTGAGGTTAGGCTTCTGCAGAGCTCTGAGAAGGTGTTTGATATTAGGTCAAGTTTTATGATCTACTTCCTGGCACTGAGCCTGTACAATCCACATCCTATTTCTTGTAGGCTCAGTATATCTCATCTAGTAAATTCTCTTTCAGTAAATTGAATGATAAACTATACGTCTCTCATTTTTTTTAAATGAAAGTACATTTTAAATGGTGAAAATTTGGTTTAGTTTATACTTGGCATGACTGAGCTAGTTATTATGCACACGTCCTAAACCATAAGATGTGTGTGTGTGTGTGTGTGTGTGTGTGTGTGTGTGTTCATGACTTTAATCTCTAGGAGTTTATATCAATTAGCAGCAAATGTGCTATAATAAAACCAACCGCTATCATTTTCTTTTTGCCTGAAGAACTTCATGTACTATTTCTTCTGGGGCAGACCTGCTGGCTATGAATATTCTCTGATTTTATTTATCTGATATTTCCTGTGAGTAAAGCAGTCGAGCTTGACAGTTTTTTCTTTCCGCACTTTAAGGCTATTTTTCCAGCTTCTTCTGGCTTGCATGGTTTCTGCTGAGCTGTTTGCTGTGATTCTTACCTTTTCTCTGTGTACATAATGTTTCATAGTTAGTCTCGGTGTGGTTTTCTGTATGTATATATTCTGCTTGGAGCTTGTTGAAGTTCTGGGATCTGTAGGTTTGTAGTTTCATCAAATTCGTAAAAAGTTTTGGCCATTATATCTACACATACTACCCCCCACCCCATCCCACCCCCCATTTCTTCTAGGACTCTAGTTAACACACTTGTGTTAGAATCAATATCAATATTGCTCATAATGTCTGATGCTGTATGTTAGCCTTTTTTCTCTGTGCTCCATGGATATTTTCTATTGCTATGCAACAAATTCCTATAAACTTTTAGGCTTAAAAAAAAAAAAACGTTTATTAACTTGTGGTTGTGTAAGTCAGAAGTGTGGCACAGCCTCTCTGGGTCTCTTCCTCAAGACTCCACAAGGCTGAAATTAAGGTGCTGGCGGAGGATGAGATTCTCATCTGAGGCTCAGCGTCTTCTTCTAAGCTCAGTGGTTGTTGACAATTTATTTCTTTACCCCATGGGCCCCTCCATTGTCAAGCAATCGATTTGAATATTTCTCTTGCTTTTGATCCCTGACTTTCTCTCAGAGACACTCACTGCTTTCAAAGGCCTCATGTGCTTAGGTCAGACCCACCTAGATAGACTTCCTTTCTTAACATCATCGTGTCATCAAACATCATGTAGTCACCAGAGTGAAACCCGTCATAGTCACAGCCCTGTGGATTGTGTGGGATATGTATACCAAACCTTAGGGGGACATCTTGGAACTCTGTCCACCACAAATAGTTTTACTGCTATTTCTTTAAGTTTGGTGCTATTTTCTTCTGAAGCATTATACTTGTTATTATTCCCATCTAGTACATTTTTCTTCCCGACATTGTATTTTCCATCTCTAAAAGTCCCATTTGGATCCTTTCAATATCTTCCACTTCTCCCCTCATAGTGGTCATGTTTTCCTCTACCTTTCTGGATATAGAACATATTTATAATAACTGTTTCAATATCTTTGCTAATTCCATCATGTTTTTTCATTTCTAGTTCTGGGTTTGTTTGTTTATTAATCAGAATTTCTCTGGGTTATAAATAATGTCTCCTGTTTCTTTGCATGCATGGACATTTATTATTGGAAGTTAAACATTGTGATTTTACATTTCTGAATGTTTGATTTTGTTGTATTCCTTTAATAGTGTTGGATTTTGTTCTGGCACACCGGTAAGTTATTTGAAATCAGCTGAGCCCTTTCAACTCTTGAGTTTAAACTTTGTCAGGCAGGTCTAGATATGCTTTCCTTAAAGGGATAATTTAGTCTTACTGCTCAGGCTGTATGCTTTTGGGGGTTCTATCCAATGCCCCGTGTGTTCCAAAACCTTTCCACTCAGGCTTGTTCCGCACAAACCATCCCCAGCCCTGTAGCTCTGAGAATTGTCATGCTTTCTCATTTCCAATGGTTCCTTTCCTTTCACACAGAGTAGGTCTCAGCCAAATACTGGAGAGTATTCCTCTGCAGATCTCCAGTTCTCTCTCTCTCTCTCTCTCTCTCTCTCTCTCTCTCTCTCTCAGCAAATACCACCTTTGTGGTAATTTGCCTTGAAAATTCTACTTGCCTTGTTCAATATCTGCTTCTCAACTCAGCAGGACTTCTGGGGTCTGTTTGGGTTCCCTGCTGTTTGCACTACAGGCTAGAAACTACCTCCAGTGCCACCACGGGGCACTTTGGTCTCAGAGATCACGGACGTGCTGTACCTGTTCGACGTGTGAAAAGAGTGGTTCCAGACATTTTTGTCCATTTTTCTTATTTAAAGTGAGAGGATAAATATGGTCCCTGTTACTCCATCTTGACTAATAGTGGAATTTTTATGATGCAACAAAAATAATAAAAGACAGGGCTGGCCGAGTGGCGCATTGGTTAAGCGCTGGTTTTGGGATGCCAGCAGCCCCGGTTCGGATCCCACATAAGGGCCAGTGACACTGCCCTCTACAGCTAACAACAGCTCCACATGAAGCTAGGCTGTGCGAGCCCCGGTGATGGTGTAGGCTGCAGTCCCTGCTGCAGTGGACTGCCATAGGCTACAGTGAGTGGCCCACAGCCAGCGTGAGCGGCTGGCAGCCAAGCGTGAGCTGCCAATAGCCGCAGTGAGCGACCATCCAGAGGCCAGCGACCGATCTGCCTCATCCGGGAAGAGCGCAATGACGATACCAACAGTGAAGCAATAGCCTCCGCAACTAAACTGAAGAACAAAAAGACAGCAACTTGTCTGTTTCCCTTCCCCGATTCCCCAACGCTGTTCCCCTCCACCAATTCCCCAATAAAATCTTTAAAAAAATAAATAAATAATAATAATAATAAAAGACAAAAGAAAGATTAAAAAAACAAAATAACAAGAAAAAGCAACAAAAATAAATATAGAATTGTATTTTCAAGAACCCTTACAAATATAAAAATAATCTTCATTTTAAGTCTAATTGAACTGTGATCAAATTTAAATCAAGTGCTAAGTATTAGGGTGCAGTTGCTTTCTTAAATCAAAAGGAGGCCACATGGAAAGAGGGGTTATAGGAGGTTTCTGAAAGTGGAAAGGTACCAAGGAGAACATGGAAGAAGATGCCGTGTCAGGGGACTTGTTGGAATGGCTGGGTTCATTGATTCAGCAAGTATCCTTTCAACAACCATTTTTGCCAAGGTCGCATTATCCTGGCTTTCCCACAGGCTGGAGCTAAGGAGAAGGTGTAGCCCAGAGCATTGGGAAGCTTTTGGCTGCCACGTGTTCCCGTCATGTCCAGGAGCTGCCTCCCTCTTTTAGTCCTTTGAATGCCATTTTCAAGTGTCAGCACCATCCTTACCTTCAAACAAGACAGTTCCCTGTCCTGAACTCTGTGCTTTAGACACCTGTAGTTTACAAACACAGAAAACATAAATTTATTAAAGAACGCATGAGGTCCTCTGTCACTAGGGCCCATAGCATGGCTGTGGTGTCGTACAGCCTGTGACATTACATATCTCTTCTCAGGACTAGAGCCACTCAGGACCCAGGGAAACACACATCCACACCTTTTGTCCAAAGTCCTTTAATACAACAGGCAATGGCATCTGAATGCCCTGCAGGTCTGTGTGTTTTACCACTGCAGACCTTGGAGATGGTCACAGTTTGGCGTGAGGATTTGAGTAGTGGAAGTGTTTAGTAAGGAGAAGACAGGTTGACTGTCAAACGCCTCCTCTCACGTAACAGAAATGCCATGGATTCTCGCACCGTGAGATACCACACACTTCAGTGTCACCAGGATTCCGTGCTCTGGCGTCTCCTCAGGTTCTGATCTGTGATTCCAAGAGCATAGTGTTCACGGCAGTTGCATATGGTAGCCAAGGGAGAACTGGCCATATTAATTCACATTGTTTTTAAATTTGTGTGCATGTCTATGTGGGCCTAGATGCAACAGGCGTAAAACGCAATACCAGTTCAGCTTCAGCTCAGCAGATACCGAATGCTAGAATCCTGTGCTGGTTTGGGTTTTGCAGGAAGCAGATGCCAAGACACAGTCAGATGCACAAGAGATTTGCTTGAGGAAATGCCTGTGAAAGATGGCAAAGATGCGAGAGGGAGCAGAAGTGGGCAGGGGAAGCCTTCAGACCACAAAGTAGGTCTAACGTTAGTGAAAGGAGAGAGGAAAGCAAGGAAGTTTGGGTCGCAGTGCAGCTCGGAGAAAATCCTGGCAGGAATCTGAGGCACACAGACGACCAGTAGAGGTGTCCCGTGTTGAGCCGGCATCCTCCTGCCTGGCAGCCCCTAACTGAGAGCCTGCTGGGGAGATCGTACCCCCAGCCTGAACACAGGCAAATCCGGCAGGCGCTGTAGCCAGAGGCCATAGACAACTGTGTACTTTGCGGCCACTGTTCTTTCTGGAGGGAGTTCTGAGGGGCTTGCTTCCATGTCTGATAAAAGTTGTGAGTCATTTTATTTTTATAAAAAATGTATTGATATTTAGTAATATTTTCAAAACATGAAATGATCACTTTACATAATTTTGATTAAAAGTGTTGATAATCATGCTGCAATGTGGACGAAGCTTGCGGACATCAAGCTCCATGAAATAAGTCAGTCACCAAAAGACAAGCACTGCGTTATTCTACTGGCACGAGGTCCCTGGAGTGGCCCAGCTCCTAGAAACAGAAAGTACAGAGGTGGCTGCTAGGGGCTGCTGGGAGAGGGAAGCAGGGGCCGTTTGGTGGAAATAGCGTCTCAGCTTTGCCAGATGAAAACATTCTAGAAAGCTGTTCTAGGCGGTGCATATAACGAACCATGTTGTACTGTACACTTAAAAACAGTTAAGATAGTAAGCTTTATATTGTGTTTTCTACCACAATAAACGAATTTTGATAATAATTCATTGGAAGTAGCGTTTTGCCTTTTCATGTTAATAGGACATTTTGAAACAAGAACCAAGAATCGTTTTCCGTTGCACTCTGGCTCCGGGCCCACAAACACTAAGGCCAGCCACGCTGCCTTTTCTGTCACACCTAGACGTCCCGGCCCTGAGCGTATCTGACCCTAATGGCCTGTTTTTGAGCCCGCTTTGTATACAAATGTGATTCTTAACTCTGACTTGCCCCAGAACCCCTTCCCCCGGCCAGAGCTGGCTCAGATGGTCAGAGCGAGGGATGAAGTCTCAGGGACGGAGCAAGGAGACCGGCGCAGTATTTGGTGTAAATGCAGCTAAGGAGGAAACCAGCAATGAAGAGGGCGCGCTAGGAGGCAGGACAAGTCTTTCCTCTTCAGAGGAAATTGCACAGCCCGTAACTGCCCTATCTAGACTTTTCATTCATCTGAAAGAGAAAAATCACATAACTGACCCACTCTTAAGACACGGTTTCAGCTGTCACTTTAAGAAGTCAAACAGAACAGTGCACGCTCAGAAATGTTAACTGGAAACCGTGAACTCATTCTCAGTATTTTCGTGAAATCAGACCCACCTGGCTATGTTAAGCTGTTTTCAAAAGGCTAAACACTTGGCAGGAGGTATAGGTATTGGGGGAAAATTTAGAATCGTATGTATCAGAGCTGACTGGTTCTCTCCAGCAAGTGCTGTTGTGGGGAGCGTTGAACTGTTAGCTTATTGTGAGAATGAATGCAAAGTAACAGACTTGGCTGGGCAGCTTGTAGATGGCAGCACTGACAAGCTGCTGGCGATGGGATCGTTGCTGGGACCTCCCTGCGCCTTGGGCTCCTCATCCACAGCAAGGAAGGATAATAATACTTCTTAGCTCATTAGACGACTGGATAATTAAATGAGGTTATGCATGGGAATCAAATACGAGCACAGGGCCTGGCACATATCAAGCATTGAATAAATATTATTTGTAATTATTGTTTATCTGCATCTACTTGCTCCCCTCCGTGGATTGATTGCCCTTCAGTTTAGCTGGCTGCCTTGCAGCATGTGCTTGTCAGGCGAGTGTTGAGTGGATCCGTTTAAACTCATCACCACTACAGGCTATTTAAATATTATACAACAGCTAAGAGGTCCTGTGATAACGGTGGTGGGTCATCCTAGATTAGCGTGGCTGGTCTGTTTTCAATCACTGCCATAAAACTACCAAACAGGTTTTGAAATGATTCTTCTAAATAGCATAGGGGTTTATTTTTCATGCCTGTTCTTGAAATAAGCTACAGATGCTACGAAAAATGAGGACAAGAAGTGGGAGGCGAGAGTTCTTAGATGAATGTGAGATCTAAGGTATTACTCACCCAACAGTTTGGGTCTTGTTTTCTTTTATTTCAAAATTGTGTCCCACAGGTCTCAGCTGTGACATCCTGAAGTTGGCTGAAGGGCTGATGGAAAAAACAAGTGGTTCTTTCTCTCTGGCACCCCAGGGCTTCCGTTCCGCTCCTGTCCACCACTCTCCCCAAAGGCCAAGGAGTCCTGGAACCAGAAACCCCCCTATCCCTTTGGAATTCTGAATTGGTTCTATTAACTGTGGGTTCGAGGGCCTTGAAAAGAACCTGAAATCATCAAATCAAATTCTATTCGACCTGTTTAGATTTGCTAAGATTCCTTTCTTCCATTCTAGCCAACCTCAGTACACACCTGAAGCTAGAATCCCTCCCATTCTCCCATCCCCCCACTGCCAGGAATCAATTCTGAACGTTTTTCTTCCTGAGATGCAGACCTAGGAGAAGGAGACCTAAGTTATGCAACCACATCCTCTCCCGTTTCTCAGCCCACCTTGGAGTTCCAGTTTCATGTCTGAGGAATTACTTCCTCCTTCACGCTGGGCTTCTCAAGGGAGAGGGCGCTACTCAGAAGATAATGGCCTCGTCCAGTAGGTCTTAGGATCACCGTCTCCTAAAAGATCACTAGGAGTCATTTTGACATAAAGATTCCTAAGATAAAACGCTCCATCCACCCTTTAACACTTTCACAGTGGCTGGTGTGTCACCTGGAGACTCCCATGTTGACTGCCACCAGAATGCAGGTCACAGCTCTCAAAATGGGTGCCTTTCGTCCCTTTCAGACACAACACCCCTCAACATCACTCACAATGGGTGCCTTCCACTTGCTCCGTTATTGGGGCTTTGAACCTCCTGCCTCTCCTGTTTACAATTCTTATATGACCTTTGGGCCACATGCCTCTGAAAGTGACGCCCCTGCAGTGACATGTTTGACTCCAGGTGTGGCGTGACAGGTCCAGGTAGGTAAGTGATACCCTGGGGAGCAGATTACTTCTACTTGAGAAGCTTCTGGAGAACACATAGACTATGCTCAATAAAACTTTTCTCCACTCTTAGGATGGGTAAAGCGTCCAAGCTGTCATTTTACTCATCCCTGCTTTGAAATTCCAGGGAGAACTAGATGTGTCCCGACTCTTACCCTCTGATCTTACTCTCACCCGAAATCCTGCTCAGAGTCCAAACACCTCCAGGCCGCGTATCGGCCTGCTGACGGCCAGGAGACTGTTTCATCCATTGGCAATGGACATTCAAAGTTATGTTAGCGGCATATGGAATGGCAGCCCTCGGGAACACATGTTGGATTTTCTTTTCTGTCTCTGTGGGCATCTTGGGCACATGCCACCTGTTTCTGGTCTCTTGCAGTCATGATAAGAGTCTTGTTTTCAGGTATTCGGAACTCCAGGCCTGATTAATCCAAAGGTTCCCTGGCATCCCTGCTGCCACCCTCTGCGCTTGGCCCAGGCCTGACCTGCGGCCCCTAGAGCAGCTGTGGGAGGCTCTGTCCGGTCCCTCCCCTGCTCCCCACTTCTCTCTCCTCTAGAACGAGGAGGACAGAAAGCAAACGGCCTGCCCTTTGACTTAGCTGGCGCCGTTGGCAGTTTTCTCCTGGTTAGTGGAATTTCTGGAGAAATTCCAAATGCTGGGCTCCCCGCCCCCCATGCCTTTCTGAGGACACGCCCCTCCATTCCACCAGGGGCCTTCTGATTCATATGTTCTGGCCCAGGCACTGTGCTTTCTGTCTGCTTTCTCATGCATCATGCAGGCCCTATTCCTCGCCTGGGTTCTCACCCCAACAGGCGTCCTCAGGGGTCCCATGAAGACGGTGACAGTGTGATGCCCCGCAGTGATGTCAGTGTGGCCATGGGAAAGCAGCACCCTGTCGGCCGTTGGTAGAAGTGCTGCCTGCGTTCCCCGTACTTCTCTTCTTGTTCTGGCCAGTTCCGCACCTCACTCCCTTTCAGGTCAGAATCAAGTACCAATTTCTTTGTTCTTCCAACTCTGGGGGATGCATGTCAAGTCTTCTTTGGTGACATGGCAGTCCCTTCCATGGCCTCTCCTGCCCCTAAAGCATCTAGTTTCAGGCTGTTGGCTCCTTCGGTAAAGTCCTCTTTGATCAGTCTCCTTGCTAGTAACTCTTCATATTTCTGTAATGGGTTAACAGAGGAATTAGAGGTTTGTGTAACCTGAGGGGGTCTAACAGAGGAATTAGAGGTTTTCAAAGGCTGAAAGAACTCTAGCAGCTAAGAGTCTCGTAATTTGATGACGAGAATAGGAGGGTATTTGTTTCTCTGTTTCATAACTTCAGACTTGTTGAACAGGTTTTTAAAAAGTTAAGTATATATGAACTCTTTCGTTGAAATCAAGAAGAGTCAGTTGTACTGAAGAGTAAGCTAGGTGACTGAAAGAGACCAGAAACAGATAGCAATATATATATATATATATATATATATATATATATATATATATATATATCATCTTACTGCTTAAGTACTATACTTCCTCTACTTAAAATAATGAGAAATGCCTCACACCTTTTGTATTTTGCCTCTCAATCACTGCTTCAGAGAATGTGTCTTCTCTCAATGGAACCGCAAACATCCCTTTGGGGAGGTGATTCTGTGTTTCCAGATACTAGCGATTGTCTTAGCAATTGTTCTGCAAAGCCTGTAGCCCACTTTGGCTGTTCTGGGAACCAGGGTGCTACTCTGCTTTGGTTGAGCATCTTTGTCTTAACTGAGAGCAACTCTTTTTGATCTCAATAGATGACCTTGAAAGTCAAGCCACGTCCTTGTCTTTGGGTGTTCCTTTTTGAAGCTCCTTGTTAGAGACATCACCTTCTGCTAAGCTCTGCATGGTTTAACAGGAGGCGTAACAGCTGTGCTTTGTGAGATAAGCAACTTCTGCAAACAGTGACCCTTATTCATCATTACAGGTTTTACAAGGAGGTAAAAATCACTACTTAAAGTTAAAAATAGGTTAATCAAATTTGCAGAGCACTCATTTTAGCGTATTGTATTACTGTGCATTCCAAAAGGCAGAAAGACACGGTCTAATGGCTTATAGAGGAGAATATCAGAAGTTGCTCAGAGATTGAAGATTTTTGTTTGTTTTTCTGATGTGTTACAAATTGAATTTCACTCACGGGGACAAATCTCTCCTGTAATCTCAGAGGCATTGTTTTTTTAAGAAATGCACAGGTGCTTTCTACACAATAATTATGACAGTTGATCAGCATGCATTAAAAATCCCTTTGTCTAAGGTTCTGGCTTGAAATTCTTGAACAGATAGAAACCCAGAATGAATTGTGTGATGCATTTGAGAAAGAGGAAATTAATTTGACAACCAATATAGCTCTGGCCCCAAGAGGGAGTAAGCAGTGGAGGGCTGCACCCTGTCAGGCTGTGGCAGAAACTTCCAAGATGCATGGTGTTTGTCTGCCAAGAAAGTCTTCCATAGGAAATGTCTCTAATCACTTCCCTGGGAAGAATCTGGGTGCTTATTCAACTTCTTTCAACGAAGAGCAAAACAAACACAGCAAGCTGAGCCATAGAGTGGAAAAACGCTATGTGTTAAAACTCCTTTGGTGAGCGCTGAATGTTTGTGTCCCCTTCAAATCTCTATGTTGAAGCCCTCCTCCCAAGGTGATGGTCTTTAGAGTGGGGTCTTTGGGAGGTCACTAGGTCACGAGGGTGCAGCCCTCATGAGTGGGATTAGTGCCCTTAGAAAAGAAATGCCTGGGGCTGGCCGAGTGGCGCAGTGGTTAAGAGCTGGCTTAGGACGCCAGCAGCCCAGGTTCAGGTCCCACATATGAGGGCCAGTGACACTGCCCTCTAAAAAAAAAAAAAAAAAAAGAAAAGAAAGAAATGCTTTTTCTGCATCTATTGAGATGATCGGATGATTTTCATCCTTAATTTTGCTAATGTGATGTAGCACATGCATTGATTTGTGTTAGTTGAACCATCCTTGCATCCCAGGGGTGAATCCCACTTGATCACGTAATACTTTTTCTATGCTGTTGAATTTGGTTTGCTGGTATTTTTTTGAGGACTTTTGCATTTGGCGGACACCTTTGTGTTGGACCTCCCAGCCTCCAGAACTGTGGGAAATAAACCTGATCTAGCTCTGACCAATGAACTACATCAGCTGGGGGAGATACTTTCCTCCCTGGTGAGAGCCAAAGCTGCAGGAGAGAAGAGCTACATCTGCCCCCACAGCCCTGGCTGCTTGTGGAACAGTGTGTGAGGCAGGGCTGCCTGGGGCCTCGCAGCCATCCTGTAACCATGAGGTGTTAATTCTGTGGAACTAACTGAGCTGCTGACCATCCCCAGAAGAGCCTCGCTCTGAACTTCTTGTTCCTTGTGGTAGAATGCTCTGTTACTTAGGGCTGGATGTCTTTCAGCCGCTACAGATTGTCTAAAGTCTGGGCAGGAGGAAATGCTTCTTCCTGAAAGAGTATTATGACTGGCCATCCTGCCTTCTATCTTCATTCTCTTAATTGCTACCTTGATTGCTCAGCCTAAGAGCCCTAAGGATTATATGGTTCAGCCTGTATTTCCAACCTGAAGCCTGCCTCTACAATTGTGGTTTGAGTGGCATCAAAACCCTCCATACCAGCAATAAAGTAAGATAAAATAATTTCCTTACACCCTGCTTTCAGGTCTGAAATTCTGTTCGTAGGGATTAATTTTCCCAGAGTCTTCAAGAGTTTTTCCTTAAAGTACACACAGTCAGCCCTCTGCATCCATAGGTCCCCCATCCATGGATTCAACCAATTGTGGATGGAAAATACTTTTTAAAAAGTCACATTGTTGCTGACGTTCACTATATAGTTAGGCCTTCATTGGTTGCATCTGTACCAAACATGCACAGACTTTTTTTTTCCTTGTCCTTATTCCCTAAACAGCATAGTATCACAACTATTTACATATCATTTACATTATATTAGGTATTACATGTAGCCTAGAGATGATTTAAAGCATATGGGAGGATGTACATAGGTTATGTGTAAATACTACTCCATTTTATAAAAGGGACTTGAGCGTCATAGGATTTTGGTATCCCCAGGGGGTCCTGGACCCAATCCCACAAGGATACCAAGGGACTATCACCTTTTCTTGAGCAGAGACGAATATCTGATACTTGTATGAGCTTGCACGTGAACTGAGATGGAGCACTGCAGCTGGGACAAAATGAACAGAACCTTGGCATCTATGAATTGCTAGGGATCTTTGAAATCACCTAGCCTCACACCTTTATTTTGTAGATGAAAAATAGGGTGCACGGAGAGGTTCACGGTTTACTTAGAGAAGGTCCATCTTGGAGCCAGAACCCGACTTCCAGCCCAGCAGGTATTATACTCTGCGACCCTGCCTTCCCCCGCTCCCCCCGATTAAGTGTGTGAACAGCAGACTTTGAATGCCTGGAGGAACTGTGTTGTCATGTTTCTATCTGGGTCTGGACTCTGTGGGCTTGAAGCTTCATTTGAATCGGAAGTATACGTTTGGCAATTGGGGCGGGGGTGGGGTGAGCAGCATGGAGGGAGTCACGGATGGACCCTGGAGGGAGCGACCCCTGGCCCCTGGCCTCAGGGTTTTGCTGAAGTCTAAGCCTGCGCCGACGCTCTACACATTGGAATGGACAGTCCCTTCTGACCTCTACTCTTACTTACCTGGTAGACTAAAATGCATGCTTCTTTCTAATAAACAACCCATTTAACATTTTGACATTTGTTGGTTCATTTAATAAAAGTCATTGCATGCTACATTTACAACAGCATCATATTCTTTAAAGAAATCTATTTCTGAGATTTATAAAAACTAATCACTGCAGAGACTTTATTTCTGTGAGATCTTCAAGTAAAAGTATTTCTTAAAATGTTAGGTTAAATTATTGAGACATAGTCTTACATTGTTGTTGAGTAGTAGGGATCCGAAAAGAAATGCATGCAACATTTGAAGAAATTCCAACTTGTTATATTAAAAAACAAGAATTTTTGCAATGCCAACAGTAATCAGTCTCTGCGTTAGACACACCATTTCTAAATATATTCTTTCAAAAGAGCCACCTTCGTAATTATTTTTGTTGTTATTTTTGCAGACAGCGACACAGTCCTTCCGTTTCAGACATTCCTGAAACCGTAACTCCTGGAATGGTTTCTGTGTTCTCTTGCCCTCTGCTGGCTAAGTTGGGACCTTCCTGAGAAACATGTCAATCAGATGCCTCAGAGCCACCAATGTACCTCCTGTGTCCGGCTCATTTCTAGGTCCCTTTGGCAAAAGCCTCCTTAACAACTGAAGGGGCTCAAAAGAGGCCTCTCCAAGATGTGACACTTGGGCATGGGAATTATTTGGAGCCGAAGGCATTTGAGACCTTGCAGACGCACAAGGAACTTTTACCTCTCCCTTAAAGAATTTAAATTAGGGACTTTGTCCATAATAAGAGTTATCACCAGGATTAACTCTTTATGACCTGTCTGTATGGCAGGGCAGAGTTCTAGTTACTGAACATCTGACCTGCTCTTCTTAGCAGCCTGCAGTGACCCTGCTCCCCTCTGAATTCTCAGGATGACGTGCCTCATCCTTAGCTCAGAAAACCATATACTCCTCATCTGCCCTTCTTGCCCCTGAACCTCTCCTGTGTGTGTGGAGTGGGGGTGGGGGGTCCCATTTAAATACACCTATAATTAAATTTGGTTATTTTCTTTTGTTAATCTGTCTCATGTCAATTTATTAGACCAGCAGGAAGAGCCTAGAAGGGTAGAGGAAGGTTTCTGCCTCCCCCACACAATCTTTATGCCAGAGATTAAAAAAAATAATAAAAAATCTAGCTTTAGATCCGGCTTCCCATCCAGACAGCCATGACTTCATGGCCCCAGCTCATGAGCTGCGTCCACTCTCAGGCGCCTTTTGTACTTACCCCCTGCAGCCTATGAATTGCACCTTGTTATATAGACTGTACTCTTCCCGAATTGCCTCCACTGCGTAATTTAATAGATATATCAGTGTGTAAATAGAAACTGTATCATTCTGTTTGGGTTGTTAACTGTTCGGTGTTTGTCTTGTTTTCCCAGTGTGACTGCGAACCCTGTAGGCCTTCAGCCCCGTCGACTGCATTCAAAGGAGGCCTCAGACGTGGAAACTAAGCCCTCACGTGCCCTGGGCCTTCACGGGGCGCTCCCAGGCACTCTGCAGTCGCCCTGCAGTGCTCAGGATGGAGCACACACACCTGGGTAAGGCCAGCCCTTCCCTGGCGGGCGAGTGGAGGAGGGTGAAGCCTCTCCCAGTCCCAGCCCTGTGTCCCCCCATCCACCTGCCGGTGGTGAACTCCAGCGGACGCTGTGGAGGTTCCCCAGCCACTGACACCCTCCCGTCTTCCGTGGAATCCTCCCAGGTCTGGAGTTGTGGGTCAGCTCTGGAGGGATGCTGCTCTGGGGGTTCCACTTTCCATTTGCATCTAACTTGAAACCTATATTGTTCTCTGTCTCCTAGTTATTCTGAAGGTTCAAATTTCTCTCTCGCTCTCTCTCCCCACCCCCTTCCCTCCGTCCATTTGTTAATTTGTACTTTTCTTCCCAGAGGGAAGGTGTATGCATAGATTTGAATTTGGGTGGCTGGCATTATCTTATGGAAAAACAGCAGCAGTTCTCTTCTGGGATTTTATTTTTGTGTGGTTTTCTTGGTGAGGTAGAAACGAGACAATCAGCTGAATGGGAGAAAAGATGAGAGGGTGTGAATAGCTGTCTGGGAGCTGGAGACGGATGGACGGATGGACAGGCGTGCAGGGCAACTGCAGGAAGGCGCCCCTTGTGGTTTGTGGTAACAACTTTACAGTAAGACCAGTCAGCATGACCACGGGCTTCTCTCCGTCCATGTTCGGCTGCATCCTGTTGTGGTTTTACCAAATGAGCACACAGAAATGTGCGGAGAGGTAGGAGGGAGAGTTGACAGCACTCCCGTGTAACTCACAGGGAGATTTGCACAAATAGGAAGACATGCCAGGTTCTTGGATTAGATGGCACGGGTCAGGGAGGCGCCAGTTCTCCCTAAGTTAATGTGTAAGCTTATCGTGATCATGTTAGAAATGGCCACTGATTTTTATGTTCTGGAGCCAGCGAAGTTAATTATAAAGTACATAAGAAAAATGAACAAACAAGAATCTTCAGAAAACCCTCACAAAAAGGCACGGTGGACAAAAGATATGAACGGGCCATTCAAAGAAGAAAAACCAAAAAGGAAATAAAAATAAAATGGGCTTTAAATATTTGAGAAGCTACTCAAGCTTGCTTATATTAAGAAAAATGGGAATTTAAAAGTATTTTAATTGAATTGTTTGGGGGTTTTTGTTTGTTGAGTTGTACAGGTTCATGTTATATTTTGGATACTAGTCCCTGATCGGAGGTGCTGTTTGCAAAAATCTTCTCCCATTTGGTTGATTGACTCTTTGTTTTGTCGACGGTTTCTTTTGCTGTGCAGAAGCTTTTTAGTTTGATATAGTCCCATTCATTTATTTCAGCTTTTACTTCCCTTGCCTTTGAGGTCAAATTCATAAAATGCTCTTTGAACCCAAGGTCATAGGTTTAGTACCTATGCTTTCTTCTATGGAGTTGATTGTTTCAGGTCTTATGTTTAGGTCTTGGACCCATTTTCAGGTAATTTTGCTATATGGTGACAGATAGCATATGATTGCTCACCTATCTGATTGGCAAAATTCAAGATGTTTGAAAATAGCCTCTGTTGGGGAGACTATGCAGAAATAGAGACTGTTATCATTGTTCAGAGTGCAAAATGGTAGCCTCTCTGGAGGGCACTTGGGAATTAACTAATAAGGTTACCTTTGTTTTCACCTGTTCACTTAGCAAGTCTACCTTTAAGAATCTTTAGAAACTTGGGCCGGCCGAGTGGTGCACTGGTTGAGAGCTGGTTTTTGGGATGCCAGCAGCCCCGGTTCGGATCCCACATATGAGGGCCAGTGACACTGCCCTCTACAGCTAAGATGGTGAACAACAGCTCCACCTGGAGCTGGGCTGCTGTGAGTCCCCGGGGACGGAATAGCTGCAGCCCCTGCTGCAGTGGGCTGCCATGGGCTACAGTGAGTGGCCGGCAGCCAGCGTGAGCTGCCAATAACCGCAGTGAGCGACATCCAGAGGCCAGCGACCGATCTGCCTCACCAGAGAAGAGCACAATGATGATACCAACATGGGCCAGTGAAGCAACATCCTCCACCACTAGACTGAAGAACAAAAGGACAGCAATTTGTCTGTTCCCCTTCCCTGGTTCCCCAACGCTGTTCCCCTCCCCCAATTCCCCAATAAAATCTTTAAAAAAAAAAAGAATCTCTAGAAACTCAAAACAATGTGTGCATAATATTCATTGCAATATTATTTGTAATAGCAAAAGATTATAAACAATCCAAATATCCATCAATAGGGGATTTGTTATGTAAAATAAAACAGAAAACAGGGCATCAGTTAAAAAAAAAAAAAAAAGGAAAAGAGTAACTCTCTATAAACAAGACTCAGAACCAAAGATGGATACACAAACAATACGTATAGAATCCTATGTTATGTAAGAAAGGAGGAGAGAGACAATGTTTGTTTATTTTTTGCCAAAAACCAAAGCCTTGGAAGGATAAGTCAAAAACGGTTTCCTAGAAGGGTCAGGACAAAGGGCTGGGAGCTAGAGGTGCAGGTGATACTTCTCTAAATACACTGAGCAATGCAAACATCTTACAAATTAAAAAAATAATAACGTTAACATAAAACGAAAAAGGAAAGGAAAAGCAAACCCTACCCGTGGAAATAAATAAATTGCAGCTGAACAGCAGCAGATGGAGGGGCCTCCGGCGCCTTCTCGTTCGTTGACCCCCCATTTGTGAGCTTTCTCAGTAAAGCCTGCCCTTCATACCCAAACTGGGGGACGGTATGCAGTTTCCACAGCTTGCCCTGCTGATGTCTGTCTCCTGTCTGCCTGTCTTTCCCGCTGCCAAGTCTGCTGCACAGGGCACGGACCTTGATTTGTTCTGTTTGCCGATGCGTCCAAACAGCCTACAGCAAATAGCATGTGACATAGTGTAGTTGCTGAATGAAGGAAACTCCTTGTGGAGCAAGGAAGCCACATGTTGTATGTACTTCTCTTTATGCCCCAAAGCTAGTACAGAGTTAGCATGGGAATTACTTCACATGTATTTTTTACCTAGCTCAGATTTCTTTCTTTTTTTTTTTTTTTTTTTTTAGCAGAACTCCAGCTACATTTCTGTCCTGTCATTTATTCATGTCTGGTCCATAGCCCTGGCCTCTGCTGCTGTGACTATCTGAAGCGGGCAGTCCCTGGCCCCAGGACGCTGCCCACACGTGCTGTGTTGAATGTGGCCCAAGCTTTACTCTTTTTCTCGGGAAGGGTGCTTCCGGCCCGGCTGCTGTGTCAATGTTTCGGAGGGATCTCTCTCCGTTTCTTTCTAGTCAGCCTATGTGACAAGCGGTGGCATTTTGGATTCATGGAGGAATAAATCTCTCTTTAAAGATGGCAATACACAGGTGAAGACATTTCTTTCCGTCAGTCGGGTTTAATAATAACCTGGGTGGGCCTGACTCTAAGAATAGCATCGCCTTTCCCACTCCTCTCGCCGTTTCATTCTCTCCATAACATCTTCTCAAGGCTTCCATGTGGAAACTTCTCCTTTAAAAGTTTTGCCCCAGGAGTGAGACATGTGGATTTGAACGCTCAGACCAGGTACGAACTCACGTTCCTGGGACTCAGTTTCCACAATCTCAGCAACATCTCTCTCCAAGTTGTTGGAAATACTGGCTAACGTGTGTCACCCCCTTAGTACAGCCCCAGTTCCTCACTGAAGGGTGCTAGTAATACGAATAGGATTACTATTCCTGCTAAAAACTATAGGAAAAAAAGATGGGAAGAAATATATCAGAATAAGGACACTCGAGTCATTGCCGTGGGACGGTGAGATTGCTGTGCTTTTTATCTTGGTGATTTAAACTGTTCTGGACTTTTCCTGTCTTGTTAAAATGACTATGCAGTAATTTTATCATCAGAAACTATTAAGAAAAATAATAATTTGTAGGACCCTTAAAAGTTCAAAAGATATCAATTTTCTGTGATTCTGTCCTGTTTCTCAATAACTCACAACAAAAATGAAATAGAAGAAATTGTGTCTATTCATTGCATTAACAACCAGGAGAATTAATATGAAAACACACACCCAGGCCCTGGGGGGGGCGGGAATCAGTCTGCAAACAAATCAGAATAAAAAAGGAACACGGAGGATTTGATCTTAGCACAAATGTTGAAGTCAGAGCCTTCAGCACCTGGTGAGCAGGTGGCAAGTCTCTCAGAGCGCCAAGGAGAGTCTGGAGGAGGGCGCGTGGCTTGACGGAGTGGCCTCCACGTGGCCCAGAGAGCAGAGCGGGGCACACAGCTCCCCTCTCTCTGCTGAGAAGGCATCCCCTCCAACACCCTTCTGGAAGGTCAAGCGTGCAGCAGCCAGCAAGAAGCACCCACGCCGCAGCCACCGAGGGGTATGGTGCAGCCAAACCGTACATGCAGCCCGCAGTGGATGGACACGTTTGCATTCCCTGGGCGTCAGTGGAGTTTCCAGAGACTGGAACCCCAAAGGGAAACAAGGGGGGAAGTGGTGACTGCAGCTCCTGGGACCTGCCAGCCACTCCCACCTCCTGTCACCTGCAGGAACACTGGGGACAAAGGAGGCATTTGTGGCTACTCTGTCCTCATGCATGAGGCTGCTAACCACGCTGTATTTCACAACCGGGGAAAGAGGAAGTGGGGGCTTACAGGAGGATATGGGGCTGGCAGCGGTATCCTCCACACTTCAAGTATGTTTGCCAAAACAGGTTCCCCTATAAGCGAAGACGCTGAGGTGCATTTCCGGTGCGGCTTCTTCTAGAGTGTTGACCAACTCTGTAACCCAGGACATCTGCAGCCTGTCGCAGAGCCCTGAAGCCTGAAAATCAGAGCACACCATTCGTGGCACAGAGCAAGGGTCAATTACTGACCAAAAGTGGTATTTATTGTGGGGAGAATTTATAACTGCTAATAGAGGCAGGCCATCTTTATGACTCCGGCGGCACTCTCACGTGGCACCGATATGACTGGGTGCACTCTAGTTAATCTTCTGGAAAACCCATCCAACTTTTTAGTTTTGCTTTGCTTCACTTTCGTCCATTTCCACTGTGCACAGTTCTGTGGTTGCTCCCTCCTTGCTCTCATTGAACTCTTTTAAAAGAAGGACCTGAGGCACGTTCCGAAGGACCTGAGGCACGTTCCCAGGAAGCAAGTTAGCGCCTCTTCTGCTTGGGGCATCCCCGGATTTCCAGGTGGAAACTTCCAGGTGTCAGTACGAGCACGTGCCCATTGGGGTAGGTCGGGAGGCTCGTGCCCAGAGAAGGAAAACAACCAGTTGGATCAGTGGGCGAGAGAAGAGAGCGTAAATAGGGCCGAGACAAAGAGTGGGTCAGCTGCAAGTGGGTCAGGAGGTGAGAGGGGAGAAGCCGGCCCTGGAATGCTCTGCGGGGAGGCCTGGAGGCCTGCCACCGAGGGACCAGCCCCACGGGCCCGAGGAGCAGGATGACGCAGCACTTCCTGTTAGTGTCACTAAGGCCAGGCCAGAGGCCCTGGCAAGGCTGCCTGCTGTTGACGGGACGGTTCCCCCTCTGGTGCCTGGCTCCCTCTAGGTCTGCGTAGGAAAAGGCGGTTCCGGAGAAGCTGTGTAATTCACCCCGGTATTTAATGCTCTTTTATTACTTTTTTAACCTTGGGCCAACAGCCTGAACTGGTCAGGCTCTGGGCTGACGCCAGCTGCTTTATCTGGCCATACTGTCACTTACTAAGAAGGAAGCATTATTGGCGATCACTTGGTGCCAACAGTGTGTGGAGAACTGTACACGGACTCCCTTTTCATTCTCAGAAGCAGGACACAAGGTAGGTGTTATCTCCATCTGCAGATGAGAAAACTGAGACTTAGAGATGGCAATGAAATTGCTCGAGGACCACGAATCTAACTGGGCCTTTTCACGCACACAACCATGCTCTTCCCTGTACCCTCTACTGCCCAACAGAGACTATCAATCGGAAGGTAATCACATGTAGGAGAAAATTAAACGCAAACAGTGGGCCAAGAATGTGATGAGAAGGGAAGGGTGGAGGGAGGGGAGCCTGTGCTGTTGGTAGAAAATCAAGGTGGTAAAACCATTAGCCCTAAATGACCAGGAAGATCCTAGCTAGAGGCTTGTTTACCTTATTAAAATGGGTGTGTTTTGTTATCTCCATTCACCATGTATGCAGTTCCATGGATTGCCTAGACCTGTATTCTTCCAGCCCCCAGGGGACAACTGTGTCTTCAGTGTGACTAGAGAGGGATCCATCATCCTATTACCACATCTCCTCCCCTCTCTGAAAAAGTTATTGTTCAGGTAACTGGGTAGGGCAGCGAAGCTGGGCCATTGTCTTCAGGTTATGTTGAAATGCGCACATTGTCCTGGAAGTCAGGCTCCACGAAGGCAGGGATTCTGTCTTGTCTGCCTCCATATTAGCTGTGGGAACGTCCAGGAGACATTATGTATTGAATTAAGAATGTGTAAATAGCTGGCCGAGTGGTGCGATGGCTAAGCGCTGGCTTGGGAAGCTAGCGGCCCCAGTTCGGATCCCACATATGAGGGCCAGTGACACTGCCCTAAAAAAAAAAAAAAAAAAAAGAATGTGCAAATAAATGGATTAAAGAGGTGAACAGGAGGTAGAGTGTCATTTGAAGCCTTTGTTGATACTCCTGTCTGATTCATTGACTTTGCAAAGTACAGAATGGGGAGGGATGGGTCACAGTAATATTTGGGGGGCGGGGATGGGGCTGGGTAGAATGGGGCATAGGAAAGTTTGGAGCTTGGGGCTCTATAGTGGAGGCCCTGGAGAAGTGCTGCTGGGCAGTGTGAATTTCCCCAGCTAGCTTCCTCTCCACTTCAAGACCAAAGTCTCCATCCTGTCTTCTTATCCTTCCTTCAACTTCAGGACAGACGTCCTTCTGTAACAAGGATAAAATCTCTAGCTTGGGGCCTGCTCCAGCAATGGTCTTTCTCTCATCTTCAGGCAAACACAAGTATTCCTCCTTCAGGAAAAACAAAACAAACGAAAGCAAAACCTGATTTGACTCTGAGTTTCTTTCTAGTCATCGCTCTATTTCTCTTCTTCCACCTACCGTTAAGTGTTTATAAATGGTCTGCACTTAATCTTCATTTGTCCACTACCCAATAGTTGTCAGCCCTTTGAAATGTGGTTGCTGCTTCTACTGCTTTACTAAAACATTCTCTCTTTCTATCTCTCTCTCTCTCTCTTTCTCTCTCTCTCTCTCTCTCCCTCTCTCTCACTGGTTTCCTTTCCTATTCTCCTTTTCATGAATAAAACTCTGTAGAGTTTAAGCGGGTCATATGGGTACCCAAGTAGAGACTACATTTCCCAATCTCCCTTGCGGCTGGCTGTAGCCATTTGGCCAGGAGCTGGGGTAACTTCCTGCTTCCCTAAAACTACCTGCTCGTTCTGTCCTTCCTCTTTTGTTCTTGTTGTTGATGAGAAGCAGCCTTGGAAATGGAAGCTGGCAGGGCTGACATGCTGAGGACAGCAGGGCTGATCACCTCTGGATCTTTACATGAGAGAGAAATACATGTTTACTGTATTTTAATCATTCTATTTTAGGGTATCATTGTTACATCAGCTTACCATGTACCCGAATAATCTCCTTCATTTCTTATGTAAAGAGTAATATGCGTTCAGTGTAGAAAACCCATAACTTAATGATAAGTAGAAAGCCGACACAACTCCAGTTGGTCCTTCTGTTTTTCGCTGTTTTTCACTGTTATTCTCCATTGCCTGTGCTTCAGTGCCTTCTTTCTCCCACCTACCATCTTGGACAGCACCCAGAACTAAGTTCTCTCCCCTTTTGCCTCTCTATACCTTGTCACAGAGAATGACTCAGACAGTGACGGACTTAGTGATCACATTGTTCATTCATTCAAAGACATCTAGGGAAGACCTACATTCTGCTCGATGCTGGGGGTACAAAAAGTAATCTGACATGACGGCTGCCGCCATGGGGATCACAGGCTGAAGAGGCGAGGGAACGGCAGATACACACGAGTCCTTTGGGCAGGGCTTGCTGAGTGCCGTGATGGAGCCCCGCATGTGGGGCTGCAGAGAGGAGGGCACTGCGCCAGCTTATTGGCGCTGGGGGTGGGGGGTGATGAAGGCCTCCAGGAGAAGGTGAGGCTGGTGAAGGAGGGAGAAAGGAGGAGGGACGTGGAGATTCCAAGCTAAGAGGAGAGCCCAGAACCAAAAGCCTAGAAGTGAAATCTTTCCAGGTGTTTGTAAGGACCTACAGGCCATGTGGTGTTGCTACCACGAAAAGTGGGGAGCTGAGGATGGAGGGGTACAAAAGGGCAAAGTCAGGAAGACTTTGCCTGTCATGCTAAGGAGGCCGGGGGCTTCCTCCTGATGAGGCTTTAATGACATGGACTCAACAAAAGTGTGAATATTCAGGGTGGTTGGGTGAAGGATAGATTTCTGGAGGGTGGGGGGGGGAGAACAAAAGTGGACACAGGGAACCAGCTAGGAGGCTCTTTGCAATGTAGTAGGAAAGAGGTGGTAATGGCTCTATCCAAGGTATTGGCGTTAAGGATAGAAAGTGAAGAAAGAAAGAAATTTGACAAATATTAGGAAAGTAAACAGGCTTGGCTTAGTGACTGAAGAGGAAATAAAAGGAAGGATTAAAGATGACTTCTTGGGTTTCCAGCTTGGGTGGCTGGGCAAATGGGGGTGACAGTGTTGGTGGCTTTAGCTGTCACTCACCTATGAGGTAGTTTATTGTGAAGATTAAGGAAGCTTAGCTGTCGGTCCTCTTCCTCCCATGGGCCCATTCAAAGGCTCTGGGATGGGCCCTAGCAATTTTGTATTCTTAAATCTGTATCCTTTTTCTTAAAGAGGGCCCATCCCCTCTTTAAGCTGGTATTAGTTTCAGACACACAAAACCTGAATCCAGCCCCGCCCATGCCCTTTCAATTCAGTTCTTCTCACTACTAGATTAATCTTCCTAAAAAGTAACACTGCCATGTCAATCCTCCCCTCTAAAGCTATTGCCATCATGTCAACGGCCTTTTACCAACTTGACAATTTTACCTTGGGATTGCTTTTGCCTCCTCTCTAAAATCATCTCCCAACAAATGTTTACTTTTAGAGAGAGAACTTGCACCTGTTTATCAAAGAGCAAGAAAGTCACTTACAAATGTTTACAGTCTTTGGTCCTCTAAGACCTATCTACTCACTAGAAGGAGCAATTAATTTGTTCAACATTCTTTTTTACTACCAATCTTCATGCTTGGTTTTCATACCAAGGATGTCTTTTCTACTTTCAACACCAGTCTTGTCTCCAACGTGGCCATTCAGTGGGGCTTGGTGTTTGGGATGCCTCGTACCTACAGAAGCCTCTGGCATAAGCACATATCGTCCTTCTTTATCGTGGCCATGGTGTGCATCCAACACATGATTACGCTTTAAACTTCTGTTTTTGATAATGCTGAGTCAAAGGCAATCCGCACTCAAAATGCTCTTTCTGGGCTATAAGCCTGGGAACATTAGTTATTTGATAGTTCCTATATCTGGGATTAAGCAGGCTGTCGCCTGCAGGTAGATGCAGAGCTGTCCTGGACCATTCACTCCTCTGAAAGAAGGGTGGTCTCCATTGTTGCTTTCTGCATCGCCGCCTGCTGAAATACTTCTGAGGATGTTTCTGCTATCTGAGCAGCTCGTACTCCATGTACAAAAAATCTAATTTCACTTCCTAAGCTTTTCCTCCCTAATGTCCTTCTGCTTCAATAGATTCTCACTCGGACACACTAAACCAGGACTCATAACATCAATCTATGATTTTAGCAATCTCAATAAACAAGGCGGTCTCTCCGTGTTTTTTTTTTTCTATAGGGATAAGGCAGTTCTTGCATCTTTCTATAAAAGAGCATCCTGTATGGCCTCGTGTGATAGAAATTGCACCTTGGTTAAATTTTCCACCAACAGTTCTCCAGTTTTTCTTTTGTTGTTGTTGTTGTTTTAAGATGATAATTTATGGGAAAAAGTTATATGCATAAAATAAAGATAGAATATTGCCTACCATTAGAAGATGGTTCTGAGGCATAGGGCACATGCTGATGTTTCAGACCAGATCTTTCTCATCCCCCTTGTCCTCAGCTTCTTTGCACTTCTTCAGTCTCCCCATCTGTCTCTTGTATGTGCGCGGTACAAATCAGAGGTGGGGTGAACTTGACAGCACCTGCAGAGCCTCAAGGACTTTCCTGGGATAAAGAGATTTGGGTCTTCCCACCACAAATCTACAGAAGGAGTTATGCACCAAGGAAAGCGAAAAATGACCAGCCTAAACATAGGGTAGAACAGACGCAATCTGGGGCGGGTGGAGAGGACGTTGGGGCCCAGCTCCTCTTTGGGAAAATACCACTTTCTATACCGTCATTCTCTCCTGCTAGCCCAGGCCCTCTGGCCTGTGTGGTGCTTTGGGGATTCAGGGATGGGCGTGTGAGTGTCTGGGGTCAAGCAGACAGGGAAGCCTGGCGGCAGCCCGGGGAGCACAGTTAGGAGACCATGAGAAGGGACCTGCTGAGAGCCGAGCGGCCGCCGGGCGCCACGCTGCTCACTGGGGAAGGCAGCGGCCTGCATAGGTGTGCGGAGCGGCCAGCAGCCCTTGAGGACTCTGAGAAGTACGTGGGGGAAGACCTTGGTCAAAGATGAACTCCCCTTTGGTTGCTCTCATCCTTGTTGCCCAGCGAAGGCTGGGGCCGTCTTTAACAGAATAAACACTGATGAGTCCACAGCCAGGAACTGGGCCAACTGCCTACGGCCTTCCACACACACTCACTCCTAACCGCCTTCCAGGTCACTTTCATTGCGGCTGTCCCAGTGGGAGGGGACAACTGAAAGGCACCCTGCACAAAGGGAGCAAGAAGGACAGCAAAGACTCACGTCAGTCACCTGTTTGCAGCTTGGTGTCCCCAGAAGTGGCGCTGGGCGCTCACGCAGCCGGGTGTCCGAAACAGAGGACTGTCGCGGCTGCCCTTGCATGCGGGTCAGCTCGGGCTCCTCGGCTAACTGCGACAGCTGTCCCCTCCCCACCCCCAGAGGCCACTGGGGGTGAGAGGGCCGTGGCTCGGAGCTTCAGCTCAGTGTTTTCCACAAGGAATCCTTGAGATGGATGGAACTTGTGAGGCTCATTTATTATTTCCTCCCTCTCTCCCTCTTCACTCATCCCCCTGCTCCCCGCCCTCTCAGCCCCTCTCTGCTGCCCTTTCTTTCCTTCGTGCATCCCTGGTTCTGCTCATTATTTTTCAAGCAGTGTTGCTCCTGCTGTCAGTGTCCCGTGTTCCCTGGTGTGGCCATAATTCTGCCTCCATCATTAATGTCTCAGGGAGCAGAGCAGGCTTAAGGCTAAGCCCAAAGTTTACTGCTTAGAACTTCTTGCCTGGAGATGATTATATGAAGACATAAAACACTGTTTTAATTATATGTCCTATTATGTGTTTTGAGTTAAGAATCTCAGTATATAAATGTGTGACACCAAAATTCAAATTGATGCTGCAGCATAACAGGCCCTGCTTTTCCTTCTCGTTCATGAGCCGTGCCCCAATACCGCCGATGGAGTGCACTTTCTGATCATGGAGAATAAGGGCACGCATCCATTTGGAATGTGTGAGGTGAGATTGCCTGGCAGCCGCATTACAGATGAGGTGTAGTCATTTATTTTTACACCCCCAGCTGTGACTCGTCCTCCCACCACCCAGTCCTCACATCTGCATGGCCCTCCTCCCCAACTTGTCATCCTGAGCAGGTGCCATCCAGGGCAGCAGGAAACTCCCTGGCCCTGACCTCCTAATGTGTGTTTTAAACCATCTGTGTGTCAGACAAAGGTCAGAAGGGCTACTAACTCCCTCTGTCCAAATGGGTGGGAGCAGAGAAGTCACAGTTATGAAAGTAGTCTCAGAACCAAAGAGAGGAATGGGGCTTCCGTGTAGCCTGTCTGTTCCTTAAGATCTGTTTGAATCTCCTTCACAAAACAATTCCCATTGCCAGAGTCTCAGGTTCTTGTAAAGCACGCACTTCCACGTTCTTCTGTCCTTGACACAGACATACTGGGTCGTAAATATTTATCCATGTTGGTGTCCTCCACATCCTAAGTGCTCACTAAATAGTTCCTAAACGAGCGATTCTTGCTGCCTAGAATCGCGTCATGTCCGAGGTGCAAGCACCATTTAATAGTAGAAGGCATTAGTCATCAGGCCAGCCATGTAGCCGTGTCCTCTTATTGCCTACCTGTAATTACATGATAAATACGTGGGCAGGCAGCCCATAGCATTCGTTACATGCTGTTTTTCATAGCTATTTGTTTGGATGATCTAAAATTAGTTATTGTGTCCTACTATGTACCAGGCACTGTGACTGTGGCTGGCATTTTATATACATTCTTGGTAATTCTCGTGATAGTACTGCAAGGAATTATCTTCATTTTTTATTCATTCACTGGTCTATTCAGCACCTGCCAAGCTCTGTATTGAGATGCTAAGGACACAATAGTGAATGAAACAGACAAGAGATTGACCTTCATGGTGCATAGAAGCTGAGGCTTAGAGAAGTATTAGGTTGATGCAAACTTAATTGCAGCTTAACAAGTTACAAATAATTGCAAAAACTGCAGTTACATTTGCACTTACCTAATAACTTGTAGTTAAGGGACACACTAAGTGACAAGCTGGGATTTGAATCCACTCCCAAAAGTCATGCTGCCTCCGAAAACAGTGATAGTTAGAAAGAAACTGCCACGTGCCGGTCCTTCACAATTTGGCTCTTTGCTGAAGGCTAAGTCCTTTGCTCATGACCTTACAGCCAGTGGGTGGCAGGGCCACCATCTGGGCGCAGGTGGGCCAGCTTCAGAGCCCAGGCTACTTGCACTTACCACGGCGCTGCCCCCACAGAGCCGAGGAGACCAGGGCAGTAGGAGAGAAAAGCAAAATACGATCCCAGTGCACAGCAGAACAGAACAATGCCACCAGTGGACACAAGTGCTCTGGGCTTGAGGAAGGATCGTTTCAGCCCAAAGGCCCGTGAAAACAGAGGGCGAGGCCAAGCGCTCTATTTGATGGGTCTACAGGGTATTATCTTCCAAGTGCGAAATGAGCCGTTATGCTGAGTGCAAACAGTAAGTCGCAGTTCGAATTATTTTACTTCCTTGGTGGTTTTTTTTGGTTTTTTTTTTTTTTTGCTTAACAAATGTATTCCTTGAATTTGAGTGGCTGACTGAGTATAGCACTGTAAGAAACATTTCAAGTTTCAGAGATGTTAAATTGTTTAAAAATATGGCTTTTAGAATCAATTAAATACAGTTTATTTTTTTTTTTTTTTTTTTTTTTTTTTTTTTTTTTTTTTTTTTGAGAGCAGTGTCACTGGCCCTCATATGTGGGACCCGAACCGGGGCCGCTGGCTTCCCAAGACCAGCGCCTAACCACCGCGCCACTCAGCCGGCCCAGTTTATTTTGTTTTTTAATAAGAGTATATCTTGGTCTCTGTTCAATGTACTTTAAGTACAGGAAGTACTGAAGAGCCATGGTGTGCTTTTACTTTCTTTGGGATGCCAGGGGGCTGCTGTGTATCACACCAAGGCGCCCAGCTGAGCGGGTGAGGGGAGGCTGAAGTCTGGCCTGCATGTCCCATGCCAAGCACTGCTCCCCAAGGCGGGACTGCCCCCCTCCCACGAGGATTCTGTGGGCTGACAGTGACCCTGCACCCCCCAGCAAGAGCAGTCAGGGCGGCCGTGTGCTGTGTCTGACGGCATTTTTATACGTCTACTGCAGACCTTAAACTCGGGGGCAGGGAGGAGGTGATTAAATTTTAAATTAAACTTAAGATTAATTCAGTAATTAACTACTAACATCATTGTAAGATCTATTAATGAAAAATGTTACTGATTCCATGCTGTTACATTGTAATGGACACATTGTAATATGGGATAAAAATTAAATAACTTCAACTGTCAAATAGACATTTTCGCATATAAGTTCAGGGATTTCACAGACCATCTGCATCCCATTTTTGGACCTCAGATTAGCGCACTCATGATACTGTACAAAGTGATTCAAAAAGAATTGACAAATGTAACATGCATTTATAACATTTGTTTATAACAATATAAACCTGGGGTCAAAACCTAAGACACTTAAAAGGTCTCCCAGTTTAGCACACGCATGAGTAGCCCATTTGGGAAGGGTTCAGTTCTTTGTGAATCAGCCTGTGTCATTTAACAGCTTCTTCTGAGAGGGTTTAAATGCCAACCCGGCAGTTCTCACTTTGGGCGAATACGTATCACTTTGCAAGGTGCCTATTATGTTAGCTTAATGATGAACAGGGTAACACTTTATGGGATGACAATCGTTTTACTTTAAATTTCAACAAGTGCTGGTGGCATTACCTCCCCCACGACAACACTCCCTCAAGATCAGACCCACCTTATAATCCCCGTCAGATCCAGAGCACCCCTGAAAGATTCAGAGCTGTCATGGTACCCATAATATTCTGAGCAACTCCAGGGCACACGCTCATAGAACGTGAAGTTCCCCAGAACAGGGAGTTGTTACTAAAATAGAGAGCGGTTCTGTCATTAGACCAGCCAGTGGGCGAATGCAAAACACTCACCTGACAATGTGTTCATTGTCACTAGCTGGGGGCTGTCTTTCAACCTCACAGACTATGCCATGAAACTGGCATGTTGAGTGTTTATTTTTCTGGCCAATTATCATCCTTAAGAAATATTTCTTTGGAGGGTTTGCTGAGAGGAGACTGGCTTGGGGTTTTTACAATGAGCAGGTGAAATCTGCAGGTAGAGGGGGTGGGGTGCCCTGGTCCACAGGTTGACAATGCCACATGATCTGACTGCAGCCCCATCCGTGAGCACCACCAGCCAGTGGAAACTAAGGTGGACCTTAGCAGCAGTACACTGACCTGGTCAGTTTAGAGAGCAGCTCTTCATAAAGCTGTAAATGAATCACGATCTTGAATACTCATACTTGAATGTGTCGTTACTTTTGAAATGTCTTAATCCTCTTACTCTCTATCAGTGTTGTGTTTTTTCTTTTTGAATGTATTAAGTGGTGGCTAATGAAAGTAGAACATATTTCCTTAAGTTATTTTCTTTGTAAAAAAAAAAAAAGGGAATATTTATTCAAAGACATATGTTTTAATCAGGAATGACAGCTGAACGCAAACCATGCAGCATGAGATCACCAGGGCGCTCAGCATGCAGAGCTCTGCAGGGACAAAAGTGCCTGCAGGGCGTGTGTGTCACGAGCAGCGATGCCGTGCCTGGCAGCTTTCCTTGCCTTACATGCAGATGATTCATAAATATTTGTTGACGTTATTCATAACCGGTATTTGCCAAGTGACTCAGCGGTGTCAATCCTGGAGTTGGGTGGCTGGGATGCAAAGATAAAGAAGGCAGAGCACCTGTGTGCTGCGCCCTAGGTGATCTCAGTGCCTCATGAAAGAGCCAAAGGGCACTGTGGGAAAACAGAGCAGGGAGGGGTCAGCTGTGACTACAGGGTGGCCGTGATGTCTGAACATGTCGGTATGGTCACTCATCCTGTATTGTAATGTGATGCCGAAAACCATGTATTATGCCTTTGCCTATGTTTCTAGACTTGGGGGCCACCTATAAATGGATCAGGAAAGATTTTTCGAAAAGATACATGGTTTGGGTATTGACGATCCAAAGAAGTGCACCAGGGTGGGGGGAAGGGCCTGGAAAGGCACCCCCAGTTGGGCGGAGATGTCTGAGGACTGCGAGTGAGCTTGCTTAGGCTGCTGAGATGTGCAGAAGATGCAGTGGAATCCTGGGTAGGAGCCAGATTTAAGAGGCTCTGTAAACCATGCTACCGAGTATGGATTTTATACTACAGACAACCAAGAGCCCATGGAGAGTTATTAGCCACGCAGCAGTGTAGTCATTCAGCCAGAAAGTGTTTATGGAATGTCTACTGCTTTGCAGGCCCGTGCTAGGCGCCAAGCTATTATACAAACATGAATTAGACACAAGGATCTCAAAGCCTAGCAAAGAAGCTATAAACAAAAGTTGGTACAATGGAAGTCGTAGGTTTTCTGTGATGATAATACCAACAGCTTACATTCATTGAGTACCATACGCCAGTTATGCGCTATGTGCTAACATGCGTTGTCTGACTTGATTCTCCCAATGATGCTAAGAAGCACTATTGGTTAGTGCCATTTTGTGGATGAGGAAACTGAAGTACAGAGGCCCCGTCACTTACCTTTGTTGTGTTGGAGCCAGGATTCAAATCCTAATGGTCAGACTCCAGAAAACACACTTTTTAGCACTCAGGGCAATGCTGCTTCCCCATGACAGACGTCGCTCCAGGGCACTAGCGGCAAAGCTGGCAAGGACAATCCATTCTGCAGGGACAGAGCAGAGGTTTGGAAAGTCCTCATGGAGACAGCGGTGGGATTTGCCTTATGGAAGATCATGCCGACAGCTGGGAGTCGGGCAAGACTAGAAGGGGAAAGGTGAGGTAGGAGGCTGAGTAATGGTAGTATCTGCAGGAATGAGGGCAGACGACAGAGTCTTCTTTCGCATTTTAGATGTGACATGGTTTAGCATGCTGGCTAAGGCTTGGTTTCTGACTCAGATGTCAAGATGGACAGTAGAGCCATTAACCATGATGCATAATGCAGAAGCAGGTAGCAGTCAGGGAAGGGTGAGAAGGTCCATTGAATTTGTTGGATCTAAGGTGCCCATGGGACAGTGTATGTCAGCAAGTCAGTGACTGGATATAGGGTTCTGGAGTTTAGGGGAAACATCAAAGCTAGAGATGGTGTTGAGTGTCATCTTTGAAGATTTAAAAACTAATACATTAGTAAATTGATTGTATCTAAGTATCAAAATAACTATTGATTCCATAAAAAAAAAAAAGACTGGGTCAAATATGACATGGAAAATACCACAAAAAAAAAAACAAATAGTAAGGATGGCAAAATGTATGACCTCATTTTAAAAACAACATGTAGGCAGGTATTCTAGTTTACAGGGCTGAGAAAAAGGTGTTGTGTACTGTATACAGCTTTGGGGGGCGGGGGGATACTGAGGATGGGGACCCAGTGGATTAGACAGAAGAGATAGAACTTGGGAGAACAGGGTAGGAAAAGAACATTTCTGAATACTGCTTTAAGCATGTGAATAGCAAAAAAGTTGTTGGTTCGCTTCCTATTTTGAGAGATCCTTGATCAGCCTGGGACTTCTTAAAATGCACCCTAAGAAACAGAACTAGAAGACAAAGGCAAATTTGTTTCAGTGGACACATACATGAAAATAATGGGAGACTAGACGATACTTCCTTCAGAAAAAAAGACTTGGCTATGGAAATCAAGCCAACAAATAAATAAGTTTTGAAGAACAACAGTCATGACCTATGTGTTTAGAATCCAATGAACCCTTTTATCGTGTGGGTAGATACATTTGACTCTCTGCGCCTGGGAATATAGAGGCGACACCATTGCTCCCCATTGGCAGTCCTCATTTAGAAGAACTACCCCCCATGAATCATGGGCCTGAGCATGACGGAAGGCAGCCACCGGGCATACCATTGACAGAAAAATTGATTCTTATCATTGAAAGATGTTTCAGTTACACAAATTCTGATGCCAACTAATGACAAACGACCCTATGAAGACCATGAATGCCAACGATGGAGAAAGAAAAGGGGACCCATCCCCCGCAAAAAATAAGCCCACAAAAACTCATACACAATCATAGTGGGAGTAGAAGGAAGGAAATTCTCCAAATAGAGTTCTCACACAGTGTCCTTGGCCAGAATTCCACGGAGGCGGCATGAGGTGGGCAGTGGACTGTGCTGGTACCGTCACCGCACAAAACAGCAGATGACAGCATTGGGGATTCAGAGACATTTTCTTTCCTGGAACATATGGGACTTTTAAGGGTTGTAGGGGAATCGTTGGGGGATTATTTTTGCTCAACTCACTTTTGAACACATATGAGAATGTTAGACATTGCCAAATGCTACCATCGTTTTAAAGGGATTGTTAAATATAACAGCATCTGTTGGGATGCTTTCAGCCCCAAGTCACAGAAGTCTCCCATTAAAACTGACTTCAGTATTCAGGGCCTTTATTATTTCACTTAATATTAGAGGTGGGAGGTGACGCCGGCTGGTTAGTTATGTGACTCAAAAACCCCATCCAGGTTCTTCAGTCCTTCCTTTCTGCCATTCCCAGTGTGCTAGCTTTGTTGGCCCTCTTGGTCACATCGGGAGCAAAGCAAAGGACCATCTCTTCATTGTGGTTCTCTTGGGAAGCAGAAATCTTTCTGTAAAACCACTCAACAGCTATACCTCATTGGCTAGAATTGTGTGGCCTGCCCAGGACTAAACCAACCATCTGGAAGAGGACGCAATTGCAGGACCAGCCGTGATCCCACCCCCACCCCCACTCCCTCGTAGCTGAGTCTGGGCCCAGCTTTCCCTGAAGCATGTGGTCACTCAAAGGAGACTGAATCTGGACAAAAGTGGGGTTCTGTTAATGAGGAAGCAGGAGAGTCAGCGGTGTTTGTTATAAATTAATTACAAACACCTTTTTCCAAAGGATTGAAAAAATATTTACTAAGTGTATCTTATTAATCTATTTTTCAGTCTTTCAGCAATGCATTCAATGGCCAATTTTCTCCCTTATTTTTACTGAGATGATTATGATTTTAGAACTATTTAATATAAATATTTCAATGTGATAAACCTAGTATGGTCAGTTCAGTTTGGCTTAGGTTTTTAAAGTGTCTTTTCAGAATGTTTTTGGCTGGTATTGTTGGCAATAAATATCAGTGATGATGAATGAAGTTTGGCAGTTCACTCATTTTCCATAATTGAGAAAAATGCTAACATGCCTCCAAAGTGCTGGGGAATCTGTTCCTACTTCCTACTGCCTTTCATGTAAAAGATGGGCTCCGCAAGTCCCACTTGCAGCTGCCTGGACAGTTTCCTGGGTCTCCAACAGATACCAGACTCAAGGAAACGGGGGAAAGCCAACAAGAAATGATCAGCTATTTCTTACTCTGGCTTGTAAGAAATACAAACTGACGAGACCAAACTTCAGCACAACGAAAGGGTTTATTTTGACAGTTGAGGGGGGTCTCTTGGAGCCGAAGGCAGGATTTCAGTGGGGTCTTGGGAAGGTCTGCTGCCTCGAAGGCAAAGCCCTCAGGAACGGGGCGGATCCGGCTCTGGCTTCTGCAGACCTGTCCCATTCTCCTCTCTCTGCAAACGGCCTTCTTGTAGTCTCATGTCTGTGGTGGGTACAGAGATGATAGCCACTTCTTATTCTTTCACATGACACCTCCTCTACTCAAAGGACTCGTTCAGGGCCGGCCGAGTGGCTCAGTGGGTTAAGAGCTCGCTCAAGAGTGCAAGCTGAGCTCTGAGCAACAGCGGTTCGAGGCCAGCCCGAGCTGAGTTGCCGTTGAGCTCCCAGCAGGTGGCAGGATGGCTCAGCTTAAAAAAAAAAAAAAAAAGGACTCGTTCAGACGCTGACTGCCTCTCCAGTCTAATTCTGGATTCCCGGGAGAGAGAGTCTGATTTACAAACGAGTGAACTCTGGCTTAGATTGAGTGTCTCGCACAAGGCCACCCAGCTAGGAAGTGGGAGAGAAGGCATTTTGAGTCGAGGTCTATGTGGATCTAAAACCTGGTGACCTTCCAACAAAATGTGTGGCCACCAGTGAGGTTTTTAGGAGGAATGCTGGAGGCCCTGTTGATGTAGTCCAGTCTCATCCTTGTAGGGAGGCCTGACGTGGGGGTCGGTTCGGTTCCCCCTCTCACCCACTCCATCAACTTTCAGCCAAAAGAGCTTCCCTTACTGACTGATGTCTAAAATTCCATCATTTCTTTCTTTGGCTTAATGCAAGGAGTATCACGTCCTCATAGAGCACCTTACAGGTTACAAAGACCTTCACGTAATTATCTCATTTTATTTTGACCACACAGTCCAGTGACATAGTAGGGCAGGGGTTATTACTCCTGTTACAGATAAGGAAACGGAGGTTCACAGAGCCAAGGTGACTTGCTCTACGAGAGAGGACTGGACTCCCTGGGGAGCCTGAGTTGTCACTTAAGGTTACATGAAGAAACTCCTGGGTCACATCCCGGGGGGACACAAGACAGGGACACAGGGGCTGAGATGGCAGGACAGCCATGGGCCCCTTGGCACTGAGCTTTCTTGCTGGATTGGGGACCTCACGTGGCCAGATACCCTGATCTCATTTAGTATTCCGTTTTCAAGTCCTAGCACAGTATTTGGTCCTTAGCAGACGTTTGATGAATGCTGACTATGAGACTATCCAATATTGGAATGACCTGCCTTGAAAAGTTGTGGGATTCCTAGCACTGACAGAGTTTAAGAAAGGAGACAAACATCTGTTTGCCAATGTTAAAGGCTAACATTTATTGAGTGCTATGAGCTGGGTGTTCTACATATATTATTTCACATGTTCCTCATTCCAGCCCCATGAAGTAGATTCTATTACTGTCCTCACTGAAACCACGGCACAGAAGTGAAAGGACGTAATCAAGAATCCATTGCCAGCAGTGAGGCCAAGACGCGCACTCCGGAAGATGGAGTTAGAGACCTGGGTCTTATTCATGTTGTCACAGGGTTTCCTAGATGAGACAGGAGTTTGGAGTAGATCGCCTCTCAAGTCTCTTACAGCTCTAAGATTCTCTGGTTGTTTGGCCAGAAGATTGGTGCTACCACACAGAGCAAGCTGGGAAAGACAGCGGTTGTAGGATGGATGTAGGATAGAGGGGTCGGTACAGGACAAGTTGATTTTGATTGTTTGGCATAAAGTGTCAGGGGATACCCCAATGAAAAGGTCCAATGATAGTCTGTCTTCAAAGGAAAGAGAATTCATGTGTGGACTGTTGCCATGAGAAGATTTTCCAACACAATGCATCACGAACCTCAATGTCGGGCTGTGCTTATCCTGGTCCTCAGGGCTCACAGGACACCTCTAACAAAGCCACGTGTGGGTTATAGGCAATACCGCAACATTGTGAGATAAAGCAACAGCCTCTTTTTAGAAAACAACGGAACATCACTCCGTTGTCTTTTATTTGTCAGCAATTTTATTAGAGATCGTGTATGCAATTTCAAAACTGGAAACCACAAAGAAATGTCTCGTATACAACAAAAAGGCAAACAAAATATATTTTAAGACTTAAGGAGTTCTAACTACATTTGCCCCTGTATCCTTTCTTAGAAGAAACAGACCAATAGGGATCTCAAGTATAGCATGTTGCATTATCACCAATCCTGGCAATAAAACAAAACTTGGAAACATGTTAAGAAAGCAAAGGAGCCTAAAACGTAGTAAGTGATCATCTGTTTTTTTAAACTGATTAAATAACATTGCTATTTGATAATACAATTCTGCTACAGCCTTAGGAATATCCAAGAAATCTAAGTCTGACAAACAATCAGGCAGTCAATACTAGGGGTCAAGGGACACTGAAAAATAGGGGAATAAGGTAGGTTTTGCCCAGATGGGCCAGTCCTAGCAGGACCGCATACAGAGCCCATGGCTCCTGGGAACGAGCAGTCACGTTCCACGTGGCCAGCGTCAGCCAGAGACAGCCTTGGAATCAGATGAACCTGGGTTGCAATCACAGACTCACTGTTTGCCAACAGTATGACCTTGGGGAAGTTGCAAAACCGCTCTGAGCCCATTTCTTCACCCACAAAGTGGTAAGACTAATGTTTCTCCCATGGAGGTGTTGTGAAGAGGACATGAGATGTGCGGAAAGAACCTAGAATAAGTGCTCTTAACACACACACACACACACACACACACACACACACACACACACGGTGGGCAGAAACGTTTGGAGGTGATGGATATGTTTATGGCATTGATTGTGGTGATGGTTTCATGGTGTATACTCACTTCCAAACTCACCAAGTTGTACACATTAAACATGTACAGCTTTTCATATGTCAATAATACCTCAATAAAGTGGGTTTTAAAAAAGAAACAGAGGGCCGGCCAAGTGGCGCGGTGGTTAAGCGCTGGCTTGGGAAGCCAGGGCCCTGGTTCAGTCCCACATGTGAGGGCCAGCGACATTGCCCTCAAAAAAAAAACAAAAAACAGAATAATCTAGAACAGTGCCAGTGGCAGAGCGGACTTTCAATAATTAAGTCTCGTTCTCCCTCCAACCTTAGTTTCTTTGCCTTTAAGAAAACTGCTCAGCTACAGAGGAAATTCACTCCATCTCAATGAAAACTAATTAATCCCCCGGGGCCACGGTGGACACATGTGGGTAGTTCCCCACTGAAGGGAGGGCCGGGGAATTCCAGCCCACTACACTCCTCGAGCTGGATTGCCCTGGCCTCTCTGGCCAATTTGCACGAAGGTGCCACATGTGCTTGTAAAGCCTGATGCCTGATTCAGAGATGACAAACTTGGATTTGCCCACTCTGTGTCTGATGGGGAAAGAGACAAGTAATCAAGATGTGCCATGCGCATAATTGATGCCGCCCTAGGGAAGGTACTCAGGGCACACAAAGGAGGGACACTTAAACCAGATGGGTGTTCAGGGTCTCTGACTTCAAGGATGAGGGGAAATTGTGGAGAAGGGTGTGCCAGCCGGAGGGGTGACATTCAATTATTTACCCATTTGTTTATTCAGTTACAATGAACTGAGAATCTACTGTGTTCCAGTACTGAAGATACAGCAGTGAATAAAACAATCTCCTTTCTTGTAATTCTAACATCCTAGTCGGGCAGCGACATTGATAATTGAGCTAGAAAAGTGTCAGGTAGCTGTGCAGGTGGTGGTGGTGGGTGGGAAAAGGGGCTACATTAGAACAGAGAGTGGGGGAGGCCTCAGGAGGAACGCGTCACTGAATCTGAGACCTGAATGGCACTTGTGGGAAGCTCAGGAGATGATCACAACAGACAGAGGGAGGTAGAGGCACCAAGTCTTAGGGGGAATGAAGACTGTCTCTTGACTTGGCAAAGACAATTGGTGTGGCTGAAGTGCAGCGGACGAGAAGGTACAGGAGATGAGATGGAGAGGTAGGCCGGCACCAAACCTGCGCGAGGCTCAGGCCTTGAGCATGAGCTCAGATACCTTCTAGGAGGTTCCACATGGCAGAAGGGAAGGGGCTGTGTTTTTAGGTGATGAGAGGTGAGGCGGGAGATAGGCAGGAAGCCGAGCACGACAAGTCTTACATGGAGGATGTGGGGGAGACGTGAACTTCTGCTTACGGCTATGCCAAGAATCCCAAGGAAGCCACACCAAAGTAACTCCCAGAAATCCGTTCATGTGTATGTCTTCCAGGGAGGTTCGAATACCAAGTCATATTTGTGTTACATGTTCTTGAGCCAAGGTCCTCAACATACAGACCCCATGAGAGGTTAGAACTCTTCTCACGTGTGTCCACAAATTCAGATTAGTGTGAAACCTTTTTGCAACATTGGAACAGACTTACCATGAGCGTGATGACTGTTTGGTGGAATGTCTTATACCCGATCTTCCCTTCATTCTTACGAACCTATTTGATTATCAGTGAGCTTAACTACAAACCCTTGTCTTCTAGACTCCCTTGTGGTTAGGGATCATCATGTGACAAAAGTGTGGCCAATGTGTTGTGGGCGGAAGTCCCTGGGGAAGGTGCTCTTTCCTGAACAAAAAGGCAAAGACTGGCTAGGGGGCACCCTTTTGTCCTGTTCCCCTTTCCTCCTGGGATTTCTAGGGATTTGGGGACTCCCTTATTGTTGTTGGGAATCTTCTAATTTCTTCAACTATGTCGCAAACCAATATGTTAAGGGCCACCATCTAGAGAGGTCTACGGCTAAATCTTTCTGGGATCTGTACTGATCTGTCCAACTACAGACATAAAAATACAGTAAGATTATGTCATTAAAGGACTCCAACAAGAGTCCATTCGAGTGAAAGTGACACTGTGTATATAACGTTGTTCCCTCTTCGTGACCCAGAAAAATCTAGTCAACAAGTATTTCTTAAGCATTCATTTAACATATAGTGTCTGTAATTACAGAGATAGTTATACTCCTTTACGCCATAAGGGATAGAGATGATGCAAACAAGGTTCTTATTCTTGGGGAGATGACAATTTCATGAGGTGACAGATGTGTTTACAGGTAAATGTGTCCATGTTTGGGGCCATGGTGAGGCCTGCCTCTCGGCAGCCACGACTGGATGCAGATAAAAAGAGTGTGGCCCAAAGGCACGCAAACACAAGTTCCAGGGCCTGGAACCCAGACAATAAGCCTTGACGATGATGCTCACAGAGTAACATTATTGCCTAAGTGGTTTCGGGATGATGAAGGGTTATAGTCTGATCCTCCTCCAACCTGGGCTCACCTCACTCAGTGGGTGCCAAGGCCCCCGGCCTCAGGTTCCAAGTCAGCTGAAGGGATGGTACAGGCCAACAGCTGCGGGCCGTGCCCACCAACCTGCACCCTTAGCTGCTTTACTTCCTCTGCGCAGTTCAGTTGCCCTTTGAATAGCATCTTTGAACAGGCTGTATGGCCCGCGGGGGTGTCCTAAGGGCCAGGAGAGCGTTACAGAGAGTTGTAAGAATTGCGAGGAGAAAGAAACAATACTGGTCAGAGGCTTCATGAGGGAGGCGGCCTTTGAGCTAGATCCTGACAGGTGGATCAAATTGTGTAAGGTGAAGATGGAAGGAAGGACATTCCAAGGACAGGGGACAACGTGAGGGATAAAATGGGGGGAGGCGAGCAGCGCTGTGCACTGGAAAGGCGGACAGGTGTGCATCCGGGAGCCGTGAGAGATGGGGCTGGCGAGGGAGGCCGGGCCGGGCCGGGCCAGCAGGGCTGGCGTTCAACATACAGGCAACGGGAACCGAGGAATGCTTTCTACGAAAGCATGGGAATTAGTAAGATAAACCTGGCAACATCATCATGCATGACACGCTGCCGAAATAACGATCCCTTAAAATGTCCAGGCACAAGCCGAGGCCGTTTGTGGCCGGAGACTAGGACATGCAGTTTTCCTGTAGAACGGATTGCTCTAGGAGGGCACTAAACAGAGAGGGGAACCACGTAGGAATTTGAGATTTTGCATTTGGACATGTGGGGGGTGGCAGTGCTGTGAACACGCAGAGGCAAGACACACAGAGGGAGGCCGCCCGTAGGGAGGCTGGGTGAAGGCGCCCTGGAGCGCTCAGCTGGAGATGGGCGACCGGCAGTTAAAGAAAAGACGAGAAGGAACTCAGGAGAAGGATGGATCTGGGGATGAGGCGCCTCCATGGAGGCGAGTCAGTGAGTTTGGTCGGTCCTAAGCCTAATGCAGAAATGCAATAACAGGTCCTGCATCCATGACAAATCTAACGAGGAAGACACAAATCCAGGAGCACCTTGAGGGGTGGGGGGAGACCATGAAAACACAACCCTGCGCTCATCGGCATGCACGGCTCCTGCCTGTGTGCCCAGCTGCTCAGTTCCCAGAAACCGGCCTCCCGGGCTGCCCTCCCCGCCGCCAGGCAGAGCCGCCCAAGGGCAGGCTGCTGACAGGCCGCGATCTTTTTAGTCTACAACAGGAGAGATGCATGCAGCACACGAAATGCATGCAGCTCGCGGCTAGGCGGGTCGCGCACGCCGTGTTGGAGGCGGAGGGCACGCAGGCAGAGCTATAACCACGCTCCAGTTGCAGATCTTGGGCATCGCTAACCTAATTCAGTAACTGAAGCCACCGTGCACGAATGTCCCCACGGGCGGCGTGGCCGTGCCTGCGCAGGGGCCGCAGGGCAGCGGGGGGAAGGCAGCCGAGCGCAGTTCCAAGCGCGCTGTGTCCCCCGCACGCCCGCCCCGCGGCTCATCCCCCGTGACTCCGTCACGTGCACGCCCAGCCGGCGCCGCCGGAAGCAGGGGAGCGGGTCACGAGCAGCGCGGCGCGGACGGCGAAATCCCCGCGGGGAGGCGCTGGGCGAGGGCTCCGCGGCGCGACTACATTTCCCAGGATGCAGCGGGGCTGCCCGCGGCGTGCCATTGGTCACCGGCATCCTGCGGCCGCGCGCAACGGAGCTCTGGGGAGGGGGAGACCCAGCGGGATTGGCTAGCGCGCGCGCGGGCCCCGCCCACACGGGGGTGACGCAGGAGGCGGCCTGGCTACTTAAGGCGCCGTGGCCCCATGCGCCCCGCCTTAGCTCCCGCGCTAGAGAGAAACATGTATCGTTTGCGATCACAGCTCTTCACGGGGATTTCTGCTGCCGCCATCGCCCGCTCTCACCCGCGCCGCGCCTCGCCTCTGTTGTTAGCCGAAGCCTCGCCTCTCAGCCGCCCGCCGCACAGACCCACGAGTAAAAAGTGCAGCTCCATCGGCTGATCCTCGCTGAGCCCCGAGTCTAGGCGGCGCCGGGCGTCCCACGATGCCGAGGAATAAGAAGCGGAGCCAACCCCACCGCGGTGGCGGCGGCGGCGGCGGCGGCGGCGGCTCAGGGGCAGCTGCAGCGACGGCGGCGACAGCAGGTGAGGAGGGCTCCCCGCCGCCGGCACACCGGCTGCCGGCCGGGCTGGCGAGGCTTTTCAGCGCCGGGCACCCTGGGAGTTGTAGTCCTCGCCCTGCAGACACGGGCGTCGGCGAGGCGCCTGGCCGGGCCGGCGGACTACAGCCCCCGGCGTGCTCCGCGCGCCGCCCCTCGCGCGATTTGGCGCTGGCGTGCGGGCGCGACTCCGGGGCAGCGGCCGGGCACGGGTCCTGGGCCTGCGAGTGGACGGGGGCCAAGGGTGACGCGGCGCCGGGCGGCAGGGCCGCTGCTCGCCGTGGGGCGCCCCCCGGCGGAGGGCAGCGCCGACCTGGGGCTCTCGGGCGCGCCGCGCGCCGGCCGGGGTCGGGCCTGGGCTGGGCACCTGCTGGAGGCGCGGGCCCCGCCGGGGTGGGGGGCTCAGGCCGCCCTTGGCCCGCAGCCGCGCGGTGGGCCGGCGCTGGCGATGCGCTTAGGGGAGGGGGCTTGGAGCAGCGGCCCCGGGGCGCGGGCCCGGCCGTCCCGTGCCGCCCGCGGGACGTGCGCGCGCTCGTGGGCAGGCCGTGGGTTTGCGGACGGGCCGCGCGCACGCGCCCCGCAGGGTTCCCCGCAGGACGGAGCCTTGGGCCGCTGCACGGCCGGCTGTAGGAATGCGTTACGACGGATGCACGTTCTTCCCTTTATGCGGGTTCGGGGCCCTCGGTGTGCGTGAGAGGCACCGCCCTCAAGACCTGGAACACGCAACGCGTTGCGGTTTCTCGTGGCTCTGCGTGAAGCTCAGGATTCCTCTTTAGGTTTTTTTTCTGTGCTTCAGCTTTTCATCTGAAGTGAACCTTTGTGTTCTCTCCAGAAGATCCTTATTAATTTGATGCTTTACATGTAACTTTCGTTAATGAAGCCAGTGACGTGCAGCAAGCCAAAGCCATTTTGAGGAATGTAATGGTGTTGGTAGTGAGCAGTCCCTGGATCACCAGCCTTGATCCCCCCGATGCCGCCTGGCCTCCTGCCTTCCTGCTGGTGGGGTGGCCTTCCCCGCCTCACCCTGAAGCACGTTTCCGACCTTTCATCAGCCTGATTGCTGCTGCTTTTTCCATTATTTTGCAGCAAAGGTGCACACAAACACTGTAACTATTTTGGCATATATGTAACAAATTGGAAAAGAACTCTTTGGTGAGTTTATAAAACTAGACATGCTCTGGATACCTTTGAAAGTTGACACTAGAACTTGGCTAACTCTACTTGCCTCTGGAAAATGAAGGAGAGGCTGAGGTTTACTTTTTTAAAAACCTTAATTTGGTTCCATGTGAATGTACTACTTAGTCAATAAATAAATAATAGTTGAGTAGAAGAGATGAAAAATTGTCAGACACTTGTACTTACAAGCCACTTACCTTATTGGTCTTTTAAAATGACACCGAGAAGAAGTGGAATTCAGATGAGATCTTCACATGTACAATCAAAATATAACAAACTTCTTTTGTGTGTGTGAGGGCAGTGTCACTGGCCCTCATATGTGGGACCCGAACCGGGGCCACTGGCGTCCCAAGCCAGCGCTTAACCACCGCGCCACTCTGCCGGCCCATAACCAACTTTGTCTTTTAAGTTCGCGGAAGCTTCATGGAAGCTAATGAAATTGACGTCTTACATAAGCATGCATAGTTGTCATGGCACTTACTTTGAAGAGAGCATTTTAGGAAAGAACGAAACCTTGTTAGTAAGTCAGCCCTCTGAGAAATAAGGACCTTGTGTCTGGAGGTCCTCCTGGTTAGAGGTACTTGGGGTCACAAGGTGGGTGGGTTTGACTTAGCTGTCAGGCATTCATACTGGGGTCTTTTTCTTAAATTTTTTTTTTAATCCGTCTTTCCCTTGAGTCTTGGGAAATGATTGAAATTTAGAGAAGGGAGCTGGGGAAAATGCACATAGGAATACCCTTCTTGATAGTTGAGAAATGGGCTGAATAAGAAAAGTGAAAATTGTAAATTGATTGGTGAATAAACATTAGTAAAAGTTAATCAGATGACTCAGCTATTACCATGACTTCAAATCGTGAAAACAAATGAAAATAGACCCAGAAATAGAGTATGCTGTCATAGGTCTTTATTTACTTGTTTACTCCCGTCCTAAGCACTCTGATGAAGAAGTTTTGGGATCTTGGCTTCATTGCTTATTCTTTTTTTTTTAACTATTTAAATTGGCATAGTTCATTCCCTTTAGGATAACAAGCATATTTAAAGGCTGCTTGTTTTTTTTGTTGATTTAAAAATCTGCTAACTTCTCTTCTCTGTTTTGACTTTTTTTTTTTAAAGACAACCCTCATTTTAAAAAAAAGAAAATAAAAAAAAAACAGGTGTAATCTTAGAGGATTTTTAAAAAAACTTACCTTACGATAGTAAATGTCACAAACCTTGAACATGGGACCTAATGATACTTTGTGCAGTCTTCGATTTTACTGATAAGACACTTGAGTTCAGAGGTAAATCAGGTGATTTACCTGATCAAGGTCATTTTGGGGGCAAAATTTAGGACTTATTTTAATTCATTGCTCAGTGTAATTCATGACTGGGAAGTCCTGTTATTAATACGAAATTCCTGCAAAAAACAGTGACTAGAAATGAGTGTCCAGGAATATGGATTTATTACTTAGCTTAATGAAATTGAGAGAAAGAGTAGTTTAAGGAAGATTTTTTTTAGTAACAGCACTGATATTTTTAAACTATTGGATATGTTAGAACCTTTCTTTTTAAAGGTAATTCATTAGGCTTTTATGCTTTATCAAATACCAAAACTTCTATTTTAAGACTTTTTTCCTTTCAATTCATCTTTAAAACTACCATCCTGTAATTCCTTGGAATTCCCCTTCACATAAGACATGTGTAACATGAAAACTAACCCATTCACCAGTTACTGTTTGCTAAGGCCAGTCATTTTCGTTGGATAATATATTTGTCTTATTCTTATGATCTGCGGCATCCTGCTTTATTTGTGGATCCATTTTCATTGTCTTCATGATTTGAAGTCATGGTTTGGAAGTAGTTTTTTCATCTGTAATACAGTTTTTGTAAACTGGTGCTGCCTCTCAAATGTTCGGCATATTTCTGAAATTGATATGTATTGTAAATTGTTGGTGCTGTGAAATAAAAATTAGGTGAATTGACTTCTTTTAGAAATATTGATGTGTGTTCTTTTGTAAGCTAAGGTTTTTTATAACTGAATTTCTCAAGTAAATTTTAAAATTTGCAAGTTAAATATTTGCATATTTGGCAACAAAATCGTTTACCTCCATCTTCTTTTACCGAATAGGTGGCCAGCATCGCAGTGTTCAGCCGTTTAGTGATGAGGATGCGTCCATCGAAACAATGAGCCATTGCAGTGGGTACAGCGATCCTTCCAATTTTGCTGAAGATGGTATGTGTTTTAAATTTCAACTTGCAGCTTTAAATAAAAGGATGTTTTAGTTGGAGGAATTCTTGTAGCTAAGGTATGCTGGTGGTGCCCCCTATCGGCTTTTTTCTACTTAGATTACAGTGGTTGGTTGGTTTATATTATTCCCTAGGACCCGAAGTCCTTGATGAGGAAGCAACTCAAGAAGACTTGGAGTACAAGCTGAAGGGATACATTGACCTGACCCTGGATAAGAGGTAGGAAGTACTGGGAACTCTTCCTTCTGGGCTATTCTGTCAGCCACCTTATCTATATAATATGTGCAGTTCTCTGATTTAACAATATGTTTTTCTTAAGTTTGCTTTAGTTTCTTTGGATGTTTTAATGTTTCGTGTTCCTTTGGACTTTTAATGTGGATAGAAACATGCTGTACAATTTAAATTAATTGACTCAGATTAGTCATTGTTCTAGCATTAGAGCATATAACTGTATTTGCTTATAATTGAGGTGCATTTGTTGAATTAAAAATTAATCTTCAGGGGCTGGCTGAGTGGTTCCGTTGGTTAAGAGTTGGCTCAGAGTACATGCTCTGAGCAACAGGGCCGCCAGTTCGATTCCCACATGAGCCAGTGAACACTGCGCCCTAGCTGAGCTGTCATTGAGCTGCCAACAGATGGCAGGATGGCTCAGCTGGTGTAACAACAAGATTGCCTGTTCGATGGTGGGCTGCGCCCACCCGCAGCTAAGACTGAACTCAGCACCTTGAGCTGAGCTGCCACCCGGATGGCTCAGTGGATAGGACGTGTGCTCTTAACAAGACTGCTGGTTCGACTCCCGCATGGGATGGTGATTACGCCCACCCGCAACTACGATTGAACACAGGACTTTGAGCTTAGAGACCACAGGCTGCCAACAGGAAGCCAGACGGCGACTGGCGCCCTCCACAACGAAGATTGAAGAACAACTTGGCTGGTCCCCTTCCTCAATTCCCCAACGCTGTTCCCCCCCACCCCCAATTCCCCAATAAAATCTTTAAAAAAAAAAATTAATCTTCAACTAGAAAGGACAACTGAACTTTGCCTTAAGCCTCTTTCTTACTAATTTTATTACAGGCATGAAAAATATCAAAGCTAAATTGTTTTCGTACTTTTCAATAGCTCTGGAACTGACTTAAAACAAATGGAACTATATTACTGCAAGGATAGAAGAGACAGGTTAGGGAATATAATCAATAATGTAAATACTTTATAGGGGACCAGATGGACTCATGTCTTGTTAGGGAGACCACTTCATAGATGGTGTAGAGGCCTGATCACTGCACTGTACATTTGAAGCTGCTGCTAAATATTAGATGTTAACTATAATTTAACACATATATCGTCATGGGATATGGAGTACAGTGTGGAAATGGAATCAATGGAATTGTAATAGATATGTATGATATCAGGTGGGGGGGCAAGGAAGGGAGGAGGGGGAGTCACTTTGTAAGGGGTGAAAAGGATAACTATTGCATAGTTTTGTACATCTGTAACTAATAATAATAATAATTTTAAAAATGGAATTAAAAAGCCCAGAATCTGCAAATAGGAACTCTAGACTTTTGTAGTGTTAAAAAGAAAAAACGTGAGTTTACATATGTAATATAGGAGAACATGTCTTGTACATTGCTATGTAGTCATTTGAAGTTGTGGTTATTAAACTAATAAACAAAAAGGTATGATATAAAGCAGCTTAGAGATTTCGTGTAATAAGGTGAGTTGTAGATGAAAATTATATTGAAAAATGTTAGAGCTTGATGACAATTAGATTCAAGAAATCTATACACAGAAAAAATTGAAAGGGGAACTAAGCTGTTTTCAAAGGTCCTTGGTGGTACATTCTAACTGGGTCTTCTTTTCTTACATTTTATTTTAAATAGTGCGAAGACAAGGCAGGCCGCTCTTGAAAGTATTAAAAATGCACTGGCTTCAAAAATGCTTTATGAATTCATTCTGGAAAGAAGAATGACTTTAACTGATAGCATTGAACGCTGCCTGAAAAAAGGTAATATCCTTATTTTTGAGTTAAGCACAGAACTAAAAAGGAATTTGCTCCTTTTTCGCAGTAAGATTGGCTCACTCTTATAATTATCATTGCCAAGGAACAACTGCTTGTTAAAATTCCAAATCAGTCTTGTTAGAAGCTTTGTTTTTGTTCGTGTCATAAGTGGCTTGAAACTAGGAATAGGATTGGTGTGATTGTCATCCTTTGTTGTCTCAGGTGATTTCCATTCTCATGTATATAAGGAAGGCTTGACAGCTTGTGTCAGATGCCAATAAAAAGTATTATTTACAAAGCCATCCTACTCCATTTTTCTAAAATTAAAAAGGTGTAATTATCTAGCTCAGTTTCCCTTGTACTTAGTTAAAACATCAGTCATACCTGTGGATGACATCATTTTCAGGATAGCCTTTGGAATATTTAAATTCTAGAACTTGGTGGTGTAAATTCTGGAATTCACATTGTCACAATCGTAGAACTTTTAAGAATAAAGGCCTTAAAGATTAAGGTGTTAAATTAAGGTATTACCAGACTTTTCAGTTATAGGAACCACCGAAATTAGGAAGATTTGGGGCTGCCACCTTAATTATTTTGCCAAGGGAAAAAAACATGAAAATTATTACCTTCTACCATCCTTACCACTTTATTAACAACTTATTTCTAGCACCAGAAATGTAGGAAGCACACCCACCGTTCATTAAATTGAATGAGATTAGCTTTATGTCCCTGTTATTGTCATTTACAAAGCTTTGTCATCAATGGTGTTGGGACGCCTTTCACCCAGCTCCCCTCTTTGGTTGGACAGAATAAACATCAGGGGCGCAGACCAGCCTGAAGTTATGTGACTGGTGGGGGTACAGCTGAGAGCAGAGCCAACTGTTCTGAGATATTCCAGTGGCTTTGTTAAAGGTATTCACATTGAAAATGTCACATTAGATAGTTGGACCAGGTAACAGTTAAAAATTCCATTCCAACCTGCATATTTTATAAAATTTAATATGTCAGGTAACAACTTAAGTTCAAAATTTGCCAAAATGCTTCTGTGTATACAGTCTCCTCAAAAGGTTTCATTTACATTTACCTTAATGTGTTTTCTGTGACGTTAAAGAATCCTCTGTCTTTGATCTTTTATTTAAACAGTTGGGGTGTGTGTGTGTGGGTGGGGTGCTGGAGGTTTAGTTTACCCCGGGGCTGTGTACATCTGAAGGGTGTAAGAGGGTAATCGGGGGCTGCTGGGGCACTCTGACCCCAGGGAGCATTTGGGAGGTCATGTTGGCCTAAGCACACGCTGCTGAACTGTCCCAGTGCTCCCTTAAGGTGGCGTTAGCCTCCGTTTTCCAGGGGAGGAAACACGATTCCAGTACACGAGGAATTAGTTGGAGACCATTGGGCGGTAAGCAGCGGACCAAGCCTTGAGAGAGGGCTTCCCAGAGCTTGGGCACGTAACCTCACTAGGTTTACGGCTCGTGCCAAAGCCTGGAGCATATATATTCTGGGCTTCGTAAGTATTAGGACGTATCTGGAAATTGAGCAAACCTGGGGAGTTGCCCCAGACACTTGGTCATGGCTGCACCTGGCTTCTCTTCCAGGTAAAGGTGACGAGCGGCGGGCGGCGGCAGCACTGGCATCTGTTCTGTGCATCCAGCTGGGTCCTGGAATCGAAAGTGAAGAGGTTCTGAAAACTCTCGGACCAATCCTGAAGAAAATAATATGCGACAGCACAGCTAGTATCCAGGCCAGGCAGGCTGTAAGTGTCACACTTTGAACTGATTGACCTGTCCAGCCGTGACACCCTGGGCACGTGAATGGTGCCCTGAAAGACTGAAGCGCTATGGTGGTGTTTGGAACAGCGTGAGGGCATTTTAGTGGCGTCAGATGGAGAGAAGGGACATGGATATACTGTCATCTCACAAACTTCAGGTTCTGTTTGTATGTGATTGATTCGTTAGAGTGGTGGTTTGAAAACTGGTGGCTCCTGTGTGTTCCAAGCAGATTGTTTGTCCCCAAGGATTGTATTCTGAGCCACTTATTAGGTGCGCTGGCCCTTGGTGGTCTTGTTGCTGGACTCCGTTGCTCAGCTCCTTTGCCCTCACAGAGGCATTCCCAGCCTGGTTTCAGCACTCCAGAGGAGGCGCAACACAGGCATTCCCAGCCTGGTTTCAGCACTCCAGAGGAGGCACAGTCCCAGTTAATGAGACCTTCTGTGGGCGGGGAGCTGGAGGCAGTCACTGAAATTGTAGGAGATCTCTGCTCCTGTTCGCTTAGTTTCTGGAAGCTAATTTTTTTAGACGTTTTCAGAGTAGAGTCTACATTAAAACAAATGAATATAAATGATTCTAAAAGGTTAAAAACCTGCAGCTAACTTAATGTTTTAAAGATTTTTAGTAGGGAAAGTAGGTTTCTTGATTTCACATGTCCAAATTTCACCTGTCTTTGAGTTTTTTGAAATGAGTAAAGAGGACCCGAGAGAGATGGAATAAGTTTCCTAAAGTCATTCTTTGAGTTTGGTAGCAGAGCTGGGGCCGAAACCCGCTGTCCTTCCCTCCCTCCCTCCCTCCCTCCCTCTCTCCCTCTCTCTCTCTCCCTCTCTCCCTCTCTCTCTCCCTCTCTCCCTCTCTCCCTCCCTCCCTCCCTCCCTCCCCCTCCCCCCTCCCCCTCCCTCCCCCTCCCCCTCCTCCCTCCCTCCCTCCCTCCCTCCCTCCCTCTCTCTCTCCCTCCCTCCCTCCCTCTCTTCCTCCCTCCCTCCTTCCTTCCCTCCCTCCCTCCCTCCCTCTCTTCCTCCCTCCCTCCTTCCTTCCCTCTCCCTCCCTCCCTCTCTCTCTCCTCTCTCCCTCCCTCCCTCCCTCCCTCCCTCCCCCTCCCTCCCACCCTCCCTCCCTCTCTCCCTCTCTCCCTCCCGTATCTCTCACTGTGCTTGGGACCTAATGTAGTCATGGAGCTGAGAACATTTTCACATTGAATTATAAAAGCAGGAAGATACAGAACTGGTAGGAAAATGACAAACATTAATGTCTGTATCTTCTTTCTGCCCTTTAGTGTGCAACTTGCTTTGGTGTTTGCTGTTTTATTGCCACAGATGACATTACAGTGAGTAGAAAACCTCTTGATTCCACTTATCTTTCCATTTCCAACTTAAGGTGGTGATCTTACTTCTTGTCCTTGTGCCTCAGGAGCTGTACTCAACTCTGGAATGCTTGGAAAATATCTTCACCAAGTCCTATCTCAAGGAGAAAGACACCCCTGCTGTTGGCAGCACCACCAGCACAGTGCTTCATATCAGTTCTCTTCTCGTGTGGACCCTGTTGCTGACCATATGCCCCATCAGCGAACTGAAGAAAAGGCTTGAGATGTATGTGGTGTTAGTTTCCCGTTTTATAAAAACATTCGTTGACCTAATTGTTGGTGTTCACACAGTAATGACTGTTTTCTAGGCATTTCCATAAGCTGCCAAGCTTGCTGTCTTCTGATGATGTAAACATGAGAATAGCTGCTGGAGAATCTTTGGCACTTCTGTTTGAATTGGCCAGAGGAATGGAGAGTGTGAGTATCTGACGCGTAAGGGAAACGCGTTTGTCACAGGGGCCGTGATCCTGGCCTCACCTTCACAGTTAAGAATTGGACGATGCATGGTGCGTGGCTCGGGGGAGAGCCTAGTGATTGCTTGCCGGCTTCTTGGCAGTGGTGACATAACACTTTCAAGGACATAAGCCAATAAATAGGGCTTGGTAGAGCAGCACGTGAACGCAGCTCGTTACACTCGATTGTTGCTGCATCTGTAGGACCAGTGCTTAGGATGCTCTCCACTACTCCTGGAGAGAGCTGTGCGCGTCTGCTGGGACTTGTCAGACATGGAGCACCTGAAGGCACTTCAGGCGTGGATGCTTTCTAATGTCAGACAATGAGACAGATGCGTTTGGTCGCTGTTGTATAACCTCCATAAGCCAGGGATGGAGACAGCCCGGGCCTTTACACTGGGAGCCATGCTTTGAAGTTACCAGCCACAGTCCACTCTTGGACGTCTGTTCCCACAGTTGGCTCTCGAAGGCGGTTCAGCTTGTGGTAGGTGTTCCCGGGTTAGCACTGAAAGCCCTGTACTCTGGGAAACCCCGTGTCTCAGTCTAGCTGGGCCATTGGTCACCCTGATTTGTGACCTCTGTTCTGAACTGTGGGTTACTTCCTAGGTGCGTTTTACTGTAAGGAGAAAGACTGTTTTCAGAATGAATCTTTTCTGCAATTTAGTTATTAAACTGAATAATTTTGACCAGATTGGCATGTGTTCTGGGTTGCCTTAGTCTTCACATTCTGTTCTAGGGCTGTGCTTAAAAAATGTGTAGGCTTTTAAAATTGGTATCTGGGAAGTGTCTTCCTAGCCCAACCCTCCCCCATTTCTGTTGGAAGGACAGCAGGCCAGAATGAAAAGTATGTAGTTAAAGCTGTCGGTAGCTACGATTCTCATTATGTGAGAAATTGGACTCAAGTTTAGTAATCAATTTAATTTTATTGAGCTAGTTAATGGCTCCTTAACCTCAAGGCACACAAACCAGATGCCACATTTTATCTTGTGTTCTACTGGCTGGAAATGGTAATTTCTTTGCTTTTCCCCTTGAAATGCATCTTAAACGTGAACTAACAGAAGGCCAGTAACACGGCCCTCAAAAAAAAAAAGTGAACTCACAATGCAATTTAAATTATACATGTTGAATTTGCTTACTTAAATTCGTATAAACTTGATCTATCAGCCTCCACATACCTTACAGTCTGGCTAAATAAATCTTACGGGAGAGCCAGGAGACCTCATCCAGACGTGTTTTGTTTGACCTACGTCCTTGTCAAGGACAAAAATGAACTGGGTTATAAAATGGAATCCGGTGTGTTGTCTGCTATTTTTGTTAAGGAAATAAGGTTTTGGCAAGGAGTGAATGGGTGGGGGTAGTAGTTACAGGGTGTTCAGAAAATTAAACCGTGGTTTTTTTGTTTTTGTTTTTTTAAGAGGGCAGTGTCACTGGCCCTCATACGTGGGACAGAACCGGAGCCGCTGGCTTCCCAAACCAGCGCTTAACCACCGCGCCCCTCGGCCGGCCCAAACGTGTTGATGAACACATAGGTTGATTTAAATCAGGGTCCTTTAGCAAATGTGGCATTGAGTTATTCAGTCTTTCACTAACAATTACTGTGTGATATTATTTACCAGGGAATTGAGCAGTGTGCTGAATTCTGCCTGGGAGATTTACAAAAAGACTCCTGCAGTGCTGACTTTTAGGCTGGGTTTAAAGAACGAGTTGGTGAAAGGTCAGGCATAGCCGCCTGCTCCGAGCTGGCAGAGGGATTGGTGGTCCGTGGGCGCTGTTCATTTCCTGTGCGTGTTTGCCATGTAACCAGCTCGGCGGGATGCACGCCGGACCCTGGCTGCCCGCCCAGGTTCAAGTCTCCCCTCATGAGCTGGGTGATGTTGGGCAGCTTCCTGCTTCAGCATCCTTGTCTTTATAAGGGGCACAGCAGTGGCAGCTGCCTCGCCGTCGTGCAGTGTGAGTGGCAGCTGTCACTGCGATTGCTCATTGAAGTGACTGGTGCCCCTTGGGTCGTGGCTTTTTCAGAGCTCTCGAGGGTAAATGCAAAATGGGCAGAATTACAGATCTTGGGGCCATACGATGTGCTGACGCAGGAACATACACCGAAATACAGTATCATCAGACGTTCCCAGTTCTCCCCATTCTCCCCCCGACCTGACCTGACAGGGATGTACTGGAGGAGAGGCAGACAAACACACACCTGTGTGTGATAGAGATGGACAGACACACACCTGTGGGTGATAGATGGGTACATCCACCTCTGTGTGCTGAGGATCATGCTATGTTCTAATTATTCATGAGTTAAGGTTTTTATTCCTTTGTACCTCCAGGAGCCTAGTTTTCACTTGTTCCTGACTGTATAGTTTGTCTGTATAGCTATCCTAAACTCCAATATACTGACTTCTGGATGCTATTTATGGATTATTTTTGTCCTATTTTACATTTTCTTTTTAAGCCCCAAGCACTTCATGGAGACATTTCCCTTCAATATTTAACGTTCATTTTTCCAAGTTAATACTTCATTGACCTCAGTGATTCAGACTGTGGACTGCGTGGGTGGGTGTAGCTGGGAGGCGGCACTGCCCTGGGCACAGTAGGGTGGTTAGCAGCACCCCTGGCCTCTGCCCGTCTCCTAGGTGTGACAACCAAAAATGTCTCCAGGCACATGTTCACTGGGAGACCACTGGTGGCGGTCCACTTCTTAGAACAAATTAAGATAATGTGTAGTTTTCTTAATTTTTGGACTGTTCTTCCATATGTGTTTTTAAGTCTTCCACACATTTTTTGATAACACTATAGAAAGGTCAGTAGCCAGTGGAAAGATAGGAAACTGCCAGTGCCTGAATGTACTGGTTTTTACAAGTAAAATTATTCCCATCTTCTTACAATAGCATCAGATTTATTGGAATTTAAATATAGAGATCAACACAACTGTGATGTTTTACTCCCTCATCAACTTCGGTAATTGCTTTCCTAGAAGCAAATCTTAACTAGTTTGGAACATTTAAAGAAAACATTTAGAATAGTTGATAATACACAATCTCTAAAATATTGACAGTAAGAAAATATTTATGTACTTAAAAGTTAGAATACCTATTGTGTTGATTTCAAACTCATTTTCCACCAGTGTAATAGTCCTTTTCATTTCATTTCATTTATACTTTTTGAGATTAAACAACAATTCAAAGATTGCCCAGAATAAGAGCTGCTTATTTTAATAGAATAAGTTAAATGATTATTTCCACTAATGCAACAAAAAAAAGTTAGCCAGGCATTAATAACTAGAACTGGAGGTTGCTTGCCTTCTGACGTCTGTAAGTGTCTGCTCTAGTTTGGGGCAACTAAATAACTGTGAATCATCTTGTTTTTAATGTGGTTGTAAAATACGGTTAGGAAACAAAAACATCCCAAACAGGAGACTTCATAAAAGTGTAGCCACTTGAACTGTTACAATGAAGCCGGTAGTCAACTCAAGGTAATAGCACATAGTAACACGACTTCCCTCCAGAAGGGATTTTAAGGAGTGTAATCACCTGAGTTACACAGGTGATGTAAATACTTTGTTGCTCACTTGAAATATGGCCAGTAAGTTAGAAATTAGGTGCTTTAAAAAGCATCGCTGAGAGCTTGCACTCTTGGAGTTAGAGTGCTTGGAGTTCTGGGAATGTGTGCTTTGGGGTCTGGGGAACCAGAGGATGGAAGTTGTGTGGATACACGCGTGTCTGACGCACTGAACTCCTCTGAGACCCCCGTCGTCGTGACGACACTAGGGGCGCAGCAAGTACTTGGCGAGTGCATCTGGATGCACTTGGAAGGCGAGCGGCAGTTGTTTTGTGGTAGCGTGGCGTCTTGCAGTCAGGGTTTCTGGATTAAGTTTTTGCATGATGAATAAACATGTGTCTGTGTGCCCAGACCCCAGACAGCTCAGAGGTGTGCGTGCTCCGCGCAGTGCTGCTCAGTGTCCCCCAGGTGGGCGGCGGTTAGCTATAGAGGAGGCTGGCGCAGGGCAAACCAGCCACACCCTGAGCCAGGTTGTTTCCCTCCTCACCAGGACTTCTTCTACGAGGACATGGAGTCCCTGACTCAGATGCTTCGGGCTTTGGCCACCGATGGGAACAAGCACCGGGCCAAAGTGGACAAGAGGAAGCAGCGCTCGGTGTTCCGAGGCGTCCTGCGGGCGGTGGAGGTAGGCGGCAGGCTGGCCTTGGCGGGCGGTCGTTTCTTCACTGAACTTCACCTTTGACCCGATGATTTTCTTATCTTAAGACTGAGCCTGTTTGTAACAACTGAAGTGAAAACTTCTGTTGTTGTTTATTAGTTTCAGATTGTACAAAACAATGCAATAGACATTTACACCCCTCAAAATGATAATCCTTTCCCCGCCTTTTCTTTTTCTTTTTTTTTTTTTTTAAATATGTTTTGGCTATTTAGGTCATTTTATTTATTTATTTATTTATTTATTTTTTAAATCTTTTATTGTGAAATAGACTTTTTTTTTTTTTAAGTTTCAGGTGTACAACACGATGCAATAGTTATACTTTTTACCCCTCAAAGTGATAACCCCCTCCCCTACAATGTTATTTATTTATTTTTAATTTATTTTTTTGAGGGCAGTGTCATTGGCCCTCATGTGGGACCCGAACCGGGGCCGCTGGCCTCCCCAAGCCAGTGCTTAACCACTGTGCCACTCGGCCGGCCCTCTCCCCCTTTTCTTAATTCGACAAGGCAAATTTAATTCTGATGTGTAAAAGTACTCTTTTATTAGGTTAAAAAAATGAAAAAGATATTCATAGTGGGCCGGCCGAGTGGCGCGGTGGTTAAGCGCTGCCTTGGGAAGCCAGCGGCCCCGGTTCGGGTCTCACGTATGAGGGCCAGTGACACTGCCCTCAAAAAAAAAAAAAGAAAGAAAGAAAGAAAGAGATATTCATAGTGATAGAATTGTATTTCATCTTGGTGGTCTTGCTATCATGTAAGCTTCGGAGCATAGCATATATATATATACACACACATACGTTGTATAGAGTTTTGTGTGACTAGTAAATCATTGCCTGCCCCGCAGGACCTGGAAGCCGAGACATCTGTGATCTCCCTGGGAAGGCTAGGTGCTAAAAACTGAACAAACAAAATCCAGCATTTTCACGAGGTCACTTAAAATCGTGATCTGATGCTGGAATGCCTGTGTCAGCTTCTAACCTGCGTCAGCCCGCCTGGCAGATGAATTGATCTGGAACCTTCAGGGTAGAATGCATGGTCACAGTGAGCTGTAGGTGAGCGCAGCCTTACATGTGGACCATAATTTGACAGTTTGTGTGTGTCTAGGAAAAGGTATTTCTTGGATATAACGGGCAGTTCTTTTAACAAGTATGTCACCAGGGAGTCATTCAAGCTGCCATGTATATGAATTTAGGATGGGAACCTGAAAAGAGATGCGAAGGCCACTCTGCTTAAACCCAGTGCTGACAGGCTCCTTATTCTCACGCAGTCACTTAAAAACCATCTTGATGTTAATCTGTGTTTTACAAAATAAAACCCGGGGCTTAAATTAGCAAGATCCTCTGGGGCCCAGGTTTTGGCAATGCTGACTAACCACATTATAGGAATATTTTATATTTATTCTGGATTTTATAATCAACAAAACAAACAGTCCTTAACTTGAGCAGACATCATAAGAATTCATATTATTGGGCCGGCCAAGAGGCACGGTGGTTAAGCGCTGGCTTGCGAAGCCAGCAGCCCCGGTTCGGGTCCCACATATGAGGGCCAGTGACAGTGCCCTCCAAAAAAAAACAACACAAAAAAAAAACTGATTATTTGGGACGGCTGGTTAGCTCAGGTGGTTAGAGTGTGGTGCTTATAACACCAAGATTGCCTGTTGGATCCCCACATGGGCCACTGAGATGCACCCTCCACAACTAAATTAAAACAACTACTTGACTTGGAGCTGATGGGTCCTGGAAAAACACACTGTTCCCCAATAAAACAAAAAAAAAAGTAAAAAAAAAGAATTGATATTAGTCTTCTGATTGGTGTGGTAGCATCCCCAAATTAAGCCATTGTCTCGAATATCTGTAAACTGTTCCTATGTTTGGATCCTGTAGTCCGAGGAACCAAATATAGGAATAGTTTATAGTGACTCAAGAAAATGAGTTACTATAAAAACAAGAGATGTGTCTAGGTTTTCTGAATTAGACCTGATTTCAGATTGTCTGTCTTGATGCCTCCTCTCTGGGTAATGGATTTTAAGGGTCGACAGGACCTGACAGGACCGTTTCTAAGCCCCTCCGCCTGGCCAGCTGCAGCACAGACTGATTCTCCGGAGACAGACGTGCAAAGTCTCAGTGCACACCAGCCCACTGGCCTTTTGCTCCTCCCCTTCAGTCACTGCTGAAAATGGCAGCCGTCGCTTTGCCTCCTAGGCCCCTGTGGTGACCCTCCAGCCTTCCCCACCATCTCTTCATCTCAGGCTTTCAGTTCCGTGACTGGTCCCCTGTCCCCCCAGCCCGGCTTCAGTGGCCCTGCCACGGAAGGGCCTGTCACGGAGCCTTGCTAAGCTTTCTCGTCTGTTTTCTTGCATCGGAACCAGCTTCCTCTCAGACCCGGCTTTAGGGATGGGTCTTGGAAATGAGGGTTGCTCAGCTGCCACAGAGGAGAATTGCCTGTTTGAGGTGTGGTTGCTGCTCCCACACTGTTTCTTTTCATCCAGAAACTCTTCTTGAAGCTCATGTATTCTTCACATCAGCAAGCATTCACTATATTGAGCATTTTGACATGTAGCTTTCTTAGGTGAGCCCACGGTAGCCCTTCAGCAGCGGAGTGATCTGGGGAAGGCAGCATGGAGGCCAGAGGGGTAGCTGGAGGCCAGGACGTACGAAGCGGGCGTCGGCCCCCGCTGTGCCGGGCTGCCTCTCAGCCGGCCCGGATGCCGCAGGGTCACACGAGAGAGAAGTGTCAGTTGGATTTGTCAGGAGGTCATTGGTGAGCTTTGAAAGAGCAGCTTAGCAGCGATGGCAGAAAAGCCAGCTTGACGTGAATGGGGGGGACGGAGTGGAGCTGGGGTGTCTTCCTGGTCTTGAGAATGTGGCCGAAATGGGAGCGGGGAGCAAGGTGGTCACTGGGTTGTGGGAGGCTTTGGTGTTTTGTTTTAGACGCTGGAGAGCTTCCGGGAGAAGGAGCCTGGAAAGAGACGTGTGGGAGCGCAAGGGGCTGCGAGTAAGAATCGGCCTTGAATCGGGCAGGAGGGTCTGGTTTTGGAGAGAGGACTAGGTGAGGACACAGGCAAGCTCCCGGAGTCCTTGCCTGGCGCCTGACACGGAAGGCTGAAAACATAGGAGCCTGCTGTTTGGCTGGGTTGGTCTTGGCTGCTATAGCAGACCAGGCGCTGTCTGCTTCACAGACCATCTTACACCTCTGAAACCCCGTGTGGTTCAGGTATGGATAGCCCCATTTCACAGGCAGGGGAACAGAGCCAGAGGTTCAGGCACTTGCCGGAGTCACAGGCAGTAAGTAGCATGTCCCCAAAGTCTAGAGTTCTTTCCTGCTGCGGAGGACACCGCATCTGCTGAGAGGCGGGGCGGGGGGCGGCGATTGCAGGGCTCTGGCCTCTGAAGGTGCATCGCCGTCTTTCCCTGTCCCTGCGGCGGTCAGCTCTTCCCGTCCATGTTCATGACTCAGGAAGGAAGGGAGCACCCCAGAAGGCGGGGTGCCTTCTCGGTCCCCTTGGAAGACGCTGTGCTGGATTCCCGTGACCTTCGCTTCCGTTTCACTGCGGCCCCTCCCATGGTCCCACTTTAGAAACTGAGTTCCGAGGCCTTGAACTCAGGTGTCCCCTCCCTTTCTCAGTGAGCCTCCCCGTGGCCCCCTGGAGCCCCTGCAGCGCCGGCCCTCTGTCCTGTGCCCTGCCAACCCCGCTGCCCCTCGCTTCCTCCCCTGGCTCGTGGGGCATCGTCTCTTTCTGACTTGTCCTGCAGCCTGCGCCTCTCAGTTCTAGACCAGTGTAGATTTCTGACTTTTTCTTTGTCTGTTGAGTGCTATTGAAATTTTGAAACTTTCACAACAGTGTGGTTTTGCCATTAATGTTTATCCAAACTGAATTGTGCCTTCAAGCCTATCACAACCAGACAAATCCTATCCTAATACTTTTAGTCTGTTCACATCCCAGGGATGAAGGCAACTGTTTAAACCATATTGTCCACGTATCGCAAGTATACGTCCGT